>BTHU01000023.1:94610589-95208089 GCA_036184795.1 Tokudaia tokunoshimensis
GAAAGAAGGAAGGAAGGAAGGAAAGAAGGAAAGAAAAAAGAAAAGTCAAGACATGACCCACTTCTACTATGGCATTTCCAAAGTCTAAGTGTAGTACTTACTTTTCTGGAGTTCTTTTGGAAGAAACTGTCCTTACTACATTAGCGTTAGATTTCATTTTCCTCTCTATTTCCCCCATTAATCCAGTTCCATCTGCTTTCTATCATTAAGGAGGATCTCAAACTTTCCCAGCTACTGCTGAATGCCTTTCCTATTTTGGGGCCCTGTTATGGTTTCATTATTTTTGAAAATGTGTTTTCTATCATTTCAATGAGACTAGGGAAAGGAAAAGAAGTTAAATCCATGTGCTTGGTCCTCCATCTTATACCAAAACACCTTCACAAGCTGAGTATGAGAAATCTGTGGTTAGAAGCGTTTTTCAAACAGTCACCACCATACCTCAATACTCTTAAGAAAGTACTCATGATCAAAGGAGTCATGTAGACAGCCAGTAATGCACTGATATAGATTAGTCAGGAGAGACTTGCCAATAGTTACTGCTGTTCACTTGGTTCTTTTAGCTTTTCCTTTCCAATGTAGAATGTTAAACTTGCTCATTCAATCATGGTATAGCTTCTCCAGCCTTTCCCTGGCTACCTCTACTCAGACATAGTTGAAGATTGGTCTGTCCGGGTGCTGCTGTGCTATGCTTTAGAATAGCATACTGACAGATAGATGCATTTGAGGAGCAGCTGCTAGATGGCAGAAGACTGAAGGCTTGGACTCTACCTTCATGACAGTCATTTATTTATACCACAGCACTTAGTCTTTGTTAATTCATTATACACTGAACCAATGACAGATTCTGTTCTTTAATTCACGGGACAGTGTCTGGGTCAGATGAGTCTAGAAGCAGATGGGCAGGTGTGGCATTTCGGGGATGATCAATAGTAAAGATTATAACACAGACATTTCCCTAATAGCTAAACTACTGGACTCCTCTCTGGCACAGCCATCTGTTGGTGATTTCTAGCTGCACTTATAGGGAACGTATTAGAATAATAAAATGAAGAAAGCACTAGTGGTTTTCCAGTTCCTAAAACAGCTGAAGTATACTTTCTCAATACAGCAGCTGATCACAATGGAGTCCTGTTGTCAGTTTAAATATCTTCTTTTAGATAAGGGAGCATGTGGGTTATATGCACAAGTAGGTACTATGTAAGACAATATTTTTGTTCTCTGGACTCTGTTAGATTATGGGCTGTAGGGATTCATCAAGGTGTCTGCAGAATTAGAATATAGTCTTTGTAGAGACAAAGCAGGATTTTCTGTCAAGTTTTCCTTTGTGGAACACATCCTGACACAATAGAAACAATGCCTAGAAGAAAACCTCTTTGTTAGTTCTCAGAGCTCATGCAGCAAATGCCAACATTCTAAAGGAATTCTGCTGTCCGCTGGATAATGTTGCCTTTGCCGGAAAAACACGTGTTGGCCACCTGTGTCCTCTAGTTATCCCCTGTTGCTACTTAACCATCCATACTAAGAATGTTTTCTTAAATGCCTTCCCCCTTCAACTTTCCCCTAGTTTAGTGACTTGGCTAATGTTTTTGTCTTTTTTTTTCCCCACAGGGGTTCTTACTTCATACTCTCCCTCAAATGGAAGGAAACAAGGGACTATTGACAAAGTGTTTTAAAGGGATAAAGTAAGAGGGAGAGAGAGGGAGAGGGAGAGAGAGAGAGAGAGAGAGAGAGAGAGAGAGAGAGAGAGAGAGAGAGAGAGAGAGAGAGAGATTAAACCCCCCCCAAGAAGCAGGGGAGACATTATTAGAACAGCAAACACTCTATTTTCTGGCGGGAGCTACAGCATATGGGCATATGGTCCTTGGTTCCTATCCTAGAATTTCTCTTAGGAAACAGCTCCACACCAAGTAGAAACTTTGGTAGAGACTGAGCCCTAGGGAAAAAAATTAAAGGGGCTTCTAAAAACAGGGATAGCAAGAGCAATACAGAGACAAGAAAGAGAAGTGCAATGAAAGTGATGTGATAAAGGCAGTGGAAGACTGATTTTCTGTGGAGCTATGGCAAGCAGTCTTGAAAATTGTATTCCTTAATATCCTGCCGTACTAGCTCTGAAGAAGGTAACCAAAGACGAAGACTTGGAAGGGCAAGGCAGATTGAGTAACCTTACGAGACATCTTCAGTGAAAAAAAAAACATTTGTATAGATCTCTAGATCATTAGAAGAACTACAAATTCAGTGCAAGAGTTTATTTTCAGACCTCAGGAGATCCTATTTAATTAAAGCAGTATGATAGAAATAAGGAAAAAAATGAAGTTCTATAATTTGGGGTAAGGATTAGATCCATCTCTCTATGCTTGGGGAGAGTAGTAAATCTTTCTTAACCTCAGTTTCTACTTTTAGACATTAAACCTATAACATTTTCACGGAAGCATTTCAACATATTTCAAAGGTTTTACATCAAAGGTTTACAAATCATTTGTGATCATTGTTCTTATTTCAAGGCAAAAGTTATTAACTTGTTAAAACAAAAAATATATATGCTTCTGGTAACTGTCAAGTAGCACTCCAGAGTACTAGGAGATTCTTTATGTGATCTTTATTGTATTAATCTCAATGTCTGCAGTTTCATTTTTGTAATGTTTTGATATTTCTAGCATTTTGCCACCAAAACATACTTTTTCTCAGGTGGGAAAAAAATAAAAAAGTCTGGACTTTCTACAAAAAGTAAGTGGGCATCATTTATCCTTGCTAAAAATACACGTTTGAGAATGAGCAAATTGAAAGCCATCTATGTTAGGGAACCATGTGTTTGTAATCTATAAATTCTACTCATTCGCACATTTTGAATTAAAAAAAAAAACAAGAGAATCTTAGCTAGTTTTTGATAGATGGAACTAAAGAGAACACGGCAGCCAGTTAGACATTTCTTGTTTATACCTACATGTTTTGATTCTATCACAAATGAAGCAGTCTTTCCCTCTGGATGGAGACTGAGGGAAAGACCATCCAGAGACTACCCCACCTAGTGATTCATCCCATATACAGTTACAAAATCCAGACACTATTATCCATGCCCACAAGTACTTGCTGACTGGAGCCAGATATAGCTGTCACCTGGGAGGTTCTGCTAGTGCATGACAAATGCAGAGGGGGATACTCTCAGCCAGCCACTGAACTGAGCACAGGGTTCCCCAATGGAGGAGCTAGAGAAAGGACCCAAGGAGCTGAAGGGGTTTGCAGTCCCATAGGAGGAATAACAATATGAACCACCCAGTAACCCCAGAGCTCCCAGGGACAAAACCATATAGTACACATGGGGTTACACATGGCTCCAGGCTGGAGAGATGGCTCAGCAGTTAAGAGCACTGGCTGCTCTTCCAGAAGTCCTGAGTTCAAATCCCAGCAACCACATGGTGGCTCATAACCATCTGTAACGAGATCTGATGCCCTCTTCTGGAGCGTCTGAAGACAGCTACAGTGTACTCATATATAATAAAAAATAAAAATAAATCTTTAAAAAAAAATGGGCAGTGGTGGCGCACGCCTTTAATCCCAGCACTTGGGAGGCAGAGGCAGGAGGATTTCTGAGTTCGAGGCCAGCCTGGTCTACAAAGTGAGTTCCAGGACAGCCAGGGCTACACAGAGAAACCCTGTCTCGAAAAACCAAAAAAGAAAAAAACAAAACAAAACAAACAAACAAAAAAAAAAAAAAACCACATGGCTCCAGGCGCATAGGCAGCAGAGGATGACCTTGTTGGACATCAAAAGGAGGAGAGGCCCCTGGTCCTGGGTAGGTTTGATGCTGCAGTGTAGGGGAATACCAGGACGAGGAAGCTGGAGAGGGTTGATTGGGGAACAGGGGGAGGGGACATGGCTTATGGGACTTTCCGGGGTGAGGGGGGACCAGGAAAGGGGTAATCATTTGACATGTAAATAAAGAATATATCTATTAAAAAGATAAAGGAATGAAGCAGGCTGGTTAGGTGATTTTAAGAAGGGTAATGAATTTTAATAGTGAATAACAATACTCAGAATTGACAGAACACCTGATATTCAAGCACTTTTCAGACATCACCTATTTAATTTTCAAGTCCATCCTGTGAAGCAGATGTTGTTTTGGGTTTACTAATAGGAAAAACAAGTCTCTAAAAGGTCAAAAGGCAGGGTAAAATGAGTTAGAGATAACCACTAAGGATTAGAATACAGGCCTACTGGCTCCCACTTGATTCATTTTATTGCTTTTTTGAAAATGTCAGGGGTGATAACGTAGGTCAGAGATATTCTTTCAACTACATCAAGATAAAAAGTGGATAGTGATGAGGATAACTGGACTGTGGGCTTTTGCTTGTAGACAGTCTGCAGTCTACCATAGCATAAAATTGACAACTGTGTTCAAAGGGTTTTATGACTTTTTTCTATGTACTTAATGTAATTGTCTCCTGGGTGTGTTGCACAAGACAGTTCATGTATTACAACTCTCCAAAATAAAAGAAAATGTTCATATGTAAAGAAAGAAAATATTAAATAATTAGCTAAATCCTTATCTTTAAATTTATATATGGCCACAAATTAATAACTAGTATTTAAAATATTTGTTTTCCCATGTATCATATTATATTTCTCTTGTGGTTAATTTTTCATTTGGAAAAAAATGTTAGTGGTCCTGTCTTAGTACAATTTTAATCAAGTTGTACCCACACTAGCAAGCCATAATTACTAGATTGTGTTTGCTAGAACTCTCAGTAATTAACAGGCTAGTATGCTGAGAAATCTGATATTAAAAAGTGATCTTGGAGTCTTAGATGTTAATTCCACCTCTCATTTACACAGCAAGCAGAAAATCTGCTGAAATTATGTCAAAGGACTAAAATATTAAGGGGCTATTTTTCACAATCCCAAAGATTAAAAAATAATAGCTCATTTTAAGTTTAATTATTGCTTGATTGGTAGCTATTTAAGTGGACAGTATGCTCTTTTGTATAGACCCCCCCTATTACAGGAGAATAATTATCAGAGCTGTTCTTAAGATCTCTTGTTACTCATATTAAAAATTAAAGAAAGATGATTCTTTGTAGGAAGACTTGTGTTTGTTCCAGAAATTAGTTATCATTGATTATTATTATTTCCCCCTTTGCATTCATTAGGTCATAAGGGAAAGCAGAGTAATTGATTTGTTTTTAGGTGTCATGTCACAATTACCATATTCATTAAGGAAATAATAGGACTTTTTAATCAATAAATTATAGGAAGATGTTATGAAACCTATCATTTGTGGGAAATGACATTTTCCACTCTATTCGAAGGATTTCTAACTTTTATTATTTATTTATTCACTTTACATCCTGCCCACTGCCCCCTTCCAATGGACTCCTCCCACAATTCCCCTTCTCCTCTGAGCAGGTGGGGCCCCCTGGGTATTCCCCCACCCTGGCACTTTAATTCTCTTCCTCTCCCACTGAGGCCAAACAAGGCAGCCAAGGGCAGGCAACAGCTTTTGGGATAGCCCCCACTCCAGTTGTTTGGGACCCACATGAAGGCCACTCTGCTGCTACATATGTATGGGGTACCTAGGTCCAGCCCATGTATGTTCTTTGGTTGGTGGTTCAGTCTCTGAGAGCCCCAAGGGTCCAGGTTAGTTGACTCTGTTGATCTTCCTGTGGAGTTCCTAATATTTCATAAAATACTTATCTGCTTGGGGAATAATGTGGGTTTTTTTTGGGGGGGGAGAAGTGCTTGTTAGCATTCTGTCTAAGGTCCACCCCACAGTTACCCGGCAACAGCCAGGTAGGCCTGACCCACACTATAAAAGGATCTGATTGCCCCCTCCCCCCTCTCTTGCACTCTTGTTCCTCTCTTGCCCTTTGCTTTTTGTTCCCTCTCTGTGCCCTCGTCCCTTCTCCCCCCTCCTTCCCCATTCCAATCTCCTCTCTCTACCATGCTCATGGCTGGCCTCTACTACTTCTCTTCTCTTCTCTTCTCTTCTCTTCTCTTCTCTTCTCTTCTCTTCTCTTCTCTTCTCTTCTCTTCTCTTCTCTTCTCTTCTCTTCTCTCCTCTCCTCTCCTCTCCTCTCCTCTCCTCTCCTCTCCTCTCCTCTCCTCTCCTACCCTACCCTACCCTACCCTACCCCCACCTCCCCCCACCTCCCTCTCTCTCTCTCTGCCTTTCTCTGCCTCTACTTAACTCCCCTTCCCATGCCCTGAATAAACTCTACTCTGTACTATACTATCATGCAACGGGTCCCTGAGGGGGAAGGGATGCCTTGGCATGGGCCTGCTGAGACACAGTTTTCCCCCATACCTAACCACACTCCCATAGAAAATATTCTCTCTTTATCTTTATATAAACACATCAGTGGGTATATTTGTTTGTTTGTTTGTTTCTTACATTATTCTATTTCAGTATAAATATTTCACTTAGAGGTCTTTCTAGTTTAATAATATGCAAACTCACCCACTATTCTTCTGACAGTATGGGACTTTTTAAAATAAAGAAATGACTGTCTCTAATTCATTCTGATGAAAATTTCTCCAATTCTGTACCTTGCTAATTCTCATAAATTTGTAAATCAACTTACAGTACATTCCTCCAAAATGTTATCAAAGTAAGGATTGTTTTAACTTTCTTTCCCCTGACAAAATCAACTTAAGGGAGAAAAGGTTTCTTGAGTGCATGGTTGGAGGATAGGCTCCTTCATGGCAGGGAAGCAGGTAGGAGCAGGAGATGGAGAGCATTGGTCACACTTAAGAGCAGTCAAAAGCAGACAGCAGGGTTGATACGCAGCAGCACATCTCAGTCACTCCTCATCCTTCCAGTCAGAGCCCACATTCGGGGCGAGTCTTTTCCCTTCTTATTTTTTTTTTTGGTTGGTTAGTTTGATTGGTTTTAATTAACTTTATTATTTTAAAAACATATAAAAAATATTTTCACTTCTATTAATGCACTCAAGATAAAACTTCGTAGATATTCTTAGAGGCCCTTCTCCCATGTCATTCTAGATTGTGTGGAGCTCACAATTAAAACTATCACAAGGGATTTGCATCAGCACATAATCTTCCTTATTTCCAATTCAATAGTGATTGGTTGAACAATCGCATTAGATTAACATAGCTAATTGTGGTGGTTGTTGTTGTTGTTGTTTTTAAATTGGGCAGCAGACCTATAGATGTCCACAAATTGATGATGGAAATAGACATAGAAACATTAACTTCTAAACAAATGCAAAATATACAGAGGATACACCCATATATTCATATATATGAATATATAATACAAGTATATGTAGTATTTATGTACATGTATATATGTACACACACATATATAAGTATATATATACACACACATACCTGTATATATCATGTATAATTTTGTGTAAATATAAAATAATATGATTTCCTGGTGCTATATCAAATAACCTTGATGCTATCTGTCACTCATCCCTCCTTTTCCCTCTGTATTGACTTCCCTCCCTCCACTCCAGTTAGAGACTCCTTCCTGCTTTTTTCATTTCCCACTTCATATCACTTGAATCCTGTTATTACCTCACAAAGCACACCCCTCAGTGGTCCCTTGATTCTTTTTGTTTTGTTTTGTTTATGTGGTTACTGTATGTTGTATACTTACATCTGATGATTTGGAGCTAGGAACCACAAATGAGAAACAACTTGCAAGGTTTGTCCTTCTGATTCTAGGTTACCTCAATCAATATAATCTTTAATAAGTCTATCCACTAACCTTGACTATCTCTCAGAACTTGAACATGGGCTTCCATTGCTGAAGACACTGCAGACTTAGGACACAGGACTCAGATGATTCAAGCTGTATGTGACCTGAAATCATCTTTTCTGTGGTCTAGTAGCCATGGTTCCAGAGAATACAATGCAAACTACCAAGGAAGGGGAACCATTAAACAGTCCTACCCTGCAGCAACACCTATGAACAACAACAATGACCAGTATGGCAAGATGTGCATAAAGGTACAATAAGGGGCACTCACATGTCACTGGTAGCCAACAACTGTTAATAGTAGGCAAATCAGGTCTGAACTGAAATCTTAGGCAGCCTCAAGGGGCTAGTGAGGAAATGGATCTTAGAAAATAATCTCCTGCCACAGCTTGGCTAGACCAGAATAACTCTTCAGTACATTATAAATCTTACCTTATACTCAAAGATAAATGTAGCTACCCTTCTCCCATCAAAGAATTTTTTAACAGCAATTGGAGACCATCTTAGAAAACCACAGATGGACATAATGCAGAGATGAACAGATTGTTTTATGTCCAGTATCAATGGAAATATCTACATCACAGTTCTCATATTCTATGGCTCAGGGAATGTCATGGAAGAGAGGATGTAAAGACTGTAAGAGCCAAAACCCAGGAAGTTTGCTGTGAAATGATCCTTCCTAGAAATGACTACATAAAAAAGACTCAAACAACAGCAATATTCATGGACGTGTTAACAAAGAATTTTTTTTAAAGATCCCACTTCTACACAAAGTACTATACACAACCAATGATGACTTGAAGAAGGAAAATTAGCCTCTCCCAGGGATAAACCCCCTTTGGTTGTCCAATGTAATATGGTCACCCCTGAAATCTATACACACAAACAAAAAAAATGGACCCAGAAAGTTGTGTGTGTGTGTGTGTGTGTGTGTGTGTGTGTGTGTAAAATAAAGGAAAGATGGCTACCAACTTGGAAGTGTGGAGAGGAACATAGGAAGAGTTCAAGGGAAGGTATCTGGGAAAGGTTGGATGGAGAAACCAGAGGGAAGAGAGGAAGTTACATGAATCTATTTCAATTAAAACTATCTAAAAAGTATAAAAAATAAGATTAAGTAAAAATAAGTCTTCCTCATATGTGTGTAGGCTAATAAAATGAAATAAATACACTACTACTAACATAGGAATATTACTCCATGTACCATGTAAAGTCATCTCAGATCATAAGTGTTATACATACCACAACTTAGAAGCTCTGTGGCAATCTATATCTAATCTATATGATTTATCTAGTTACTTTGTCACACTTGCACATAAAAATGGTAGGTGATGTATCTGGTTTAAAGCTTGTGCAGTTGTATGCTACCTCTTTTACCTCCTTCAGATACAATCAAATTAATTTACACACAATGAAAACTAGGGAAAGGTACAGCTATGACTGAGGACTGAAAGGAAGTGAGAAGTGACAACTGGAACAACAGAGCAAGGAAAACTTGACAGGCAGTGGTGGTGCACACCTTCAATCCCAGAGAGTTCGAGGCCAGCCTGGTCTACAGAGTAAGTTCTAGGACATCCAGGACAACACAGAAAAACTCTGTCTCAAAGAAAGGAAGGGAGGGAGGGAAGGAGGAAAGGGAGGGAGGGAAGGAGGGAGGGAGGGAGGGAGGGAGAGAGAGAGAGAGAGAGAGAGAGAGAGAGGAAAAGGACAATAAAATAAAATCTGAGGGCTGGGATATACTTCAGGGGTAAAGGCTTATCAAGCATGTAGAAGGACCTGGATCTAATTTCCAGCACTATTAAAAATGAAGAAGAAGAAGAGGAAGGGGAGAAGGAAGAGGAAGACTGGAAGTATAGACACAGACTTAACTACCAGTTATGAGGAAAAAGCTTGGACTGGAATATTGAGAAAATGGTCAATCAATGAGAGACTTGAAGTTTTGTGTCAGGGACTGTAGCATGTAAATAGGTTGAGTTCGGGTTTTTCTTTTTTTAGAGATTTATTTATTTATTTATTTATTTATTTATTTATTTATTTATTGTATGTGAGTACACTGCCATTCTATTCAGACACACCAGAAGAGGGCTTCAGACCCCGTTACAGATGGTTGTGAGCCACCATATGGTTTCGGGGAATTGAACTCAGGACCTCTGGAAGAACAGTCAGTGCTCTTAAATGCTTAGCCATCTCTCCAGCCCCAAGTTTGTGTTTTTCTTGTCACCATTTGTAAAGCAATGTGTGCTTGTTTTTACTCTCGGGTCATCATGATCCACTTTGAAGAAATACATGTGAAATCAGGGATATCAGTGTCTTTTTGACATCACTACTATTTCACTCAAGAGACTCCCAGGACCTCAGGTGCTAGCATTGTAGACCAAAAGTAAGAGGTCATCTGGCTGGCTGGTTGCTTCAAAAGCCATTGGGAATGGGCTGTGTGCATGAGCAGGCTTGAGTTGTTATCATCTTTGTCTCTTTGGGGAAAGGTGATGATTACAGATATTAATGAGGAATGGCTGCTTGTGCTCAACTCTGTTCAGACTGAATATGAGTTGTTACTGTTGTTGTTTTCAATTTGTACCATTAACAGGAAAACATTTAAGAGGAAACCATAAGATTAAGAATGAAACCGGGAGGCTTGTGGTGAAAGCCAATAAGATAGTATCACCATTTTGTGTTAATTGATTTTAACTAGCAATCAAAAAGGCCAGATGGCTTCCTCTGGGAAAGAAAGCACTAGATTTTAGGGAAATACATGCTTGTCCTTCTTCATGAATATTCGTAATCTTGTTCTTGCCAGCATCATCATTTTTTCATTTTATCTCATCAATAACAACCCAGATTTCATTTGCATGTTTTAAAGACTATGACATTGGTATTGAAATATCAATCTGTAGAAAATTTTACATTAGGATGCACACCTAAATGTTGGTGTGCTTTCACAAATTGAGGAAATGTCACTCTTCAGGATATATTCTGGAGAGTTTAGAAAGAAATGGCAGAAATTGACGATGAGGTAGTTAGGTTTGTTTGTAAGATCTGCACTGAAGTCTCTGGAGTATCCGCTGGTAAATTATATGTCACTTGTAAAGAGAGTCAGCATGCTCAGGGTTGAGGGTTCTGGGAAAACTTGAGAACTGAGGCAGAAAGGTGGAGGAGTTTATAGCATGCAAGTTACATCTAGGCTCTTAGATTTAGTTGTAACATTCAGTATGCAACACTATATGTGTCCTCAAAGAAACAAAAGTGATCTTTCCATTTTCTAGGGTCTCTCTCTATTTTCTCCCATTTGGTTTGTGTTAAAAGCCTATTTGACAGGATGTCATCATCCATGCTGCATGCCACTTCTATTTATTGTATTTTTTTAAAAAAATAATGTATTCTTATTTTACGGGCATTGGTGCTTTGCCTACATGTATGTCTGTGTGAGGGTTTCAGATCGTATAGTTACAGGCAGCTGTGAGCTGTCCTGTGGGTGCTGAGAATTGAATTCAGGTCCTCTGAAAGAGCAGTCTCTCAGCTCTTAGCCCCTGAGCCCTTCAACCCCTGCAATTATTTTTCTGTTACATGTACTATGTCTTATTCTGTATAGCCCAGTGATCATTACTACTATTTACATGCCTAGATCATAAACCCCAGACTGAATCATTACATTCATCCATATTGATTATCAATCTAAAACATTCCTTAACTAACATCTTGTTTTCATTAATTTATTCACTTTACATCCTTATCCCAGCCCACCTCCTCAGAGAAGGGTAGCCCCTGCCCCCACCTCTGTACCAACCCACCCTGGTACATCAAGCTGCATCAGGACTAAGTGCATCCTCTTCCACTGAGGTCAGACAAGGCAGCCCACCTAGACAAAAGGGCTCTAAAGGCATGTAACAGAGTCAGAGACAGTCAGTCCCTGCTCCAATTATTAGGGAACATCTATGAAGACCAAGCTATACATCTGCTACATGTCTGTAGGGGGCCCAGGTCCAACCTGTGCATGCTCTTTAGTTGGTGGTTTAGTCTCTGTGAGTCTCCATGGGCCAAGGTTTAACTAAAATCTTTTTGAAGGCATCAATGAGGACTATATATAGGACTACAAAGAAGTCACAATTTCTAGCTCATGGCACCTACAATTTAGTTGGGCAGACAAGAAAAAAAATTCATTAAAAGGGCGTTATAAAATAACCTATGTCTTAATGTTTTTAATGAATACACTAGAACTTCAAGAAAGGGCTTCTCACACCTTCCAAATGGAGTCTATAAACCTATTCTGAAGAAGCTACCATTGTTCAAAAGAGTCTTTCTAAACCTGGCTTTGGCTATTGTCTTCAAAGACTGGAATGCATGCTTTGGAATTTCCTCAGAGGCCAAAAATATTTCTAGTATGAAGATCGAATTGATCTCAGATAACAGGGAAAAATAATTTTGAGTCAAAGCTGGTGTGTAGGGAAGCCAAATGAAATGAGAGATGCTACATTGGGGTTAAGTTGAGATGTGCCTAAAAATAAATAGAGTTGGGATTTTTTTTTTTTTAAAGTGGTTTGGAAATTGACTTTGAAAACAGTTTGCCTATATGACCTGCCAAATCCATTTTTTTTTCAAATGGAGATGTCATTGCAAGGGATACAGAGACTTCTGTTTACTAGCAAGTAGTTAACCATCTGGGGACTATGACTTTTAGGGAAGTTGGACTCTTTTCCCATAGAAACAATACTCTAAAGGCTTGTTTGAGTTCCACAACAAATCACAAAACTGTATTTATTCCCATAATACAGCTGAAGTGGGGACTTGTATTCTTTTTGCTATACCTAGTCAGGTTTTAAAGGTCCATTTCCTCAGTGGGAAGGAAAATGCAACTGGTATTCAAGTTCTTTCACAATACTGGAGGCAGAAACTGAGTGACAAAGCTAAAGAGATGAGATATTCCGGGCAGAGGACCAGTAGTAACAGATATTCCGGGTATTCCATTAACTTGTTTACTCTGTGCTTGTAAAGCAGTCACTTCTCGTATATTTTGAATTGATTCTGTCCCTTTTAGACCTTGAGTCCTTGTACTATAAATTAGCCTCTCCTTTTATTGTTTTTGCTTTTATTGTAAACTGGCTCTTTCTCTTCCACCTGCAGACTTTGCTCAAGCTCAACAAACACATTTTCATCTACCTTGATACCCTACATTAGATTTCATTTCCCCTTTCTCCTGTCCTTGTGGCACGGTCTTCTCAAGAGAATAGCTTGCCGCATAGTCAACTTCCTATATAATATTTAGTTTATTATAACCTGAACTGTGTCCCAGGATACATATGCTAGCAAACTGGAAATTCAAAAAGAAAAAGAAAATCCCAAGAAACTGTTTCATTTGTTGGAGACAGAAGCCTGGCTGCAGGGTAAACAGAGTGAGCAGCGAGGCATTGAAAGCACAGATACCCTCTACTTCCTGCAGAATTTGGTGATGAAAACAGAGAATAGAGTTGTATCTGAGGTGGGAGCTTATGGGAATGTGATGTGGGGAGGAAGATTTAAGCAATGGCCTTTATCATTGCTTAAAAGGTTCTGTATATGATTACAGTCACATGGAAAGATGTCAGTGGATAGGTAAGGGTTGATATTTTAGAGAAAGTGAGATTAAAGAGAACACATGGATTTGAAAAGGGTATCTCTATGAACTGAAGACACACACACATTAATGTGAATGTATACACACACAAAGACACACACACAGAGACACACACACAGACACACACACACACACACACACAAACTACTTCTAGTATAAGGTAGCACACTGGAGAACAGGAAAGCAGATAGTACAGATTCAACCTGAAGGTTTGTATACTGACAAACCAAAAAGAGGTGCTTTCTCAATTTGAGATCAAAAGCCTTAAAAAGCTGATGTCTTAGTTTGAAGTCAGACAGGTGGGAACAGAATGTTAAGCATTTTGTTTTATTCAGGACTTCAGCTAATTGCACATCATCAATCTACATTGGGGAGTATAATCTTTTACTTATTTTATCAGCCAAATGTTAATCTCAATTTGGTGTGGTGGTGTACATCTACAAATCTCAGCACTCAGGAAGTAGAAATAGGAGGATTATAGGTTGATGGCCAGCCTGGGCTATACAGTGAGATGTTGCCTTGAGAAGAAAGAAAAGAGAGGAGGGAGAAGCTGACTGTTTTAGTTAGGGTTTACTGCTGTGAACAGACATCATGACCAATGCAAGTTTTATAAAAGACAACATTTAATTGGACTGGCTTATAGGTTCAGAGGTTCAGTCCATTGTCATCAAGGCAGAAGCATGGCAGCATCCATGCAGTTGTGGTGCAGGAGGAGCTAAGGGTTCTATATCATTATCCAAAGGAAGCCAGGAACAGACTGGGCATCCTCAGGCATCTAGGAGGAAGATCTCCAAGCCCATCCCCACAGTGACACACTTCCTCCAACAGGGCCACACCTTCTAATAGTACCACTCCCTGGGACTGGCATATACAGACAGACCATTACATTCCACTCCCTGGCTCCTGTAGGCTTGTTTAAACATGAGTCTATGGGGGCCATACCTAAACACAGCATAATGTAAAATACATTTAGTCCAACTTCAAAAATCCCTACAGTCTATAGCAGTCTCAACAGTGTTAAAAGTGCAAAGTTCAAGGTCTCTTCTGAGATTCATCCAATCACTTAACTGTAATCCCCAAAACAAGACAGGAAACCAGCTGGGCAAACTCCAAACTCTGCATCTCCATGTCTGATGGCAAACTAGTCTTCAGATTTTCAACTCCTTTTTCAGCGTATTGGAGATGCCAATACCATAGGATGATCACCAAGAACAGCAGTGGCAGTGGAGTGGATCAACCTGAGCTTAGAGTGCTACAGAGGGCAGAGCTGGAGAAGTGACACCAGCCCTTTGGAGATGCACAGAAGATCATGTGTGGAAATCAGACACTGGAACAAAAAGCTGTGAAGCTGAGGTTGACTTGGGGACCCCACTCCCAGTACCAACCTCTGTCTTAGGCTGTCCTCAGGCATCTAGGAGGAAGATCTCCAAGCCCATCCCTACAGTGACACACTTCCTCCAACAGGGCCACACCTTCTAATAGTGCCACTCCCTGGGACAAGCATATACAAACCATCACACTGACTTCATCTGGAAAATATCAACAATGTACCCAGCATAATATTTGACAAAATATCTCAGTGCCCTGTGGGCTAGATAAATTATAATTTGAATTATATAAAAAAGACAATGTAATAGCAAGGCAAGTAATTTTCAAGCAAAACTAAGACCTTCTTTTATACCTTTCTGAAGAAGTATTCTTTTTGTACCACCTTAGTAGCCTTCCCTCACCTAGGCTGGCCTTATTTATTATACTTCCCTTTGTAAAGGCTTGCTCTTAAAAAAGTAATTCATATAAATTTCCTTATCTCTTCATAGTGAAGCTTCCAATTCAGTGGAACGTCAGAGAATTTCTTGAATATATAGATAGTTATAGCCAATGTAATTCATTCTAAATCCAAATTAATTAGACCATGTGACTCCAGTGATAGATTGACTCCTCCTTGCTATAATCAATCTGAAAATCTCTAAGATCAAATAGATTTTTTTCTATTTTCCAACTTTATTCAATCACTAGCTTCCTTTAAAAAAATATTGTTCTCTGTGTCACAAATAAATCTTCTTCAAATAACTATTTGCAGCAGCCCTTTAACATTCAGGGCTATATTTGACCACTACTTTCAAGATTGATTGTGGTTTTTTGTTTTTTTTTTCTTGTGTGTCAACCAATTGTATATGTCACCGAAGTCATTTCAAATTCACTATTTAAATGCCCATAACATTCTTTGGTCCAGTGTTATTTGGACGTGATTCAGCCTTTGAAAACTGCATTCTATGAAGTGTCGTTTATCACATATAGGATTCTTAGTGCTATGAACAGATAAGGAAAATACAAATTGCCCTGGAGTTCAGACGGATGTTGGCTATCAATGCCACTGTAGTTCTTTAATACTTTGCCAAACGTTGCCTAGAAACTATACAGAATTATCAATTTATTGTTGTATCAACTTGATACATGGAAAGCAGTCTTTATGACATGACATTTTGATGGAGTCTGGCAAGTAATGAACTACAGGAGCATTGCTCTAGCCAACATGAGCCCATCCAGAGATTCTGTTCATTTTTCCTTTTAAAGTTAAGTGCTTTGTATACATTGGATATTAGCCCTCTATCGGATGTAGGATTGGTAAAGATCTTTTTCACAATCTGTTGGCTGCCATTTTGTCCTATTGACAGTATCCTTTGCCTTACAGACACTGCAATTTTATGAAGTCCCATTTGTCGAGTATTGTTCTTAGAGCATAAGCCTTTGCTGTTCTGTTCAGGAAATTTTCCCCTGTGCCCATGTGTTCAAGGGTGTTTCTCCTCTACAAGCTTCAGTGTATCTGGTTTTATGTGGAGGTCCTTGATTCACTTGGACTTGAGCTTTGTATGAGGAGATAAGAATGGGTCGATTTGCATTTTTCTACATGCTGACTTTCAGTTGATCCAGAACCATTTGTTAAAAATGCTGACTTTTTTCCACTGGATGGTTTTAGCTCCTTTGTCAAAGATCAAGTGACCGTAGGTGTGTGGGTTCATTTCTGGGTCTTCAATTCTATTCCATTGATCTTCTTGCTTGTCTCTGCACCAATACCATACAATACCACCTCACACCAGTCAGAATGGCTAAGATGAAAAACTCAAGGGACAGCAGATGCTGGTGAGGATATGGAGAAAGAGGAACACTCCTTCATTGCTGGTGGGATTGCAAGCTGGTACAACCACTATGGAAATCTGGCGGTTCCTCAGAAAATTGGACATAGAACAACCTGAGGACCCTGGTATACCACTCTGGGCATATACCCAGAAGACGCTCCAGCATATAACAAGGACACATGCTCCACTATGTTCATAGCAGCCTTATTTATAATAGCCAGAAGCTGGAAAGAACCCAGATGTCCTTCAACAGAGGAATGGATACAGAAAATGTGATATATTTACACAATCGAGTACTACTCAGCTATTAAAAACAATGAATTCATGAAATTCTTAGGCACATGGTTGGAACTAGAAAGTGTCATTCTGAGTGAGGTAACCCAATCACAAGGGAACACACATGGTATGCGCTTACTGATAAGTGGATATTAGCCCAAAATCTCAGAATAAACAAGGTACAATTCACAGACCACATGAAGCTCAAGAAGAAGGAAGACCAAAGTGTGGGTGCTTTGGTTTTTCTGAGAAAGTGAACAAAATACTCACAGGAGCAATTACGGAGACAAAGTGCGGGGCAGAGACTGAAGGAAAGGCCATCCAGAGACTGTCCTACCTGAGAATTCATCCTATAAACAGTCATCAAACCCTAAAATTATTGTGGATGCCTAGAAGTGCTTGCGGAAAGGAGCCTGGTTTGGCTGTTTCCTGAGAGGCCCAGCCAGAGCCTTACAGATACAGAGGCAGATGCTAACAGCCAACTATTGAACTGAGTGCACGGTTCCCAGTGGAGGAGTTGGAGGGAGGACTGCTGGAGCTGAAGTGGTTTGCAGCCTCATGGGAAGAACGATGATGTTGGCCAACCAGACCCCCCCAGGGCTCCCAGGGACTAAGCCATCAACCAAAGGGTACACATGGTTCCAGCAGCAATTGTGGCAGAGGAATGCCTTGTCGAGCATCGGTGGGAGGAGAGGTCCTTGGTCCTATGAAGGCTCACTAGAGGCCCCAGCGTGGGGAAATGGAGGGAGGGGGAGTAGGTGGGAGTGGGTTGGGTGGAGGGACATCCTTATGGAGGCAGGGGGAGGGAGGATGGGTTTGGGGTTTTCTGAGAGTGGGGGAAACCGGGAAAAGGAATAACATTTGAAATGTAAATGAAGAATATATTCAATAAAAAAAAGAAAGAAAAAGTTAAGTGCTAAGATAAAACACCAACCTTTACCTAAATCTCCATGTTTTACTAAAACCTGCAAGATCAGAGGGCTCAGAATCCATAGAAAAGAGTTGTGAATTCTTCTATTGCATGCTGTGCAGACAAGGATACTTCGTGGTTTAGATACTGTAATTTTCAAAATATTCTAAAGTCTTCCATGGCTTTTCGTCAACTAGATGCTGAGTATTGTGGCCCTTGGCCTCTGTATGGAACTTTTCATGGTTACTTAACCACTCACTTAAAGGTTCCCTGATTCAAGATGGTATAGAATGGAACAGTATGGGACATCAGATTATATTCTTTTTAATCCACTTGGGAAATAAGTATTGTGCTTAGTTTCCATAAAATGCTAACGTTTTACATAACATCTTTTGAAAAGATATCCAATATGTTTCCAGAAAGCAGCCAGCACAAGAGAGCAGGTCTTAGATCACTACAATATGTTGTCTGAGGTATGTACTTCATCAAAGCTTTGTGAAGTAACCTGCATCCCATTATTGTCATTTAGATTTGGGTGTAAAGATTCCTAAGTGCTTCTATGTACCATGTCTTCTGTGCTTTCCACAAAAGGTATTCTTTGCAAACATCAAAGGCGGTAGTGATGAATGGCATGCATCTAATGCATAAAAATTCACTTCCATGTCTGTTTGAAGGTAGCCTTCTTTTCTTTCATGAACCCACACTGAATCAATCTAGACAATTCTAGCTGAAAACAGCCAGATGACAATCCAAAGAAATTCACGTGAAAGTGGATGCTTTTTGCCTAAATTACCTAAATAATGGTAGATAGATAAAAAAGGTAGTAAGGTCATTTCTTTAGAGGAGACAGAGAATGTTAGATTATCCAATTTTATTGACTTTGCTAGTGTCATTAGTAAAAAAAAAAAGTTTTCCTTAATTTTCAAAGAAGATTAAACGCCCTTATCTTTTATCTGTCAGAGGCCAGGCTTCATATTTCAAATTCCTGGAAAGGTAAGTGAGCTCTGGAGCTCATAGGAGATATTTAGATGAGGAAAAGAATGGAGACACCCATTGTTGCTTCTGGAAAATAGAGTACAAAATGGTGCCCTCTCTGATGTCATAATTAAGTAGATGTAAATTCATATTTTTTATGTCACACCATATGGAGACAAAAGTACTTTAGAGCCAACTACTTCAGAAACTTGTACCTTAAGGGTCAAAAAGTAAACCAAGCATAAATCACTAAACACACATGCAATACTAAATCTATTTTTTTATTACTTTCACATTTTATCTCTAATACTTTAGACAAGTAAAGCTTTCTACTCTGGTGAACACTGCAGATAGCTGAAAGTATGACCTTAGGATTTTGGTTTAAACATAAAATTGGTAAAGTAGAGATACACTTGTTTTTTAACATTCTGCTTGGCGTCTGCAATATTCAGCCAGGCTGAAAGCTCAATATTGTCCAAAAAGAAATTAGCAGTCTAATGCTTTCTCTTTCTACCCACTGATTTTGCTTTCTATTGACTTCAGAAAATCTCCAAATAGTTTGTGAGAAGAGAATTTTGCTTTATTAAAGTCTGTGCTGTGCTAGCCAGAACAAACCATAGATAAAAGCTTCTTCATATACTGAGTTAGCAGGTATAAATTAATACTTTTAAGCCAGAAGACAAAGTTTTCCTTATAACATTGACTTCACTCTTGTTTGATTTTGTTTCATTTGTTTGAGAATCTAGGCTTAAGGGTGTGTGTGTGTGTGTGTGTCTGTGAGAGAGAGAGAGAAAGAGAGAGAGAGAGAGAGAGAGAGAGAGAGAGAGAGAGAGAGAGAGAAAGGGAGGAAGGGAGAGAGGGAGAGAGAGGAGAGAGGAAATTTCTATGTGGTAGGTGATGATTGAGAAATATGTTAAAAATGCTAAAATAAGATTTATTGGACTGAGATTTCCACATTGTAGTAGATCCAAGGAGTACTAAAAAGCCTATCTCAGTACAGTGTGATACTTGTCTTCTGTAGACAGTGAAAACATCACAGAATCCGAGATATCTTTTTTCTTTCTTTCTTTCTTTCTTTCTTTCTTTCTTTCTTTCTTTCTTTCTTTCTTTCTTTCTTTCTTTCTTTCTTTCTTTCTTTCTTTTTTTCGTGGTTTTTCGATACAGGGTTTCTCTGTATAGCCCCAGCTGTCCTTGAACTCACTCTGTAAACCAGGTTGGCTTCGAACTCAGAAATCCGCCTGCCTCTGCCTTCCAAGTGCTGGGATTAAAGGCATGTGCCACCACTGCCTGGCTAAGATTTCTATTGTAGAAACAGACTATGATAAATACAAGTGTGTGGCAGGGAGTCTCTGTGTGTGGAGTAATACTTGTAGGAAATGTATATATGAAAATAAGAAACTAAACAGTATTGAAATAGACCATCTGCCTAAGCTTGGAAGTTATTCTGTTATACTGAACAATTCCCAAGAGAAGCATTGTACCTGTAGTAAGTTTTACTTAGCAAAATAAAGGATAACATTATTTGTTGAAAAGGAAAGAAAATCATTCATTCTTTTCTTCCATCACTTACCTATGCCTATTTATTTTTCTATTTGAAGACAACCTCCTATATAGTATTGACACAAAGCTTGGCCCAAAAGTAAAAGCATAAGGCTAAGAGATTGGCATGTAATCAAAAAGGCTAAGAAAGCAATGCATTTATATAGACTTCTATTTAGTTTGATTTTTTCTGAGGGCCAGAGTGCACTCCTATATGTTGAAATTTCCTGTTGCACAAGAATGTACTAGAAAAATATTCTGGGGACAGGTGGTGACAGCTGGATTTATGAGTTAGTCACTGATTTTCTCCAAAAGTAAAAGAGAGACCATATTTTTTTAAAAAAAAACAGACATTTAAAAAATATTTGAACAAAGAAACAAATCAAATAAATGCATAGTGGTTATGCAAAAGATCAGAATAAAGGTTACCCAAATAGCAGAGACATCTTAAAGTAACCACAGAGACCAGAAATGTTTGTTCAGAGTGACTTCTCCTTGAGTATGTAACAAAACCAGCTTACCTTTGGATAACAGTGCTATGGTTTTACATGGTGGTGAGGAGGTGGGGGTGGGGAGGATCTAACAAGCACCTTCAACTCACAACCCTGGAATGATTATGTCACATTCTGGACCAACCTTTGTGGAAAGAGAAGAAATGGGAGATAATGTTAAAAGTGATGTGGCGGCGAATTTCTCGGATAAGGATAATAAGGTTCCATTCTTGATAGCAAGCAATTTGGAACTCAGTGACGAGGTCTGCAGAGGGGATGCATAAGGTGGCCATGGTAACAAGGATGGAGAATTCTAACAGAAGCATTTCAGTCATTTTAAAAGGAATATGGTTAGAAAATGAAGTACAAAGTACGAAATAATGAGTAAGTAGGGAGGGGGTGCAAATCTCAAGCAAGCAGGAGAAAAGAAACACAAAGATTAGAACCTAAATTAATAAAACATTAAATCCAACTGCAACTTTGTTTCTTGAAAAGTTCAGCAAAATTGATAAAACTTTAATCTGGATTTACCTAGAAAACTGAAAAGAAGAGTCAAAATTTTAGAGAAATTTATAAAAATAAAATGGCTTATATAAAGGAATAACATGAGCTTCTCTTGTTTCAATATCTTGAACAATTCAGAAGAAAAGGAAAAATTCCTAGACTCCTGACCCTAATGTGAAAAGGGTAGACAATCTGAGCACATCTCTAGCTAGAGAAGAGACTAGATCAAAAATGTGCCCAGAGAGAACCGACAATGTTATTAGCTTCAATTCTGAGCACTAAGAAAGTTGTGGCACTCACATTGAATGGCAGCCTGGACTAAATAGGAAGAACATTTTCTCAAAACAACAACAATAATAACAACAACAACAAACACACACACACACACACACACACACACACAAATAAAGAAAATTTTCCACAAAGAAAAAAAACTGAGCCAGATGAACTTCTTTAAATTGTACCAAAATTCAAAGGAATTCTTTATTCATTTTACATCCTGCTCACTGCCCCTCCTCCCAGTCGCACCCTCCTACAATCCTTCATTCCATCCGCTTCTCCTCTGGGAGGGTGAAGGCCCCAACCTGGGTATCCCCTCACCTTGGCACATCAAGTCTCTGCATGCATCTTCTCCCACTGAAGCCAGACAAGGCCGCCCAGAAAGAAGAATAGATCCCTCAGACAGGCAACAGCTTTTGGGATAGCCTGTGTTCTACTTGTCTGGGGCCCACATGAAGACCAAGCTGCACATCTGCTACATATCAGCGGGGAGGCCTAGGTCCAGCCTGTGTATGTTCTTTGGTTGGTAGTTCAGTCTCTGAGAGCCCCAAGGGTCCAGGCTAGTTGACTCTGTTGGTCTTCCTGTGGAGTCCCTATCCCCTCCAGGGCCCACAATCCTTCCTTCTTTTCTTCCTTGAAAGTCTCCAAGCTCCATCCACTGTTAGGCTGTGGGTGTCTGCATCTGTCTGAGTCAGCTGCTGGGTGGAACCTCTCAGAGGACAGCCATGCTAGACTCCTGTCTGCAAGCATAACAGAGGATCATTGATAGTGTTAGGGATTGGTGCTTGCCCATTGGACGGGTGTCAAGTTGGGATGGTTATTGGTTGGTCATTCTCTTAGTCCCTGTGCCTGCATTTCTTGTAGACAGGATAAATTTGAGGTTGAAAGTTTTGTGGGTGGGCTAGTGTTCCTATCCTTTTACTGTGGTTCCTATTTGCCTATAGGGGGTGGCCTCTTCAGGTTCCATTTGCCCAATGTTGTGAGTCACAGCTAAGGTCACCCCCATTGATTCTTGGATACCTCCCTTATCCCAGGTCTCTGTCTTGTCCTAGAGATGCCCTCCACCTCTCCACTCCTGTAAGTTGCAGATTTCCATTCATTTTCATGGCCATCTCCCATTTTTTTCTGTTCCTCCCCACACCTGATCCCAAACCCTCCCATTCCCATTCCCCTCCCCATCTCCTCT
Organism: Tokudaia tokunoshimensis; assembly: GCA_036184795.1. Lineage (NCBI taxonomy): Eukaryota > Metazoa > Chordata > Mammalia > Rodentia > Muridae > Tokudaia > Tokudaia tokunoshimensis. The sequence continues at coordinate 94,633,215 of BTHU01000023.1, forward strand.
CCCACTCAGTTCCCCCCCTATCTGCTTTCTATGACTATTTTATTCCCCCTCCTGTGTGAGTTTCAAATATTCTCACTTGGGCCTTACTTCTTGTTTAGCTTTTTGGGGTCTGTGGAGTATAACATGTGTATCCTATATTTTATAACTAATATGCACTTATAAGTGAGTATATACCATGCATGTCCTTTGGGGACTGGGATACCTCACTCAGGATGATATTCTCAATTTCCATTCTTTTGCCTGAAAATTTCCTGATGTCCTTGTTTTTAATAGCTGAGTACTATTCTACTGTGTAAATGAACCAAATTCTCTGTATCCATTCTTCAGGTGAGGAGCATCTGGGCTGCTTCCAGTTTCTGATTGTTATAAATAAAGCTGCTATGAACATAGTTGAGCAAGGGTCTTTGTGGGATGTTGGAGCATATTTTGGGTATATGCCCAGGAGTGGTATAGCTGGTCTTGAGGTAGAACTGTTCCCAGTTTTCTGAGAAACAGTCAAATTGATTTCCAAAGTGATTGTACAAGTTTGCACTCCCACCAGCAATGGAGGAGGGTTCCTCTTGCTCCACATCCAATACTCCACATTCTCTTGCTCCAATACAAACAATTCACAAACTCCTTCAAAAAAAAAAAAAGAAGAGGAAGAAATTTTCCCAAAATAACTTTGACAAATATTATAATACACTGATCAAGGAAAGAAAAGGCATCACAGAAAAGCCTAACCACCTAAATTATCTTATGAACACAGACACAAAATTCCTTGAAGAAATAAAATAACAATTTGAAACTTTCAAGATATTTTGAGAGAATAAAGTATTCACTGAACTCCAGGTTTGTGCCATGGAAAACTGTGAACAAACCCAAAGGGTCCTCTGAAGTTAGAGGTGTCCAAGGAGAGGAAGTAACACAATAAGGCAAACTGTTTTTGAAGGGATGATGTGTGATGTTAATCTTCAGGTCAGTTTGATTGGTTTAGGATCACTTAGAGATGCACTACTGTGTGTGCCCACGACGGTATTTCCAAAAGGTTTACATGAAGAGAGAAGAAGCACCCTGAATGTGGGTAACATCTTCCCATGGTCTGCTGTGCCAGGCTGAGTAAAAAAGACAAAGCCACTCATCACTTTTGATTGTGGATGCAATGTGACAAATGCATCCTGCCTCCATGTCTCTCTTGTCATGATGGACTGACTGTACCTTCACACTATGAACAATAAGACCCTTCTTCCTTAAGTAGTTTTTGTCAAGTATTTTGTCACAGCGCCAAGGAAAGTAACTAAAACACATGAGAATGAACAAAACAGACCCAGGAGTAATGGCACTATCTGGACTAGTGGAAAAAGACCCAGGCAAAGGTCAAGAAGATGAAGGAGCAGCAAATGGAAAGGGTCCTTGAGATAGCATCCAAGCAGAAAGTGGAGGAGTTCAGCAAATAGCCAGGCATACTTACATAGTGAGTGCTATGAGGTTCCCAATGTCAACCAGGTCAAGTATACTTTGAGCTCCTATTATTGGGGAGATGCAGAGGTTTCATCTGATCTCTTTGGTATGTTTCTAGAAACACTGTTCTGCACAACCCCCTCTATGCCGTACCAGGTTGGTTCTGTTTGAAACTCTATCCCCACATTCTGAATTTTGAAAGAATAATACTGTTTTATTTTAAACCCCATCTTTGTTCCTGAATAGCACTAGAATGTAGTCCTTTTTAGTTTGCCTTGAAAATTCTGAATTTATCCAAAGGTTGAAGTGATTTCTGTATGCATGCCATGTGTGCAAAAAAGGCATATCCTGAAGCTGGCTGACCGTCTTCACCTGAGTGACATAGCTGCCTAGAGCATCAGGTGCTTACACAATTGGGGACTGCAACTTATAGATCGTCACCAGACTCTCCATGAGATGCTCTATCCAGCTCTGTCTGTCAAGGCAGGCATTGCTAATGGACCATGGAACCTAAGCACGGAGGGTCTCCAAACCCTCAGTCTGAAGCTTCTAGCATATCTAATTAGAGCTGGACCATCACATGGAACCTGTCTAACACTCTAAGCATAAGGATACCTCTCAAGTGGCAGAATCATGGCAGAGCAAGAGCATAGTCAGACATAGACCCCTTACAATGGAAGGGTTGCGGTATCAGCGCTAGAGAGCTGGGATGTTTATTGATATAGATAAAGCATATGATAGCTAAACTTCATAGATAGCCTCTCTGGCATGGACTTAACAGGCATAATGAAAGAAAAATAAAGTATTGAATTTCGGGCTGTCATACATAAACCATTAAATTTTAAAATCTAGTATCAAAAATATTTTTAAAATAGAAGTATACACAATAACCAATAGGACAATATTCCAGGTACACAACAGCTTGCTCTAACACCAAAAATCAAGCTACAAAATGAGTTACATATATCCAGGTACAGAGGTGTAAGCATGTACTCCAAAAACTTATGAGGAGGAATCAGAGACAGGGATATAAGGAGCTCAAGCCTAACCTGGGCTAAATAGCAAGGCTTCAAGGGCAACCTGAGCTGCATAGAAAGATGTCCCATCTCAAACAGAAATAAATGAATACAAGTAACAACTATTAAAAATGTATAATATAGATTAAATGTAACAGTTCAATAGGCACAGGAAAACACTTAAAATCCAATATCCTTTTGTCATCCATCAACAGACTAGGAATAGAAGGAAACTTCTTCCAGGTTCCACGCACCCCTTCCCACTCTCCCCCTCCCCCACCACTGCATTACTACATATTCCCCATCATTCTGGTAATGTCTTAATGGGTGAGAAATTTCTTTACCTGGAAAGGCCATTTATGAAATTTCACAGCTAACATGCTCAAATGGTGAGAAAATAGACTCTTTCTCCCCAATAACTGTAGCAAGGACGGTCACACTTGCCACTTAAATATCATATCGGAGGTTCTAGCTAGGGTAAGTCAGCAAGAACAAAATAAATAAATGACCTTCAAATTGGATGGGGGTAGGTAAATTATGTCTATTTGAAAATGGCATACTCCTTTGTATGGAAATTCCTAAAGAACCTACTAAGAGACTATTAGAACTAATGAATTAATTTAGAGTGCTTTCAAGAAACCAGGTTAATACAGAAAAAAATCAGCTGTGTTTTTATATATTTGTATATTTGTAATGAGTGATCTAAACATTGAATGAACAACATAATTTATTTTATAATAATATCAAGTAGAATAAAATATTTTGCAATAAATTCAACAAATACAATGCCAAGTTTATACACTCTGAAAATTACTACATTTTGAAATGTTTTTCTTAGTGTTACAGAATATCTAAATGAATGGAAAGATATACCATGTCCCACATATTCAATTCAATTTTAGTTGTAATCTTGGCTTAATTCTTTATTGAAACTAAACTGATACTAAAATCTAAGAATGGACCTAGAGCTACCAAAACTTACCTGAGGAAGAGTAAAGTGGAGGGACTTGCACTTCCTGATATTGAAATCAGTATTCAAGTCACTGTTATATAAAGCTAGAAATACAAATCAGTGGAAAAGGCTCGAGAGTCTAGACACTGAAACATTGATGACCAGCTAATTTGGGGTTTTGTTCTGTTTTATTTCGGGCAAGGGTGTCAAGACTATTTATTCTTGAAAAGATAAACTTTCAAGAAATGGAGCAATTGCATTTACACATGCAAAAATGATGAACATAGATGCCTACTACACACTAAATCCAGAATTTAACTCACAGACTTAAATAGGAGAGTAAATACTATAAAAATCCTAGAAGAAAACATAAGGATAGATGTCCTAGGGTTTGGATTTGGCAAAGACAATGAGGTTTCATCTTGGGGTGGTAAAAACAAAACCTTTTTAGTTGATTTTTGATGATAGTGGAAGTTATTTGAGAATGTATTATGAAAACTATTGAACTGCATGCTTTAAGGAAAAGGTGAGGGATATAAAGTCCTCAATAATGTCTTATTTTAAGAAGAATTTTTAAAAAGAAATTATGCATCTAGTATTTTCCAGTTCCCAAGGAACCCATGGCACACAAAGATAAGAACAATTAATGTAAAACTACTTCAACAAGGCAAACTTAGTCTCTCAAAGACTGCTCTGGCCAGTACAGGAGTCACTAGTCACAGGGATATTCATAGTTTATTTACATTAACAAATTAACATGGGCTTACATTAGAAATTCAGCTCATGAACCAGGAATAATGACTCATACCTGTATTCCTAGCCTATTATCCCAGTGTTCAGGAAGCTGAAACAAGAGGATCTTAGGTTTTTTTAATAACCACCAAATGACTATTAAACTGAACACAGATATAGGAAAATTCCATTAAGGTAGGCAGCTATGATAGTCAATACAGATACTGTTTCTCTACTGACCTCAGATTTATCTACCACCAAATTGGCTGTAAATGCCAAGTAGATCACTTTCTTTTCTAAACAAATGGTACATATTCTCTCTCTCTCTCTCTCTCTCTCTCTCTCTCTCTGTCTCTGTCTCTCTCTGTCTCTCTCTCTCTCTCTCTCTCTCTCTCTCTCTCTCTCTCTCTCTCTGGTGTGTGTATGGTATGTAAGTACGAGCACAGCTCTGAAACAAAACTTCAATTTCCTTGTACATGTGTCTGATGTGTTGGTGTACAGGTATGTGCATACAGGTGCTGAGGAGCCAAGACAAGGACATCAGATCCCCCTGGAGTTAGTTAGAGGGAACTTAGTTAGAGGGTACGACACTTGTAGGTGCTGGGAACTAAGCTCATGCCCTCTGGAAGGGCAAGAAGCTCTCTGAACCTCTGAACCATCTCTCCAGCTCCAAGACAAAACCTGAAAAATAACCTCTGACTTTTATGTGATCATAAGGCTTTGCACATGAAATGGTTTGTTCTGGCTTATCATCATAATTATAATTATTAATTAATAGGTAATGAAATATAGGTATCATACATTTTAGTAATGGCTAATAAAAAGGAAAGTTTTGTTAGAAACCCATTTGTTTTCTTGTTTCTTTGTGGTGCTGGGGACTGAACTTAATTCTTTGCACTTTTTAGGTAACCACTCTGTGTCACTGGCCTATACTGGCAGCCTGAGTCATAGGTAATTCTTACAAAGCTGCATCAGCATCAGTCATTACACCGCTGTGCTATGGTGCTCCTGGAGTTCTACATCCCTTGTGTCATTTAACCCTGCAACACTCCGTGCTAGAATACTTTCCCATGTAAAAACGAATTTCTTTTGTTTACTGGGCCACCTTCAAATTGCAGGCAAACCTCTCAAGAATTCAGGTAATCAGAGTTCATAAGAAAGGACCTGGAGATAAGGATGGGTCAATTCGCATTCTTCTGCATGTTGACCTCCAGCTGAGCCAGCACCATTTGTTGAAAAGGCTATCTTTTTTCCACTGGATGGTTTTAGCTCCTTTGTCAAAGATCAAGTGACCATAGGAGTGTGGATTCATTTCTGGGTCTTCAATTCTGTTCCATTGATCCACACTACATTCTAAGTGGATCAAAGATCTCCACATAAAACCAGACACACTGAAACTAATAGAAGGGAAACTAGGGAAGAACCTTGAACATATGGGCACAGGGGAGAATTTCCTGAACAGAACTCCAATAGCTTATACTCTAAGATCAAGAATAGACAAATGGGACCTCATTAAATTACAAAGTTTTTGCAAGGCAAAAGACACCGTCAAAAAGACAAAGCGGCAACCAACTAACTGGGAAATGATCTTTACCAACCTTACATCCGACAGAGGGCTAATATCCAAGATATACAAAGAACTCAAGAAGTTAAACTCCAGAGAGGCAAGTAACCCTATTAAAAAATGGGGTACAGAGCTCCACAAAGAGTTCTCACCTGAAGAATATCTAATGGCTGAGAAGCACCTAAAGAGATGTTCATCATCCTTAGTCATTAGGGAAATGCAAATCAAAACAACCCTGAGATTCCATCTCACACCAGTCAGGATGGCTAAGATCAAAAACACAGGAGACAGCAGTTGTTGGCGAGGATGTGGAGAAAGAGGAACACTCCTCCACTGCTGGTGGAATTGCAGGCTGGTACAACCACTCTGGAAAGCAGTCTGGCGGCTCCTCAGAAAACTGGGCATGACACTTCCGGAGGATCCGGCTATACCACTCCTGGGCATATACCCAGAGACTTTACCTGCATGCAATAAGGACACATGCTCCACTATATTCATAGCAGCCTTATTTATAATAGCCAGAAGCTGGAAAGAACCCAGATGTCCCTCAACGGAGGAATGGATTCAGAAGATGTGGTATATTTACACAATGGAATACTACTCTGCAATTAAAAACAATGAATTCACGAAATTCCTAGGCAAATGGTCAAAACTTGAAAATATCATCCTTAGTGAGGTAACCCAATCACAAAAGATCACACATGGTATGAAGTCACTGATAAGGGGATATTGACCCAGAATCTCAGAATACCCTAGACACAATCAGCATATCAATAGATTTCTAAAAAGATGGAAGGAGAGACCCCTGGTCCTGGAAAGACTGGATGTAGGGGAACGCCAGGACAGAGTAATGAGAGGGGGTTGAACGGAGAAAAGAGGGAGGGAAGGGGGCTTATGGGACTTTCGGGGAGGGAGGAAACGGGAAAGGGGAAGTGATTTGGAATGTAAATTAAAAAAATAAAATAAAATTAAATTAAAAAAAAAAAAAAAAAAGAAAGGACCTGGAGGCAAACTAAAGGTATCCAGCAATTCTACTTTCAAAGCAGCCAGCTATGTCAACACAGGTGAAATTTGCTTGATTAGAATACCTTAAGGCTGAATGCAAATTGCAAGATAGGCGTCAAGTGTCCTTAATAGGAAGCAAAAGATTTTAATCACTCTCATATTGTTTGGTTTGCAATTGTAGATGAAGCAACAGCAGTAGTGACAACAACAGGACCATGTAATTTAGCTACTGTATAATGAAAAGGCTGTCATTGGCTTGTCTTGAGTGCCAGCCTGTGATTTCAAACTTGCATGCCGGCTTTCAGCAACAAATGCGTTTCCCACCCTGAAGCCATATTGTAGATAGATTTTTACAGCTCTACGGTTCTTTTCTACCTTGGAATGTTCTCCTTGACATACAATGCAATTTATAAGTATTGGAAACAGCGAAATACGAAACTAAAGTTAGGAACAAATTTGACAATGTAAAGAAATTGCATCGTTACAAGCTTCCCACAAGAAATGTTTATAGTGCATTTATCAACTGTCATTTGGCTTACACTGGCCTCTTGGTAGTGACAGATATTTTCTTGAGAAAGAGTAGCATGGGGATTTTTATTTTAGCAGAGCTTTAGTTAATAATACCAATGCCTGTTCAGAGAAGTCATGATGACCTTTAACAGTGATTTAATGCATGACTCAGACACAGACCACCAATGAGACTTAGGCGTTCTAGTAGTGATAAAGTAGTTTGTAATTTACCATTTTGTTCTTGTTTTAAGAGGGGAATAGGAAATTACATACTAATCATGTTTATTTTCTACTTGCAAGACGTCATTTTGCATTTCGGGGTTTGAAAGAACAGTAATCAGCTAGTTCTAATAAGGCCTCCTGTAAGACCCTGCTTTAAAAAGGTCTATAAAGAAGTGCTTTTCAACTTTAAGAGGGAACTTGATTCAGAATTTTTTTTCCATACCTGATATGCAGCAAGCATCTGAGAAAGAGTTCTAGTTAATCTTCCTTTATTTATACTTTGAAAAAATGTTTTGCAATCAAACATGAATGCATACCTCTGCGACTTTTTCCAAATAGCCACAACTACAAAACTGCCTCTTAGCTCCAGGATCACTTTTTATGTAAAAGGCAGCAATTAAAACGTTGTAGGCTTTGCAAGCCCTGTGCATCTGCCAGGCAACTCGACTTTGCTATTGCGCCATGAGAGGAGCCACTAACAAGAAGCATGGTTGTGTCACAATACAGATGTACTTGGGGTCATTGGATTTTGAATTTCATGTACTTTTTATGTATCATGAAATATTATTTTGTTTTCAACCATTTAAAATATAAAAAAATCATCCTTAGCCCTAAGGCTGCAAAAAAAAAAAATAAGTGATGGTCTGATTTGATCTCAGGCCATAGTTTTCTGACCTCTGACTTACAAACAGACATATTATAGCTATAGCTTCAAGTGGTAACACATGTCTGTAATCCCAACACCAAGGAGCCTGAGGCAGGAGGCTTGACAGTTTAAACCAGTCTGGACTACATGGCCTGTTTCAAAACAAAATTAAAAATCGCAAAACAAAAGCATTCTCAGCACCACGTTTATAATTTTTCTTTTTGTTTTGGGAGATAGGATATCACCTTTCAGCCAAGGCTGGTACTCAGTATGCAACTCAGGCTGACCTAAAACTCACAGCTCCTTCCATTGCCCTTGGCTTCCAGAGTGCTGGATTTACCCACCTACCATCTGGCTTATAAACACCTCCATGGAACTGACCAGTGTTATACAGCAGAGCAAAGGTTCCTGGAAGAAAAGATAAGATGAAAACTTCTTTGCTAGGTTAGGCACCGCCCCTGATTCCATGATTATATAAAACACTCTAAAGACTGCAAACGGGAACCAGGTACACAGACATTACAGCTGTAAATGGGTTTCAGATAGACAGTGTATCTATTTTACATACAGCATACCACCAAAAGCACCCAACAGTGCCGGAGTATAGAAGGATATGAAAGTCTCACACTGCAGGTCTGGAGAAAACACTGGTGGATTCCCCATGGTAGTCCCTGTCACCCCTTACTTTCACTTTGGCTCCTATATTCCCCTAATTGTGACTCACTCACAATTAAAGGTGGTAAATACAAAACAAAGAAAACACATTAACAATGGTCAGATTTTTGTTTGAATTGCCTCTGAGTAGTTTGCTGTGGATAAGAGGTAGTATAATTCAATTTCCTTAATTGTTATAGGAAACAAAACTTTGGAGGATTCTACAAGAGAATCCAAAAGAATGAGAATGATGTCTCTTTTTGCCACTATGGAATTCCTCTTTCTGTCTCAGTATTTCTCCATCATTCTCAGCTCCTGCCGCCGTTTTTCTTTTCTATTGCATAGTCTTCTCCTGGTCTTTGTGAGTATCTCCCTGACCACATTTCTTTCTGTCTATATTACCAATCTTGCTTTATTAGTCTCCCTGTTTATGTGTCCTTGTCTGTTGCTCTCTCTGCTATCACCACTCCGGCTCCCTTTTTTGTTGCTGTGTGCGAACATGCATATCTGTGTGTATGTGTGCTTCTTTGCCGCATTCTGTGTGTCTTTGTGCCTTTATTGGAGAGTTTGTTTGTGTCACCGCTTGTGTCTTTGTATATATGTTTTTTTCTGTGAGGGTCCCTGTCTGTCTCTCACACCACATTTATTCACACAAACACATATTCTCAGGCCTGTCTCCTAGACATAGAGAAAACAAAGCCAAGTATTCTGGGACATTGAACTTATTCAGAAAGAAGTAAAATGAGAGCTTTTGAAGGAAGAGTAGGAGCCCCCTTAACCCTCATTCCGCTTGTCCAACTCTCTATATCAAAATGTTCTAAATGCACATTTTCTGATGTGGATTTTTTTTTCTCTTGAAGCCACTCTTTAAAGAAAATAGAGATTGCTTTAAATATTAGACAGACAAAGGATTGTTATGAAGAAGCCCACACACAGCCAAGGTTGCCACTGTGCTATCATGTTCTTTTTAGTGATTTATCTCATTAGAATCTTAGATGTCAGCTTCCTCAGTCCGAAAATATGAGAAGGAATGCCAAAGGAATGGACAAGTCCTCAGGCCCCTGCATGCTTCCATATGTTGTGGTTGGAGGGGCAGTTTGAGGACATTTGAACACAATATATTTGGAAAATGAAGTTATCAGACTGGGTAATCTTCAGAGTTTCCTACTCCATTCAGGATATCCCTGATCCTAACTGGAAGGACCTGGGAAAACTCTAGAAGTACAAGCTCCAAAAATTCTGCATCCTTAAAGACTCATACACTGTCAAGAATGCCTTGTGATTTTGTTAACTGTCCTTCTATAATATGTACATTTGACTATTTTGGGGTGCATGTTTTAAACACTTTAAAGTATTGGATAATGCATGTAAAGTTTTAAAAATGTTTTTGAATCTAGTAACCATGTTTCATTCAGTAGACCCTGCTAATGAAGAACTCATGTTGCTCCCTTCTGATACAGAGAAAGTGCAAATCTCAGAATAGTGTCCCTCATCATTTGACAGATTAATTCCTGTGGGCTTGAGGCAGGAGTGTATAAAGAAAATTCCATATTCCCATTTTCTTATCTTGCAGTGTCAAAAGCATATAAACAAGCCCACAATAAACAACAAGAACAACAACAATACTGAAGGTGTGGCCTTATTTCCCTTTAAAGCACAGAACATCAGGCAAATACCTTTCTGAACAACATTGGTTTGTGCCTATCATATCAAACTAAATACTACCCTTACCACCCTTCATGTAGGATTTAGGAGGCTAGAAGAGGGCACTCAAACATTTTTATCTTCCTAAAGTCCAACTTAGAAATAACTCAAACATTCATTACCTTTTCTCTGCAATCTGAAGCAACGACTTTCCTCTGAGTTTGTCTTGAGAATTGCCAAGTATGGATCAATGTTTTTGAATCTAGTAACCATGTCTCAGTCAGTAGATCCTGCTAATGAAGAACCCATGTTGTTCTCTTCTGATGCAGAGAAAGCGCAAATCTCAGAATAGTGGCCCCATGATCCTGTTCAGCAGTTCCAGTGGCTTTCAAACAAAGCCAATCCTTTCAGCTGTTCATAAACAAAAGCTGTTCCCTTATCTTCCTAGTTTTGGGTGACTGAACAATTTCAAGAAACCCTGTGGTGACTTCTTGATGTTAAATCTAAAGATTGTATAACTGGAAGTGCTCTCTAGTTTATGGATTTTGGAAAAAGCTATTTTATATCAATATTCCCTCAATCACTGAAGTGACCACAAATTTGTTCTACATCACTACAGCAAGAAATATCTCACTTCTGAGTGACTCTAATACTGCAAGTTAGTATGCTGGGGTGTTCCTTTCTTCCAGTTACATATTTGTCTCCACATTCAATGATGGGGGCTAGCATTCATGCAAATCCAGGAATTGTGATCTCCCACTGATTCAGAATGATGTTGGAAGAATTCAGCTTTCTATCCATGCCCCTTCTTATCTAGCTGTACAGAGAAGAAACACTCTTGATCCATGAGAAGGATGAGTTGAGGAGAGGCTAGCAGGTAGGAAACCTTAATTTCAAGCAATTTGAAAAGAAAATGGATTTAATTTCTTCTTTCATACATTATAAGGTAAAATAGTCTAGAAAACACATTCCAAATAGGACTTCTTCTAGGTAACCACTTTCAGAAATTGGTAGCAGCTCAGCTAATTAGTTTAATAATTGCACATAAATGAAGAAAACACTTTAAAGTATCGGATAATGCATGTAAAGTTTTAAAAATTTTTACAAATCTTTGCTTCGTAAAGGAAAATTTTTGTTTACCATTGCAATTAGCTCAACAAATTGTCTTCTCAATTAGTAGACTTCAAACTAAGGGCATCTGATGGCATGCTGCTTAGCTGAGGATTGGCTCTGCTTGTGTCCATTCAGATACTTCGCTTATACCTCTGTGTCCCTTCCCCCAAAATAATGTGACCCCAACAGAGTATTTATTTCATTGATAATAACTCTTGCAATGAAGTGAATCGGGGAAATATTGCTGTTGCTGCTGTTGGTCGCCATTCTTCCTTTTCAAAATTGGCTGAACAAAAACACTTTGCCTGTGGGCCATGTAGCCTGAGAAAGTAGGTCTCTGAAATGGTGCACCCTTCTAATGGGATTGTACCTGTATCTATGATGAAAGAGCTCTCTTTGCAAACTAATTGTGTAAACAATAGAAATATTAGCCTACTTCAATGCAAAGACCTCAGCACCAAATATATAGCCCGAAAGTGAATGTCCTAATTATAAATGAGCTTTTCCTGTTTGTCAGACCACTTACGGATCTCCGAAACATATAGCTTTGCCTTTTATCCTCTTGTCGCAGTCACTGGGATTACTTTATGTACTTGAAAGTAATGAGATTGTGCCCCCCCCCACACACACACACCAATATCCTATCCCTCAAACTTTTCGTTTAAGACAGACTGACCTTTCCCCCCAATTAGAACAAATTAGTGACGTTTTACTTCATCTCAAAACCGCTGAGCCTTTGTAAGGGCTGAGTCGATAGTGGAGCCCTAATGGGGCTTTGAAAGCTGAGCAGGAGAAAAAAGAACACAGAGAGCAAAAGGAGTAAAGGAAGCGGGGATGGGGGGGTGAGGGGGGTGGTGGAAGCTCACAGGATGATGACCGAGGGCAGGGACTGGGCGGTGCTGGTTAGAACTCAAAGGAAAGGAAAGAGAAAAAAGATGAGAGTTGGGTGGCCTGGAGACAAGGAAGAAAAGCCAACGGATTGCAGAGGGGTGTTGAGGCTGAAAATGAATGAAGAAAGAAAGAACAGGGCCAGGTGTGAGGAGCATTGAGCTCAGAATGGGGGCCAAGTGGGGGGTTGGTAAAGGGGCAGCATTCTATGCTTTTACGGGGCACTTGCTTCTTATGTGTCTGGGACAGAGCTCCAGCTTTCTGTTTGACTCTCAGCAGTCCTGGCTAGGGCTTTTTCTTTCACACTGGATGGTAGGAATGCATCAGGAGAAAGAAGTAGATAAGAGGTAGCTCAAGGCACAGTGCTTCTGAAAAAAAAAAAACAGGGTGGCGTTAGAGTCACAGTTTTGTGTTGTGTTAACTGCGAAGTCTAGGAAGGAATCTGATTTCTTAGGTTCTCACTATCTAGGGTCAACCTTAAGGAAAAAATCCTCATGCTTTAAGCTGTGGCTAGTATCTAACATAGTATCTATGTGCAGGCAAGTGGCTAGCACGGTCTTCCATGTATAATAGCAAGAGCTTTATAATATCCTTTTGGGTGCTTTACTAAGTTTTGTAGACACACAGAATCATTTGGGGTCCCTTTGCTATACAATGTTATCAAACCTCTTTGAGATATGGTTGGAGATGTCCAACTTTTGACCTCTTGTGAAGTCTGAAGCCCCACACTTAGTGGGCTGCTCTCATTGTCTATAGCACCATTCCTAGTGAGTCTTCTTTCAGATCTGATCATGCCTTTGGAAAGAAGACAAATATTTATTTATCTATTTCACCCCATAGACTTGAGATTTGCCTTCATTCTCTCTCTGCTCCACCAAAGTTTCAGATGAAACTTGGAGCCTTCGATATGTTAGGCAAGAACTCTAGCACTAAGCTACCCCTTCAGTCCTTCCAAGTTTATTCTGAGACTGGATGTCGCTAAGATGCTCGAGTTGACCTTGAAAATATAATCCTCATGTTGCAACTTCTGAGAAGGTAGGTCTGTGCCACATGCTAAGCTCCACAATTCTGAAATAGTGAATACAATTCCAGGAGAAAGGGATTTATCATAAAATATATATTCTTTCCCCTACCCCACACAACTTTATGTTTTTTCCCTCTCAAAACAAACAACAAAACAAAAGAAACCACCCACCAAGTGAAACCAATAAAAAGCACATAAAAACATGGGCTTCTTTGTGTTGGCCATTTCCTCCTGAACATAGATAGGACCTGCACTGGCATGTGGTTGATATATAGTGTCCATTGGTGAAAATGTATTTTTCTCTCTCCCAGCAGTTATCAATTGCAAATAGCTTTTTAGTTAGGCATGGGACTTTGTTTCCACCTCCACTCCTTCATGTTGAGAATTCTGACTAGCTTGAGTCTATGCCGATCTTGCATGTGCTGTCACAGTATCTGGGGGTTCATACGTACATCTGCCCTATTGAGTCTGGACAATTGTCTAAAACCTCTGACTCTTATAATATTGTTTGTGCCCACTTCTTCCACATCAATCCCTGAACCTTGATAGGAGTGGTATAATCAAGATATCCCTGGCAGGGCTGAGTACTCCAGAGTCTCAGTTGTGGGTCTTTGTGTTCATTGCTGGCAAGCCAAAGCTTCTCTAAGGAGGGTTGAGTGAGGCCCTCATCTATAGCTATAGCAACATGGGATTAGGAGTCATTTTGTTGCAGAGTTCATTTAGCAGAATAGTTGTAGGTTTTCCCCTAGGCCCATGACTTATTTAGTCAGGTTCTTCACTTTAGCAGTGGCTGGCATGGATTCCATTTTAGGGAATGGGGCTTGAATCCAATAAAAATCGTTGGTTATTTCCATAATATCCATGCCATTATTGTACCAATGGGCATATGTTGTAGGCAGATTGATATTATAGCTAACAGAGTTCCAGCTGGCTGAAATTGGTGATTGCTTTTCTCCAGGAATACAGAATACTTCCCAGCACCACAAATGCTAGTCAGTAAGGGAGAAGCTTGCAGTTGGGCACCAGCTCAAGTTTTCCGTGTTTGATGACATAAGTAAGTGATCTATTCAACAGTAGGGCCTTACCATCCAGTTGTGGAGGGTAACCAATGGCCTCAGCAATAGTCTGTGATGTTTGGGTGGGTCTGTGGAGCCCCTTCGTACAGTGAATCCCAAAGATATAACCCATTCATGGTACTTGGAGTTTATCTGGTAGCATATGTTACCTAGTTAGGTTATTGTCTCTCCCACGTGGTGACTCCATTTAAACTTCTTTTACATATGTGTATATTTTAGGAAGTTTCTGCAGTAATAGGTTGCATGCGTCTTTATTGCCTTTAGTAGTCAGTTGCTCTTCCCCATATCCCCTTCTCCACCCTGCCCCACCTCATATTCCTTTTAATGCTCCTAGTCTACTAGTTTTTCCCCTTTGTCCTTTTTATAACACTGGGTTTCATTTCCCATGCATTGGAAAACCCTTTCCTTCTCCCTGTTCCTTTACTCACTTCCTAATCTCTGTGGATATTATAAAGGAAACACAGCTAAAGCTTTAAAAGTTAACACTCATATTAAACAGATTCATATATAGGAGAAATCATTTAACTTTTAAAAATTAACATTTTAAACTTACAAATAAAAATTAAAAATTAAAAACAAATGACACTGTCATTTAAACACAATAAACTGTACCTTTTAAATATATATGCAAATGAGTTTTGAATACTGTATTAACCTTTAGGTGGACATAATCAAGATTCTTGTCATTTTCATAATTGCAATCAGGGTTCTCATTTATAGACAAGGTTGCCCATTTATAGACAATGCCCATCATCTCTATCCTTATTTGATAACCAGCTTATTCTCACCTTGAATTTTCTAGCATTTTATCACATTAGTTGAGTCAAATGTTTCTGGTTTCACTAACGCAGGATAACAGTATGCGATTTATCTATGCCATAGAATGCATCTGTAACTTTTTCTTTCATATTAGTGAATCATAATCAATTGTATGAATGTACACAAGTTATCTACTCACCTGGCAATAGACAGTTAGGTTGTTAACAGTTTTGTGTGATTGAAAATAATGCTGCCATGGATGTGAGTTTATGATAGTTGAGTTGAGCATATTTTCTTTAATAATTATCTAAAAGTGAACTTTTTAGGAATATGGCACATTTATGTTTAACTAAAAGGTAAAATATTTTCCCCAAGTGTCTTTTCTTACCTTGTTTTCCAATACTATAACAAACTACCTGAAATTAATTTTTTTTAGAAAGTTGGTTCTGAGCCTAGAAAATTCACAACCTATCTAGTGAGTACCTAATACTGTTTCAATTCATAGAAGGAAGTAGAAGAACCAATGAATGCACTTGTAAGATGTGAAACATAAGGGGCAGCCTTATTCTCCCATGTAATAACTGATTCAAATCTTGTGACACTGATAGCATGCTCATCTAAGAATGACATTATATCATTCCTTAGGGATCCACTGCCAAATAGGCCCTGCCTCTTAACAGTGCTATGTCCAGAGTCAAACCTCAACGTAAGTTTTGGTGGGGAAAAATCATATACATAGTCATACTGTATTCCTACTAGTAACATAGGAGAGTTATGGCGGTTCTAAATCCCCACCAACATTTGGAAATTATCAAATATGAACCTTTAATTATCATGTACTAGTATTTCATTTTTATTTACCTCTTGACAGTAACACTGAACGTATTTTTCTTTTTTTCTTTTGTGTGTGTGTGTGTGTGTGTGTGTGTGTGTGTAGGATAAGTGAGTGTATGTAGTTGTGGGATGGCGAGAACATGTGCATGCATGTGTATGGAGACTAGAGATTGATATTGGAAGTCTTCCATGTTACACATCTTTTATCTTTTACTCAGTTACAGAAAGCTCAGCCACATTGCTACTCTGGCTAGAAAGCTTTCTCTTGGCATCTCTTTTCTTTGCCTTCCACATTCTGGAGTTATAGGAAGGAGCCTGCCATGCATACCCATTATTCATGTGAGTCCTCAGGACCTGAACTCTTGTCTTCACACCTGCATTAAAGACACTTTCTTCCCCTACCTCCTCAGACACCCGAAGTTTATATTTTAAAGAGTTCCTAAAAGTGTTTTCCATGGCTACCCTTTATGTCTAACAAAACTTTGCCTCTTTTCTGATTGTAAAGATTTTATACTATACTTCTAGAAATACTATATATATACCCTGATTTTGCATCTTGGGTTATAATCCACCTTTGGTAATCTATCTGTGAGATGAGAGGGAAGGATCAGGGTTCTTTACATCAATTTGGATATCTCTTTTCTCCAGCATCTCTTGATAATATCTCATCATTAAACTCCCTTATCACATTTAATGAAAACCAACCAACAAAATCTATGAGTTCTTTTCTGGAGTTATTTTCCATTGATCTATAAATAGATCATTGTCATTGCTACACTGTAATTATTATAGTAAATCATGAGAACTTTGAAACCAGATCTTACAGTGCTTTAACTATGTTTTCCTAGTCTTTTCCACAACTGCTATGATTGCTATAGGTTTTGTGCATTTCCACAGAAACATTTAATTTTTTAAAAAAAATACATAAAAACCCTATAGATTGTATTTTATCATATTAATTGAGAATATATATTTAGATACATTTGTTGGTTGGTTTATTTATGTAAAAGTCTTACTATTCCAGGCCACCCTGAAACATGTTAGGCTGTCCAAGCTATCCTCAATGTATGACCTCCTAAGATTACAGGTGTGTGCCAGCATGTCTGGATGATTTTTTTGTTCCCTTTTTGTTAAGGGAATATTTGACAATTAAAAACTATATATAAATTTATTATAAAACTCTTTCACCATTTGGTTAGTTTTATACCTATGTCTTTTAATCTTCTGGTTGCTGTTACATAGTGTCCTTTTTTTTCTTTTTCTTTCTTGAGTGTTCATTGTTGTTTAGGAACTGCACTGAACTTGGACTATTGATTTTAATATACTGCAAACATATTGAATTTGTTTAAGGACAGTTATTGGTTGCTGAAGTTTTAGTACTTTTTAGACATAAGATCATGACATCTGCATACATATCTCATAACATATCCCTGTTGACCCACTTCCTTCATCTAGGCCCCAATTCCCAATGTGTGTGTCTTGCAAAGTGTGACTACCAGCTGAGGAACTAACATTCAGTACATGAACCTGTGGGGGACAGTTCATATTGAAAGTATAACACTCACAGACAGTGGTATATAATCCTTTTAATGTGCTGTTGAATGTAGTTTGCTAGCATTTTCTTAAAGAGTTTTACATGCATATTCATTTAGAATATTGGTCTATAATTTCCTTTTCTATTGTTGTCCCTGTCTAGCTTTCATCTACAGGTAGTAGTGACTTACATAATGAGTCAGAGAGCTGGATATGCTGCTCAGTTGGTAGAGTCCTTGCTTACTATGTACAAAGCCATTGTTTTCCTTTAAAGTATCACATGTAACTTGTCATTTCCAGTAGCTGGGAGATGGAAGCAAAGAGGATCAGAACTGTAAGGTTATCCTCAACCACATAGAGAGTTTGAGGTCATCATGGACTACTTGGTATCCTCTCTTAGGAAATGAGGAATTTAGAAGTTTACTAGGTGTGTTCATTTATTTGCAAGAGTTTAAAAAATATGCAATTAATTTGCTCGTTGTCTATTTCGTGGACTGCTCCTGTAAAGCAACCTCTCCTAGGGTTTCCTTTAATTACTAAGTAAACCTTCTTGTTTGTTAGCATACAGTTCAGGCTTTCTACTTATTCTTAACTCACTGTGGAAGACTGTGATTCTGGGAATTCTTCCACTTATTCTAGGTTACCACACTTCTTGGTTCCTATATTTCTTGATGTAATTATTCGTGATAGTCTTTCATGACTTACTTTATTTTGAGGCATTTATTGTAGTATTTGTTTTTATTTATGATTTTGGATACTTGAGCCTTTTCTCCTTCTTTCCTGCTCTACTTCAGAGTCTTGATTTTGTGTATTTTTTTTATAACACCAACCATCATTTTTTTGTCCAAGCTTTACATTTGTGCATAGCTGACATCCTTCTGGTTCACTCTTTTCTGTTCCCTTCCCCTTTAACTTTTGGCTTATTTTACAATTCCTTGAAATCAGCTGCTTATCAAGAAGACAACAAAAGCAAAAGTAGTCAAACAGGATTTTAACAGACCCAACACCCTCTAGGACACAAAGAAGAATCAGAAGAATAGAAAGGCAATCTTCATAATGGGGGGAAAGATTTAACAGAGAATAAGACCCAAAACATAAAAAACCTGTGTAACTCAATAGCCAAACAAGCAAACCCACGGACCAAATACCTAATATTAAAATAGGCTGTGGGTCTGCATATGTATTTCTCAAAAGAAGATGTATAGGGGACACAGGCTCCTTCTAAATCCATGTGACCCCTAAGAGCCATATCCTTGAGAGTAAAAAAGATAAATGGTTAATTTTGACTACTGAATAGCCTTTAACACCCAATAGGAAAGTATAACTAAAGATTAAATTGATTTGCACGGTTTTTTTGGGGGAGGGAGACAGGGTTTCTCTGTGTAGCCCTGGCTGTCCTGGAACTCACTCTGTAGACCAGGCTGGCCTTGAACTCAGAAATCCACCTGCCTCTGCCTCCCAAGTGCTGGGATTAAAGGCATGCACCACCACTGCCCGGTTTGTATGTTCTTTTTGAGATTATAATATAATTGTATCATTTCTCCCTTTCCTTTCCTCCCTCTGAACCCTCCCCAATACCCCTCCTTGATCTCTTTCAAATTCATGGCCTCCTTTTCCATTAATTGCTGTGTGTGTGTGTGTGTGTGTGTGTGTGTGTGTGTGTGTGTGTAAGTTCCTGGTTGTGTCGTGTGAGGCAGACTCATGTGGTGTCTTGTTGAGGCAAGACCCATGGGAGAACTTATGATATTTGGGAGAGAATATAAATATAAATAGGACTCAAAAGCCAGTGATGGGGCACTTGCAAAGCGAGACTTTCAAGACTCTTTCGTCTCTCTTCTTCACTTCATTGAGAGAGACACAACAGAAAACTGCTGGTGCTTCTGCTGGTTCTGGTTACTCCCGCTGACTCATGTTTATTTGGCAGAGGCCTGGCTGTTTCAGCTGGATCTTTCTATGGCTGCTAATTTGTGTTTGGTATCCTGACACTACCAAACTCGACTACTGGTGTCCTGACAGACAGAGATTGAAATCGCCTCAAAGAACTACTTCTAAACAGGGCCACATCCCCCGTCATATTTACCATCTTTTCTCTCCTCCCTTTGAACGGTGGGCAAGAAGTGGGGGGGGGATCAAACCTTTTGAAACCCTTATTCAAAGTAGGTTTTAAAAAATCTAAGTCTACACACACACACACACACACAATTATGTATATAGAATGTGCTGAGTCTACATAATGGTACTCCTATGCACATTCTCAGGGCTGATCATTTGTATTTTGTCTTAGGGTTTCTAATGCTGTGAAGAGACACCATGAATATAGCGTCTCTTATAATGGTAAATATTTAATTAGGGCAGGCTTACACTTTCAGAAGTTTAGTTCATTATTGTCATGGTAGCACGTAGGCATAGTGCTGGAGAAAGAGCTGAGAGTGCTACATCTTGATTCTCAGACAGCAGACAGAGACTGTATTCCACACTGGGCATAGCCTGAGTATGTAAAAGACCTTAAAGCCTAATCCTACAGTGACATACCTCCTCCAACAAGTTCATACCTCTTCTTAATAGTGCCACTACCTGTCAGTCAAGCATTCACACTCATGGCTATGGGTGCCATACCTATTCAAACAGCAGTATTTGGATAACCATTTGTTGGGGAAGATTAGTGTTTCCACTTTCAGCTTCAGTTGCTTCTATTTATTTGTGTAGGGTTGAGGTTAATGCTCCTTATGCAACATTGTTTAGACAACTATTTCTTACTAATCATTTTCTTCTTAAAGAGGATGTTACCCAGATATAGGAATTCAGAACTGGGTTCATTTTTCAGCATTGCAGCCTGCATTCACCTGCCTCCAAGGCAGTCCTAGTAGTTGTTATAATCTGCAAACATAATGATGTTCAGCTTTCTCTCCTCTCTCACTCTCTAGAAGCCATATGAGAGGTCCCCTACATTATAATCCTAGCCACTCTAACAACTATCCAAGTACCTGGAAGTAAGTCCTGAGTTCATCACTGTTACATTACTGTTACGTCTCAAAGGAAAAGAAAATCCCTAAGGAAGAATGAAATGGTCTTGTGAACCCATCAAGATAATTGTAATGAACTTTGATTTGAACAATTTAAAAACATCCTCCATTATGGCTTCTCTGACTCCCTGCCTAGAACCTCTATTAACCTCTGCCTTTACTTTTCCCTCACATCTTTTTCCAGGTGCCAGTCAAGAGCTTCCTTTCCTCCCTACATCTTGTAGTTACATAAATAAAACCACTGGGGCACTTTCAGACTCTTTCAGAGAGACCCACTGGAAGAATACCCCAACTGTCACATCCATTGCTCCCATTTAGCTGTCTAATTTCCTAATGGCAGATAGTTTTACTTCTTTGAGGAGGGGAATATGATAACACAAGGTAAAAATTGGACAGGCATCCGAGGGCAGGGACCTCACAAGCAGCAGTTCCAGAAATGTCCTTGATTCTCTAGCTGGGAATGCCAGAAGGGAGCTCTAGTTTCTTCTCTCCTCTTAAATAAGCATCCCTGCTTAGAAGCTATACTTAACGGTTGGAACCAAAACTCTAGCCCAAACATTATTATTCCTTCTGGAATACTGCTTTGGAACTAGATCCCTAGATTTTCATATTGAAAATCATATCTGTTCCACAATTTCAGCTCATATCCTAAATAATTTTAGGTTCCCCTCTCCAGGAAGGAGAATAACACAGAACAGTAAAGACCCTTTAAGGGAAAATATTCCATTCTGATAAAGAGCATAATATCTCTGACCTGGCTAGAAATGTAACATTTCATTTGGTCGAAGTCAATGACCTGGAAAAGGCACCATGCCTCAGGAAGGCAGGTTTACCCTGTTGAGCTTAAGTCATTGGAGGAACAATTAGTTCTTTAATGTGGTTATGTACTTTTCCTTCCTGGGTCAACTTTCAGGAAGGATTCAGGAAGGTGCAATTTTCCATTTCCTTCTTTTGAGTGCCACCTAGAATCTAGTCTTTTCCTGGTACTTTAGAGATCCTTATTTTCTAAAGCTCCCTTTCCAACCATGTGACTGACCTCCATTCTGGCTTAACTCAAACAAACAGTGTAGCTTTTTTTGTTGTTTTTTTCCTTTTTATTTTCCATTTTCCTCCTCCAGACAGATGCTATGATTTAAGGCTTGCATACCCTTGGTTTTCTTTTAAAATCTGATAAAAATTATCCAAGATCTTGAAGAAGAAAATAAAAAGAAAATGTACAGACATCCAGGGCATATGGAAAGCTGCTCTATCAAGTTAATGAAAATAGGAAAATTGAAAGTGGGATTGAATATCATCTTAAACCTGTCAGAATGGCATTATCAGGGGAAAAAAACCAAGTGTTGACAAAGATGTAGAGAAAAATGCAGATGGGGTTAGTCATTGGCATAGCCATTTTGTAAAAAAGAATGGAGTTTCCTCACATTAAACATAATTCTATGATCTAGCCATCCTACTTCTGAGTATGGAAAGAAAGGGAAATGTGGATCTCAATGAGATATTTGTACCTCCATTCACATTTCAGTCCTGTTCACAGTAGCCAGGACCATAGGAAACAAAGGGTTCTCATTCTGTGAATGGTAACAGAAAATATACACATACACCACAGATTATCTGTCACGTAAGAGGAGGAAGCCAGCCAATTGTGGCAACATACATGATCATTACACTAAGTGAAACAATTCAGACACCAAAATACAAATACTATATGTCCTCTTTTATGTAAATGAATACAATCATACAAATAGAGATAAAAAGTAGATACCTAGCTTTAGTAACTTTGGGCTTAAAGCAGCAGGATACAGATTCATCTTCCAAAAAGCAATGGCTTTCCTGTACACCAACAGCAAACACACAGAAAAAGAGTTCATAGACATGTTTCCATTCATAATAACGTCAAAGAAAAGAAAACACCTAAGAATAAACTAATCAAGGCAATGAAAGACTCCTAAGATGAAAACTTTAAATCTATGAAGAAAGGGATAGAAAAAAATAGTAGAAAATGGAAAGTGCCCTCGTTCTCATAGACTGGCAGAATTAATATTTTAAAAATGACCATCCTACCAAAAGCCATCTTCAGATTCAATGCAATACCAAACAAAATCTCCATCTCATTCTTCACAGAAATAAAAAAAAAAAAAAAACTTTCATGAAATTCACACAAAACCAGCAAAGTCTCTGGAGAGTCAAAACAAATCTGAGTAAAAGGAGCAAACGTGTGTGTTTGTGTGCTTGTGTGGTGTGTGTGTGTGTGTGTGTGTGTGTGTGTGTGTGTGTGTGTAGACAAACAGAGATAAAAACCATATGGCACTGAAACTAAAACAGACATGTAAACCAATGGAGCAAAACAGAAAACTGTTCATAGATATTTTCAGCAAGTAAGTGTCCTTTTGAAATCACCTAGTAGTATTATGTTGTTGTCAATTTCTAACTTCAGGACTGAAAAATTTTGCTTTGTATGTTTGGTTGTTCTCAGTAAGTGCATATATTTAAAACCGTTACATAGTCCTATTGAATTGTTCCTTTTGTTCCTATATAATGATCTTCTTTGTCTCACAAAAGGTTTTCCTCAGAAGTGCATCTTACCTGGTAGAGCCTCCTGTTCTTTTTGTTGCCATTCATATCCATTATTGTCCCCACCCTTTACTTAACTTTCATCCAATGTGTGTCTTTAATTCAAACATGTACCTTTTGTAGACAACATTATGCTTCATTTTATATATATATATATATATATATATATATACATATGCTTCATCATATATATGTATATATACATATATATACATATTCCATTCAGTAATATTGATTGGCCAGTATTGTCCATTTATATTTAAAGTTGTTGTTGATAAACAAGAACCCAAGATTGCCATTTTAGAATAGTTTCCTGATTATCATGCAGTTTTTCTTTCTTTCCCTTTCTGACTGTCTTTCTCTGTTATTTGCATTTTGTAGTCATTTTCTTTGTTTTGGTTCCCTTTAACTTTTATGTACCATTATAGGATTTTTGTTTGCAGTTGGCTCCAGATTTCTATAATATCATACAGTTACAACATTCTCTTTTAAATTAGTATGCCTTCAATCGCGTTTTAAAAAATCATTTTAATTTCCCTCCTCTTCCCACTCGTTTTCTGTCTCATTTTCAGTATGATTCCATTTGAAGTATGTGTAGTCAGTCTGCAGCAGCAAATTTTATTTCCTGACTTTTATATTAGAGTAAAAGTAATTTAGTTGTGACCTTTACAGTGTTTCAATAATCTGTATGTCTTAGTGCTTACTCTTCCCCGTGAGATTTATTCTTCTATGCCTTCACACTGTTCTTTATCGTATTTTCATTTTAATTTAAAAGAACTCCCTTAGACATATCTTGTAAGGCAGGTCTACCACTGACGAATGCACTCAGTTTTTGTTTCCCTTGGAAAGATGTTTTTCTTTTACTTTGATTTTTAAAGAACAATTGTAACAGGTATTGTGTTCACAGTTGTTTTGTTTTGTTTTGTTTTTTGATCTTTGGAATATGTTCTCTTACTTTTTTTTTTTGCTAAGTTTCTGTGGTGAACTCTGGTATTCGTCTTAGGTGGATTTTGTTATGTCCTAGTTTGCTTTCTGTTGTTGTGATTAAAAAAATCTGACCAAAAACAGCTTAAAGAGGAAGGGGTTTATTTATTTCACAATCATTGAGAGACTCCAAAAGCAGTAATCGAAGACAGAAACCTGGAGGCTGGGGCTTTAGCAGATGCCATGCTGTTTACTGGTTTGTTCTCAATGCGCATGTTCAACTACCTTTTGTTTAATACCTCTCAGGACCATCTGTCCTTGTGTGGCACCACCTACAGTGGTGTGTGGACCCTCCAACATTAATCATTAATTAAGAAAAATTTCCACAGAATTACCTACAGATCGATCTGATAGAGGCATCTTCACAATTTAGGTTCCATCTTCCCAGATGAATCATTAGAATTCCCCCACAGGCTTGTGTGTTGGAATGTTTTGTCCCCAAACATTGACTGCTTCAGAAGGATTAGACATTGTGGCCTTGTTTTGTAGGAAATGTGCTACCGGGTTTAAAAGAACTCCAGCATTTCCCAGTGTGTCTTTCTCTGCCTTGTGAGTGTGACTCAAGATTTGAACTCTCAGTTGCTGCTCCAGTGCCAGGCCTGCCTGCTGCCATCTTCTCTATCATGATGGTCATAGACTCTATCCACCTGAAAGTGTAAGCCCCAAATAAGCTCTTTCTTCTCTAAGTTGTGTTGGTCATGGCATTTTATCACAGAAATAGAAAAGTAACCAAGACAAGATCCCTAGCTTGTGCCTAACTGACACAAATCTATAGAGTACGAATACCTTGTCATGGTAGCTTTTCTCCTGCTTCTTTCAAGTTATTTTTTTAGACTTAACTTTTGACCAATTATAATGTCCTTGTGAGCTTTATAGGGGTATGCTATCATTTGAGAACTTTCTAGCTACATGAATTTGTATTTTGTTCTGTTCTGTTTTGTTCTGTTTGACAGTCTTATGGGTCAAATTCATACTGGTTTCAAACTTGCTATGTAGGTGAGCTTGAACTTGAACTCCTGATCTTTCTGCCTCTCCTTCTTCTGTGCTGGGATTTCAAGCCTGTGCTCCGCACCCGGGTTAGCTTCATGAATCTGGATGCCAATTTTAGTATCAACACTTCAGGAGCTTTTGGACATTACCATTATTATAAGTAAATGGTTGGTTGGTGTTTGAGATAGGGATATGGCTCTGTAATCCATGTGGGTCTCAAACTTTATATACAGTCTAGGAGTCTAAGACAGTCCCAAACTTGTGATTTCTTCCTGCTTCAAGTTTGTGAGTGCTGAAATTACAGGTGTTTGTCTCTGGACCTGGCATCATTATTTCTTAAATAAATGTCTTGCCATCTTCTCTCTGTTCTTTACAAGAATGTCATAATCTGTGCTTCTTTGGCTATATGGTGTATTATATAAATGCCTCTGCCTCATTCTTATTTTTTCTCTTCTGCATAGATGCCTATCCCTTTAGACTTACCAAGGGACTTTTTCCTAACAAACCAAATATATGTTGAAAATATCATAAATTAAAATTTCATTTACTATTCAAACTCTCCAAGTCTCATAGGTCAACACAGTACACTGTGAAGCATCATGTTTGCCCTTCTGGTCTATGATTGATTGGTCACTAAGGCTCACTGTTGTTGCTCAGCACTGTAGGATAAAATCATACCTCATATATCTTGCTTGGGAAAAAGATATATATCTATGATTCAGATTATATTTTCCGCTGACTACCTTTTGCTTTCAGATTGCAAAATAAATAAAGTACATTGCAAATCAAACCATTATCTGTCTTAAAAGTAATATTCTTCCCTGCTTAATTATTTCTACAGTTGAAATTTCATTTCATTTGTGCTTCATATATTGCTTTTGTCTGCTCTTGAATCTTTATTTAATTCGCGCAGGTTGCTTCTCTTTGAGCCTTTTCTTTTATTCCTGAAGTATTTTTCTAATATCATTGAATTGCTCATCTGTCTTCTCTTGTGGCTTATTCAAAGTGAGTTTTATAGTGTTTGTCAGATAATGGATCTTCACTTCTCTAGGGTCAAATACTGAAAAATTCATGTTCCTCTTGGGATGTCATGTTTTTGCCCACCCCCTACGTATTTCTTTTAGTCGTGCAATGATGCCTTCACATTTAAGTGAGCAGTCATATCTTCCTTATATTTTTTTATTATTTATTTTATTTTATTTTTTAATTTACATTCCAAATCACTTCCCCTTTCCCGTTTCCTCCCTCCCCGAAAGTCCCATAAGCCCCCTTCCCTCCCTCTTTTCTCCATTCAACCCCCTCTCGTTACTCTGTCCTGGTGTTCCCCTACATCCAGTCTTTCCAGGACCAGGGGTCTCTCCTACCATCTTTTTAGAAATCTATTGATATGCGGATTGTGTCTAGGGTATTCCGAGATTCTGGGTCAATATCCCCTTATCAGTGACTGCATACCATGTGTGTTCTTTTGTGATTGGGTTACCTCACTAAGGATGATATTTTCAAGATCTGACCATTTGCCTAGGAATTTCGTGAATTCATTGTTTTTAATTGCCGAGTAGTATTCCATTGTGTAGATATACCACATCTTCTGAATCCATTCCTCCGTTGAGGGACATCTGGGTTCTTTCCAGCTTCTGGCTATTATAAATAAGGCTGCTATGAATATAGTGGAGCATGTGTCCTTATTGCATGCAGGTAAAGTCTCTGGGTATATGCCCAGGAGTGGTATAGCCGGATCCTCCGGGAGTGTCATGCCCAGTTTTCTGAGGAACCGCCAGACTGCTTTCCAGAGTGGTTGTACCAGCCTGCAATTCCACCAGCAGTGGAGGAGTGTTCCTCTTTCTCCACATCCTCGCCAACAACTGCTGTCTCCTGTGTTTTTGATCTTAGCCATCCTGACTGGTGTGAGATGGAATCTCAGGGTTGTTTTGATTTGCATTTCCCTAATGACTAAGGATGATGAACATCTCTTTAGGTGCTTCTCAGCCATTAGATATTCTTCAGGTGAGAACTCTTTGTGTAGCTCTGTACCCCCATTTTTTAATAGGGTTACTTGCCTCTCTGGAGTTTAACTTCTTGAGTTCTTTGTATATCTTGGATATTAGCCCTCTGTCGGATGTAAGGTTGGTAAAGATCATTTCCCAGTTAGTTGGTTGCCGCTTTGTCTTTTTGACAGTGTCTTTTGCCTTGCCAAAACTTTGTAATTTAATGAGGTCCCATTTGTCTATTCTTGATCTTAGAGCATAAGCTATTGGAGTTCTGTTCAGGAAATTCTCCCCTGTGCCCATATGTTCAAGGTTCTTCCCTAGTTTCCCTTCTATTAGTTTCAGTGTGTCTGGTTTTATGTGGAGATCTTTGATCCACTTAGAATTGAGCTTAGTGCAAGGAGATAAGGATGGGTCAATTTGCATTCTTCTGCATGTTGACCTCCAGCTGAGCCAGCACCATTTGTTGAAAAGGCTATCTTTTTTCCACTGGATGGTTTTAGCTCCTTTGTCAAAGATCAAGTGACCATAGGAGTGTGGATTCATTTCTGGGTCTTCAATTCTGTTCCATTGATCTACATGTCTGTTACTGTACCAATACCATGCAGTTTTTAACACTATTGCTCTGTAGTACAGCTTGAGGTCCGGGATACTGATTCCCCCAGAGGTTCTTTTACTCTTGAGAATAGTTTTAGCTATTCTGGGTTTTCTGTTATTCCAGATGAATTTTTGAATTGCTCTTTCTAACTCTATGAAGAATTGAGTTGGGATTTTGATGGGGATTGCATTGAATCTGTGTATTACTTTTGGTAAGATGCTCATTTTTACTATATTAATCCTGCCAATCCATGAGCATGGCAGATTTTCCCATCTTCTGAGGTCTTCTTCAATTTCTTTCTTCAGAGACTTGAAGTTCTTGTCATACAGATCTTTCACTTGTTTGGTTAGAGTCACGCCAAGATACTTAATATGGTTTGTGGCTATCGTGAAGGGTATTATTTCTCTTACTTCTTTCTCAGCCTGCTTATCCTTTGAGTATAGGAAGGCTTCTGACTTGCTTGAGTTGATTTTATATCCGGCCACTTTGCTGAAGTCGTTTATCAGCTGTAGGAGTTCTCTGGTGGAGTTCTTTGGGTCGCTTAAGTATACTATCATATCGTCTGCAAATAGTGATAGTTTGACTTCTTCCTTTCCAATTTGTATCCCTTTGACCTCTTTTTGTTGTCTAATTGCTCTAGCTAGAACTTCAAGTACTATATTGAAAAGATATGGAGAGAGAGGGCAGCCTTGTCTAGTCCCTGATTTTAGTGGGATTGCTTCAAGTTTCTCTCCATTTAGATTGATGCTGGCTACCGGTTTGCTGTAAATTGCTTTTACTATGTTTAGATATGGGCCTTGAATTCCTGATCTTTCCAAGACCTTTAGCATGAAAGGATGCTGAATTTTGTCAAATGCTTTCTCAGCATCTAATGAGATGACCATGTGGTTTTTTTCTTTGAGATTGTTTATGTAGTGGATTACATTGATGGATTTCCTTATATTGAACCATCCCTGCATCCCTGGGATGAAGCCTACTTGATCGTGGTGAATGATCGTTTTGATGTGTTCTTGGATTCGGTTGGCAAGAATTTTATTGAGTATTTTTGCATCGATATTCATAAGAGAGATTGGCCTGAGATTCTCTTTCTTTGTCGGATCTTTGTGTGCTTTTGGTATTAGTGTAATTGTGGCTTCATAGAACGAGTTGGGTAGTGTTCCTTCTGTTTCTATTTTGTGGAACAGTTTGAAGAGTATTGGTGTTAGGTCTTCTTTGAAGGTCTGATAGAATTCTGCACTAAAACCATCTGGACCTGTGCTTTTTTGGTTGGAAGACTTCCAATGACAACTTCTATTTCTTCAGGGGTTATAGGACGGTTTAGATGGTCTATTTGATCCTGATTTAATTTTGGTACTTGGTATCTGTCAAGGAAATTGTCCATTTCCTCAAGATTTTCTAGTTGTGTTGAATACAGGTTTTTGTAGTAGGATCTGATGATTTTTTGAATTTCCTCAGTTTCTGTTGTTATCTCTCCCTTTTCGTTTCTGATTTTATTAATTTGGATACTATCTCTGTGCTCTCTGGTTAGTCTGGCTAAGGGCTTATCTATCTTGTTGATTTTCTCAAAGAACCAACTCCTCGTTTTGTTGATTCTTTGTATGGTTTTATTTGTTTCTACTTGATTGATTTCAGCCCTGAGTTTGATGATTTCCTGCCTTCTACTCCTCTTTGGTGTATTTGCTTCTTTTTGTTCCAGGGCTTTCAGGTGTGCCATTAAGCTGTTAGTGTATGCTGTCTCCCGTTTCTTTTTGGTGGCACTCAGGGCTATGAATTTTCCTCTTAGCCCTGCTTTCATTGTGTCCCATAAATTAGGGTATGTTGTGCCTTCATTTTCATTAACTTTCAAAAAGTCTTTGATTTCTTTCTTTATTTCCACCTTGACCAAGTTATCATTGAGTAGAGCATTGTTCAGCCTCCATGTGTACGTGGGTTTTCTTTTGTTTTTGTTGCCATTGAAGACCACCCTTATTCCATAGTGATCTGATAGGAGGCATGGGATTATTTCTATCTTCTTGTATCTGTTGAGGTCTGATTTGTGACCAATTATATGGTCAATTTTGGAGAAGGTACCATGAGGAGCTGAGAAGAAGGTGTATTCTTTAGCTCTAGGATGAAATGTTCTATATATATCAGTTAGTTCCATTTGGTCCAAGGTTTCAATTAGATTCACTGTGTCCCTGTTTAGTTTCTGCTTTCCTGAACGATCCATTTCAGAGAGCGGGGTGTTGAAGTCACCCACTATTATTGTGTGCGGTGCGATGTGTGCTTTGAGTTTTAGTAAAGTTTCTTTTACGAATGAGGGTGCCCTTGCATTTGGAGCATAGATATTCAGAATTGAGAGTTCTTGATGGTGGATTTTTCCCTTGATCAGTATGTAGTGTCCTTCTGTGTCTTTTTTGATGACTTTAGGTTGAAAATCAATTTTATCCGATATTAGGATGGCTACTCCACCTCGTTTCTTGGGGCCATTTGCTTGTAAAATTGTTTTCCAGCCTTTTACTCTGAGGTAGTGTTTGTCTTTGACACTGAGGTGCGTTTCCTGCATGCAGCAAAATGCTGGGTCCTGTTTACGTATCCAGTCTGCTAGTCTATGTCTTTTATTTGGGGAATTGAGACCATTGATAGTAAGAGAGATTAAGGCATAGTGATTATTGCCATCTGCCATTCTTGACGCTATCTTTATGTTTGAGTGGTTATCTACTTTTGGGTTTGATTCAAGAAGGTTATTATCTCTTTTTTTTCCAGGGTGTTGTTTCTCTCCCTGTATTGGAGGTTTCCACCTATTATCCGTTGCAGGGCTGGATTTGTGGAAAGATATTGTGAAAATTTGGTTTTATCATGGAATATCTTGGTCTCTCCATCTATGGTGATTGAGAGTTTTGCTGGGTAGAGTAGTCTAGGCTGGCATTTGTGCTGTCTTAGTGTCTGCATGAGATCTGCCCAGGATCTTCTGGCTTTCATAGTCTCTGGTGAGAAGTCTGATGTGATTCGGATAGGTCTTCCTTTGTATGTTACTTGGCCCTTTTCTCTTACTGCTTTTAGTATTCTTTCTTTGTTTAGAACATTCGGTGTTTTGATTATTATGTGATGGGAGGTATTTCTGTTCTGGTCCAGTCTGTTTGGAGTTCTGTAGGCTTCTTGTACGTTCATCGGCATCTCTCTCTTTAAGTTAGGGAAGTTTTCCTCCATAATTTTGTTGAAGATGTTTACTGGCCCTTTAAGTTGCAAATCTTCACTCTCATCTATACCTATAATCCTTAGGTTTGGTCTTCTCATTGTGTCCTGGATTTCCTGGATGTTTTGGGTTACACGTTTTTTGCATTTTGCATTTTCTTTGACTGTTGAGTCGATGCTTTCTATGGAGTCTTCAGCACCTGAGATTCTTTCTTCCATCTCTTGTATTCTATTGTTGATGTTTGCATCTATGACTCCTGATTTCTTCCCAAGGTTTTCTATCTCCAAAGTTGTCTCACTTTGTGATTTCTTAGTTGTTTCTACTTCCTTTTTTAGTTCCTGGATGGATTTGCTGAGATCCTTCACTTGTTTGTTTGTATTTTCCTGTATTTCTTTAAGGTATTTTTGCATTACCTCTTTCAGGATTTCTTCCTGATGACCCACGTTCTCCTGCATTTCTCTGAGCGATTTTTGTGTTTCCTCCTCATGGGATTCCATCTGTTGATCCATCGTCTCCTGCATTTCTTTAAGCAGTTCTCGTGTTTCCTTTGTAAGGGCATCTAACCGTTGATTCATTTCTTTAAGCAATTTTTGTGTTGCCTCCTTATGGGCATCCATCTGTTGACCCATATTCTTCTGCATTTCTTTATGCCAATTTTGTGATTCCTTTGTGAGTGCATCTACCCGTTGATTCATCTCGTTAAGCGATTTTTGTGTTGTCTCCTTGTGCGCCTCCATGTTTTGATCCATGTTCTCCTGCATTTCTCTAAGCGATTTTTGTGTTTCCTTTGTAAGGGCTTCTAACCGTTGATTCATGGTCTCCTGTAACTCTTTATGAGATTTCTTTGTGTCCTTCTTGTGATCCTCTAATAACATCATGAGAAGTGATTTTAAATCCAGATCTTGTCTTTCGGGTGTGGTGGGGTATCCAGGACTTGCTGCTGTTGGAGAGTTGGGTTCGGATGGTCCCACATTACTTTGATTTCTGTTAGTAACATTCCTACGTTTGCCTTTTGCCATCTGGATACCTCTGATGTTAGTTGGTCCTGCTGCCACTGGCTGTTGGTTGGACCTCCTGTGAGCCTGCAAAGCTATTTCTGGCCCCCCTGGATTGCCAGGATTCCCCTGGCACCGATTTCTGGGGCCTGTCTGCTCCTGAGTGACTTTGGAGCCCTAATGTGCCTTGCCCCAAGTGATCTTATATTGGGGAGGCCTTGCACCTCCAAAGGCTCAGCCTAGTGGATTCCTGGAGCAGAGGTCGCCAAAGGGAGGCTGGTAGGCTCCTGCCCTGTGCAGGGGTGAGTGATCTCTCCTGGGGGAGGGAGGGGGCGTCCCTCTGCCAGGCAGAAGTCCCACAGCAGAGCTGGCGCGCTGGTTACTGCAGATCAGCCCTGCACTTGGGAGTTGCATACACACAAGTCGCCCGAGACCCAAGCGATATTATGCCTGTCTGTCTCAGAACCTGGCTGTCCCAACTTCCCAGTCACTGGAGCAAAGATGGCGGAGTGCAATCTGCACTCTCTCCGTGGTGCCGCTCACCTGCAGACTCGATGGCCTGAGGATCTGGCACCCAGACGACCACAGTGCTGACCCGTTCTCGGGCACAGATGGAAGCCCCAACAGGCCGTGTCCCAAGTGATGTTATATTGGGGATAGGGAGCTTGGGGTACCTGTCACTTCAGCGCAGTCTGCGGGAACAGGGGTCGCGGAAGGAAAGCTGGTAGGCTCCCGCCCAGAGCGGGGTCCCTCTGCCAGGCAGACGTCCCACAGCAGAGCTGGCGCGCTGGTTACTGCAGATCCGCCCCGCACTTGGGAGCCGCATACACATAAGCCCCCCGAGACCCAAGCGATATTATGCCTGTCTGTCTCAGAACCTGGCTGTCCCAACTTCCCAGTCACTGGAGCAAAGATGGCGGAGTGCAATATGCACTCTCTCCATGGCGCCGCTCACCTGCAGACGCGATGGCCTGGAGATCTGGCACCCAGACGACCACAGTGCTGACCCGTTCTCGGGCACAGACGGAAGCCCCAACAGGCCATGTCCCAAGTGATGTTATATTGGGGATAGGGAGCTTGGGGTACCTGACTCTTTAGTGCAGTCTGTGGGAACAGAGTTCGCGGAATTAAAACTGGTCATTTCTTCCTTATTTTAAGGAGTTGCTTTCATGAGGAAATGAAATCTTCCTTTATGGATGAACTTAGGGGTCCTGGATGAGTGGATTGTGACAGTTTCAGCTTCAGAAAAAAAATATACAGTAGAAAATCCAGCTTCTACCAGGCAGTGGTGGTGCACACCTTTAGTCCCAGCACTTGGGAGGCAGAGGCAGGCAGATTTCTGAGTTTGAGGCCAGTCTGGTCTACAGAGTAAGTTCCAGGATAGTCAGGGCTACACAGAGAAACCCTGTCTTGAAAACAAACAAACAAAAAATAAGTTTCAGCTTCTAAGAGCTTGTAACAGAGTGATATTTATGGCATTCTGTAAGATAAAATCAATATCACTGAAGAATGTCAGCATCCTTGGTAGCCAAGGATACCTGTATCAGCATCCAGGGTTCTCAGTGTTAAAAGGTGCTGGGAGTCATCCTATTATCTTTATCTACAGATCGAAGTCACAGCTAAGAAAACCTCTCCTGGTACCAGATGTGGTAGATGGGCACATTTGCTGTGGTATTGTCACTAGTACAAGGCATGGGTATCTTTAGAGTGTTCTTGGAACTAAATTCTAGTATGAATAAATGGTGGTATGTAGGACTTCCCACAAAGAAGCTGCCAGACCTCTAACTAGAACAGTTGTTCACAGTGATGACTCAGATCTTAGAAGAAGGTGCAGCCAAGCATGGAGCTAAGAAGGAAGGGCAAATTGATGATTTTTGCTTTGTTGAGAGTACAATGGTGGCTTTTCACAGAGTCATGGTGATTGCTACTTCTCTATTATAATGTTATACAATTTGAGTTTCCCTACCTTTAGTGTTAATGAAATTGTATGAGTTCTCAGGGATGCACAGTGGTTGCTAAAATCACTATAGCCATCCTTCTCTTTTCACTGGAGGGAAACTTCCCCAATGGGATCCCTGATGGAGTTATAAGGTACTTAAGATTAGACAGGAGAATGACACTGCTTTCATTGTTTTCTATATGGCCCACCCTTGGGCTCTGTGCTTTGTAGATTTTCTCCAGCATGTTTTGGATTCTGGTACTCTCTCCCAAGTATTTTCACTAACATTTATTTCTTTATCCATTATTTTTGATAGAGATGGGACACTCATTATTATACCTTAATCTGTTACTGGTATTACCCCATAAATTTTATCATTTTAGTGTTTTAAAAATATTTTCCTTCTATTAGAAACAGATTTTTTTTCACATAATATGTTTTGATCAGTTTCCCCTCCATCTCCTCCTTCTCGTTCCTCTCCATCTCCCCTCCCACCTGGATTTATTTCCTTCCTGTCTCTAACTAGAAAAGAACAGACTTGAAAGGACAATAATAAAACATAGTATTATTAAATAAAATATAGAAAAATAAAGCTAATACATCAGAATTAGACAAATAAGCAGAAAGAAGAAAGCCTAAGAGAGAGCACAAGAAGCAGAGACCCATTCATTTGCACACTCAAGAATCCCATAAAAGAACTAAATTGAAAAATATATACATAAGAGACCCATAGGGCAAAAAGGTGTGTGTGTGTGTGTGTGTGTGTGTGTGTGTGTGTATAAAATAAAAATTTAAAAAAAATTTAAAAAATCAGTAAAATCACTGACATAATCTAACAATACCATTGAGTTTGTCTTCTATTGACCATCTCCTACTGGGCATGCAGCCTGCTCTTAAGAGTAGTTTGTTTCCCAAGTTAGACTTCCTTTGGCAGACATGATATTTTCATTTGCAAGTGGTTATAAATTGGAGTCAATAAATTATATCTTAACAGTATTGAAATTTCTGACTAATGAATGAGATGGTTTCTATGCTCCTTCCCCAGAGATCCTTGTGTAATATTTTGGGACACTACTACATTGATATGATTTAAAGCCTATCTTTAAAAAATATATATTGTCTATTGAGAAAGGGTTGGAGTTGAGTTGATATCGAGATCGAGATTGAGATTGAGCTAGAGAGATATATAGATAGGTAGTTAGTCACCTATGTTGGTTCTCTTGATAAAACCAGCATTGTAAGCAGGGGATTCATCTTCCATGCTAATTTTAAACCAACACCTAATGTCAAGAGTAGAATTTTCAGTTTCTCCAGTTATGTCTTATTAGAAAGAAATGACTAGGTCTCCCACACATTTGTAGTAAAGGTGCAGTTTGGTTTTCATGTAGGTCACCTAATAATTGGAGTTGGGGCTGATCTGGCTCTGTTGTCTGCCATTGCCCCTGGTTCCACAGCCTGGATGGGCCTTAGTGGGAGAAAAGGTGCTTAGTGCTGCTGTGACTGGATGTCCCAAGGTCCAGTGGAACTCAAGGAGTGGGATTCCCCATCTCTGAGGAGAGGGGGAGGGGGTAACTGGAGAAGGGATTTTTAAAGGGCAAGACTTGGAGAAGAGGAGAGAGGGGACTGTGATTGAGATGTAATGTGAATAAAAAAATAGATTATGAAAAAAAGAATTTTTTTTAAAAAAGAAAAGGAATATATATTCAAATATATGCTCAATAGAAAGAAAAGAAAGTAGTTTAGAAATGGGCTCAGCACTTTGATTTGCATTTTTAGCCAAAATGACTTATATAGCTACACACACTTACATGGAGGAAGTCCTTGCCAGGAGGCTGTTTTTACGGCACACTTGAACATTACAGGAGCAAAAATGGAATTTGGTGAGACACTGGCTGTTTTTGACACAGTTCTTTCTCCTAAGACTTGGGATGACTGAGGAAAAGTATTATGATATTTCATTTTATTCTCTCAATTATCTTGCAAAGCAATGCTCCCCAAAATGCAATTCACATTAAGAGAAATGTCTTTAAGTGAAATGAAATGGAAGTGGTGGAAAACCTGGTAAATAAAATTATGAATTAATACGTGTATGTATATTTATCTATACATATTGAGAGTATTAGTATACTCGCTTAAAGGAAGAAACTTTAAAAAGTTGGTATGAAGAAATGTATTAAGTAAATTAAGTACTATTATTATTTTGCTGTGACAAACAAATTTTGAATACCTGAGATACTGGAGATTTTAGAACAGGAG
Organism: Tokudaia tokunoshimensis; assembly: GCA_036184795.1. Taxonomy (NCBI): domain Eukaryota; kingdom Metazoa; phylum Chordata; class Mammalia; order Rodentia; family Muridae; genus Tokudaia; species Tokudaia tokunoshimensis. The sequence goes on from BTHU01000023.1 coordinate 94,669,343, forward strand.
ATTAACATTTGGAGCCACTACCCTCAGAGACTGCAGTGAGTAGAAATGGAGGCCACTCAGCTAAGGTCACCTGCATTGACTCCTGGGAGCCTTCCCTATCCCAGGTTTCTGAGACTCCCCCCTCCCCTTGCCCTCAGCCTATAGCTTCAAATTTCCATTCATTCTCCTAACCCTCTGGGCCCTCCTGTCTCTCCCCTGCACCTGAACCTGCCTCCTCATCCCTCTCCCCCTCACCTCCCTCACCCATTTCCCTCCATCCCTCTGTCTCCCATGACTATTTCGAAGCTTCCTCACTTGGGCCTTCCTTCTTGCTTAGCTCCTGAGGATCTGTGGGGTATATCATGGGCATTTTGTAATTTTTGCCAAATATCCACTGATCAGTGAGTACATACCATGCATGTCCTTTTGGGTCTGGGTTACCTCACTCAGGATGATACTTTCTAGTGAACTGAAATAGATGCAAACACCCATACTCAAACATTAAACGGAGGTTAAGGACTGGTCCTGAAGAAGATAGGAACCCCACAGGAAGACCAAAAGAGTCAACAAACCTTGAACCCTGGGATCTCTGAGAGTCTGAAGCACCAACCAAAGGACATACCTGGGCTGGAACGAGGCCCCCAGCACATATGTATCAGTCAGGCAGCTCGGTCTTCGTGGCTGCCTTGTCTGGCCTGAGTGGGAGGGGATGTACATAATCAGGCTGAGACTAGATGAGGATGATGATGTTACAGAGTGGGAAGATACCCAGGGGGCCCCTACTCTCTCAGAGGAGAAAGGAAGTGGGATGAGGGGGAGGAATTCTGTGACGGATGTACTGGGATGGGGAGCAGTGTTCGGGATATTAATTAATTAATTAACTAATTAATTAATTAATAATAAAGAAATGGAGGTCACGAGCCAGGAAAGTGAGGCTGTGGGAAAGCCTAGCACTGTGCCCAGTAAATAAATGACTTACAACAGTATGTCACTTTTGTCTAATAAGCCACAACAGTGGTACTTACCAAACAATTACTTCAATAAAACAGTTTTAGTTTGACATTTTGAATTAATTTTAATCAACATTTTAATCAAAATAAAAACATTTTGAATTAAGACATATTTCTTAATATGAATCACATTTTGGGGAACATTGCTTTGCAGGATAATTGACAGAATAAAATAAAATATCGAAAGAATTATAACTTCAAACATAATAAGACATTTCCTTAGCTTAAACTACATAATGTATGATTCCCTATTGTCAGAACTCACAAAACGTAAGACATGTCATTCATTACAAATAAAAAAAGCAAAGCTAACTATGTTAGGAAAGGGGAGTACTTCTGGCTAGTACAGAAAAAGTGATCTCTTTTAATGTTTCACTGTCAGCATTATTCATAGGGTGTTTGTATGGTTATTCTGATTGGAGTTTATATTGAATTTGTTTTATGAGTTTGTCTATTTCATTGTCTGGTTGCTTGCTTGTTATGTTTCTCTTACTGAAACAAGTTCTGGAACTTTACAAGAAGCCAACAGAAGTGGAAGGGTATTAAGTGGGCGACAAGAACATCACCATTGTTTTGTTTCTTTTTTTATCCTTACTTCACCTGCCAAATCAAGATAAATGATGAGTATATTTTTCTACCCCTTCAAGCTAAGGCATCCATGATTCTGTTTCCTGGCCCTGTCATCCATCAACTTGACGAAAGCTCAGTTAATTTCAAGACTAAACACCACAACTCTTTCTGACTGCCTTTACTTAAAGGGCTGAAGGGAAAGTCCAGGCCTGAGAAAAGATTGAGGTGAAAATGGATAGAAAGAAGAGATGGGAAAGATCGGTAGTCACCTATGTTGCCTTGATGGAAACTGCACTGTAAGCAGAGGATTTATCGTGCATGCTAATTTTAAATCAGTACCCAATGTCAGGAGTGCAATTTTCAGCTTCTCCATTTCTGTCTTAGTAGAAGGAAATGAATTGGTGTGTCTGCAGACTTCTCTAGAATTCCATGGGAATAAGATCACTCAATATAACAGCAACATGCCAAGTGCCACTTGTAAAATTTGTTGTTGAGCAGTCTCATTATCAACTGTAGCACAATGTCGGGCTAGCAAGAGGCAGGTTCAGTTGTTGATTAGCGATATCACACACAAGCCAGCACATGTTTTTTTCTGTGGGTTCTGTTGCAGCCCGTATGACATGTTACTGCTTAGATAATCTCAACCATAGCACATTCCCCAAATCCTTTTTACTTAGGTGAATCTCATGATCATTGAATGATGTAGAATAGTAGACCAAAACAAGTCAAGCCAGGATTGTCCATGGCAGAAACTGTTACTTGGCCTTATTTTCTTTTGCAAGCAATTACTGGCAGGGGGTGGTGGGGTGGTGGGGAGTACATCTCAATGTGCATTACCAACAGGATCTGGGAAGGATAATAGAAATTAAATGCTGGTTATCTGCTGAAGTTATTATTAAAGGGGAACAAAGTCCCTTCTCTCTCTTCTTTTTCTACCATCCTTCTCTATCCCTCCAACCCTTGGCTCCCCCACCCCTGTGTGTGTCTGTGTGTGTGTGTGTGTGTGTGTGTGTGTTCTTTTCATTAACTTTTCTAAATAAGTATTCTGAAAATGCTGTGCGGCACACATACAGCAGGACCCAATAGTACAGGCACATCAAAGCTGAATTCCCTGAATTTTTCACATCAGAGACTTTTCACACCAGAAGAGCTATATAACTAGTATTTCGATGTTGATTTTTTTTTTAGATGCAAAGAGATGGGAGACAAGCAGCATGGATCACCTCCTGACCTTGTTGAAAAATACATGCAATAACAGAACTAATAATGTCTGTTTTCTCAAAGATTAAAGCATGAAAATTAATAGGACATTCTTTTCAGACAATGACCAGCATGAAGCACTCTATTTTGGATCTAAATAGAAAGAAACAAGTGAAATAAACTATCTATCTTTAATCCCTTTAAATTTTTTGTTCCCCTGTATCAGACCTAACATCATTTTTAAAAATTAAAGCTTTTGTACTGTACATATGCATTGTAGATTGCATTGTATTGCATAGGAAACATAGACACAAGTATGTTTTATATACACATATGTACATATATATGTAATAATATATTATGTACATAAATATATTATGCGTATATGTTACAGATTATATACACAAATATAATATGCTATACATGTAATATATTATGCCTATTTTATTTTCTATTTCATGAAATCATATAACATATAATTACATATATAAAATAATATATATACATATGTACATTCATACATATATTTTATATATATAAAAAATGGTTGATTATGTTGACCTAACATTTTTTGACAATCTGGTAAAACATTTGGAATGTATTGTTAGCCAACCACTAATTTCTACCAGCCCCAAGGCTGAGCTGTCATTAGATAACATTTAAATCCTATAACAGAGTTTTTCTCACTTAGCTACACACTCCCAGTCCCCAGCATTGTATTTGGTAAATGCTTTAAATTATTTTGTGACTACAAGAGTTCAATGGACATGTTATTTGTGGCAAACTGAATCCATGCTTCTGCTGTATGGCCATGTATATTTGATTGTTAATAAGCTATTTCCCTGGAATGAGAACTGTGTTTAGCATCAAAATAGATAACATAAAAATGCAAAAGGGAATGTTGCAACTGATATTACAAAATAACATGGTCATAAGAAACTACTGTGTCAACTTATATGCAAATTGGATAACCTAGAAGAAATAGGTTGATTACAAGAAACACACCATCTACCAAGATCAGTTCATAAAAATAGAAAAAGGCAGCATTCTGGCAAAGCGAAAGATATTTATATTAAGTTACTGATAAAAAACTATTTTTTAAAAGAAAGCCTAGGACCTGATTGCCTCACTGGTAAATCCTACAAAAACATTAAAAAAGAATAAATACCAGTCCCTCTCAAGCTCTTCCAAAGATTAAAAAGAAGGGTACACTTTCAAACTTATTTTCCCACATCATCACTGTTATCAGATGTCAAAAAATGTTTTGTTTGACCCGTGATGTAGAGCACAGGGAATATTTACCTGGACAATGCTGTTGAGCATATAAGAAAGTGTAGCAATTATAGGATGTGCAGAGTTTCGTCAGAAAATTAAGACAAAACCAATGTATATAACCTATGAAGCCCATCACTATATATATGGAGTGAGGCTGCTGATTCAAAGATATCATTCCAACATTATTCATAATAAAGAAGATATGGAATGAATCCACTAATGTCTGATGATGGACACAAAACTCATATAAACAAACATGTTTTTATATTCATATATATTCACGTGCATGTGCAATGACATAATATTCAACATTTTAAAACAAATCACAGCCAGATCGGCGGGCCATCTCAACTACAGGGTGAGCGGCGCCATGGAGAGAGCCCTCCACCATCTTTGCTCCAGTGACTGGGAGGTTGGGACAGCCAGGTTCTGAGACAGACAGGCATAATATCGCTTGGGTCTTGGGCGGCTTGTGTGTGTGCAGCTCCCAGGTGCGGGGCTGATCTGCAGTGACCAGCTCGCCAGCTCTACTGTGGGACTTCTGCCTGGCAGAGGGACCCCGCACTGGGCGGGAGCCTACCAGCTTTCCTTCCGCGACCTCTGTCCCACAGACTGCGCTGAAGAGACAGGTACCCCAAGCTCCCTATCCCCAATATAACATCACTTGGGACACGGCCTGTTGGGGCTTCCGTCTGTGCCCGAGAACGGGTCAACGCTGTGATCATCTGGGTGCCAGATCGGCGGGCCATCGCGACTACAGGGTGAGCGGCTCCACGGAGAGTGCCCTCCGCCATCTTTGCTCCAGTGACTGGGAGGTTGGGACAGCCAGGTTCTGAGACAGACAGGCATAATATCGCTGGGGTCTCGGGCAGCTTGTGTGTATGCAGCTCCCAAGTGCTGGGCTGATCTTCAGTAACCAGCGCGCCAGCTCTGCTGTGGGGCTTCTGCCTGGCAGAGGGACGCCCCCTCCCCCCCAGGACAGATCACACACCCCTGCACAGGGCAGGAGCCTACCAGCCTCCCTTTGGCGACCTCTGCTCCAGGAACCCACTAGGCTGAGCCTTTAGATGTGCAAAGCCTCCCCAATATAAGATCACTCGGGGCAAGGCACATTAGGGCTCCAAAGTCACTCAGGAGCAGACAGGTCCCAGAAATCGGTGCCAGGGGAATCCTGGTAATCCGGGGTGGGGCAGAAATAGCTTTGCAGGCTCACAGGAGGTCCAACCAACAGCCAGTGGCAGCAGGACCAACTAACACCAGAGGTATCCAGATGGCAAAAGGCAAACGTAGGAATGTTACTAACAGAAATCAAAGTAATGTGGGACCATCCGAACCCAACTCTCCAACAGCAGCAAGTCCTGGATACCCCACCACACCCGAAAGACAAGATCTGGATTTAAAATCACTTCTCATGATCCTATTAGAGGATCACAAGAAGGACACAAATAAATCTCATAAAGAGTTACAGGAGACCATGAATCAACGGTTAGAAGCCCTTACAAAGGAAACACAAAAATCGCTTAGAGAAATGCGGGAGAACATGGATCAAAAGATGGAGGCGCACAAGGAGACAACACAAAAATCGCTTAACGAGATGAATCAACGGGTAGATGCACTCACAAAGGAATCACAAAATTGGCATAAAGAAATGCAGAAGAATATGGGTCAACAGATGGATGCCCATAAGGAGGCAACACAAAAATTGCTTAAAGAAATGAATCAACGGTTAGATGCCCTTACAAAGGAAACACGAGAACTGCTTAAAGAAATGCAGGAGACGATGGATCAACAGATGGAATCCCATGAGGAGGAAACACAAAAATCGCTCAGAGAAATGCAGGAGAACGTGGGTCATCAGGAAGAAATCCTGAAAGAGGCAATGCAAAAATACCTTAAAGAAATACAGGAAAATACAAACAAAAAAGTGAAGGATCTCAGCAAATCCATCCAGGAACTAAAAAAGGAAGTAGAAACAACTAAGAAATCACAAAGGGAGACAACTTTGGAGATAGAAAACCTTGGGAAGAAATCAGGAGTCATAGATGCAAACATCAACAATAGAATACAAGAGATGGAAGAAAGAATCTCAGGTGATGAAGATTCCATAGAAAGCATCGACTCAACAGTCAAAGAAATTGCAAAATGCAAAAAACGTGTAACCCAAAACATCCAGGAAATCCAGGACACAATGAGAAGACCAAACCTAAGGATTATAGGTATAGATGAGAGTGAAGATTTGCAACTTAAAGGGCCAGTAAACATCTTCAAGAAAATTATGGAGGAAAACTTCCCTAACTTAAAGAGAGAGATGCCGATGAACGTACAAGAAGCCTACAGAACTCCAAACAGACTGGACCAGAACAGAAATAACTCCCGTCACATAATAATCAAAACACCAAATGTTCTAAACAAAGAAAGAATACTAAAAGCAGTAAGAGAAAAGGGCCAAGTAACATACAAAGGAAGACCTATCCGAATCACATCAGACTTCTCACCAGAGACTATGAAAGCCAGAAGATCCTGGGCAGATCTCATGCAGACACTAAGACAGCACAAATGCCAGCCTAGACTACTCTACCCAGCAAAACTCTCAATCACCATAGATGGAGAGACCAAGATATTCCATGATAAAACCAAATTTTCACAATATCTTTCCACAAATCCAGCCCTGCAACGAATAATAGGTGGAAACCTCCAATACAGGGAGAGAAACAACACCCTGGAAAAAATGAGATAATAACCTTCTTGAATCAAACCCAAAAGTAGATAACCACTCAAACATAAAGATAGCGTCAAGAATGGCAGATGGCAATATCACTATGCCTTAATCTCTCTTACTATCAATGGTCTCAATTCCCCAATTAAAAGACATAGACTAGCAGACTGGATACGTAAACAGGACCCAGCATTTTGCTGCATGCAGGAAACGCACCTCAGTGTCAAAGACAAACACTACCTCAGAGTAAAAGGCTGGAAAACAATTTTACAAGCAAATGGCCCCAAGAAACGAGGTGGAGTAGCCATCCTAATATCGGATAAAATTGATTTTCAACCTAAAGTCATCAAAAAAGACACAGAAGGACACTACATACTGATCAAGGGAAAAATCCACCATCAAGAACTCTCAATTCTGAATATCTATGCTCCAAATGCAAGGGCACCCTCATTCGTAAAAGAAACTTTACTAAAACTCAAAGCACACATCGCACCGCACACAATAATAGTGGGTGACTTCAACACCCCGCTCTCTGAAATGGATCGTTCAGGAAAGCAGAAACTAAACAGGGACACAGTGAATCTAATTGAAGCCTTGGACCAAATGGAACTAACTGATATATATAGAACATTTCATCCTAGAGCTAAAGAATACACCTTCTTCTCAGCTCCTCATGGTACCTTCTCCAAAATTGACCATATAATTGGTCACAAATCAGACCTCAACAGATACAAGAAGATAGAAATAATCCCATGCCTCCTATCAGATCACTATGGAATAAGGGTGGTCTTCAATGGCAACAAAAACAAAAGAAATCCCACGTACACGTGGAGGCTGAACAATGCTCTACTCAATGATAACATGGTCAAGGTGGAAATAAAGAAAGAAATCAAAGACTTTTTGAAAGTTAATGAAAATGAAGGCACAACATACCCTAATTTATGGGACACAATGAAAGCAGTGCTAAGAGGAAAATTCATAGCCCTGAGTGCCGCCAAAAAGAAACGAGAGACAGCATACACTAACAGCTTAATGGCACACCTGAAAGCCCTGGAACAAAAAGAAGCAAATACACCAAAGAGGAGTAGAAGGCAGGAAATCATCAAACTCAGGGCTGAAATCAATCAAGTAGAAACAAATAAAACCATACAAAGAATCAACAAAACGAGGAGTTGGTTCTTTGAGAAAATTAACAATATAGATAAGCCCTTAGCCAGACTAACCAGAGGGCACAGAGATAGTATCCAAATTAATAAAATCAGAAACGAAAAGGGAGAGATAACAACAGAAACTGAGGAAATTCAAAAAATCATCAGATCCTACTACAAAAACCTGTATTCAACACAACTTGAAAATCTTGAGGAAATGGACAATTTCCTTGACAGATACCAAGTACCAAAATTAAATCAGGATCAAATAGACCATCTAAACCGTCCTATAAGCCCTGAAGAAATAGAAGTTGTCATTGGAAGTCTTCCAACCAAAAAAAGCACAGGTCCAGATGGTTTTAGTGCAGAATTCTATCAGACCTTCAAAGAAGACCTAACACCAATACTCTTCAAACTGTTCCACAAAATAGAAACAGAAGGAACACTACCCAACTCGTTCTATGAAGCCACAATTACACTAATACCAAAAGCACACAAAGATCCGACAAAGAAAGAGAATCTCAGGCCAATCTCTCTTATGAATATCGATGCAAAAATACTCAATAAAATTCTTGCCAACCGAATCCAAGAACACATCAAAACGATCATTCACCACGATCAAGTAGGCTTCATCCCAGGGATGCAGGGATGGTTCAATATACGGAAATCCATCAATGTAATCCACTACATAAACAATCTCAAAGAAAAAAATCACATGGTCATCTCATTAGATGCTGAGAAAGCATTTGACAAAATTCAGCATCCTTTCATGCTAAAGGTCTTGGAAAGATCAGGAATTCAAGGCCCATATCTAAACATAGTAAAAGCAATTTACAGCAAACCAGTAGCCAGCATCAATCTAAATGGAGAGAAACTTGAAGCAATCCCACGAAAATCAGGGACTAGACAAGGCTGCCCTCTCTCTCTATATCTTTTCAATATAGTACTTGAAGTTCTAGCTAGAGCAATTAGACAACAAAAAGAGGTCAAAGGGATACAAATTGGAAAGGAAGAAGTCAAACTATCACTATTTGCAGACGATATGATAGTATACATAAGCGACCCAAAGAACTCCACCAGAGAACTCCTACAGCTGATAAACGACTTCAGCAAAGTGGCTGGATATAAAATCAACTCAAGCAAGTCAGAAGCCTTCCTATACTCAAAGGATAAGCAGGCTGAGAAAGAAGTAAGAGAAATAATACCCTTCACGATAGCCACAAACCATATTAAGTATCTTGGCGTGACTCTAACCAAACAAGTGAAAGATCTGTATGACAAGAACTTCAAGTCTCTGAAGAAAGAAATTGAAGAAGACCTCAGAAGATGGGAAAATCTGCCATGCTCATGGATTGGCAGGATTAATATAGTAAAAATGAGCATCTTACCAAAAGTAATGCACAGATTCAATGCAATCCCCATCAAAATCCCAACTCAATTCTTCATAGAGTTAGAAAGAGCAATTCAAAAATTCATCTGGAATAACAGAAAACCCAGAATAGCTAAAACTATTCTCAAGAGTAAAAGAACCTCTGGGGGAATCAGTATCCCGGACCTCAAGCTGTACTACAGAGCAATAGTGTTAAAAACTGCATGGTATTGGTACAGTAACAGACATGTAGATCAATGGAACAGAATTGAAGACCCAGAAATGAATCCACACTCCTATGGTCACTTGATCTTTGACAAAGGAGCTAAAACCATCCAGTGGAAAAAAGATAGCCTTTTCAACAAATGGTGCTGGCTCAGCTGGAGGTCAACATGCAGAAGAATGCAAATTGACCCATCCTTATCTCCTTGCACTAAGCTCAATTCTAAGTGGATCAAAGATCTCCACATAAAACCAGACACACTGAAACTAATAGAAGGGAAACTAGGGAAGAACCTTGAACATATGGGCACAGGGGAGAATTTCCTGAACAGAACTCCAATAGCTTATGCTCTAAGATCAAGAATAGACAAATGGGACCTCATTAAATTACAAAGTTTTGGCAAGGCAAAAGACACTGTCAAAAAGACAAAGCGGCAACCAACTAACTGGGAAATGATCTTTACCAACCTTACATCCGACAGAGGGCTAATATCCAAGATATACAAAGAACTCAAGAAGTTAAACTCCAGAGAGGCAAGTAACCCTATTAAAAAATGGGGTACAGAGCTACACAAAGAGTTCTCACCTGAAGAATATCTAATGGCTGAGAAGCACCTAAAGAGATGTTCATCATCCTTAGTCATTAGGGAAATGCAAATCAAAACAACCCTGAGATTCCATCTCACACCAGTCAGGATGGCTAAGATCAAAAACACAGGAGACAGCAGTTGTTGGCGAGGATGTGGAGAAAGAGGAACACTCCTCCACTGCTGGTGGAATTGCAGGCTGGTACAACCACTCTGGAAAGCAGTCTGGCGGTTCCTCAGAAAACTGGGCATGACACTCCCGGAGGATCCGGCTATACCACTCCTGGGCATATACCCAGAGACTTTACCTGCATGCAATAAGGACACATGCTCCACTATGTTCATAGCAGCCTTATTTATAATAGCCAGAAGCTGGAAAGAACCCAGATGTCCCTCAACGGAGGAATGGATTCAGAAGATGTGGTATATCTACACAATGGAATACTACTCTGCAATTAAAAACAATGAATTCACGAAATTCCTAGGCAAATGGTCAAAACTTGAAAATATCATCCTTAGTGAGGTAACCCAATCACAAAAGAACACACATGGTATGCAGTCACTGATAAGGGGATATTGACCCAGAATCTCGGAATACCCTAGACACAATCCGCATATCAATAGATTTCTAAAAAGATGGAAGGAGAGACCCCTGGTCCTGGAAAGACTGGATGTAGGGGAACACCAGGACAGAGTAACGAGAGGGGGTTGAATGGAGAAAAGAGGGAGGGAAGTGGGCTTATGGGACTTTCGGGGAGGGAGGAAACGGGAAAGGGGAAGTGATTTGGAATGTAAATTAAAAAAATCACGTTGCCATGGTAACATACACTTGTAATTCCAGCATTGGGATGGCTGAGGAAAGGAAACAGAAAGCTTCAAGCTATTCTGGGCTATCTAGCCAGTTCTTGTGTTTGAAACCAGTAACGCTAATAGCAATAAGAAGAAAGAAATCTGCCCATTTGTGACAACATGTAGGAATCTGTAAGACATTCTGCCAAATGAAAGAAGCTAGGCACAGAAAATCAAGTATTGCATTGCCTCAGTTCTACATGGAAAGGAAAATTTAGAATTACTGAAATAGAAAGTAGAATGGTGTTTACCAGAGGTTGTAGACGCTATACAGATTGGTTAATGCATAAAAACTTTAATGTTTTAACACAATTAAGTTCTACAGATACAATGTGCAATATGTTGTTTACAGTTAATACATATATATATATATATGTATATATATAGTATGTGGGTGTGTGCTAATAAAAGTAATTCTTAAAAATCCTCATCACAAAACAATGGTAGGTATATTGGTTAATTTGACTATGGTAATAACTACATACTAATATTAAAACATATATATTCTTATTGTCAGTCACTCATCAGCAAAGATGAAAAATAAAAGACCATCTCACATATTTAAAGCTTCAGAAGGGTTAAGATGATATATAACCAGGAAGTCAACAGTCTTCCAGAGAAGTATCCAATAGTGTACTTAAAGGACGACAAGACTATCCCATACTCAACTACATGGTATTCACAATTAAAACCTCAAATTAAAGCAAAATTAGATATTCATATCAGTGGGAAAATATGACCCATACATACAAGAGAAATAATTCCATAGGAACAGACTCAGAAATTCCAGAAGAGATGAGATTAATTAAGAGAGGCAAAACAGACATAAATATACTCAAACATTAAAAGTAACACATGAACATAAGGAGAGAGTAAATAAAAATATTTAAGAAGAAATAAATAATAACAATGAAATTATGTAAGAAAAAAACCCAAAATATCTATCAAAAAACACATTGAACAAGGATGACACAAAATTAACTACTTCTGAAGAAAGCCAAGACACCTGAAGATACAGCAAGCGCGACCTTTCAAGATGAAAGCAGAGTAAATAGTGAATTCAAAGATAATCATGTCAGAGGGGATGTGTAGGCAAATGACATAGTTCTTATAAGCATGAGATGTTATGAAAATGGCAATAACTCAATGTGGTTATACCAGAGACTGTGTAGGAGTGTATAGTAATAAAATTATAAAGTTAAAGTACACAAAGAAAGAAACCTTCCATGCTGTGCCAAGAAAGTAAAAGTTATGCTGTGGACAATGAACAATGTGTTAGATTGTGGAGTGTTTGATGTGATCAGTGGTGCCTTAAAAAATAAATGTGGATTATTATAGGTAATTGATTGCAGTGTCAAAGAGATACTCAGTGAGGGTTTTGACGAAGGAAGGATGGAACAGGAAAGCCTGTGAAGTGAGTAAAACAAGACCACACTAATTGGTTACCTAATGTCAAATGGTCATCCCTGAAAACACACACACACACACACACACACACATACACATGCACACACATACACACACACACACACACACACACACACACACACACACACACACACACACACACACGGAGCTATATCTATATATGGGAAGGTTTGAAGGGCAGAGAGGGAAGAAAGTAATGTAACTAAATTACAGCCTCGAAGATAAACGAACCAAAAAAGATAGCAAATTTGTAAAACTTTATCTTTCTTGGGTGTGAGCCTGTATATGTGTCCAGGCAGAATATCTCTTGAACACACAGCTTACCAATTCAGGTAGTTAACTAGCCAGTTCGCTCCAGGAACTCCTTGTATTTGCATCCCAAAGGGGTCACCATTCTATACTTACTGGGAATTGCCTTGGATTCTGGAGATTTGAATTCTGTTCCTCATACTAGAATGGCATATAGTTTATTCATTGATCTAACTCCCAAGTCCAAAATCTATAAGTTTCAAATAGAACTCATAATTTTGTGCTAGGATTTTAGAGAATCTGGGAAGAGGGAGCCTGGGTATGATAAAGGAGCAGAATGGATTCTAGGTTTCTGCTCTGAACAAACAGGAGACTACTGTCTTAGTTAGGGTCTCCACTGTTGTGAAGAGACAACATGACCAAGGCAACTCTTAAAAGGGAAAACATTTAACTGCAGTTTACTTACAGTTTTAAAAGTCCAGTCCATCTTCATCATGTCTGGAAGAATCGCAGCTTGCAGGCAGACATATGCTAGGGGAGCCAAGAGTTCTACATCTTGATCTGAAGTCAACCAGAAGTCTACCTCTTCTGCACTGGGTGGAGCTTGAGCACTAGGAGCTCTCAAAGTCCACCTACATAGTAACACACTTCCTCCAACAAGGCCACAACTATTCCAACAAGGCCACAACTCCTAATAGTGCCACTTCCCATGGGTCAAGCATTTTCAAACCACTACAACTACTATGACGGGGAATGCTAAAACAAATAGCATCTAGAGGACCCCAGGACTGAGCATCTTCAATTTTAAGATGCTGTGATACATCCAGTCAGAAAGAAAAATTGTAAATCAGATGCAGTTTGCAGCTCCCACAGAGTGGTTGAGTAGAAACAAGCATGTAGAGAACTTTTTGAAAAATTATCTTTAATATTTCTTTACAGTCCAGTCTCATACCCTTCCTGGTCTGCACTCCAACATTCCCTCATGCCATTCCTCCTCCCCTGTCTCCAAGAGGATATCCCCACTCCCCACCCCAACCCGACAGGTCTCTCTACTCCCTGGGATCTCAAGTCTCTTATGGGATAGGTGCATCTTCTCTTACTGAGGCCAGACCAGGCAGTCCTCTGCTGCATATGTGTTGGGAGTCTCGGACTATCTAGTGTATGCTGCCTGGTTGATGGCTCAGTAATGTGTAGATTCACATAAGAAGCATTAGCAGGAGAAAAGGATCAAGAATAGCAACGTGTAATGATCAGTAGAGAAACAGAATCAGTCATGGAAACTAGGAGAGGGTGGACTTGTAGAGACTGTGAAAGATGCAGTGTGGAGGAGAGTTGCATACTGCTGAGAGGCCAAATAGGTTTTTCTGACTGCAAGAAAAGAATCTTTCTTTTGTTTGTTTGAACCTGGTTTAATCAGTACATCTAGTAAGACAGGTTTCAGCAGAGATAAGGGCAGACATATATTGCAGAGGATTTAAGAGAAAAAGACAGAGCCACTGACTGCCAAATGCTCTTTTAAGTTTAGCTGCAAAGAGCATTAAAGGTACAACAGGAGGTACAATGTTTAAGGCAGGTGATTTGGGTAACAGACAGGATTTTAGTATATATGCTTCTAAGCAAAGTGCATCCGGTGTGAAAGGAAGAATTAAAGCATATAAGTGGATAAGGGATCATTGATGGAAAATTACTGTGGAGGCAAATCATGAGTGAGATGTTTCATCCTAGAAAAATAAGAGCAAAAGCAGCAAGCATAAAAAGGTTAGTTGTGAGTTCTTGAGGATCATCTTGGATTTCTTGATTAAAAAGAACAACAACACAAAACTATGATCCTCTTGGTAATGGATAACCTCTTAGGAGGCTCATTCCCCAAGGAAGACTAATTCTGCTGTCAGTATTCCTTAGTTGCCCTGTGAGATTTCTCCCTTCTATATTAGCATGTAAATTGCTGTTGCCATTGTCCAGGTCTTGTTTAGGCCATATTGTTATGGTATCATGGGAATGGCTTTCCTGAAATTTCTAGGAAACTTTCACGGCAAACTCCCAGTTCCTCTGACTCTGACCTCCTTTCTGCCTGTTCTGAGATTTTCTCTGAGCCTTAGGTGCAGAAGTTATGTTGTAGACATACCCAGTGGGCCTGGGTACCCTGCATCTGGACTAGTGGTTTCCTCTAATTGTCTCCATATGCTGCAAACTGAAGTTCTTTCGATGAGGAGTGAGAGCTATACATCTCCGTAACTATAAGTATAAATATTTAGAATGTAGCTAGGAATTATGCTGGTCTAGCAGAGTGGCATTAGTAGATTCCTTTTCTAAGATTCATGATCTCATTAGTCTTGGGCAATTGTCTAGGTTTCCAGTGCATCATTTCCCTCTTGTTACAGGTGTTAGTAGCAAAAGAAAAGGGGTGACTTATCAGAAAAAAATGATTATTAATTTTGAGGGTATATATAAAGTTGGAAAAGTTAACTTGAAAACATGGCTCCCACTAGTGTGCTTATGTCATTTTGGGCAATGGTTCCATATGTCTTAGGCTTAAAAGTAAAACAACATGGATCTTCATATTCAGTTGTTGCTGTTAGGACATCTGCAGCCAGATATGGTAGACGAATTATTAGGCTTGAGAATGAAAGGTGAGACAGGAAACCAAACAAGTGACCACAGCACCTGAACTGCACACCAACCGAGCAACAATGAAGATGTAGATAGAAAGACTGAGAGTGGGAAATGACAAATGTTCCGATGTCTCAAGGATACTAAAGAACAAGTTCAGGGGAAGCGAGGAAATTTGAATGGAGGAATATTAGAATGCTTTGATCAGAGCATGAAAGTTTAGAGATACATTTTTCTAGAAGTCAAATAGTTCAGTATGGTGAAAATCTAGAAAGTGATTATGAATACGTTGAGATGACTAATGCTGGCCGAAGACACAGATAAACATGGAAGCATCAACATATCAAAGAACTAATTTTGAACTTTTGAAAGTTGATGCAACGGGGAAAGAAAAGAGACAAATCAAATGGGTATTTCGATTCTAAACTTGGATAAAGTTTGGAAATAATATGCATTATTTTAGGTCACCATTTACTGGTTATTCAGGTTCAAATGACCCCACTCTAATTATAAGAATGACTATGAAATATAAGGGAGCCTGTAGAATATTTAGACAATCCTCTTAAGGTCAGACAAGAGGATTTAGAATAGGGGAAGGAACTGGAATCAGAATATAGGAGGAGTGGAAATTAAGTTAAGATTGTTGGCTTTTACCCTGAAGGCAAACTGATAAACAGCCATGTTTTCTTTCTTCTCCTTTTTTAAAGTGTGTTATGAGAACACTATTTTCCCAATGACATTCAGAATGCATTGAAGGGGTGGTAGTTATTGGAGGATTAAAAAATAAGTAGGAACTGTGAGCTAAGGGAATCCTGACTGAGGGTAGTCTCAGTGGGAATACAACGTCACATTACAACACAATACAAAGGCACACTAAGGGAGGTAAAATCAGCAAACTTTGATAGCAAACAGTTGTTGCATATCTTATCTGCCTTCAGAACAATTCTCAGAAGGACCAGCTTGACCTTAGACAGGAATGGGAGAAAAGAGAAAGATGAGATATTTATGGAAGAGTTCAAAATGGTAAACTAATGGGCAGAAAGATTAAAGGTGAAGGGGAAACGTGGGGAAAGAGCCTGGAGAGAGAGCCCAATGGACTCCAGGCACTTGTGATCTCTAAGTTGGGAGGTAAAAGGCAACAGTGATTAAATGCAGCTGGAGGCCACACACTGCCTCTTCTGGCATTTCCCTTGAGAGTTGGAAAAGTCAAGAACTACCGTGCCAAGTTAGCATGTATTTACTCTTATTGTAGACTTTATGTGCTAATAATGTGTTTCTCCACATAGAGCTGGTTTTGTCCTTTATTGAAAATAGATTTTTTTCATACAGTATGTTCTGATTATGGTTTCTCCTCCCCCTACTCTTTCCTGTTTCTCTCAACTCCTTCTTCTGTCCAGATCCACCTTTATTCTGTCTCTCCTTAGAAAATAAGCAGGCTTCTGAGGGATAATAATAAAATAAAATACATACAATTATATATATATATATATATATATATATATATATATATATATATATATCCAAAAATGATTATGACAAAACAGCCAAACAAGAAAAACAGAGCCAAAGGAAAAGCACAAGAAATGTGCACAGTCATAGATACAGAGACACACATATTCTTAAGCACACTGGAATCCCATAAAAACCCAAACCAGAAGAAGTCATAATAATAGGTAAAAGAATGGTAAGGTTAAAAAAATGCCTTTACTTTACATGAGACAAAGAAACTCCAAAGATGCCAATGAGTTCATTTTGTGTTGGCCATCTACTGTTGGTCATAGAGCTGACCCTATGAGTGGTTTGATTTTCTAAAGAGTCTCTCGGAATAAACTAATCTTTCATTTGCATGTGCCTATAAATTTGAGATACCTTCTGGGTTAGGGATGATGGCATGTGTCCATTTCTGCTCCAAGCTCTAGGACCCCATTTGGTGAAGATTTGTTCAGACCCTGAAAATGAAGCCATAGTCTCTGTGAATTCTTATGTGTGACAGCCCTGTTCTATCAAAAGGCCTTAATTCTTTGGTGTCCTCCATCCTCTCTGGATGTTACACAATTTCTGCCTCCTCTTCTGAAGAAGTTTGAACCTTGAAGGAAGGATTTGATGGAGGAAGAATAGGACTGAGGGTTCCAAGGTCTGTCACTCTCAGTGTAATGTCTGGCTGTGGACTATCTGTTTCCATCTGCTGCAGGAGGAAGCTTCTCTGATGATGGATGAGCAAGACACTGATCTATGAGTACAGTAGAATGTTATTAGAAATCATTTTGTTGGTAGATTCCTTTAGCACAACAATAGTTTTTGGTTTTCCCCTAGGTCCTTGGCCTATCTACTCTCAGGTTCTTGGTCATTCAAGGAGTGTTGAGTATGGGTTCCATCTTACAGAGTGGGGTTTAACTCAAATCAGGTATTGGTTAGTTACTCCCACAAGCTTTATGCTGCTATTGCACCAGTCTATCGTACAATCAGGTCACACTTATGGATCAGTTTACCTTTCTCCCTTGGCAGCATGCGGAGTATCTTCCAGTCCATAGGAATGAAGGCTCTAAGCAAGCACCATCTCAACTTTTCCATGTCCAGCGAGTTGTATAGTCATTATCTTTAGCAATAGAAGCCTTACCTTCAGTTTGTAGTCAGCCACCAATAGCCTTGGCAACAGCCTAGGTTGTTTGGGAGTTATCATGGGTCACCTTAAGGCAATAATTCAATTAGATGTCACCCAATCCCAATACTGAAATCTTCATTTGGTGGCAAGAGATGGCCATTGGCGCTCTGTTCCCTGTTATTTGACAGTTTCATTTAGATTGTTTTCATATACGTATAATTATAGCACGCTTGTACTGCATTAGGTTTTCATTTGACTCTTAAAGTGACCCTGAGTTTAGATATCCCTATCTATATTACCTTTTCCCCCCTCATTTAATCTTCTCATTCCAGACCCCATTTATTAATTATTAATCTTGGTGTCTATGCTAATAGTGTTCTGTTCGGAAAGTTGTCTGCACCAATGAGTTCAAGGATATTCTCTGCTTTCTCTTCTATCAGATTCAGTGTACCTTGTTTTATGATGAGGTCTTTGATCCATTTGCTGTTGAGTTTTGTACAGGGTGATAGGTATGGATCAATTTGGACTCCTCTACATGCAGCCATCCGATTTGACTAGCACCATTTGCTGAAAATGCCATATTTTTTCCAGTGTGTCTGCAGTTTATCAAAAATCAGATATCTATGAGTGTATGGATTTATTTATGGGTCTTGTATTCTATTCCATTAATCGGCATGTCTATTTCTGTGCCAATATAATGCTGTTTTTATTACTGTAGTTTTGTAGTACACTTTGAGAGCTGGAATGGCAGCACCTCCAGCAGTACGATTATCATTCAGGAACGTTTTGAGTGATACTGGGTTATTATTATTATTGTTATTGTTATTATTATTATTATTATTTTAAATGTGTTTCTACATGAAGACGAAAATTGGTCTTTCAAGTTCTGCAAAGAATCATGTTGGATGTCCAGTTTCCTCAGCACCATTTACAAAAGAGGTCTTGCTTTCACCAATGTCTTTTTATTGGTACTTGGGTCAAAAATCTGGTGGTTGTAACTGAAGAGGTATTTTTTTGTGTCCTGTATGCTATTCCATTGATCTAGGTGACTGTTTTGGTGACATGCTGTAGTATACTCTGAAATCAGGTGTTGTTATACCTTCAGTATTCCTCCTGTTGTTCAGAATCCCTTTGGCTATTCAGGGTCTTTTTTCTTTTCTTTTCTTTTATTATTGTATTAGATATTTGCTTTATTTACATTTCAAATGGTATCCCCTTTCCTCGTTACCCCTCTGAAAACCCCCTATCCCAACCCTCCTCCCCCTGCTCACCAACCCCCTCCCACTTTCCTGACCTGGCATTCCTCTACGCTGGGGCAGGCTAACTTGTTATGCTCTCACAAATCCTATACACATTTTCAACACTGTCTAAATTCCTGTCTCAAAATATCTGTATCCAAAGCTTAATCTTGAAGGATTATTGGACTCAAAAAAAACAAAAAAAAAACACACAGCTAAGACTGAACCAAAAGGAACCAGAGATCACTCTCTGCTGGATCCAAAGCTGAAAACAGCAGTGACTCAACAGAGTTTTACAGGAAAACAAAGCACTGGTTTGCTTCAGAAAAAAGGCTCCTGGACAGCCAGGTTCTGAGACAGACAGGCATAATGTCGCTTGGGTCTCGGGCGGCTTGTGTGTGTGCGGCTCCCAGGTGCGGGGCTGATCTGAAGTGACCAGCTCGCCAGCTCTACTGTGGGACTTCTGCCTGGCAGAGGGACCCCGCACTGGGTGGGAGCCTACCAGCTTTCCTTCCGCGACCTCTGCTCCCGCAGACTGCGCTGAAGAGACAGGTACCCCAAGCTCCCTATCCCCAATATAACATCACTTGGGACACGGCCTGTTGGGGCTTCCGTCTGTGCCCGAGAACGGGTCAGCACTGTGGTCCTCTGGGTGCCAGATCGGCGGGCCATCGCGTCTACAGGGTGAGCGGCTCCACAGAGAGTGCCCTCCACCATCTTTAGTCCAGTGGCCAGGTAGTTGGGACCGCCAGGCTCAGAGACAGACAGACATAATATCGCTTCGGTCTCAGGCAGCTTGTGTGTAACCTGCTCCCAGGTGCTGGGCTGATCTGCAGTAACCAGCGCGCCAGCTCTGCTGTGGGACTTCTGCCTGGCAGAGGGACGCCCGCTCCCCCCCCAGGACAGATCACACACCCCTGCACAGGGCAGGAGCCTACCAGCCTCCCTTTGGCGACCTCTGCTCCAGGAACCCACTAGGCTGAGCCTTTAGATGTGCAAGGCCTCCCCAATATAAGATCACTTG
Organism: Tokudaia tokunoshimensis; assembly: GCA_036184795.1. NCBI lineage: Eukaryota > Metazoa > Chordata > Mammalia > Rodentia > Muridae > Tokudaia > Tokudaia tokunoshimensis. The sequence goes on from BTHU01000023.1 coordinate 94,689,419, forward strand.
GGGCAAGGCACATTAGGGCTCCAAAGTCACTCAGGAGCAGGCAGGCCCCAGAAATCGGTGCCAGGGGAATCCTGGTAATCCGGGGGGGGGGGGGCAGAAATAGCTTTGCAGGCTCACAGGAGGTCCAACCAACAGCCAGTGGCAGCAGGACCAACTAACACCAGAGGTATCCAGATGGCAAAAGGCAAACGTAGGAATGTTACTAACAGAAATCAAAGTAATGTGGGACCATCCGAACCTAACTCTCCAACAACAGCAAGTCCTGGATACCCCACCACACCCGAAAGACAAGATCTGGATTTAAAATCACTTCTCATGATCCTATTAGAGGATCACAAGAAGGACACAAATAAATCTCATAAAGAGTTACAGGAGACCATGAATCAAAGGTTAGAAGCCCTTACAAAGGAAACACAAAAATCGCTTAGAGAAATGCGGGAGAACATGGATCAAAACATGGAGGCACACAAGGAGACAACACAAAAATCGCTTAACGAGATGAATCAACGGGTAGATGCACTCACAAAGGAATCACAAAATTGGCATAAAGAAATGCAGAAGAATATGGGTCAACAGATGGATGCCCATAAGGAGGCAACACAAAAATTGCTTAAAGAAATGAATCAATGGTTAGATGCCCTTACAAAGGAAACACGAGAACTGCTTAAAGAAATGCAGGAGACGATGGATCAACAGATGGAATCCCATGAGGAGGAAACACAAAAATCGCTCAGAGAAATGCAGGAGAACGTGGGTCATCAGGAAGAAATCCTGAAAGAGGTAATGCAAAAATACCTTAAAGAAATACAGGAAAATACAAACAAACAAGTGAAGGATCTCAGCAAATCCATCCAGGAACTAAAAAAGGAAGTAGAAACAACTAAGAAATCACAAAGGGAGACAACTTTGGAGATAGAAAACCTTGGGAAGAAATCAGGAGTCATAGATGCAAACATCAACAATAGAATACAAGAGATGGAAGAAAGAATCTCAGGTGCTGAAGACTCCATAGAAAGCATCGACTCAACAGTCAAAGAAAATGCAAAATGCAAAAAACGTGTAACCCAAAACATCCAGGAAATCCAGGACACAATGAGAAGACCAAACCTAAGGATTATAGGTATAGATGAGAGTGAAGATTTGCAACTTAAAGGGCCAGTAAACATCTTCAACAAAATTATGGAGGAAAACTTCCCTAACTTAAAGAGAGAGATGCCGATGAACGTACAAGAAGCCTACAGAACTCCAAACAGACTGGACCAGAACAGAAATACCTCCCATCACATAATAATCAAAACACCGAATGTTCTAAACAAAGAAAGAATACTAAATGCAGTAAGAGAAAAGGGCCAAGTAACATACAAAGGAAGACCTATCCGAATCACATCAGACTTCTCACCAGAGACTATGAAAGCCAGAAGATCCTGGGCAGATCTCATGCAGACACTAAGACAGCACAAATGCCAGCCTAGACTACTCTACCCAGCAAAACTCTCAATCACCATAGATGGAGAGACCAAGATATTCCATGATAAAACCAAATTTTCACAATATCTTTCCACAAATCCAGCCCTGCAACGGATAATAGGTGGAAACCTCCAATACAGGGAGAGAAACAACACCCTGGAAAAAAAAGAGATAATAACCTTCTTGAATCAAACCCAAAAGTAGATAACCACTCAAACATAAAGATAGCGTCAAGAATGGCAGATGGCAATAATCACTATGCCTTAATCTCTCTTACTATCAATGGTCTCAATTCCCCAATTAAAAGACATAGACTAGCAGACTGGATACGTAAACAGGACCCAGCATTTTGCTGCATGCAGGAAACGCACCTCAGTGTCAAAGACAAACACTACCTCAGAGTAAAAGGCTGGAAAACAATTTTACAAGCAAATGGCCCCAAGAAACGAGGTGGAGTAGCCATCCTAATATCGGATAAAATTGATTTTCAACCTAAAGTCATCAAAAAAGACACAGAAGGACACTACATACTGATCAAGGGAAAAATCCACCATCAAGAACTCTCAATTCTGAATATCTATGCTCCAAATGCAAGGGCACCCTCATTCGTAAAAGAAACTTTACTAAAACTCAAAGCACACATCGCACCGCACACAATAATAGTGGGTGACTTCAACACCCCGCTCTCTGAAATGGATCGTTCAGGAAAGCAGAAACTAAACAGGGACACAGTGAATCTAATTGAAGCCTTGGACCAAATGGAACTAACTGATATATATAGAACATTTCATCCTAGAGCTAAAGAATACACCTTCTTCTCAGCTCCTCATGGTACCTTCTCCAAAATTGACCATATAATTGGTCACAAATCAGACCTCAACAGATACAAGAAGATAGAAATAATCCCATGCCTCCTATCAGATCACTATGGAATAAGGGTGGTCTTCAATGGCAACAAAAACAAAAGAAATCCCACGTACACGTGGAGGCTGAACAATGCTCTACTCAATGATAACATGGTCAAGGTGGAAATAAAGAAAGAAATCAAAGACTTTTTGAAAGTTAATGAAAATGAAGGCACAACATACCCTAATTTATGGGACACAATGAAAGCAGGGCTAAGAGGAAAATTCATAGCCCTGAGTGCCACCAAAAAGAAACGGGAGACAGCATACACTAACAGCTTAATGGCACACCTGAAAGCCCTGGAACAAAAAGAAGCAAATACACCAAAGAGGAGTAGAAGGCAGGAAATCATCAAACTCAGGGCTGAAATCAATCAAGTAGAAACAAATAAAACCATACAAAGAATCAACAAAACGAGGAGTTGGTTCTTTGAGAAAATCAACAAGATAGATAAGCCCTTAGCCAGACTAACCAGAGAGCACAGAGATAGTATCCAAATTAATAAAATCAGAAACGAAAAGGGAGAGATAACAACAGAAACTGAGGAAATTCAAAAAATCATCAGATCCTACTACAAAAACCTGTATTCAACACAACTAGAAAATCTTGAGGAAATGGACAATTTCCTTGACAGATACCAAGTACCAAAATTAAATCAGGATCAAATAGACCATCTAAACCGTCCTATAAGCCCTGAAGAAATAGAAGTTGTCATTGGAAGTCTTCCAACCAAAAAAAGCACAGGTCCAGATGGTTTTAGTGCAGAATTCTATCAGACCTTCAAAGAAGACCTAACACCAATACTCTTCAAACTGTTCCACAAAATAGAAACAGAAGGAACACTACCCAACTCGTTCTATGAAGCCACAATTACACTAATACCAAAAGCACACAAAGATCCGACAAAGAAAGAGAATCTCAGGCCAATCTCTCTTATGAATATCGATGCAAAAATACTCAATAAAATTCTTGCCAACCGAATCCAAGAACACATCAAAACGATCATTCACCACGATCAAGTAGGCTTCATCCCAGGGATGCAGGGATGGTTCAATATAAGGAAATCCATCAATGTAATCCACTACATAAACAATCTCAAAGAAAAAAACCACATGGTCATCTCATTAGATGCTGAGAAAGCATTTGACAAAATTCAGCATCCTTTCATGCTAAAGGTCTTGGAAAGATCAGGAATTCAAGGCCCATATCTAAACATAGTAAAAGCAATTTACAGCAAACCGGTAGCCAGCATCAATCTAAATGGAGAGAAACTTGAAGCAATCCCACTAAAATCAGGGACTAGACAAGGCTGCCCTCTCTCTCCATATCTTTTCAATATAGTACTTGAAGTTCTAGCTAGAGCAATTAGACAACAAAAAGAGGTCAAAGGGATACAAATTGGAAAGGAAGAAGTCAAACTATCACTATTTGCAGACGATATGATAGTATACTTAAGCGACCCAAAGAACTCCACCAGAGAACTCCTACAGCTGATAAACGACTTCAGCAAAGTGGCCGGATATAAAATCAACTCAAGCAAGTCAGAAGCCTTCCTATACTCAAAGGATAAGCAGGCTGAGAAAGAAGTAAGAGAAATAATACCCTTCACGATAGCCACAAACCATATTAAGTATCTTGGCGTGACTCTAACCAAACAAGTGAAAGATCTGTATGACAAGAACTTCAAGTCTCTGAAGAAAGAAATTGAAGAAGACCTCAGAAGATGGGAAAATCTGCCATGCTCATGGATTGGCAGGATTAATATAGTAAAAATGAGCATCTTACCAAAAGTAATACACAGATTCAATGCAATCCCCATCAAAATCCCAACTCAATTCTTCATAGAGTTAGAAAGAGCAATTCAAAAATTCATCTGGAATAACAGAAAACCCAGAATAGCTAAAACTATTCTCAAGAGTAAAAGAACCTCTGGGGGAATCAGTATCCCGGACCTCAAGCTGTACTACAGAGCAATAGTGTTAAAAACTGCATGGTATTGGTACAGTAACAGACATGTAGATCAATGGAACAGAATTGAAGACCCAGAAATGAATCCACACTCCTATGGTCACTTGATCTTTGACAAAGGAGCTAAAACCATCCAGTGGAAAAAAGATAGCCTTTTCAACAAATGGTGCTGGCTCAGCTGGAGGTCAACATGCAGAAGAATGCAAATTGACCCATCCTTATCTCCTTGCACTAAGCTCAATTCTAAGTGGATCAAAGATCTCCACATAAAACCAGACACACTGAAACTAATAGAAGGGAAACTAGGGAAGAACCTTGAACATATGGGCACAGGGGAGAATTTCCTGAACAGAACTCCAATAGCTTATGCTCTAAGATCAAGAATAGACAAATGGGACCTCATTAAATTACAAAGTTTTGGCAAGGCAAAAGACACTGTCAAAAAGACAAAGCGGCAACCAACTAACTGGGAAATGATCTTTACCAACCTTACATCCGACAGAGGGCTAATATCCAAGATATACAAAGAACTCAAGAAGTTAAACTCCAGAGAGGCAAGTAACCCTATTAAAAAATGGGGTACAGAGCTACACAAAGAGTTCTCACCTGAAGAATATCTAATGGCTGAGAAGCACCTAAAGAGATGTTCATCATCCTTAGTCATTAGGGAAATGCAAATCAAAACAACCCTGAGATTCCATCTCACACCAGTCAGGATGGCTAAGATCAAAAACACAGGAGACAGCAGTTGTTGGCGAGGATGTGGAGAAAGAGGAACACTCCTCCACTGCTGGTGGAATTGCAGGCTGGTACAACCACTCTGGAAAGCAGTCTGGCGGTTCCTCAGAAAACTGGGCATGACACTCCCGGAGGATCCGGCTATACCACTCCTGGGCATATACCCAGAGACTTTACCTGCATGCAATAAGGACACATGCTCCACTATATTCATAGCAGCCTTATTTATAATAGCCAGAAGCTGGAAAGAACCCAGATGTACCTCAACGGAGGAATGGATTCAGAAGATGTGGTATATCTACACAATGGAATACTACTCTGCAATTAAAAACAATGAATTCACGAAATTCCTAGGCAAATGGTCAGAACTTGAAAATATCATCCTTAGTGAGGTAACCCAATCACAAAAGAACACACATGGTATGCAGTCACTGATAAGGGGATATTGACCCAGAATCTCGGAATACCCTAGACACAATCCGCATATCAATAGATTTCTAAAAAGATGGAAGGAGAGACCCCTGGTCCTGGAAAGACTGGATGTAGGGGAACGCCAGGACAGAGTAACAAGAGGGGGTTGAATGGAGAAAAGAGGGAGGGAAGGGGGCTTATGGGACTTTCGGGGAGGGAGGAAACGGGAAAGGGGAAGTGATTTGGAATGTAAATTAAAAAAAATAAAATAAAATAATAAAAAAAAGGCTCCTATGACATGTTAAGGATGAGGGAGATAAAGTGTGGAGGCTGAGAGCTGAAGGACAGCATTATGAACTTATGGAAGTGCATAAAATTGAGAGTAACTGGTTTATAGGGAACTGGAATATAGTGGTGTTGTAGCTGGAGAGATGGGACTGATTCAGAATTTGACTTAGAAGATATAAACAAGATACCCTTCTTAATTGTGTAAAGTACAAGCAAAAATAAATTGAATATAGCTATGTGCATTGTGTACATATTAGCTCATTTAATTCTTAGTCTTGTCTTCTGAGATCAATGTATTCATTATACTCACTCTAAGAATAAAACAAAAATGAGGCGGGCAGGAAAAGTTAAGTAACTCTTCCAGTGATTTCAGAGCAACAGAACTGGGACTCAGTCCCAAGATAACTATCTCCAGAGCTTATGCTCCTAAACACTGGAGTACTGCCTTACACCGATGTAATGTTCCTTCTTGGCTTAAGTAAATAAGGCACTACATGGAATAGTTGTGTTCAAGAAAATTGATCGAGGGGGATAAAGGTACTTGAGTAAAATACACATACATACATACATACATACATACATACATACATTAATTTTACTTTAAAGACAAGTGATTATTTATGATCCTGAATAAAAAGAATACACTCACTGTTCCTTCCTAATTCTACTTAATTATAGGTTAGAAACACTGAACACTATGTATGAAACAAGTAGAAGACTACAGAGACAAAGAGAGAGTAGGACAAATGGTGACCTTGGGACCCATGGCATAACACAATAGTGACTTCCCTGTATTTTCTATTTGCCTTATATATCCCAGACATGAAACTGAAGAGGTCTTTGACTAAGAAACACCAATGAGTAGAAACAAAATGTTCCCAATAAATGCCTATACTCCTTAGCCAAAGAACAAGAAAAGGGGGACAGCCTAGCAAGCCAGAAAACTTTTAGATAATAACTATTATTCTACTCTAGCCAAGCACCACTAAAAAAAAATCTGTGACCCCATCCCACACATGCCAGTAAAGGACACGTAGGCTGCCTTCAACCCCCTCAGGGCTATAACCAGGCAGCTAAATCTCAACAGGCTGCTGTGAGAGAAGCCCAAGTAGGGAACTGGGATTTTTATCATTGCAAGTTGGAAATAAAGATACCTCCTTGAATATCCACATGTCAGTTCAGACTACATGAGGAACTTGGAATTCCACCATGATCCCACAGTAATGTAGTATCGCTCACCCTCCCTGCTGCAGTGGGTTCACAGGAAACAGCAAACTGTAAGAACTTTCCTCACCAATCAGCAATACTAAGTTCATCCTTACCCCAAGGCAGATTGCATCCACTATCAAAAGGGATACCTGCACAGGCTGTCTGTATTTTCCCTGCACTACCCACAATAGATACAGTGGCATGTGGAAAAAAAGTAACAATTGCCTTATCCTTCTCAGCCAAGAAATATTTGTGTAAACTAGGAAGGCACTAGAAGCCCCCCTACAAGAATAATTAGGGACTTAAACTTCAGTATCAAAGGAAGATGAATGATAAAATTGGACCTCCATCCTCACCTGAAAATAATAAAGGAAATGCCCTTTCTCAAAGCAGTTTAGGAAGCAATCAAAATAGAAGTTGTAAATAAGATATCAGAGTCTGATATGGTACACACAATATGTCTAGGTTTTAGTATATTTGATCATTGTACCTACAACTATAAAGATCTCAAACTCGGGTTAAAGACAATGGGTATATGACACCAAGATGACAGTGATATTAGAATTTTCTCACAAATGCTTTAAAAAACACTCCAGTACAGTTACTTACTTTATAAAACAAGCCCTAATGATTACTTTTAATTATCTACATTTATAAGGCATAGGGTGACATTTTAATACTGATCAAAGCAGAATATTTAATATTTCAATCTTCTTTTCATTATAATGTGTCTGGAGCCTTCTGGCACTTTTCTTCTGGTTATTTATAAAAATATACATGGCAGACTATCTGTACATGAAAGATATCTGCATGTGCATATTACTGCTACACTATTCACCATAGATAAGCTATAGAATCAATCTATATACCCATGAATGGATTAACGTTTAAATAAAATGTGGTATATATACTTATAAACTGAAACCAAATAAAAACATATGTTTAACAAAAAAACAGGAAGCTAAAAACGAGAAAGAGCCAAGTGTTCAAGAATTTGAGCAAACCCAAATGACAAAATTCAAAGAAATTTATACCAAGGCATATAGCTAAAGTTCTGAAAACGTAATAACAGAATATATTGCTATAATAAGACATGGCACCTTATGTTCTGGGCCCAAACAAATTCAATATCAATAATTTCCACGCACATAAAATATAGAGACCAAAACCCAGTACTCCAGAAGTTTTTAAAATACCAATAAAACTGCCAACCCATATTATTATACCTAGTGCAAACATACTTCATAATTGTGAGGGAAATTAAGTCATTCCCAAACAAAGAAAAATGTTTTTCCCTAAATAATATTTTCTAAAAGGCAGAAAAGTAATAAAAGAAGGAATAATTAAACTCCAGGAAGAAAACAAAACAAGAAAGAAAAGCAAAAAATTGATAAGTACATTATTTTTTTCCTCACATTTAGTGTTCTTATTAGTCTCAACTTTTGAAGCAAAATGTATAACATTTCCTGGTGTGACTCTAAATGAATGCTAAAGTAGGCTATACTAAGGTAGAGAAAAGAGAATACAAAGAGGGAAAACAGAACAATCAAGCAGAAAGCAACCCTAATATATCAAAATCAAAATTGCATTAAACAATCTAAGTATAGCAATTAAAAGACTGGAAGGTTGGAAGAAAAAAATATAACCTAATCATAGCCTAACTACAAATATATTCATACAAGCAAACCCCAACACTATTGTTGATGCCAAGAAGTATATGCTGACAGGAGCCAGATATAGCTGTCTCCTGAGAGGCTCTCAGAGCCTGACAAATACAGAGGCAGGTGCTGGCAGCCAACTATTGGACTGAGCATGGGGTCCCCAACGGAGGAGTTAGGGGAAGGACTGATGGAGCTGAAGGAGTTTGCAGCCTCATAGGAAGAACAACAATATCAACCAACCAGTTCTCCCAGAGCCCCCAGGGACTAAATCGCCAACCAAAGAGTACACATGGAGGGACCCACTGGTCCAGCTGCGTATGTAGCAGAGGATTACCTTATCAATGAGAGAGGAAGCCCTTGGTCCTGTGGGGGCTCCATGCCCCAGTGTAGGGGAATGCTAGTGGGTGGGTGGGTGATTGAACACCATCACAGAAGCAGGTGGAGGGGGGATGGGATAGGGGGTTTGTGGAGGGGAAACCAGGAAAGGGGAATAACAACCAAAATGTAAACAAGTAAAATGATTAATTAAAAAGTAGAAGAAGATTTGCATCAGGGAACCAGACAGCTCCATAGCCTTCTGTGCTTAGCCCACCAGGAGAGAGTGTTCTCCCAGCAGCGATTTCACTTCTGAGTGTGGAGGTAAGATCTCCACCTTCTCTCTGTAGGGGTACAGCTAGGAGTGCACAGGGCATACAAACGATCAGTGTTGCTTTTGGGACAGGAGTCTTCCCTTCCGGCAGCCATTTGCTTTAGGGAACCAGACAGCTCCACAGCCTTCTGTGCACAGACCCTGCCAGAAGAGAGTTGGTCTCCCAGGAGTACAGACACAGGCTTTCAGGCCCAGAGGAGGGACAAGCTCCAGACAGACACAGCAAGACCAACTAACACCAGCGATAACCAGATGTCGAAAGGCAAGCGCAAGAACCCTACCAACAGAAACCAAGGCTACTTGGTAATATCAGAGCCCAGTTCTCCCACCACAGCAAGTCCCAGATACCCCAACACACAGGAAAAGCAAGAGTTGGATTTAAAGTCTCATCTCACGATGCTGTTAGAGGACATCAAGAAGGACATAAATAACTCCCTTAAAGAAATACAGGAGAACATGATCAAATGGTAAAAGAGGAAACACAAAAATCCCTGAAAGAAATACAGGAGTGCATGGGTGAACAGGTAGAGGCCCTTAAAGAGGAAACACAAAAGTCCCTGAAAGAATTACAGGAGAACACAAACAAACAAGTGAAGGAACTAAACAAAACCATCCAGGATCTAAAAATGGAAGTAGAAACAATAAAGAAATCACAAAGTGAGACATCTCTGGAAATAGAAAATCTTGGAAAGAGTTCAGAAGTCATAGATGCAAGCATCAACAACAGAATACAAGAGATAGAAGAAAGAATCTCAGGTGCTGAAGATACCATAGAAAACATTGACTCAACAGCTAAAGAAAATGCAAAATGCAGAAAGCTCCTGAGCCAAAACATCCAGGAAATCAAGGACACCATGAGAAGACCAAACCTAAGGATTATAGGTATAGAAGAGAGTGAAGATTTCCAACTTAAAGGGCCAGTAAATATCTTCAACAAAATTATAGAAGCAAACTTCCCTAACCTAAAGAAAGAAATGTCCATGAACATACAAGAAGCCTACAGAACTCCAAACAGACTGGACCAAACCAGAAAGTCCTCCCGGCACATAATAATCAAAACACCAAATGCACTAAACAAAGAAAGAATATTAAAAGCAGTAAGGAAAAAATGTCAAGTAATCTATAAAGGCAGGCCTATCAGAATTATACCAGACTTCTCACCTGAGACGATGAAAGCTAGAAGATCCTGGGCAGATCTCATACAGACCCTAAGAGAACACAAATGCCAGCCCAAACTACTATACCCAGCAAAACTTTCAATTACCATAGATGGAGAAACCAAGATATTCCATGATAAAACCAAATTTACACAATATCTTTCCACAAATCCAGCCCTACAAAGGAAAATAGATGGAAAACGCCAACATGAGGAGGAAAATGCAAGAAAGTAATCTTTTTCCAAGAAACACAAAAGAAAGTAACCACACAAAGATAAAAATAACATCAAAAATAACAGGAAGCAACAATCACTATTCCTTAATATCTTATAACATCAATGGACTCAATTCCCCAACAAAAACAGTCTAACAGAAATATTTTTCATGTAAATCTTCAATTTTATCAGAAAATGTTTGTGATTTCTCCTTCAATTTAGTAAGGATTTTATGTCTACCACTTTTTTTTTTTAATTTAATTTAATTTTATTTTTTTAATTTACATTCCAAATCACTTCCCCTTTCCCGTTTCCTCCCTCCCCGAAAGTCCCATAAGCCCCCTTCCCTCCCTCTTTTCTCCGTTCAACCCCCTCTCATTACTCTGTCCTGGCGTTCCCCTACATCCAGTCTTTCCAGGACCAGGGGTCTCTCCTTCCATCTTTTTAGAAATCTATTGATATGCTGATTGTGTCTAGGGTATTCTGAGATTCTGGGTCAATATCCCCTTATCAGTGACTTCATACCATGTGTGATCTTTTGTGATTGGGTTACCTCACTAAGGATGATATTTTCAAGTTCTGACCATTTGCCTAGGAATTTCGTGAATTCATTGTTTTTAATTGCAGAGTAGTATTCCATTGTGTAAATATACCACATCTTCTGAATCCATTCCTCCGTTGAGGGACATCTGGGTTCTTTCCAGCTTCTGGCTATTATAAATAAGGCTGCTATGAATATAGTGGAGCATGTGTCCTTATTGCATGCAGGTAAAGTCTCTGGGTATATGCCCAGGAGTGGTATAGCCGGATCCTCCGGAAGTGTCATGCCCAGTTTTCTGAGGAGCCGCCAGACTGCTTTCCAGAGTGGTTGTACCAGCCTGCAATTCCACCAGCAGTGGAGGAGTGTTCCTCTTTCTCCACATCCTCGCCAACAACTGCTGTCTCCTGTGTTTTTGATCTTAGCCATCCTGACTGGTGTGAGATGGAATCTCAGGGTTGTTTTGATTTGCATTTCCCTAATGACTAAGGATGATGAACATCTCTTTAGGTGCTTCTCAGCCATTAGATATTCTTCAGGTGAGAACTCTTTGTGGAGCTCTGTACCCCATTTTTTAATAGGGTTACTTGCCTCTCTGGAGTTTAACTTCTTGAGTTCTTTGTATATCTTGGATATTAGCCCTCTGTCGGATGTAAGGTTGGTAAAGATCATTTCCCAGTTAGTTGGTTGCCGCTTTGTCTTTTTGACGGTGTCTTTTGCCTTGCAAAAACTTTGTAATTTAATGAGGTCCCATTTGTCTATTCTTGATCTTAGAGTATAAGCTATTGGAGTTCTGTTCAGGAAATTCTCCCCTGTGCCCATATGTTCAAGGTTCTTCCCTAGTTTCCCTTCTATTAGTTTCAGTGTGTCTGGTTTTATGTGGAGATCTTTGATCCACTTAGAATTGAGCTTAGTGCAAGGAGATAAGGATGGGTCAATTTGCATTCTTCTGCATGTTGACCTCCAGCTGAGCCAGCACCATTTGTTGAAAAGGCTATCTTTTTTCCACTGGATGGTTTTAGCTCCTTTGTCAAAGATCAAGTGACCATAGGAGTGTGGATTCATTTCTGGGTCTTCAATTCTGTTCCATTGATCTACATGTCTGTTACTGTACCAATACCATGCAGTTTTTAACACTATTGCTCTGTAGTACAGCTTGAGGTCCGGGATACTGATTCCCCCAGAGGTTCTTTTACTCTTGAGAATAGTTTTAGCTATTCTGGGTTTTCTGTTATTCCAGATGAATTTTTGAATTGCTCTTTCTAACTCTATGAAGAATTGAGTTGGGATTTTGATGGGGATTGCATTGAATCTGTGTATTACTTTTGGTAAGATGCTCATTTTTACTATATTAATCCTGCCAATCCATGAGCATGGCAGATTTTTCCATCTTCCGAGGTCTTCTTCAATTTCTTTCTTCAGAGACTTGAAGTTCTTGTCATACAGATCTTTCACTTGTTTGGTTAGCGTCACGCCAAGATACTTAATATGGTTTGTGGCTATCGTAAAGGGTATTATTTCTCTTACTTCTTTCTCAGCCTGCTTATCCTTTGAGTATAGGAAGGCTTCTGACTTGCTTGAGTTGATTTTATATCCGGCCATTTTGCTGAAGTCGTTTATCAGCTGTAGGAGTTCTCTGGTGGAGTTCTTTGGGTCGCTTAAGTATACTATCATATCGTCTGCAAATAGTGATAGTTTGACTTCTTCCTTTCCAATTTGTATCCCTTTGACCTCTTTTTGTTGTCTAATTGCTCTAGCTAGAACTTCAAGTACTATATTGAAAAGATATGGAGAGAGAGGGCAGCCTTGTCTAGTCCCTGATTTTAGTGGGATTGCTTCAAGTTTCTCTCCATTTAGATTGATGCTGGCTACCGGTTTGCTGTAAATTGCTTTTACTATGTTTAGATATGGGCCTTGAATTCCTGATCTTTCCAAGACCTTTAGCATGAAAGGATGCTGAATTTTGTCAAATGCTTTCTCAGCATCTAATGAGATGACCATGTGGTTTTTTTCTTTGAGATTGTTTATGTAGTGGATTACATTGATGGATTTCCTTATATTGAACCATCCCTGCATCCCTGGGATGAAGCCTACTTGATCGTGGTGAATGATCGTTTTGATGTGTTCTTGGATTCGGTTGGCAAGAATTTTATTGAGTATTTTTGCATCGATATTCATAAGAGAGATTGGCCTGAGATTCTCTTTCTTTGTCGGATCTTTGTGTGCTTTTGGTATTAGTGTAATTGTGACTTCATAGAACGAGTTGGGTAGTGTTCCTTCTGTTTCTATTTTGTGGAACAGTTTGAAGAGTATTGGTGTTAGGTCTTCTTTGAAGGTCTGATAGAATTCTGCACTAAAACCATCTGGACCTGTGCTTTTTTTGGTTGGAAGACTTCCAATGACAACTTCTATTTCTTCAGGGGTTATAGGATGGTTTAGATGGTCTATTTGATCCTGATTTAATTTTGGTACTTGGTATCTGTCAAGAAAATTGTCCATTTCCTCAAGATTTTCTAGTTGTGTTGAATACAGGTTTTTGTAGTAGGATCTGATGATTTTTTGAATTTCCTCAGTTTCTGTTGTTATCTCTCCCTTTTCGTTTCTGATTTTATTAATTTGGATACTATCTCTGTGCCCTCTGGTTAGTCTGGCTAAGGGCTTATCTATCTTGTTGATTTTCTCAAAGAACCAACTCCTCGTTTTGTTGATTCTTTGTATGGTTTTATTTGTTTCTACTTGATTGATTTCAGCCCTGAGTTTGATGATTTCCTGCCTTCTACTCCTCTTTGGTGTATTTGCTTCTTTTTGTTCCAGGGCTTTCAGGTGTGCCATTAAGCTGTTAGTGTATGCTGTCTCCCGTTTCTTTTTGGCGGCATTCAGGGCTATGAATTTTCCTCTTAGCCCTGCTTTCATTGTGTCCCATAAGTTAGGGTATGTTGTGCCTTCATTTTCATTAACTTTCAAAAAGTCTTTGATTTCTTTCTTTATTTCCACCTTGACCAAGTTATCATTGAGTAGAGCATTGTTCAGCCTCCATGTGTACGTGGGTTTTCTTTTGTTTTTGTTGCCATTGAAGACCACCCTTATTCCATAGTGATCTGATAGGAGGCATGGGATTATTTCTATCTTCTTGTATCTCTTGAGGTCTGATTTGTGACCAATTATATGGTCAATTTTGGAGAAGGTACCATGAGGAGCTGAGAAGAAGGTGTATTCTTTAGCTCTAGGATGAAATGTTCTATATATATCAGTTAGTTCCATTTGGTCCAAGGCTTCAATTAGATTCACTGTGTCCCTGTTTAGTTTCTGCTTTCCTGAACGATCCATTTCAGAGAGCGGGGGTGTTGAAGTCACCCACTATTATTGTGTGCGGTGCGATGTGTGCTTTGAGTTTTAGTAAAGTTTCTTTTACGAATGAGGGTGCCCTTGCATTTGGAGCATAGATATTCAGGATTGAGAGTTCTTGATGGTGGATTTTTCCCTTGATCAGTATGTAGTGTCCTTCTGTGTCTTTTTTGATGACTTTGGGTTGAAAATCAATTTTATCCGATATTAGGATGGCTACTCCACCTCGTTTCTTGGGGCCATTTGCTTGTAAAATTGTTTTCCAGCCTTTTACTCTGAGGTAGTGTTTGTCTTTGACACTGAGGTGCGTTTCCTGCATGCAGCAAAATGCTGGGTCCTGTTTACGTATCCAGTCTGCTAGTCTATGTCTTTTAATTGGGGAATTGAGACCATTGATATTAAGAGAGATTAAGGCATAGTGATTATTGCCATCTGCCATTCTTGACGCTATCTTTATGTTTGAGTGGTTATCTACTTTTGGGTTTGATTCAAGAAGGTTATTATCTCATTTTTTCCAGGGTGTTGTTTCTCTCCCTGTATTGGAGGTTTCCACCTATTATCCGTTGCAGGGCTGGATTTGTGGAAAGATATTGTGAAAATTTGGTTTTATCATGGAATATCTTGGTCTCTCCATCTATGGTGATTGAGAGTTTTGCTGGGTATAGTAGTCTAGGCTGGCATTTGTGCTGTCTTAGTGTCTGCATGAGATCTGCCCAGGATCTTCTGGCTTTCATAGTCTCTGGTGAGAAGTCTGATGTGATTCGGATAGGTCTTCCTTTGTATGTTACTTGGCCCTTTTCTCTTACTGCATTTAGTATTCTTTCTTTGTTTAGAACATTCGGTGTTTTGATTATTATGTGACGGGAGGTATTTCTGTTCTGGTCCAGTCTGTTTGGAGTTCTGTAGGCTTCTTGTATGTTCATCGGCATCTCTCTCTTTAAGTTAGGGAAGTTTTCCTCCATAATTTTGTTGAAGATGTTTACTGGCCCTTTAAGTTGCAAATCTTCACTCTCATCTATACCTATAATCCTTAGGTTTGGTCTTCTCATTGTGTCCTGGATTTCCTGGATGTTTTGGGTTACGCGTTTTTTTGCATTTTGCATTTTCTTTGACTGTTGAGTCGATGCTTTCTATGGAATCTTCAGCACCTGAGATTCTTTCTTCCATCTCTTGTATTCTATTGTTGATGTTTGCATCTATGACTCCTGATTTCTTCCCAAGGTTTTCTATCTCCAAAGTTGTCTCCCTTTGTGATTTCTTAGTTGTTTCTACTTCCTTTTTTAGTTCCTGGATGGATTTGCTGAGATCCTTCACTTGTTTGTTTGTATTTTCCTGTATTTCTTTAAGGTATTTTTGCATTACCTCTTTCAGGATTTCTTCCTGATGACCCACGTTCTCCTGCATTTCTCTGAGCGATTTTTGTGTTTCCTCCTCATGGGATTCCATCTGTTGATCCATCGTCTCCTGCATTTCTTTAAGCAGTTCTCGTGTTTCCTTTGTAAGGGCATCTAACCGTTGATTCATTTCTTTAAGCAATTTTTGTGTTGCCTCCTTATGGGCATCCATCTGTTGACCCATATTCTTCTGCATTTCTTTATGCCAATTTTGTGATTCCTTTGTGAGTGCATCTACCCGTTGATTCATCTCGTTAAGCGATTTTTGTGTTGTCTCCTTGTGCGCCTCCATCTTTTGATCCATGTTCTCCCGCATTTCTCTAAGCGATTTTTGTGTTTCCTTTGTAAGGGCTTCTAACCGTTGATTCATGGTCTCCTGTAACTCTTTATGAGATTTATTTGTGTCCTTCTTGTGATCCTCTAATAGGATCATGAGAAGTGATTTTAAATCCAGATCTTGTCTTTCGGGTGTGGTGGGGTATCCAGGACTTGCTGCTGTTGGAGAGTTGGGTTCGGATGGTCCCACATTACTTTGATTACTGTTAGTAACATTCCTACGTTTGCCTTTTGCCATCTGGATACCTCTGGTGTTAGTTGGTCCTGCTGCCACTGGCTGTTGTTTGGACCTCCTGTGAGCCTGCAAAGCTATTTCTGCCCCCCCTGGATTACCAGGATTCCCCTGGCACCGATTTCTGGGACCTGTCTGCTCCTGAGTGACTTTGGAGCCCTAATGTGCCTTGCCCCGAGTGATCTTATATTGGGGAGGCCTTGCACATCTAAAGGCTCAGCCTAGTGGATTCCTGGAGCAGAGGTCACCAAAGGGAGGCTGGCAGGCTCCTGCCCTGTGCAGGGGTGTGTGATCTCTCCTGGGGGGGGAGGGGGCGTCCCTCTGCCAGGCAGAAGTCCCACAGCAGATCTGGCGCGCTGGTCACTGCAGATCAGCCCAGCACCTGGGAGCAGGTTTCACACAAGCTGCCTGAGACCGAAGCGATATTATGCCTGTCTGTCTCTGAGCCTGGTGGTCCCAACTACCTGGTCACTGGAGCAAAGATGGCGGAGGGCACTCTCCGTGGCGCCGCTCACACCGCTCTCCCTGTGGTCACGATGGCCCGCCGATCTGGCACCCAGATGACCACAGCGCCAACCCGCCCTCGGGCACAGAAGGAAGCCCCAACAGGCCGTGTCCCAAGTGATGTTATATCGGGGGGGGGGGGGGGGGGGGGGGAGAGCCTGGGTACCGGTCTCTCCAGCGCAGTCCGCGGGAACAGAGGTCGCGGAAGGGAAGCTGGCAGGCTCCCTCCCTGCGCGGGGTCCCTCCACCAGGCAGAAGGTCCCACCGCGGAACTGGCGTGCTGGTTACTGCAGATCAGCCCAGCACCTGGGAGCAGGTTACACACAAGCTGCCTGAAACCGAAGCGATATTATGCCTGTCTGTCTCTGAGCCTGGCGGTCCCAACTACCTGGTCACTGGAGCAAAGATGGCGGAGGGCAGTCTCCGTGGCGCCGCTCACCCTGTGGTCACGATGGCCCGCCGATCTGGCACCCAGACGACCACAGCGCCAACCCGCCCTCGGGCACAGAAGGAAGCCCCAACAGGCCGTGTCCCAAGTGATGTTATATCGGGGGGAGAGCCTGGGTACCGGTCTCTCCAGCGCAGTCCGCGGGAACAGAGGTCGCGGAAGGGAAGCTGGCAGGCTCCCTCCCTGCGCGGGGTCCCTCCACCAGGCAGAAGGTCCCACCGCGGAACTGGCGCGCTGGTTACTGCCTATGTCTACCACTTTAACTGTATTATTTTCCATGATAATCTTCAATTTTAATGTGTTTCTATATTTTTCTTCAATTTTATCTGAAATATTTTCCATATAAATCTTCAATTTTATCAGACAATGTCTATAATTTTACTCTCAATCAACTTAGGAACATTTTTATACCTACCATTTTATCTGTATAATTTTCTATGAAATAGTCAGTTTTAACATGTTTTTCTATATATTTCTTGAATTTTATCACAAATATTTTCCTTGTTGATCTTCAATTTTATCAGAAAATGTTTATAATTCCACTTTCAAAAAACTTAGGAATATTTTTATGCCTACCAGTTTATCTGTATCATTTTTCCATGAAATACTCAATCTTAACGTGTTTTTCTATATATTTCTTCAATTTTATCAGAGATATTTTCCTTGTAGATCTTTATCAGAAAATATTTGTAATTCCACTTTCAATCACCTTAGAAATATTTTTATGCCTACCATTTTATCTGTAATTTTCCATGATAATCTTCAATTTTAATGTTATATTATATTTTTCTACAATTTTATTAGAAATATTTCCCATTTAAATCCTCAGTTCTATCATAAAATGTTTCTACTTCCTTTTTCAATTAATTTAGTAATGTCTTTTGTGTCTACCATTTTACTCATTAATTTTCCATGAAAATTGTAAGTCTTAATGTGTTTTTCTATTTGCTTCTCCAATTTTGTCAGAAACATTTTCCATGTAAATCTTTAATTTTATCATAAAATGTTTTTACTTCCTTTTTCATTAAAAAATAAAAAAGGTAAAAAAATAAAAGACTAGAAGAAAAAGAAAATAGAAGAATGGAATAACGTGTATAATATTAACACTAAATAAGTAAGAGTGGTTGCGTTAATATCATACAGGTTAGACTTCAGACATATAAATTTACCAAGGATAGAGAAGGAAATACATAATAGTAAAAGTATCAACCCACTGGAAAAACATTGGTTTGTAAACGTAGGCAGATTAAACAATAGTGTTACAGAATGTTTAATACAAATTTGACAGAACTAAAATGGTCAACTCCACAACTATGGACTGAGTTTACAACATTCTTCTCAACAATAATTGGGAGAACTAGACAAAAATTAGAAAAGCTATTGAAGAATTGAACTTTACAATTAATTAAGGAAGTCTTCATTATATATATAATGTACACAGCAATAGTAGAATGTGTGTGTATATATATGCATACTAAGTGCACATTACCTGTAAAATATTATGAGAAAGTAACCAAACTAGACTATACTCATGACCATAAAGTAAACCCTTACAAACCTGAAAGCAATAGAGTCATACTGATTATGCTTTTCAGTCACAATTAACTCTTAATAGAACATGAATAGAGACTTTTTCAAGCATTTGAAAACTAAATGGCATACTTCTAAAGGAGAAATATAAACAAATTTAAAAATATACATATATATGTGTATATATATACATATATATGAAAAAACAAGTCAAAGTATCCTTATTTACATATTATATGATTCTATATATAAAACATCTTAATATTTCCACCAGAAAATACTTAGGCCTGATGAGTAAATTCATCAAAGCATCAGGATGCAAAATTAAAATACAAAAACCAGTTGCTTCCTACATATCGAAAATAAACATATAGAGACTGGAGGCCCCAGGGAGTTTAGACATCAGGTGGGGTGAGGGGTGGGGACATCCGTGTGGAGACAGGAGGTGGGGAGAAGGTATGGGGTGTGGAACATTCGGAGGGTGGACAGGAGTTGGGGGAATAAAATAAGGAGTGTAAAAAAATTAATTAATTAATTAAAAAAAAAGAAATCAGGGAAATAATCCTTTTCACCATAACCTAAAGAAATAACTTAAAATAAACCTAACCAAGGAAGGGAAAGATGCATACAATGAAAACTTTGAAACTCTGAAGAAATTGAAGAAGATATAAAATATAAAAAGACTTCCTATTCTCATGAATTGGTAGGGTTAATATTTTGAAAACGACCATCCTACTGAAAGCAGTGTACAGATTCAATGAAAACTTCACACTCTGCTTCACAAGAAGAAATTAGTATTTTCAGTATATATACACACCAAGCACAGGTGGGGATTCCATCTACTCCAATCAGAACGGCTAAGATTAAGAAAGGAGATGACAGCACATGCTGGTGAAGATGTGGAGAAAGGGGAGCTCTCTTCTACTCTGGTAATTGGTGTGGGAACTCCTCAAAAAGCCTAGAAATGGAGCTATTATATAACACAGCTATAACACTGGGCATATACCCAAAAGACTCTACATTACTACAGAAATTCATCACTGTTCTGTTCACAACAGCTAGAACAAGAAAATCGTCCATGTCTACTAACTGAGTGAATAATAAAAATGTGAAATATATATACACTGGAATTTTTTTCATCTGTAAAGAAAATTTAAATTTGTAGGTAAACGGATGAAGCTTAAAGACAAAATCCTTAATGAGGTGAACCAGACCCAGAAAGTGGCATTCTCACTCTTATGTGCAGCTTAATCAAATCATTAGATTTCTCTGCTCCATTTGGAGTTCCCGTAGAATCCAGAAAACCAGAGAAGGACCACTGGTGACTAGAGGGAAAAAGTATCTTTAAAAAGGCTGGACAGGAGATATGAATGGGATAGGGGGATAATGAAGAGAGAGATTTAAGTGGGTAGAGGAATGGACGGGAAGAGCAGAGGAAGATGTTCGGAAAAGGATAACTAACACTCAGACCCTTTGAAAAACCATATGAAACTCTACTGTTTATTAAATATATACTTTTCATATAAAAGTCTATAATTGGAGTTGTCTTACACAAGGGATTATGCCTATCCCAGAAGCCATAGTTTGCCAAATAAAAAACCGAGGGCTAGATGTGAGATACTTCCTTTCAAGTTGTTGGTCACAGGTGTGCTAGAGATTCCCTAAAACAATACAAACTAATTACCATTGCTATTGCTATTGATTGTCCAGCAAAATTTGATAGTATTGCTCACACACACCAGACACTGGTCACAGGACATGAAGAAATTAAGTGAACACTGATGAGGTGAATACCTCTCACATACAGAAGGTGCTATGAGGCTGCCGGGAGAAAAAAAAGGTATAATCGGTTTTACCCAGTCGCAAACCCTGTAAAATACAAGCATGACTGCCACAGCAAGGCATGCCCACGGGTGCATAAATATTACAGGAACAATTAACTGTTTCTGGTTAGATTTAAGGCCCACTTAACAAGAGGAAGCCTATGCCTAAAGTTGACAATCTGGCCAAAACTCCATAATTGGAGCCTCAGGACTGAGCATATTACCATTATTTTGCTAAATGGAAATAGTATAAAACTGCCCTCTAAATTTCTATCTCATACTATTCATACTATAGTGCAACTCTCAGGCTTCATCAGAGCAACTTTTATGCTGTGCATGAGGTTAATGCAGAAACTCACAACTCGTCAAAGTGCAGGAAATAAGTGACTATGAAGGACATGAGCAGAAATGGAACATCTATAGCTTGTGTCCATCTCAAGGCTCAATGACCACCACAGAAGAGGGGCAAGAAGACTGTAAGAACCAGAGGTCAGAGAGAATCTGAGCAAGGCAATGTCTTACAGGCATGATGGGGTTGCTGCACTCATGAACTTCAACAACTGTAGTTGTCTACACAAGGTCTAAAATTGGTCAACCCAGTTCATATTCTAGCACGGAATGGGTTCATTATCCCCTCCCCCATACACACCCACACGTAAAGAACTGGACAATCGATGGCTTCTGGAGGAAGGAGGGTCAGTTTTCTTTAAGGATATGGTTCCTGGTAGGTAGATAATGCTCTGATAGTCCAACACCCAGAATCATATGGATAGCTCAGATTATAATCAATGGATAATTAAGTTCATTTAAAAAAAATACATTGCACTGAATGTAAATGCAGATAAAACATACCAAAATATTTAGGACATACCTAAAATGACCCCAAGAAGATAAAACACAGCACTACACACTTATACTTGTAAGAAAGAAAAATATCTAATCAATGACTTCAAATTTTAGAATAAATAAAAAGCAACACAAACTTGAAGTAAGTAAACAGAGGAAATAATACAAATAAGGTATAAATAAAACTGTCATGACTCAACAAGGAATAGAGATTTCATAACATAACATTTTACATGATATTTAAAAAAAATCTGATCTAAGAATGTCATACATGTACATAGTGCATTTAGATCAAAATCCTCCCATTTTCTCCCCTCCTATTCTTCCACTAACTCCCTCACCACTTTCCCTCTCAACTTCATATGCACTTAAAAAGGAGCCACACTACACTTAGTGCTACTTGTATGTCATGGGCATGGAATCATCTACTGGAGCATTATGTACCATTTCAGGTAACATAGCCTTGAACAAAATTGATTATCCCTCTCCCAGATGCCATCAGTTGCTGATAGCTTCTAAGCTAGCAGTGTAACCTGATGGCACTCTCCTCTGTGCATGCTGGAATGTTGACTGGCTTGACCTTTTTGCATGCAGTCACAGCTTCTGGGATTTCATATGTGCAGCATCACTGTTATGTTTGCAAATATTATTTTGCTGCAGCTGTCTCCTCTCTCTAGTTTTTATACTCTTTCAACCCTCTCTTCTGAGATGATCCCTGAGCATTAAGGGTGGCTCATTTTGAATTTATCATTGAGAAGCTTTTTTGAATTTATTATTCACAGTCTTGTTCTAGATTAATTTCTAGATATTGAAAAACAAAAACAAAATAGCTTCTCAGATGAGGGCTGTAACATGCACCAATCAATGGGTATACAGACAGTAACTTATGAGGAAGTTTAATGGTATGTCCATTTAGCAAAATAATAAATAGTATTACTAGGTTCTCCCTTAGAATCTATAACTTAGCCAGGCACAGGTTTTTGCCCCAGCGAATACCAGGTGTCGAGTAGACTTTAACCAGAATGTGGTTGGTTACTTCCATGACATTTATGCCACTATTATCCCAGTACACATATCTTGACAACCTATTCATTACTAGAGTTCACAGCTCAATAAGAATGCTGATTACTTTTCTCCCTTGACAGCATGCATATAACCTTCCACAACTAGCAAAGTTACCAAGTAGGAATGAAGCTTCTAGGTCAGCACCAACTTGATTTCCCCATGTCCTACGACTCAAGTATGTGGCATTGTCAACAATTGGGTCTTATCATAAAGTTCTGGAGGGTAACTAAAAGTAGTAACAATGATCTATAATGTCTAGTAGTAAGTCAACGATACCCCACTGACTAAAAACTTGAAAAGATTGACTCTATTCCTTGCACTGATTTCCTGGTTTTAAGCTTCTGACAAGAGAGCTTGAATATATATATATATATATATATACCATAACCAAATAGCACTTACTCTAGAGATAAAAGTCTGGTTCAAGTCCGAAAATGTTTGTTACTCAGCATATTAGCAACCTACAAAGAAAAATGCATGGTAATAACAAACTATTCAGGAAAGCAATTGGATTAAATTCAACATTAATTCATTCATAATTTCTCTTAGAAAAAAAAAGAAGCATAAGGGAATTTCCTCAGCATAAAGAACATTTAAAAACTACCTGAAGCTAACATTACAGTAAACGATGAAAAGCAACTGCCTTTTAAGCAATAAATGGAGTTTTATGCAATGCAAAAAAGCAAAAAATAAAGGTTTATGTACCAGAAGAAATAAATACTTTATAAAGATGATATGATTATCTTCATGGAATTTCCCAAGAAGTTTAAACTAAATCTTATAAAATGAATGTTAATTCAGCAAGAACATACGATGTAAAAATCAACCTGTTAAAACCAAGTACAGTGTTTCAACATAAACAAATGAGTGTAAAGCCAATGAACTTTAAGATACAGTTCTGTTTCATTTTTAGGAAAAGAGAAGGGAAAGAAAGAGGAAGCAAGGGAAATGAAACAAAGCAATGGAAGAAAAAGGTATAATTAGAGGCCATGGAGAGTAGAGTTGGGGGGACATTCATTCATTACTATCATAGTTAGACAGAAGCATGAAGCTGAGGTGCAATATTGCACAGTAAGGAAACTAATTTATAATAATAGGTGTGAAGTTCTTTAAAAACTAAGATTTTGACACTTTTCATCATAAAGAAATAATAAATATTGGAGGAGCTGAAGGTATTGAACATCATTTAAATATTATACTACTATGTATAATGTCATAGCTCTCAGTAAGTACATGCTATGTTTCTAGTAATTAAAATTAAAATTTGGACAAGAACAGGGACAGGACCCATTGACATGATAGCAAAAAATGGGTAAAGCTCTCTAGGCCTCCACCTTAAACAAAGAGGAAGGGAAGGAAGAAAAGTTGTACTTATATTTTATTTACAAAACATAAAAATGGCTATTAAATATATTTTTGAGACCATTTATTCGAACCAAAAAAAAGTTAAAAATGAATTTCATAAACAAACAGGTTCAGTAAAAATACTGCTGCTATGATCTCGGGCGCTCCATGTGCCTCCTGCGTTACTTATTTCTTTTGTAGTTCTCAGTAGCTGATTAATCACTGTAACAGGTCTCTAAATCTCCCTTATCTTCACATCTTCAATTTCCTGAAAAATAGCCACATGAGAACAAATTTTTTTCTGGGGTGTAGCAACAGAGATCAGAACAATATTCTCTTGAGAGCTTAATATAATGAAAAGAAGGCAGACCTGGGGCTTAAGAAACTGTACCTAATCCCAGTTTTTACTAATTAGTAGAGACATCTAGGAAAATCTACTTATTCTCCGCAGCAACTTCGTCATAAGACAATAATCTCGGAGGAAGCCATTAGCTCTGACATTCTAGGAAATAAAACATTGGCTGCTCTAGGGACAAGAATCTTCCTCACCCTGAGTTAATTGGACAAGGTTTATGAATGCCATTCTAGTTCTTAGATATGTGTAATGATTGCTTACTCTCCAAGAGTCACTGTGGTTTCAGGGCCTTCTGCATGCTGGAGCAGTGGAACAGAAGTGGCAGATAAGTGGTTTATGTAAATGTATGGGAAATAGACAACCTAAGAAAGGCAGTGAAGTATGATGAGTAGTTCTTGCCAGGCAAAAAAAGGTGGTTGAATCTATGACTCAGGCAATCCCAACAAATAGCTCAACTCAGTGACACTTGGCGGGAGACTAGGTGGCTCCAACCAGCATAGAAAGAAAACTATCTGTATAAGTACCGCACGCTAACCAATTGCGCCACTGGAGCTCCGCAAAAAGTGTAATCCAGGGGGCCTCGAACTCCAGATCCTCCTGCGTCTGACTCCT
Source organism: Tokudaia tokunoshimensis (assembly GCA_036184795.1). Lineage (NCBI taxonomy): Eukaryota > Metazoa > Chordata > Mammalia > Rodentia > Muridae > Tokudaia > Tokudaia tokunoshimensis. The sequence continues at coordinate 94,714,460 of BTHU01000023.1, forward strand.
TCAGCAAATCCTACTGGCCTGCGCCACCAGAACCGGCAAGATGCACATACCAAAAGGAGCATGCCATGGTTGTCTACAGAGAGGCCCTGCCAGCGCCTTATACATACAGAGGCAGATGCTAGCAGCCAAACATTTGGTCTTGGAGTGAGGTCCCCAATGGAGGAGTTGGAGGGCAGTCCGGAGGAGCTGAAGGGGTTTAGAGCCCCACGGGAAGAAAAATGATGTTGACAACCCAGATGCCCCGGGACTCCCAGGGACTAAACCAGCAACCAAGGGGTACAAAAGGTAGAGGAGAAAAGCATTTCTTTCCCCACGACTGAGGACAATGCTTGCTTGTCTTCACATCTGTAAATATTTGCTTATGTATTTTTGTGGTTGGGTGCATACATGTTTATAAATGCAGTATTGCATTGACAGCTTTATTATTGTGTAAGGACTGCTTTGATCTTTGCCAAGGTATTTTTAGTTAAAATGCAAATTTTTAAAAATCTATAAGTATAATTGTCTTGCTTCTACAGTTTTCATTATCATAAAATACCTTTGATTTTTTTTTCACTTTTATTTTCAGCCTGTTTTTTCTTTCATTCTTTTTCTTCCCTTCCTTCTTTGTTTTTCTTCATTTCATTCATTCATTCTTGACTCTGGTGACACATGGTTTCACTATATATCCCAGACATTTCATGAGTCTGTGGTCCTCCTGTGTCAGTTGTCTAAGTGGTGGAATTACAGTTCTGTATCACTATCTTTACTGCATCAACCTATGTTTTCTTAAAGCAAAATTGAGTCTCCCATAGGCAGTCGATAGCTGGTGCTTGGTCTTTAAGAAAGGGTTGATTTGTATTTCTTTTTTATGTGTACATGTTTTGATTTCATAATTCAGGCCCTGGATGTGAAGTTTTAGTTAAACTACTTTAGATAGGGAGCATTTCTTTCTTTTCTTTCATTCTTGTAATGATTTGCATCCACATCGAGCAATTAATCATCATAATGAACTCGACACCTTTGTCTTCCTCATTTCAATGTGGGTGAAAGTGTATATGTTTTGACCTTTCTAAAGGAAGTATACACTCTCTTCTCAAACTCTGCTGAGAGAGGTTGAACCTAGTATTTTTTTGCATGCTCTACACTGGTTACAATATCAAACACTCAAGAGGTCCTCAAATTTCATTCTTTTACCTTGATGAATACTTCATCTGTCCCTGCATCTCCTTACTGCAAACCCTTCTCATTCTGCTTGAAAACCTTGCAAGTGCTCTTCATTAATTTCCACAAAAGCAGACCTGACTTTCTAAATGCAAATAACACCTGACTCTTCATCCAAAATAAACCCATCAATTGCATCTCATACCCTAAAGAAAAGGCTATGTCATGAAAAGAAGCCCTGTTTGAGATTTGCAAAAACTGAGATCATCTTTCTTTTATCTTCTACCCTATCATACTCTTACTTGGTCTAGTGTTTGATGCACGGTACATGGTCAGCAAAACTTGATGACTGAATGAATATGTAAATGATTTGTGAATCATTTAATGTCACAAATAAAATTTCAGAGATTGTAGTTTTAGAAACATTGTTCAGCTTTATTGATTTACAGATTAGTAAAATGAAGTTCAAAGAGTTTAGCCCTAAGCCAGTGTTCATTTCAATGCCATGGAGAAATGAACTTTGGCATATTAAAAATGTGTCTTCCAAAATGGAATGGAATGCTCATTCTCTAAACAACTGTAAAAATAGAAAGCAAAAAATGGGCAGAAATGGAATTCATTGGTCTTGTATAATGCTAGAAAATATTATAACTTGGAACAGTATAGTATTAAAGAAAAAGGCATTTATTCCCTTCCTTGTAAAGTATGTTAAAAGCCCAGAGCCACTTTCCAAATATACTAATAGAATTTTATGAAGCAAAAAGGAACAAGTACAAAATGAGCAAAATAATAACTAAAAATTACAGGTACAGAGACCTCATGCTTATGTAGTTTTTCTAGAATTTCTAGCTCTGTGAACATCCCACCTCAAATATAGAAGGGAACTTTGGCCCTCGAGTTTTCAATCAAGAGATGCTTATCCTATGGCAAAAGAGTCATATAATATCATCTCCCAAAAGCTCAGTTAGATTTGGAAAATGGTCTACATTTTATATAATAATAATAATAATAATAATAATAATAATAATAATAAATAGATTCATAAGGCAAGGATATTATTTGGCCTAAGTATATTAAACCTTAGCAGCCATCTGTCTACCCAGGGATACCATAACAAAACTATGTCCATGAAGAATTTGCTAGGCAGAAGCAGTCAGTATTTTAACAACTTGAATATATATACATATGAATCATGCCCATAGGCAGGACAGCTCTATGCTTAAAAGCAATTATGATTAGGAAATCAAAAGACATTACTAATTCTTCAACCAATGAAACAAAGCTAGCTGCAGTCCTTAGATTTTCTTTTGTTTCCCAAGCACTCTGTTGAGCCATTGGCTATTTTCAGTCCTTAGCTACATTCTCTCACAATCCTAGGCTTCCTTCCTTTCTTGATGAATATATACATATATCATCATCATCATCATTATTATTACTATCCAAGACCAAAAAATTCTAATCCTGTCTCTTTCATGCTTTCTATATTTAGAGTTGTTTAGAGAATGAGCATATATATACTTGTTTGTTTTGATTTACTGATCTTTTTCCCTCAAAGAAAGAAAAAATATGAAGTTGAATATATAGGGATGTGGGAAGGATCTTAGAGCAGTTGTGGGAAAGGAAAGAAGGTGATCAAAATGTTTTTTATGAAAAAATCCATTAAATAAAACTACAGCAAATACCATCATTAATGGTAAAGGTAATAATTTTTCCCCTCAGACAAAAATAAATGAAAATTTGATATTATCATTAGATAACATAGACAAGAAATTCTGATCAGTGCAATGGAATAAGAATAAAAATAAAAAAGCTATCCATACCAAAATAACTTTATTTTTGTTCACAGATTCCATGATACCAAACAGAAAAATTACTGACCCATAAATGAGTTAATCTAGTATGTAAAATATAAAGGTCATACTTTAAACTTGATTGTCTATGTGTTATCAATCATATATAGTAACTTAAAATATAAAAATGCATTTAACAATAAAATATTAAGTACTTTCTTTGTGACAAAGCTGATAAAATAATCATTAGACTTCACGCATGAATCTAAAATATTGCTGAAAGTAAGGATTTAAATAAATCAAGAATTATGCTTTGTCCAGAAGATCATATATCTAGACATGAAGATGTCATTCTTTGCCAAATTGATGTAAATTACCATCTACTGCAAGAAGAAGCTTCTGTAATGAGGGTTGAGTGAGACACTGATCTGTGGATACAGCAATATGTCATTAGGAGTCATTTTATTGCTATGTTCTTCTAGCAAACCAATAATATTAGGTTTTCTTATAGGCCAATGATCTATCTAGTCTCAGGTTGTTGGCCACCTTAGTAGTGTCATGTATGGGTTTCATCTCATAGATGAGACTTTAAATCTAACTTTAAAACATGGTTGATTGCTCCCATAATATTGAAACCACTATTGTACCAGTATGTCTTGCTATTATAAATCACAGAGTTTTTATCTGGGTGGCATTGATGATTAATTTTCTCCTCCTGTACTGTGCAGACTACCTTCCAGCACTATGAATGCTATCTAGTTGGTGTGAAGCCTCCAGTTAGATACTAACTCAAATTCACCATGTTTGATAACATAGGAAAATGTTGACTTCAGCAATAGGGCCCTATAATCAGCCTGTAGAAAGCAACCAAACTATTCTCAAGAATTAAAGAACTTCTGGTGAAGTCACTATCCCTGACCTTAAGTTGTACTACAGAGCAATAGTGATAAAAACTGCATGGTATTGGCACAGTGACAGGCAGATAGATCAATGGAATAGAATTGAAGACCCAGAAATGAACCCACACACCTATGGTCACTTGATCTTTGACAAAGGAGCTAAAACCATCCAGTGGAAAAAAGATAGCATTTTCAACAAATGATGATGGTTCAACTAGCAGTTAACATACAGAAGAATGCAAGTTGATCCATTCTTATCTCCTTGTACTAAGCTCAAGTTCAAGTGGATCAAGGACCTCCACATAAAACACTGAAACCAGTAGAAAAGAAAGTGGGGAAGAACCTTGAACACATGGACACAGGGGAAAATTTCCTGAACAGTACACCAATAGTTCATGCTCTAAGATCAAGAATTGACAAATGGGACCTCATAAAACTGAAAAGCTTCTGTAAGGCAAAGGACACTTAATAGGACAAAATGGCAACCAACAGATTGGGAAAAGAACTTTACCAACCCTACGTCCAAGAGATGACTAATATCCAATATATACAAAGAATTCAAAAAGTTAGACTCCAGAGAACCAAATAACCCTATTAAAAATGGGGTACAGAGCTAAACAAAGAATTCTCAGCTGAGGAATATCGAATGGCTGAGAAGCACCTAAAGAAATGTTCAACATCCTTAGTCATCAGGGAAATGCAAATCAAAACAACCCTGAGATTTTACCTCACACAAGTCAAAATGGCTAAGATCAAAAACTCAGGTGACAGCATATCCTGGTAAGGATGTGGAGAAAGAGTAATACTCCTCCACTGCTGGTGGGATTGCAAGCTGGTACAACCACTCTGGAAATCAGTTTGGCAGTTCCTCAGAAAATTGGACATAATACTACCAGAGGACCCAGCTATACCACTCCTGGGAATATATCCAGAAGATGTTCCAACATGTAATAAGGACACATGCTCCACTGTGTTCATAGCAGCCATATTTATAATAGCTAGAAGATGGAAAGAACCCAGATGTTCCTCAACAGAGGAATGGATACAGAAAATGTGTTACATTTATACAATGGAATATTACTCGACTGTTAAAAATGATGAATTCATGAAATTCTTAGGGAAATGGCTGGAACTAGAAAATATCATCCTGAGTGAGGAAACCCAATCACAAAAGAACACACATGGTATGCACACATTGATAGTGGGTATTAGCCCAGAAGCTCCGAATACCCAAGATACAATACACAGACCACATGAAGTTCAAGAAGAAGGAAGACTAAAGTGTGGATACTTCAGTCCTTCTTAGAAGGGGAAACAAAATACCCATGGGAGGAGATACAGAGACAAAGTGTGGAGCAGAGACTGAAGGAAAGGCCATCCAGAGACTGCTCCACCTAAGGATCTATCCCATATATGGTTACCAAATCCAGACACTATTGTGGATGCCAAGAAGTGCTTGCTGACAGGAGCCTGATATAACTCTTTCCTGAGAGGCTCTGCCAGCACCTGACAAATACAGAGGGGGACACTCTCAGCCAACCATTGGACTGAGCATAGGGTCCCCAATGGAGCAATTAGAGAAAGGACCTAAGGAGCTGAAGGATTTTGCAGCCCCATAGGAGGAACAACAATATGAAGCACCCAGACCCCCGAGAGCTCCTGGTGACTAAGCCACCAACCAAAGAGTACACATGCTCCAGCTGCATATGTCACAGAGGATGACCTTGTCAGACATCAATGAGAGGAGAGGCCCTTAGTCCTGTGAAGGTTCTGTTGCCCCAGTGTAGGGGAATGCCAGGACAGGGAAGTGGGAGTGGGTGGGTTGGTGAGCAGGGGGAGGGAGGTTGGGAAAGGAGGTTTTCGGAGGGGAAAGAGGAAAGGGGATAACATTTGAAATGTAAATTAAGAAATGTCTAATAAAGTTTAAAAAAAAGTACACAATACCCAGAAATGGAGAAGGGAATTAGGCATGAAATCCCATGCCTAGTTGAGGAGTTATTCGTAATCATTAGCTGCTAGGAGAGGGAGTCTGCAAAAAATGAGGACACAACCTTTCCAAAAAAAAAAAAAAGCTTGTGATTTGGGGGCTATTATATAAGACCTCTTTGTCCAATGACACAACCCATTCACCCATTCATGGCACTCAGATATCCCCATTATAGGATGACTCTATTTAAATTCATTTTATATGTGTATATATTTTAGGAAGTTTTTATAGTCATATGTTTCCATATGATTTTCAAGAGGCCATTCATATTAGTTATCCCTCCCCATAGTTCCTCCTTTATCTTGCTTTCTCATCTACCTCCCCATGTAATCTTCTGATTCAAGTTTCTCCCTATTTCTCAACAAAACTATATTCTATTGCTCTTTTTCTTGGGATATTCTCTCCTACCCACTGGTACCTTATTAGGTACCTAACATAACATCTGTGGTTATTCAGATTATAGCACACATAAAACATAAAAGCTAACATTCACATATAAGAGAAAACATGCACTAATTGTCTTTTGGAATCTAGGTTACCTTATTTATTATTATCATTTCTAGATGTACTCCTTTACATGCAAATTTCCTAATTTCATTTTTTAACATTTGAATAATATTCCATTCTAAATGTAGCATACTGCCATTATACACCAAGGATGTTTCCAGTTCGAGCTATTATGAATTGAGCAGCAATTAATATTAAAGGGAAGTACCTCTCTAATAAGTGGTAAAATCCTTTAGGTATGTGCCCATGAGTTTCATAATTGGATTTTGTAGTAAATCTATTTTCACCTTTTGTTTCTGCATGATGATTTCCATTGTGGCTCTAACTGTATACCCTGTCACTAGCAAGGAATAACTGTCCTCTTTCTCCCCATCCTTGCTAGCACCCGATGTCATTTATTATCTTGGCCATTCTGACTGGAGTAATGTGTAGTTAGATCTATATCCCACTTTTAATTGGGTTAATTTGATTTCTTGATTTTCAGGTTGTGTTTGTATTCTGTTATTTTGTTCTTAATGCGGTTTAAATACCTGTTCTAGGTATACTAGCCACTTTCTGCTTCTTCTAGGAAGGTGGTCTGGTCTCAGAGTTTTCTTTGCAGGTCAACTTGCCTGAGACTTCTTGGCAGCCTCACTCCTCTGAGAGTCTTCAGTGAAACTTGGCTCAACTTAGTCTGGCAGGTAAATTCTTAGTGAATCTAGTCAGTTTTAGGGATTTCCTGAAGCTATTTTGAATTGTTTACCTTCCCGTTTAAAGAGCTTCCCCTACAGGATGGAAGGTTTCAATCTCTGAGGAAAATGTTACACAACAGATGTTTACACCCATATTTAAAAAGAATATTGATTTCTAATTTCCTTGTCATGTCTTTGGCAGATTCATGTAGCAGCATTACATTGAACCTATAAAATGAATAGAAGTGGGTTCCTATCTCTAGATGTTTAAAAATTTTTTGTAAAGAATTGGCATTCATTTTTTTGAATATATGATAGTATTTACTAGTGAAGGTAACCAAGTTTGTAGTTTTCATTGGAAATATTTAAAATTATAAATCTAAAAAGAATTGTATTTACACCATTCATGTATGTGTCTGTCTGTCTATAGTGTGTGCTCACATACATATGTATGTCTTCTCAAGCACCTGGAAGTGAGAAGACAGCTGCTTGGAGCTGGATACAGGTTATCTGAACAAAAAACAGAGAACCATTGGAATTTCATGACATTATAAACCAAATGGAACTAACAGACATATAGAATATCCCATCTGAACACTAAAGAATACACTTTCTTCTCCAAAACTGTTCCCATGTAAGGACACGAGGCAAGTCTCAACAAATGTAGAAAAGCCAAAATAATATTCTATATCCAATCAGAACACAATAGAGGCCAATGTAGCTAAAGGTGGACAGTAAAGTAGATATAAGTCTGTATTATTCTCCTTAAGAGTCTATATAATTTTAGTATAAGTCTGAAGTAGAGCTCACAGTGTTAGGGAACTCGATTCCATTTGCTATGTTTCAAAGTTACCTGTATACTTTAGCTAATAGCTTCTTCTATCCCTTCAAATGCAGCAATGACCAATCAAGTAATTCTCACATCACATTATTCTTCAGGTTTTTTCACCTACTTATCTCTCACACATTTAAAGATCCTAGGAATTACATTGGTTAGAATACATAATAGACAAGAATAATCTTCCCCATTTCATAAATTGTTGGTATTTATCTTCTATTCTTACTCTATTGCTACCAAGCCAATGCTTCATAATATTCTATTATGTTCTTATATCATTTATCTGATGCCAACTGGGTTTACAGTGATTATCCATTCCATCCTGAATTTAGCTGTATAGAATTACTGCTACCACAACAAGATAAGGACAAAGTTTTTTAGTTTGGTTTGTTTGGACACTAAATACCTGTATTTAAGGGCTGGGTCCCACAAAACTACTCCCAGTTCAAATGCTAACTATCAATGGAAGGAAAACAAAGTTATGCTTCTTTCTAGACACTTACAAAGTCAAGGTATTACATAATCTTTTAAGATTTAAAGCTTCATTATGTGCTATGCTGATACTTACCAATTTATTAGGAATGACAAAAATGAACAACCACGTGAGGTAACACTATCTTTATGAAATCCAGACATTTCGACTTTGTAACACATTAATATGTTTAGCACCAAGCTTCATTATATAGGCATGGTTGGTTAAATCTTTAGCCATACAATTATATTCATTCTATAGCCTCTCCAACTTCTATGAAAGGTCTCCTTTTAGCTCTAATCTTCTAATTATGTTGCTAGGTTTTTTAGCAACCACCCTTTATCCTTAAACATTGACTCTTTAATTAGCACAGCAAAGACAGTCCTATAACTCAGGTAATTCCAAGCCCAAATGAATTATTTATTATACCATACTTTCTATGCCAGCAACACTTGATTTCATTTTCTCTGATGGCCTTTAAAATAGCATCACATAAGAAACTGAATCACTTCCTGATGTGGTGAAGCCAGGCAGAGGAAATGCTTGTCTACATTTATTCTTTGATTTTCCTTAGACTGTATTAAGTCTTCAAAAATATTTAGAAAAAAATGAGAGAGGAGAAGAAACAGAGGAGGAGGAGGATGAAGAGGAGAATGAGGAGGGAGAAAAAGGATGGAAATTCAGGGGAAGGGAGGAAATTCTTAACACAGGACAGAAAAGGGATAAATGAGCCAATCACTTTGACATGATCCTAGAGACCATGGAACCATTGTGGAGAATGGAGTATGCCTAGAAGGATAGAAGGATGAGTATGAGGCAAATAAAGCAAAGGAAGAGTTTGGTTCCAGGCAGAGAGGTGATGGTTTGAATATGTTTGGTCCAGGGAGTGCCACTATTAGAAGGTGTGGCCTTGTTGGAGTAAGTGTGGCCTTCTTGGAGTAGGTGTGTCACTGTGGGTGTGGGCTTTAATACCCCTTATTCTAGCTGCCTGGAAGTCAGTCTCCTCCTTCAGATGAAGATGTAGAATTCTTAGTTCCACCTGCACCATGCCTGCCTGGATGCTGCCATGCTCCCACCTTGATGATAATGGCCTGAAACTCTGAATGTGTAAGCCAGCCCCAATTAAATGTTGTTCCTTTAAGAGGTGCCTTGATCATGGTGTCTGTTTACAGTACTAAACCCCTAACTAAGACAAGCAGTAATGTGGTTAAATAGAACAGCAAGCCTCCATGGTGTCAACAGCTTACTTTCTTATTATACCTTCTTTCTTGTCCTTATTTCTGTGGCTTTGATCTTCTTACCATACAGTTGTATTCAAAAGGGAGTGCTTCATAGTCTTTCCAAGAACTCCTTAATTTCAAGCCTTCTTGAACTTCTGTCTTACCTTTGTCTGGGTCAGGACATACAAGTGAGCAAAATATTCCATGAGTATTTGCATACAGTTTTTCTGCTCAGATATTCAGTCACTTCTCATAGAGAGGCAATTGGTATGTGTCAAATCCCTGTTTAAAACAACCCTTCCTCACTGAATTTCCATCAGTTCTTGTTACTATTTATCTTAAAGTCTTCCATGCAAGTAATATTATTTCCTGAGTTAATAAATGTGACTTGTTCATATTTGTCCCCAAATGATTCTACATGCCAAGAGTCTCTTCTCTTCCCTCACTACTCCTCTTTGAACATATCTCTGATGATAAATTAAACAAGTGACATAAATAGTGCCCATGGTAGTAGGCAAAATCAAGTAGCCCCTATAGGCTAAAACAAACCACAAATTGGGAGCTTTGGGGCCAGCTCTGATCCTGAAGTCCCTTGAAACCTCAAGAAAATAAGAACTCATTCAGTGTGGAACTTATGACTCAAAGTCCAATGTTTTAAGTTTGTCCTGCAACACACACACACACACACACACACACACACACAGAGTTTGACTTAGGTGGTCCCATTGGACTCACTCTATTCTTTTATATATCTTTCTGCTTTTCAGTTCCATAGCTCAAAATCTAGTACTCACCATCCTTTCCACTTATCCTTACTTGAACAAAGCAGAGTTCAGCGATCACACATTATGGTATGAGGCACTGAATCTAGTATACTTAATGGATAGATGGCACAGAGTTGGATAAAACCTCTGCTACTTTAGTGGCTATGTTATCTTAGACACCTCAATTTCATTATCTGTAAAATGGATGCTGAAGATTATTTGTATTAGGTAGCATCATGATTATCTGTTAGTCCTCTGTAGATTCATCTTGCCTAGCAATTAACTAGCACTATGTCCTTTAGTACTTTCAGTGATGGAAATGCTGTGTATCCTAGGATGTACCATTTATTTTGCAATTAAAAGAATATATTAGCAGATGGTGATGTCACTCAGAGAATTTGCCTGCCTAGCTTGCACAAAGCCCTTATGTTGAATCCCAATACAAAAAAGTAAAATAGATTAATTTAAGATAGCTTTTAAAACTAAAAAAAAATGTTTCAGAAAGAAAGAACAGTTTTAACAGAAAGGTGTTTCTCAGATTTCTAGAAGGAAGGCAGTCTGCCATGGGTTTGTAAGGCTTGTGCATTTCTTATTTATACCAAAAATATGGATATATTGAACATTTATTATGCACATGCATTCTAAAACATGTTTTACTTATGTTACATAAATTAATGATTGTTATAATCCTAATTAGTAATACTAATGTTATTAATAACTACAACTTAGCTACAACTTAGACAGTATGCCTCATGAGTACTTTGATAAGTACTTTATTTATATTAACTAAGTCATGTAACATCTCTAAGCAGTAGGTACAGCCAGCACTGTTTCCCCAGGTTCTACATCTATGGATCCAACCAAGTGTGGATTGAAATAATTTTTGATGAATAATATGCAGGTGAATTGAATATGTCCATTTTTATTGTCATTATTCCCTAAATAATACAACATAGTAAGTAATAACATTTGCATTATATTCTTAATAACTGTTTTAGAGATAACTTTTAGATTATTTTTTAAGTTACAATATCAGTAAATCATTTTCTTTGTTCCTTTCCTCCCTCCACCAAACTATATGAGAAGTCCTGTGTATGTTCTAAAGTGTATAGGAACATGTGTATAGGTTCTACGCAAACACTCTACTGTTCTTTTTTTTTTGTCCTTTATTTTTTATTACATATTTTCTTTATTTACATTTCAAATGTTATCACCTTGCCTGGTTTCTCCTCTGAAAATACCCTATCCCATTGCCCTCCCCCCCATGCTCACTAACCCACCAACTCCCAATTCCTTGTCCTGGCATTCCCCTATACTGTGGCATCGAGCCTTCTCAGGGCCAAGGGTCTCTCCTCCCTTTGATGTCCAACAAGGCCATCCTCTGCTGTATTTGCATCTGGAGCCATGGGTCCCTCCATGTGTACTCTTTGGTTGGTGTTTTACTCCCCTGGGAGTTCTGGGGGTACTGGTTGGTTCATATTGTTGTTCCTCCTATGGGGCTAAAAGCTCCTTCAGCTCCTTGGGTCCTCTACTATTATAAATAAGGAATTTGAACATCTGTAGATTGAGAGTTTTGCAAGGTAGCCTGGAACAAATCTCACTGAAGATACTGAGGAGTAAGTGATCTATTGTTGGCTCAGTTTACAGATGAGAAAACTGCAGCACTGAGTGGTTAAATAATTTTCTCCAAACCACACAGCTGATAAGTTTTCTGAATCCAATATACATTTTTTTAGCCAAGAAATTAGAATGCAGCCCTTATCATGGAAGTTTTAATCTAATAAAATCTCTGAGAAAATAATAAAACTACTCAAGGTCTCTTACTTATGGTGATTCATCTTACCTATGATTTTCGATGTTCATTGATTCATTTCCACCTTCCTATCTTTTCAAGTGATCAGTTGAGTGACATAAGACAAATTGCTTCATACCTAGAGTTCTCTATTTCCTCTCATAAGAGAAATGATATCCACCTAATAGAATTATTAAAATGTTGTCCTTAGCCTATACCAACCCAAGCCACTACTTAGCAGGCAGTCTATAAAACCAAATGTTAGTCTGCAAGTCCTCTTATGTCAATCCACTAGAATCCCCTCAAAAGTGTTGCTGTTCTGCATCTTCACTGCCTCTACATGGGTCCCTATAAGTACCTGTGTCTGGGTTTCAGTGATGGACTTATTGTCTGTCTTCCCACAGTTCTCTGAGACTCTTCTGTTCATCTGTATCCTTTTTATCTGGATCTTCAGTGTGTTCTAGGGAAAGGTTTGCATTTACTCTCCGCTTTTGCCTGTGTGTGGACTGCTCCATCTACTTCTCGGCAGCCAAATCCTAGACCTCCATCTAAATAATCCAACCCAGATCTACTAGTCTTATCCTAGAATGAGTCATACAACAACATGAATGCTGTCCATTGCTGAGTTCACCTCAGGACTCTCTCAAATCAATAATGCACCCTAACACAATCATTTTAATGTCTATTTCTATCTCACGATGATTCTGCATTATTAAGCACCATCCCAAGCCCTAAAGATTGTGAGCACCTGAGGAGACAATTTAGATGGGAGACTCCACCAGCTTTTTATCCCAAATAAAAATCACCACTGATAGGCTTTTACTTTATGCCTGTTACAGTGCTAAGTAGTTTATATATTACCTCATTGAAGCTGTCCAACAATAGTTTATTAACTTTATTCTCTATCTGTGGTGATTAAGGTACATAAAAGTAGAGTAATGGTAGATATGGAGTCAGAATTCAATCTGTGTGCTTTTAAATCCTCCAACTTTTCATCATTGAGCACTATTGCCTTCACTAAGAGGTCACAGATATTGCTGTGACTTTTAATAGCTCAAGAACGATTGACAGTGCTGCCTTTTATTTCCTATTAACCCTACCTACACAGTAAGTAAGTGTTTTTTTTTTCTGCCTTTGGCTAAGCCCAGACTTCCTATATCCCTCTCTCTGGCACCATGTCACTGGTGTGCTTGGAGGAAGAGGAAAGGCAGTGGCAGAAGCTGATGAAGTGTCAGAGTACTTGTGGAAAACAGTCTTCTAATTCAAGAAAGCTCCTAAACAAGCCACAAATTCTTACTGAGAAAACTAGGGAATTTTCAAGCCCATGCCATTATTCTGAGCAAACTAACCCATATACTACATGGCAGGTGACCAACGAAAAAAATTCCCCAAACTCAGGGCCTCATTTGACATGAATGCTCTAAACTCTAGAATTTCATTCCTGACCTTGCTATTCACTGACATTGAAAATATCTCTTTATTTAATTATTTTTATTTATGAAAATATATGTCTGTCTGTCTCTCTCTGTCTCTCTGTCTCTCTCTCTCTCTGTCTCTCTGTCTCTTTCACTGTGTGTGTGTGTGTGTGTGTGTGTGTGTGTACATACTAAAGAATACCCATGGAGGTCAGAGGACAACTACTGGTTCTCTCCAGCCATCTTGTAGGATTTTGGGAATATAAGGTCATCAGACTTGGGAGCAAGCACCTCTGCTAAGCCATCTCATGGGTCTGCTGTTTACAGTTTTCTCCATGCCTTCTGTATCCTACTCTAGACCTTCATGGAACTGACAGACAGTTTCTGGTTTAGAGCATTGCAGTCACCACTTGGGCTTGCCACATTCAGCTTTTGCCCCTCTTAGCACTAAGAACAAACATTCTCTGCCTTTCCTGACAAATTAAAGATTCTGCCCCTAAAAACTACTCTGAGAGGAGTTGGCTAATATCACCACTGTTTCAGCCATCAGGGTAGGAGAGTAAGAAGCAGACAGAGACTCTGAGAAAGATACATAGCTAATGAACCACGTTTCTGTAATTTTCCAAGTACACCTTCCCCCCCCCCCCCAGTGTCCAGAGTTAATGGTTCCAGGAACCCCCTTGGATATCATAATGAATGTTAAACCCTTCATTAAAAATGCTATAATATTTGCTAATGCATAGCTTTCATAAGTTTTATAGCCCCTCAGATTACTTGTAACAGCAAACATAATGTAAATGTTATATAAATAGATGCTATAGAATATTGTTTCAGGAATAATGAAAAGAAAAACATTTATCCCTGCTCAGGGCATACACAGTCATCATAAACCTAATTATCTAACATGCACATCCAGTATGAGTTGATCAATGGATAAACAAGTGCTACAGAAACATGAAGGATCTGTGAAATGCTGGGAGACTCGTGCCTACACATCACTGCATTTGGAGACAGAATAGTGTTCAGCACCCAAAAAAAATTCAACTTTGGAATGTTCACAAATTACTTTTTATTATTTTGGGGCTGAAATTGTCCCTAGAACCTACTTGTTCTGGTTCTAATAGAAATGATTACCATACCATACAGGCTCATGTTGTGTGTGTGTGTGTGTGTGTGTGTGTGTGTGTGTGTGTGTGTGTGTGTGTGTGTCTGTGTGTTTCTATGTATAACTGTGTGTGTGCACACATTGAGTTCTGAGGATTAAACCCACGACCTGACACATGGTATGTACGTACTCTTATACATTCTACTAGCTGAATTACACCCTACACCCTCTGTGCTCTAAATCAGTTGTTCTCAACCTTACTGAGGCTGTGACTCTTTAATACAGTTCCTCATGTTGTGGTGACCCACATCCATAAAATTATTTTCATTGCTACTGCATAACTGTAATTTTTCTAGTATTATGAATTGTAAGATAAATATTTGATATGCAGGAGATCTGATATGCGACCCCCTAAAATGATTTCAACTCACAAATTAAGAACCTTGCTCTCATTGATATTAAGAGAGATTAAGGCATAGTGATTATTGCCATCTGCCATTCTTGACGCTATCTTTATGTTTGAGTGGTTGTCTACTTTTGGGTTTGATTCAAGAAGGTTATTATCTCATTTTTTCCAGGGTGTTGTTTCTCTCCCTGTATTGGAGGTTTCCACCTATTATCCGTTGCAGGGCTGGATTTGTGGAAAGATATTGTCTCAATTCCCCAATTAAAAGACATAGACTAGCAGACTGGATACGTAAACAGGACCCAGCATTTTGCTGCATGCAGGAAACGCACCTCAGTGTCAAAGACAAACACTACCTCAGAGTAAAAGGCTGGAAAACAATTTTACAAGCAAATGGCCCCAAGAAACGAGGTGGAGTAGCCATCCTAATATCGGATAAAATTGATTTTCAACCTAAAGTCATCAAAAAAGACACAGAAGGACGCTACATACTGATCAAGGGAAAAATCCACCATCAAGAACTCTCAATTCTGAATATCTATGCTCCAAATGCAAGGGCACCCTCATTCGTAAAAGAAACTTTACTAAAACTCAAAGCACACATCGCACCGCACACAATAATAGTGGGTGACTTCAACACCCCGCTCTCTGAAATAGATCGTTCAGGAAAGCAGAAACTAAACAGGGACACAGTGAATCTAATTGAAGCCTTGGACCAAATGGAACTAACTGATATATATAGAACATTTCATCCTAGAGCTAAAGAATACACCTTCTTCTCAGCTCCTCATGGTACCTTCTCCAAAATTGACCATATAATTGGTCACAAATCAGACCTCAAGAGATACAAGAAGATAGAAATAATCCCATGCCTCCTATCAGATCACTATGGAATAAGGGTGGTCTTCAATGGCAACAAAAACAAAAGAAAACCCACGTACACATGGAGACTGAACAATGCTCTACTCAATGATAACTTGGTCAAGGTGGAAATAAAGAAAGAAATCAAAGACTTTTTGAAAGTTAATGAAAATGAAGGCACAACATACCCTAATTTATGGGACACAATGAAAGCAGTGCTAAGAGGAAAATTCATAGCCCTGAGTGCCACCAAAAAGAAACGGGAGACAGCATACACTAACAGCTTAATGGCACACCTGAAAGCCCTGGAACAAAAAGAAGCAAATACACCAAAGAGGAGTAGAAGGCAGGAAATCATCAAAGTCAGGGCTGAAATCAATCAAGTAGAAACAAATAAAACCATACAAAGAATCAACAAAACGAGGAGTTGGTTCTTTGAGAAAATCAACAAGATAGATAAGCCCTTAGCCAGACTAACCAGAGAGCACAGAGATAGTATCCAAATTAATAAAATCAGAAACGAAAAGGGAGAGATAACAACAGAAACTGAGGAAATTCAAAAAATCATCAGATCCTACTACAAAAACCTGTATTCAACACAACTAGAAAATCTTGAGGAAATGGACAATTTCCTTGACAGATACCAAGTACCAAAATTAAATCAGGATCAAATAGACCATCTAAACCGTCCTATAAGCCCTGAAGAAATAGAAGTTGTCATTGGAAGTCTTCCAACCAAAAAAGCACAGGTCCAGATGGTTTTAGTGCAGAATTCTATCAGACCTTCAAAGAAGACCTAACACCAATACTCTTCAAACTGTTCCACAAAATAGAAACAGAAGGAACACTACCCAACTCGTTCTATGAAGCCACAATTACACTAATACCAAAAGCACACAAAGATCCGACAAAGAAAGAGAATCTCAGGCCAATCTCTCTTATGAATATCGATGCAAAAATACTCAATAAAATTCTTGCCAACCGAATCCAAGAACACATCAAAACGATCATTCACCACGATCAAGTAGGCTTCATCCCAGGGATGCAGGGATGGTTCAATATAAGGAAATCCATCAATGTAATCCACTACATAAACAATCTCAAAGAAAAAAACCACATGGTCATCTCATTAGATGCTGAGAAAGCATTTGACAAAATTCAGCATCCTTTCATGCTAAAGGTCTTGGAAAGATCAGGAATTCAAGGCCCATATCTAAACATAGTAAAAGCAATTTACAGCAAACCGGTAGCCAGCATCAATCTAAATGGAGAGAAACTTGAAGCAATCCCACGAAAATCAGGGACTAGACAAGGCTACCCTCTCTCTCCATATCTTTTCAATATAGTACTTGAAGTTCTAGCTAGAGCAATTAGACAACAAAAAGAGGTCAAAGGGATACAAATTGGAAAGGAAGAAGTCAAACTATCACTATTTGCAGACGATATGATAGTATACTTAAGCGACCCAAAGAACTCCACCAGAGAACTCCTACAGCTGATAAACGACTTCAGCAAAGTGGCCGGATATAAAATCAACTCAAACAAGTCAGAAGCCTTCCTATACTCAAAGGATAAGCAGGCTGAGAAAGAAGTAAGAGAAATAATACCCTTCACGATAGCCACAAACCATATTAAGTATCTTGGCGTGACTCTAACCAAACAAGTGAAAGATCTGTATGACAAGAACTTCAAGTCTCTGAAGAAAGAAATTGAAGAAGACCTCAGAAGATGGAAAAATCTGTCATGCTCATGGATTGGCAGGATTAATATAGTAAAAATGAGCATCTTACCAAAAGTAATACACAGATTCAATGCAATCCCCATCAAAATCCCAACTCAATTCTTCATAGAGTTAGAAAGAGCAATTCAAAAATTCATCTGGAATAACAGAAAACCCAGAATAGCTAAAACTATTCTCAAGAGTAAAAGAACCTCTGGGGGAATCAGTATCCCGGACCTCAAGCTGTACTACAGAGCAATAGTGTTAAAAACCGCATGGTATTGGTACAGTAACAGACATGTAGATCAATGGAACAGAATTGAAGACCCAGAAATGAATCCACACTCCTATGGTCACTTGATCTTTGACAAAGGAGCTAAAACCATCCAGTGGAAAAAAGATAGCCTTTTCAACAAATGGTGCTGGCTCAGCTGGAGGTCAACATGCAGAAGAATGCAAATTGACCCATCCTTATCTCCTTGCACTAAGCTCAATTCTAAGTGGATCAAAGATCTCCACATAAAACCAGACACACTGAAACTAATAGAAGGGAAACTAGGGAAGAACCTTGAACATATAGGCACAGGGGAGAATTTCCTGAACAGAACTCCAATAGCTTATGCTCTAAGATCAAGAATAGACAAATGGGACCTCATTAAATTACAAAGTTTTGGCAAGGCAAAAGACACTGTCAAAAAGACAAAGCGGCAACCAACTAACTGGGAAATGATCTTTACCAACCTTACATCCGACAGAGGGCTAATATCCAAGATATACAAAGAACTCAAGAAGTTAAACTCCAGAGAGGCAAGTAACCCTATTAAAAAATGGGGTACAGAGCTACACAAAGAGTTCTCACCTGAAGAATATCTAATGGCTGAGAAGCACCTAAAGAGATGTTCATCATCCTTAGTCATTAGGGAAATGCAAATCAAAACAACCCTGAGATTCCATCTCACACCAGTCAGGATGGCTAAGATCAAAAACACAGGAGACAGCAGTTGTTGGCGAGGATGTGGAGAAAGAGGAACACTCCTCCACTGCTGGTGGAATTGCAGGCTGGTACAACCACTCTGGAAAGCAGTCTGGCGGTTCCTCAGAAAACTGGGCATGACACTCCCGGAGGATCCGGCTATACCACTCCTGGGCATATACCCAGAGACTTTACCTGCATGCAATAAGGACACATGCTCCACTATATTCATAGCAGCCTTATTTATAATAGCCAGAAGCTGGAAAGAACCCAGATGTCCCTCAACGGAGGAATGGATTCAGAAGATGTGGTATATCTACACAATGGAATACTACTCAGCAATTAAAAACAATGAATTCACGAAATTCCTAGGCAAATGGTCAGATCTTGAAAATATCATCCTTAGTGAGGTAACCCAATCACAAAAGAACACACATGGTATGCAGTCACTGATAAGGGGATATTGACCCAGAATCTCGGAATACCCTAGACACAATCCGCATATCAATAGATTTCTAAAAAGATGGTAGGAGAGACCCCTGGTCCTGGAAAGACTGGATGTAGGGGAACACCAGGACAGAGTAATGAGAGGGGGTTGAATGGAGAAAAGAGGGAGGGAAGGGGGCTTATGGGACTTTCGGGGAGGGAGGAAACGGGAAAGGGGAAGTGATTTGGAATGTAAAATAAAAAAAAAAAAAAAGAACCTTGCTCTCAATCAATGATTGTAGGTTTTGTTTGTTTGTTTTGTTTTTGTAGCAATGTAGGATTGATGTATGTGTTGGTAGTTGCAGCACAGTGGACTGTGACTTCTTTATAAGGTGAGACTGAGCTGACAGAAGCAGATCAATAAATTCAGGCCTTTGAAGGTTTATAGCTTAGCCTTTGGCTTTAGCATTGCTGTCTGCCTCCTGTCTGCTATGATGTAAGCATCTTCCTCCACATGTTTATGCCACCAAGATACAGATGATTACATCTTGACCATTAGGACAAACTGAAACACTCTAAAGTTTTAAGAAGAGGAATATCTTCCCTTGTTTCTGTTAGATATTATGGTTAGAGCGGGTCAAAGGTAACTAACACACTAGTCATATAAGCAGCCAACTATATACTGAACCCTAGTCTTCATAATTTAGAAATGTCCTATAGACCATCTGTCAGTCCTACAAAAAAATATGGGTCATATACTTGAGACTATATACTGCTACCATATTCTCTAAACTGTAAATTAAAACATGTATACTTATTCTACAAATGTGATATTGGTGCAGCAATGGAATATCTAAATTTATGACTGCCCTGAAAATCATTGCAATATCATCATCAAGCTTATATAACTTGATGAAAACATGTCGAACATGTCTGTATACTCAAAAAAAAAATGTGCATTAACCTGATGTGTTGACAACACCCTACTATTTTTCTTTATAACCCTGGGCATAGTCCTCAGTTCTTCACATTTGTCCTATTTGTTCACACTACAAAACAGTTCCCTTACATTTCAGAGGGGCATGTTTCCAGACTTTTGTACTTCTTTAAGTATGCATCTATGACTTTTTCACTCATAGTAACATGATTTTGCCCATTGGATTCATTTTACCATTTGTTCAGATTACATTTTTTTGCCTACAATTTTTTTTCTACTTCCATCATTCCAAAAACCCCATAAAACTATATCTATGCCATATCACTACTGTCTGTGCAATATCAAGCATAGTCTATGCCAAGTACAGAGGTTTAGTGTTCATTTGTTTGAGTTGTGTATGAATGGATAGCTAAAAATGACTAGCAACCAACCACTTCGAAGATATTTACCTAAATACAAGGAATCCCTGGCAAGAGGAGTATCCTAGCATGTATCTGGATTGGTTCCTTATTAACAACAAATTGGTAACTAGGAGTTTAACAGATAAATTATGAGGTTTTTTTTATTTTATTTTATTTTTTTTAATTTACATTCCAAATCATTTCCCCTTTCCCGTTTCCTCCCTCCCCGAAAGTCCCATAAGCCCCCTTCCCTCCCTCTTTTCTCCATTCAACCCCCTCTCGTTTCTCTGTCCTGGAGTTCCCCTACATCCAGTCTTTCCAGGACCAGGGGTCTCTCCTTCCATCTTCTTAGAAATCTATTGATATGTGAATTGTGTCTAGGGTATTCCGAGATTCTGGGTTAATATCCCCTTATCAGTGACTGCATACCATGTGTGTTCTTTTGTGATTGGGTTAAGGGTAACACAGACTATATTCTTGTGTAGAACAGAGTACTTATGGATAGTTGGGACACAGATAATCAACATGCCCAAGGTCATTTAGCTCCTTCTCATCCTCCTTCTGTTTTCCTCCTTCTCTTTGTCCCTTTGTCTCTTCCTCTCTTCCTCTCCCCTTCTCTTCAGCATCCTTCTCCAGATTTTTTTAGGTATTAAGAAAGGATGTGAGGGGAGCAAACCGAAGGAACATGAGGTTAGAAAGCAAAATGCTAAAATGAGCAAAGAAGCAGAAGAAAGAGAGGAAACAATGGACAATACATGCAAAATGGAAATTGTGTCCCTATTAAATAAAATTAAAACATAGCTGCATTATTTCAGGACAACCCAGATATCCCACAACAGAAGAATGGATACGGAAAATGTGGTTCATTTATACAATGGAATACTACTCAGCTATTAAGAACGAGGACATCCTGAGTTTTGTAGGCAAATGGATGGAACTAGAAAATATCATCCTGAGTGAGGTAACTCAGACCCAAAGGGACATGCATGGTATGTACTCACTAGTAAGTGGTTATTAGCCAAAAAAAAAAAAACCCAAAAACAAAACAGATTATCCAGGATAAAATCAACAGATCTCAAAAAGGTTAACAAGTTGAAGGGCCCAAGTGAGGTCGCCTCAATCCCACTTGGGAGGGAGAAGAAAGCTATCACAGGATGGGAGAAGGAAGGAGGGACCTAGATGGGAAAGGGGACAGGGAGGAGAAGAGGGGAACATGATCAGGTATTGGTTTGGGGAAATAGTACTGAAGCTCTGAGGGGTAGCAGAAAGAATGGAAACAGGCAAGCTTGGGAGGTAGGATGTGGGGGGACCCTCCAGAATGTACCTCAGACCTGAGAGGTGAGAGAGTCTCAGGACCCAAAGGGAGGGGCCCTAGATGAAATGTCCTACAGTGGGGAGAGGGAAATTGTAGAGCCCATCTCCAGCAGAAAGACAGGGCATCAAGTGAGGGATGCGGTTGTCATCCCACAGTCAAAAACTCTGACCCATAATTGTTCCTGTCTGAAAGAATTGCAGGGACAAGAATGGAGAAGAAACTGAAGGAAAGGAGGTCCAGCGACAGGCCCAAATTGGGATCCAGCTCAAGGGGAGACCCCCAAGGCCTGAAACTATTACTGAGGCTCACAAAAAGGGCCCAATCACGACTGCCCTTCGAAAGACCCAACAAGCAGCTGAAAGAGTCAGATTCAGGTATTTGCACCCAACCAATGGACAGAAGCTGTTGACCCCTGTGGTTGAATTAGAGAAAGGCTAGAAGAAACTGAGGAGGAGAGCAATCCCTTAGGAGGACCAGCAGTCTCAACTAACCTGGATCCCCGAGATCTCTCAGACACTGGATCACCAAACAGGCAGCATACACCTGCTGATATGAGGCCCCAAACACACATACAGCAGAGGACTGCTGGGTCTGGGTTCAGTCAGAGAAGATGTGACTGGAGGCCCCAGGGATGGGGAAGTCTGGTGGTGTGGGGGGTTGGGAAATCCACATGGAGACAGGGGAGTGGTGAGGAGGTATGGCATGTGGAACAGTCAGAGGGTGGATGTGGGGTGGGAATAAAATGTGAAGTGTAAAAAAAGATTTAAAAAAGAGAGACTAACCTAGAAGGGTATTGACTAACAGTCCTTTTAGGTTATGCTCTTTCCAGTTCCAAATTTTCTGGAAAGGGCAAAAGCCTAAGGAAAAATAAATGCCTCCATGTTATGATTAGATTTGTTCGTATGTGAATGGGGTCTCACACTGTCTGGGAGTGTGGGTGTCCATATATGCACGCATGGCAGCTGGAGGTCAACACTGAGTGTCTCTTCCTCAGCTGCTTTCCACCTTATTTTTAAGACAGTGTCTCTCACTGAACTGAAGCTCACCATTCTGGCTTCATTGGCTACTCAACAATCCACTGGGATCTTTGTGTCTCTACACCCTTCCTATTCAGGTAGTGCTGAGGCTACTACCATGTGCTGCCATACCCGGCTTTTACTTAAGTGCTAGAGATCACTTTACCCACTTGGCCATCTGCCTAGCCCATTTATTTAGTTTTTAACACTCACTGGGGTGCACATGATGTACTGTTGAATTCTGTCAACTTTGGCATTTCCCAACTAGGCACTTGTTATCTGTGTGTCTATTGATTGTGTGTCTACTGGCTCTTACAGAACAAAGAGCCCAGGGGTCCAGGAAATGTGTCTTTGTGTTTGTTGGAAAATGTGATGAAAGATGAATGAAGGGGAAAGCTGTCTTCTGATGGGGACAACCCAGGCAGCTCACCAGCCTGTTGAGTTTGTTTAGGTAGATAGGACTCAGACACCAGCATACCTGTGCCTCTTGGAAGACAAAGACCCAACTGATTAGATTCTCTGGAAGTCAAAGTGATAGAGCACAGCAGGAGAAGTGATTTTTAGGAGATTGCTAAGCGAATTTGGCAGACTGGAGACTTGGGGGAAACTCTGGGGTATGTGTTCAAGCCAAACTTGAAAAACACTGCCTAATCCCCAGGACCTTGGCTAGCAGAACATCTTAAAAGCAGGCCGGTCAAATTGGACATTATACTATTTATAATTACAAGATTTTAAAAAAAGGAAGAGTGGCAAAAAAAAGGAAAACACAGTAGCATAATTAAAAGTTGGCTAGCAACATCTTGGATACAGTGTGGTTAATGCTAATGCTTACTTCTATAAACCAAAGGATGCGAGGTTTTGAAAAAAAAATGTTTTCAAGAAAATTAATGTGCAAACAGAATCATTGTATGACTTAGCATTTCATAAAATGAAAAAGATACTTGTATTTAAAGGGAATTATGCCACAGAGACACACCAGACATGTGGTGTTGCAGGATCTTAATTGTAAACGTGTGAAAAATATTAATAATGTTAGCAGCCTTACAGTTCTGTAGGGGGAATCTTAGAAATGCAACTTTCTTGGAGAACGGAATTTTAGATGTGATGATTAACCACTTCTTTCACCCTCACGATTCTTGCTTACAGTAAATTGCCCATCTTTAGGTTAGCAATAAAAGTTAGTGTAAAGTTCTCAAGAATACAAAATTTCCATTTTTGCTATTGTAGCTACAATGATGAAAAGTTATTCTAATATTCAAACAGGAGTTACAGTGTAGGCATAATGTTCTATTTCTTACCATAGAAGCTCTCAATAAAACAGTTCAACTTTTCGTGTTTCTAATATTCTATAGGTCAATTAGCATTTAATATATTCCAAACAGGAAATTTTCTCCCTATATGTATATTGGCTATGCCTAAGATGCAATGTGATTTGGGGGTCATGTGTATGCGTGTGTGTGTGTGTGTGTGTGTGTGTGTGTGTGTGTGTGTGTGTGTGTGTGTTCTTAGCCCTTTCCTCCAAGGCATCCCATATGGATGAAAGGAAACTTGGCAAAGGTCTTCAAATACATGACTTCATTCTCTTATTCAGCTCAGTAAACATAATCAGCGTTGTTCATAGTCTTATGTCAAATGGAAGTTGCTAGTGTAGACTTCAAAGACCACTGCATTTCCTGGAGAACTTTCAGAAGGGCCTCCTATTCTTCACTCTCATGCATTGACTCCTATTACCATTTTGTCACCTTTCCAGCTCACAAGCCTCTGCTTTGTCCAGGAATAGCAACAAACATTACAACCTCTTACTTACTGGTCATGCCAGCTCTGAGTTTCAGTAGCAGCTGAACTCTTGGATGAAGGAAGCCAATTAAGCATAGACTATGGGAAGATGAACAAGGATTTCAACTCGAATGGGACCTTTGTCCTGAGAAACAATCTTCAGCTTGCTTAATTAACTTAAAGACCTAAAGTGCATTCTTGAGGGACTTTGTCTTAAAGGCCTTTGGGGACGTTAAGCAGGAGTGGAAACCCTAGTAAAAAAGAAAAATCTCTTCAAATTTAGGAAGCAGTGCAATGCAGGCAGCAAAGGTTTTTAGGAATTCAGTGTGAGTGCTATATAAACGTAGTCCATATACTATGAAATTTACTCAAATGTGTGCAGTTTGGTGCTTTTCAATATTTTGCTAAGATTTGTAATCAGTCACATTATTTAATTTTGGAAAGTTTTAATAATAATTCCAAGAAGAAGCACTTTGTCCATTAACAGTCACAGCTAAACCTAAGTGTAGCAATCAGAGTAGTCCACTTTAAGGGGGCTATAATGCCTCTAGCCACATCTGACTTCTTGTAATGGGCAACAAGACATACTCTCAGAACCATGACATCTCCTTTACCAAGACAATGGACACTGGCGCTGTCATTTATTATTATTGTTGTTATTGCTATTATTATGATGATGATGTCATACATCACATCCCGACTGCAGTTTCTTCTTACCCCACTCCTCCCAGTTCTTCCCACTGCACCTTCCCTCTTCCCCAGATCCATTGCTCCTCCGTGTTCTTTCAGAAAATAGCACACCTCCCAGGGATATCACCCGAACGTGGCATAACAAATTACAGTAAGACAAAGTATATATCCTCATCTCACAGCTGGACAAGGCAGTCCAGTTGGAGGAAAAGGGTCTCATGGTAGGCAAAAGAATCTGGGACAGCCCTTGCTTCTTCTGCTAGGAGTCTCCCAAGTTACACAACCATAGCATATATTCTGAGGATCTAGCTGCTACCCATACAGGCTCTATGCTTGCTGCTTCAGTCTCTGTGAGCCCCTAGGAGCCCTGCTTAGTTGATTCTGTGGGCCTTGTTCTCATGGTATGGTCTCCTCTACTACTCTGGCTGCTACTTTCCTTTCTTCCATGGGTTACTTGAGCTCTGCCTAATGTTTGGCTATAGGTCTCTGCATCTCTTCCCATCAGTTGCAAGCTAAACCTGATTACTATTGAAACTTTAATGACATGACAAAGATTTTCAAGATCCCCTACTTCTGTATCTAAGACAACATATGAGAGTTTTAACCTTCAGTTCTATCAGAGATGACATCACATGATTCAAATTTCTTTCAATCATCAATGAGCCATATAGACACTTAAGGAACCTCATAAAGGATTTCAAATCCTACTTTCTTTTGTGTCATTCTGAGAATGTGGCATTTTCTTCAAAGAAACATTCACAGTATTTAAGCTATCACTCATAAACCAAGATGTTTAAGAGTGGGCCAGGTCAGGTAATACGTGAAGCAGCCTGTGTTTAAGATGTAGTAGAAACTGTAGAATGGAAGTGGAATACATCTTGGCTCCAGCTAATTTTCCCACACAGGATCTTAGATGCTATATGTTTCTAGGGGACAAGGAATAAAACCAGAATTTTTATGTGAAATTTTCTCATTTTAGATACTAGCTAGATTTCTTTTTTTTTTTTTTTACAATTTTTAAATGCATTATCTAATCTAAACAAAATGTGTGCTGGCTGGAGCTGGTCAGTAGTTTAGCAGTTTACAATCTGTTCAA
The DNA here is from genome assembly GCA_036184795.1 of Tokudaia tokunoshimensis. Classification (NCBI taxonomy): domain Eukaryota; kingdom Metazoa; phylum Chordata; class Mammalia; order Rodentia; family Muridae; genus Tokudaia; species Tokudaia tokunoshimensis. The sequence goes on from BTHU01000023.1 coordinate 94,740,680, forward strand.
AACACTGTTTAATTCTTTCTCCTTGGTTTGCCATTATTAGCTAGTCACCTGTTTAGGTCTTGTTCCTCAGACTGTTAGCATTTTTCAGAAGGCTATTTGATTCTAGCTCTTTCTTTTCCATAAGCAAACCCAGATGCACCTGTCTTTGAAGATTGACTTAATATATCAAAAAGGAGCATGAAATTAGGAATCTGTGCTCAACACTAGCTGTACCAATTACGGTATGTGCATCATTGTGCATGTTTCTCTTCCTCTCTTAGTCTTAGTCTCTTCAATCTTCAAATAAGAAAAATAAGCTTTAGCTCACACACTTCTTAAAAATTGGTACTGGGACACTGCACTCAGGGTTTCACGAATGCTAGACAAATGTCCTACCAGTGACTTGTAGCCATGGCCATTTTTTTCCCGTTTTATAAGTTTGAGAGGTGATCTTAGTAACTTGCCTACGTTGGTTTGAAATTCACTGCAGCCCACGTAGGCTTTAAACTCGTTATTTTTGGTCTCAGCTTCTTAAGATCACAGGACCTGTGCCTCCAGGCATGTTTTGAAGGGATGTATTTAAGAAACATATTACATAATAAGTGCTTAACAAATGTGATAGTTTTAATTATCAAGTTGGCACAACCTAGAGTCACCTGAGAAGGGTGTCTCAACTGAGGGATTGCACAGGTTGTATTGGTCTGTAGGCATATGTGTGAGGGAATGTCTTGACTGTTAATTTATATGGAAGAGTACTGACCACTGTGGGCAGCACCATTCCTTAGCTAAGGACTATGTAAGTATAGAGAAGGGGATGGACATAAGTAAACATACATGCATGTATTTCTCCCTGTCCTTAACTATGGATATAATGTGATCAACTCCCTCAAGCTCCTACCAATGTGACTTTCCCACAGTGATGGACTGTACTGGAATTTGGACCTAAACTGGAATAGAATTTTAGTGGAATTGAGAAAGAAACATAATCCATTTCTCTCTTAAGTTTTTTGTTTTCAGGGTATTTTATCACATCAACAGAAATGAAACTAGAATAAATATTATGCTCCATTCTTACTTTTTCACCCAGGCTGTCTAACACTGGATGCACTGGGTCTCTTAACTCCATTTATTTCTGTTCTGTTTTTGCAACACTGTAGTTGCATTGTGTTTACACAGGGCATGAAATGCATAAGCCAAGACATTTCTGTGAATCATGCCCAGTGTCACTTAGTACTCTGTAACTTCTACACATTGCTGAATTTTTCTCATGCATTTTAATTGTTAAAGGATAGTTGTATTCTTTTAAGATGACAACTCTCTAAAGCTTCTGCTAGAACAAACCACATGTATGCTCTTCTAAAGGGCTTCCAGGACAATAGTCCTGAACCAATTATGTCAAATGTCTTAGACGCCCATGCCATAACATTTATTTAGGTTTGTATCACCATAGCTCCCTCAAACAGAACTTTTGCTTTTGTCTGTCTTTATTAACTGGCCTCACGGGGTCCATTTCACAAAATATTTTCACTTAAGTCCATTAATTCTCCATATGAAAATGAATGCCTATATGGTGAATTGGCATCAACTCAAGTTAAATATGAAAAGGAAGACAGAGTTAGACCTAAATGAATATCCCAGGCCATACAAATATCACTACATTTAATCATATAAAATGGCTCCATTTACCATAACACTTTATACAGTGCCCCTTTAGTTTCCCAAGTAATTATCTTCAGTAATGGCTAAAAAGATACTAGCTATTTCTCAGGTTTCAAAAACCCAGGCACATTCTAGCTCACCATTCCCATTTTTCTGGAGTATATGGACACAGTTTATACATCAGAAAAGAATTTTCAAAAGTATGTTTTAAAAGCTAATGTGAAAATAGGTTCTGCTTTGGAGATGACAAACAGTTACTGGAATATGAAATTCAGAAATGTTTGTATTGAAATCACGTTCATTACTTTGAGGCTATGCCTCATGTGTGAAGGCATACCTGCTTCAGGTTCTCCAAAGGCACATCCCATGTCCACCTCCGAACCTTTCTCAAAACAGTAATTGTATCTTGAGTATTTTCCCTCCAGGCAGCCGAATGATCTTTCTCATCATTTAAACAGTCTAGGAAGCCCTGCCAGTCCTCCAGTCTTCTCAGGTGATTGAACAACTGACAAAAGTTTGTTTGCTTGCTTGTTTGTTTGTTCGTTCTTGTATTTTTTTTTTTTTAGTGGAGGCAGGCTCATCCATGACGGAGGTTAATTGATTTGTTTGATCTCTTGGTTTTGGTGACGGTAGATTCATCCAGAACATGAAACACACACACTAATTTCCTCTCCACACACAGGCATTAACACTCATTTTCTTACTTCTACCAAAGCATGTTTACTGTTTATTTACTCTTGTAGAATTTGTGTCAGTCACAAACTAAAAGAAAAATAGTTCCTTCTGGGCCAAAAAAGAAAAAATCCTTTGTAAATCCAGGACTCAGAATTTCTACTGGTGATGCTAATGGACAGTGCACAGATTTAATAGCTTAAGTAAAACATTAGGTTTTGGTATGAAAGTGCACACAGCCTGTGTGCCTACTATAAAATACAAATGCAAAATTTAGATGCGTGGGGATGACTTACAACTAGTAAGTTACTACTATTTAATAATAAATCTGATAAAGGTAGGATTGTGTGGAAAGGTAGTAAGTATTACACTAAATAAAGTCTGTGTGAGTAGGACTGACACATCAATCATTGTTTTTTTTCTGTCATATACACCACAAATATGACAAAACAGACAATGCACTAGAAAATAGATGCCAATGTGGTTCTGAATTACTAAAGTCATACGGACTTGAATTTAGCACTAGCTGTAAACATACTATATGTTTGATCTTGGCGAATTACCTTTCCTGAGCCTCAGTTTTATAAACTTTTTTAATCATTTTATTTTTTCCTCTTTCATTTCCCTTTAGAAAAGCGCAGGCCTACCAGGGATACCAAACAAACACAGCACAACAATAACATTGGCGACAAACACGCATATCAAGGATGAACTTGACAATCCAATAGGAATCAAATGGTTCCCAAGAGCATGATACAGAGTCAGAGACAACCCCACTCTCACTGTTAGGAGTCCCACAAAAACACGAAGCTAATGGCCATAACATATGAGCAGAAGATCTAGTGCAGACCAATGCCGGCTCCTGATTCTGGCTTTAGTTTCCATGTGTCCTTATAAGCCCTACTTAGTTAATGTCTGTAAGCCATGTTTTCTTAGTGTACTTGATACCTCTAACTCCTACAATTCTTTCTTTCCCTCTTCCACAGGGTTCAGATAGAGATCTCCAATTTGGGCTTTCTCTCTGCCTAATGAAACCTCTCTGATGACAATTAGGCTAGGCACCAATCTGTGAGTCTATACGACTTTCATTAGGAATCATTTTTTTTTTTTTTTGGATCATAGGACTCTGTGCTATCCAGCCTCTTAGTTCTTGGTCATTCATCTGTCTGTGAGTAGGTGCATGTGAGTGCTGGTGCTCATGGAGTAGAGAACAGGCTGTTGCATCCCCTGGAGCTAGAACTACAGGCAGTTATGAGCTGCTGCCTAATGTGGGTGTTGGGAACTGAAGTACATACTCTTAACCATACTGAGCCATCTCTCTAACCTTGTTTCCTCATCTTTAAAGGTAATATAGTGATAGTCTCCACAATATAGTACAGTGAAGAATTAAAGATAATACATGGCAAATACAGAATTATTAATAATATATGCCCTTTACAGGTATCAGCCATTTGCTCTAGCTTTTTTTCATGTAGTAAATTCCAGCATCCTATGAAACAGGTACCACTACTATCTTCAGTTATTAGGCTTAAGTTCCCCTTCAAAATGTACATTTATTTTTGAGATTATATTATATTTAACTTTAAGTAAAATAGCCATATGAATATCGTTACCTCTCATACTGTTACTCAAATTAAATTGATTGAAAATGTTCCTTTCCTAACAGACAGATTCTTCTGAGAAAAAAAAATGGGAAGTTGAACTGAGCAAGGAACTTATTTAAGTATAGGCAGAAATATAGCATGCTGTCATTAGGGCCTGCTTCTTAAATGCCAAAAAACAAAAACAGGAAAAAGAAAAAGATAACCAAATACATTTCATGTTGATATGTCTGATTTGCTTTTGTCCAACTTGGTGAAACTATATTCCCAAGCTCTAAAGAATTCTGAGAGCCATCAGGAACATTGTTCCTGAGGGGAAGGAAGTCACTTAGGGCAAATCCACCAGGGACTTACAACTTGTTTCAGAAGTGTTCCACCCACTTTAGATGTCCGTCCACCAATGCCTTAATAGAAATAAAAAGAGATGGTAAATAAAAAAGGAAAATAAAAACTTACTTGAGAGTTAGGGAACAAAGGAGGAAAACAGAAGTACACTACTTACTCACGGGATAATATGAGACATTCCTTTGCACACACTCACAACAGATAAAAACAAAAGTAACCTGTCTCTATGACCTGGGTCACCCACATGAGGATAAAATCAAGGTCAAAAAAGAAGGTATACTACAAATAGAGGACTCATGCTTCGAGTAACCTTCCAGGCCAGTTTGAGATAATGAAGTATAGAAAGCACAGGCACCTGTGCAGCTGTGGAGATAGAACATTTCTTCTTCATACACATATACTCTTCCTCAGTATATGGATGTAGCTGTATGCCAATATTTCTGTGACACACACAGATGCAAACCAAGGTACACATTGCCAAATACTGACATGCCCATCTATACTCCCCATGAGTCCAAGCACACAGACCCAGATGCGAATACCAGGGAAGTATGCATAAGGAAACTCGATCACAAGCGAGACAACTACGCACATTGTAATTACTCTCATGTATTGTAGAGCACATAGACCCTACTGAATGCTCATGATTTTGCATATGTTGACTCATTAACCCTAGCAAATACTGCTCTGGGAGGGGTATCATTCCACATTTATAAATGTGGATGTTTAGTGTGGAAGAGCTAGGCACTTTCTGTGAATCAGGAAGCTCCTATGATTACAGTAGAACAGGAATGCCAAACCAGACCAGTGTCCTGGAAAAGGCTCCACTCTCTATTTCCCTTCTGCTGCACATCTTCATGACAATTCACGGATCTATAAGCAAAGGCAGAGGCATTTTCGGATCCTCATGCGCCCTAGCCAAAGAAATTTTGAGATAGAATTAGTGCCATTTGGGTCCATTGTCATCTCAATAACTGTTTTAACAAAACAATCTAGAGTTCTTTTAGGTCATTAATATCCATCAGTAAATTATAATGTGTTTGAATTACGTTTAGAGTATTGAAATATAAACAGTTCTATATCTTGGAACAAGGCCAGCTAATATTTTAAAATAATAACACTATAATTAAAGCTTGGAGTACGTTTAGAATTTTATTCCCCTTAATAAAAATGCCTTTCACGGCAGAATAAAAACAAAATTCTAATTAATTAACGTGCTAATTGTTCTGCCCTCTTGCCTCCAGCATAGCAATTTCATCCAAGAATGTGCCACACAGCCATCTAAATGAGAATACTAACTAATAGACTTCTTCACTTTATTGTCCTGTCCTGGGCAAATCTGTTCAGCATCCCAATGTTGTCACACGTAGGCAAAGAATAGGATTCACTACTGTGGACCCACATCTTGGAGATTTGAAAAGTTTCAGTGCCTCTCAGGTTAAGGAACCCAGGCCTTTGGTTTATTGAGGAAACTTCAGCTAACTCCTGCTGTCTTGATTTAGTCATTATGCCTATTTTAAAAGTATATTGATTACATGCTAATTTTCCTGGTTATCCTACTTTAGACTATTCAGGGAGCTATTACTCTTCAGGGAAAGAGGCTGGATGTACTAGAAAAATATGGAATGTTGATGTCGTTCTGGGAACACAGTACTTGTAACAGTGCTCTCATTTCTACAATAATGATCAGACCCAGATTCAAGTGCTAAGGGTTTCTTCCCAACCACTGACACATGATAGTATTTTGTGGGAACTACAGCCTTTTTTCCTGGTACAAACAAAATCCAATATCTTGCAATCAAGGTGATGGTGGTGAGGAATGTTCATGGATCGAGCTTTCAAAAACAAACAAACAAAAACCAGTTTCTCAATGCCTTACAGTTGCAAGGAAGATGACAACTCGCTGTAGCATATGGACTTACGGAAGAGAGAAAAGATTTGGACAAAACACCCAGTAAAGAATTCGAGGGAAGAGGCATGCTTTGTTTAGAATGTTGGAACCACTAAACCAAAACACATGGGGTGCGTCATGCTGAGCAGTCCTGCCCGAACAAGCAAGCGACTGATGGCTCCACTGGACATTTTTCAAGTATATCTTCTAAGGATTTTCCTCCTGAAGAGACTGAAAGAAGAACAATAGGGGTCAAACTGTAATAAACAGCCAGTAAAAGCAAGTCTTTTCCCTCCCCATGGGATCCATGAAAGAGTAAAAACAGTGTAGCGTCTAGGATCCATCCCTTCAGCTTTCCTCTGAACAGCTGATGGTTCTTCCACAACTTACATCACAGCTCTTCTGACATTTGTGGATTGTAGGGATGCAGAAAAACAGGGAATTTAGAGCTCACGGGCCAATGACAAAGTCATTTTGTTCATTTGGATATCGTTTCACAGATAATGAAAAAAATCTTCATTTTAAAGCCAACCAGACAATGAGCACTCACCTTTGTTTCAGCCAAAGCAAGAGAAGCAGAGTCTAGAGAAAAGCCCTTAGATCAGAGTTACAGTTTCATTTTACAACAGCCCCAAACACTGCCAAGTAAACCATCCTTTATTCAGGCTGAGTATTGGTTTGGAATTAAAACCTGGCATGGCATGAAGCAGGAAGCAATTACTTCTTCATTGTTAAAATTTATTTCCCTCTTTCTTCTTGCAGAGCTCAGTCTATATAATATTTTAGAATAAAGAAGAAACATTAGTTAAACATCCTCTTTCCACATCCACTCATATAAACCCTAAACATGGTTGTTTCATGCAGATTGGATAAAAACTTTTGTGCTATGTCAGGTCACTAGGTAAACATCTGAAAAACCTTCAGAAATTCAGGTCAGTGGGCTGTGCTATTCCTATGGCCACAATTTTGAGCTTTTCTTATATGTCTTTTCCAAGGAACCTGTGGAAGAGGCAGACTGTGTAAGTACTATGCTTCCCTTTCATCAATCCTTTCTATCCCCGTAGGCCCAGGTCTGAAGTCTTAGGTATGGATCAGTGGAGCAGATGTGTATTGGAGTTTGCCCACATTATCTCTTAATGTCAATTTGTATTCTTTCTTTTCAGCCCCATATTTTAGAACATCATGCTGTTAGCTTATAATTAACCACAGTGGGCATGCTCTCACCATAGAAATTGGCAAATTCTACAACTTGGGGCTTTATCTCTATCAAGTTGCTAAACATTTACCAACACATTCCCATTGTCATTTTGTCAGACAGAGCAACCTCATGTCACCAGGTGAGGACCATCAAGACCTTATAGACTCTTGGCAAACACTGAAAACATTTTGCCAGCTGGAGAGTTTCCCAGAACCTTTGTTCAGTTCTTCATTTCAGGACTGTTTGTTATTCCAAGGGTATTAGACTGTCTAGCATCCCCACACAGAAAGGTTCTCACCTCATCAAAGAGGAATCTGAGGCCCAAGATGTTAGACACTGGTGTAGAGAGTAAATGCCAAAGAAGGTAAATTGGAGGGAACTAAATACAATGAATGGAGCAACAATTAGTCTGCTTTCAAGTTTTCAATCTTCATTTTAGATAGTAAGAGCTACCCAAGAAGAAGATCCTGCTTCTCGAAAGAAGAAGACTGTAGACAAAGCCAGGAATCAATTTGAACTTTAATGACCAAATCAGAAAGAACTGGGTTCAAGTCAATTTATAGAACCAATGAAATGATGAAAGTTGAGAAAATACAGGCACAAACCAGACAGGCTTTAGGCCATGTATAAATCTAGGCAAACACAAAATGCATGGCAAAGTCTCAGAGCATAGACACTGTTCTTTGTCTTTCCCACACTCATATTTTCCCATGAAGGTGGTGGGTCAAATATTGATAATACTGAAACAAGAGTGAGATATTTCTTGGTACTCTTCCTCTGTTAGATACAAGAAAATGCAAGACCCCAATTTGCTTTCCTAGTATTAGGTCAAACTCCATTTCTGTATCTAACACGACCACATATTTGCCAAATATGATATATATATATATGCACATATACATATATATACATGCATACACACACAAACAAACAAACACATATACACATAATTTCCCTGCTTTAACTTTGAAAACTGAGACCCAGAGAGATGAATTTTCTGAGTTTCCAGTGTTGACTTGTGGCAGATCTTTGACAAAGGCTCAGGATTAATATAGTCTTATTATGTAAGTCGAGTGTTTTATGAGTGTTATCTTTTATAAATATGCAGTAGAGTTGAAAGGTCATGTCTTGTGATATTGTGGAACAACCCTGATAATTCAGTTTGTAGTCTTCGCTCTCTCATTGCAGTCCAAAGTCTAAAGCTCTTCTTCCAGGTCACCAAACATTTACATATTTAATTTACGTATAGCCTAGAGATATTGGCTTTAATAGTTATGAGTAGAAACCGATTGACACAAGAACATCTATGAGTAGATACAATTCTACCAAGTGTAGAGAGAGAATCATGGCTGGTGACTTCACTGTATTCATAACCAACAGGCCTGTACCTTTTGCTGGCACTTTACTTATTGTCAGAAACAATACTTGCTTAAAATGACATAAGCATTTAGAATAGAATTTATCTATACTCCAAGTGTCTCACAATATAATTAACTCAAGACACCAAATATTCCTATACAAACTTATCTACAGAAAGCTCTCTAGATATTTAGGCTCATTCCAACTAACCTAACAATTTATTTCTAACAAACTCAATATGTTGTCCCCCCCCCAACCCTTTATCAATGAACTGACCACTGCTATTCTTGGTCTTCCTTGAATTTTGAAGATGTTCCTGGTCCAACACCATAGGGTCTCCTTATAGACTTTGGAAATGTGTGGCTGTCATTGCTAAGAAATGAAAACAGGAGCAGTGAACAGTGAGGGAAGCTACAGAGTCCAGAGTGAGCCCATTTAATCTGTAGGTCTTTTACTTCTACCACGTGCATTATCTCATAGATTTTGCTGTCCTAGCTTTAGCTCTCCAACATAAACGCCATTCACCTTGGGAAAGAGAAAATTCAGATTACTTACACTACAGAGTAGATTGTTAGGGCTAGAGACAACTGCAGATAATGACCATAGAAAAGGAAGCAAGTGTATATTATCCAATCTGGTTGTTTTTTCCTTTGCCAAAAGGGTCAAATCTTAGCTAGAATCCAATTGCAGGCCTCAAATTGAGATTCTACCACTTAGCAGTTGTATGACCATGACATGTGTACTAACGTTTGTGTTGCTTAATTTCCTGACCTATGAATCACAATTGGTGAGATATTTCTAGATTGGGTAAGAGCATAAAAACTGGTATATAGATACTTATATGCTATCATTACTACAAGCCAAAGTGAATTCTTCCAAAGCCTGCTCTATTAGAATTGCTGTAAATAATGAGGTAATTTAGCTTGTTAGAATTTTTTTTAGAGAATGTGTGCTAATTAGAAGCAGATAGTACTACTGCTATCTTATAAACAATTGCTTAACAACTTCAACTATGTAAAGAATTTCTTTAAAACAACACACCTTGACTGACCACTCTGCCTCAATCAACCTTGATATCTCCATCTGTGAGATGAAAGGCTGGAACTGACTTAATTACTAAAGGCCCTTTAGGTTCTGACACTGACTATTTCTTCTATTCTCAGATCTCAGGTGTTATTTTCAGAGAAGTAAATTGAACAAAATCTTGAAGGATCTTTTGGAAAAGTTTTGTTGGAGCATGGGAATAAAATGTTGGTTTGGTGACTGTTAGTCACTATAAATAACTTTATTTTAATTCTTTTCTAAGGTAGCATAAAGCAGTGTAAAACTCTGGTGAGATCTTAAATTACATCATATATTACAGTGTCGCTCAAGTACCAGCATGGATATGCTGGTCCAAATTTCTCCTTGTTTGGGTGGGGGGGTGGTGAGGCTCTTTCTCCTTTGCACTGTAGGATGGTAGCACACTAGATACAAGTAATACCTCCCCTACTTGTAGCAATAAATATCAGCAGGCATTGCTAAATGCCTATTGGGGATGGCATGACATATTTAGTAAATGCATCTTATTTTTTATATCTTCCGATTTTATAGGTGGAGCACCCCTAGTAGAGAACCACTAATCTCATCCAGCCCCCTGTCTCTCAAAGTTCAGAATATGTATCGCCTTGGAATTTGCTAGATAAACAAGATCCCAAGCTCCAAACTAGACTTACTGGATCAGAAAAGGCTAACATTTAAACAATATTCTCAGGTGATTTTTAGCCACACTGAAAACTGAGAAGCTCTGATTTTGTCTTAATCTTGTTGGTATATTAGAAACATTAATGATTCCGCAGGTCTGTGGGTAAGGATGTGAAATTAGTGATCTTATTTTCAAATCAGCATTTTTAATTCTTACTGTTGTCTTTCCTTAGTGATTCTGAACTGAAATAAGGCTTACAAACACTGATAAACTCCAGGTTTTCTTCAAACAGAAACTGAGATACCCACCACATTCCCCATGAGGCAAATGATCTGTTTCAGTCACAAAGCCTCAGTTGGAAGTAAGCCCTAATAGTTAAACCTCAGAAGAAGACCCCAGTCCCATAGGCTTGCCCAATATTTGTTACTTTCCACTGCTTCTGCCTTTGTCATTAAAGCTGTCTGCCAAAAGTTTCTGCCTCCTGAGACAGTAAAGGGAGCAGAGGTGTTACAAAATCAAAGGGACTCAAAAATATTACAAGTCGACAGGGTGTGCGGCGCCACGGAGACTGCCCTCCGCCATCTTTGCTCCAGTGACCAGGTAGTTGGGACCGCCAGGCTCAGAGACAGACAGGCATAATATCGCTTCGGTTTCAGGCAGCTTGTGTGTAACCTGCTCCCAGGTGCTGGGCTGATCTGCAGTAACCAGCGCGCCAGTTCCGCGGCGGGACCTTCTGCCTGGTGGAGGGACCCCGCGCAGGGAGGGAGCCTGCCAGCTTCCCTTCCGCGACCTCTGTTCCCGCGGACTGCGCTGGAGAGACCGGTACCCAGGCTCTCCCCCCGATATAACATCACTTGGGACACGGCCGGTTGGGGCTTCCGTCTGTGCCCGAGGGCGGGTCGGCGCTGTGGTCGTCTGGGTGCCAGATCGGCGGGCCATCGTGACCACAGGGTGTGCGGCGCCACGGAGACTGCCCTCCGCCATCTTTGCTCCAGTGACCAGGTAGTTGGGACCGCCAGGCTCAGAGACAGACAGGCATAATATCGCTTCGGTTTCAGGCAGCTTGTGTGTAACCTGCTCCCAGGTGCTGGGCTGATCTGCAGTAACCAGCGCGCCAGTGCCGCGGTGGGACCTTCTGCCTGGTGGAGGGACCCCGCGCAGGGAGGGAGCCTGCCAGCTTCCCTTCCGCGACCTCTGTTCCCGCGGACTGCGCTGGAGAGACCGGTACCCAGGCTCTCCCCCCGATATAACATCACTTGGGACACGGCCTGTTGGGGCTTCCTTCTGTGCCCGAGGGCGGGTTGGCGCTGTGGTCGTCTGGGTGCCAGATCGGCGGGCCATCGTGACCACAGGGTGAGCAGCGCCACGGAGAGTGCCCTCCGCCATCTTTGCTCCAGTGACCAGGTAGTTGGGACCACCAGGCTCAGAGACAGACAGGCATAATATCGCTTCGGGTTCAGGCAGCTTGTGTGTAACCTGCTCCCAGGTGCTGGGCTGATCTGCAGTGACCAGCGCGCCAGATCTGCTGTGGGACTTCTGCCTGGCAGAGGGACGCCCCCTCCCCCCCCCGGAGATATCACACACCCCTGCACAGGGCAGGAGCCTGCCAGCCTCCCTTTGGCGACCTCTGCTCCAGGAATCCACTAGGCTGAGCCTTTAGATGTGCAAGGCCTCCCCAATATAAGATCACTTGGGGCAAAGCACATTAGGGCTCCAAAGTCACTCAGGAGCAGGCAGGCCCCAGAAATCGGTGCCAGGGGAATCCTGGTAATCCAGGGGGGGCAGAAATAGCTTTGCAGGCTCACAGGAGGTCCAACCAACAGCCAGTGGCAGCAGGACCAACTAACACCAGAGGTATCCAGATGGCAAAAGGCAAACGTAGGAATGTTACTAACAGTAATCAAAGTAATGTGGGACCATCCGAACCCAACTCTCCAACAGCAGCAAGTCCTGGATACCCCACCACACCCGAAAGACAAGATCTGGATTTAAAATCACTTCTCATGATGCTATTAGAGGATCACAAGAAGGACACAAATAAATCTCATAAAGAGTTACAGGAGACCATGAATCAACGGTTAGAAGCCCTTACAAAGGAAACACAAAAATCGCTTAGAGAAATGCGGGAGAACATGGATCAAAAGATGGAGGCGCACAAGGAGACAACACAAAAATCGCTTAACGAGATGAATCAACGGGTAGATGCACTCACAAAGGAATCACAAAATTTGCATAAAGAAATGCAGAAGAATATGGGTCAACAGACGGATGCCCATAAGGAGGCAACACAAAAATTGCTTAAAGAAATGAATCAACGGTTAGATGCCCTTACAAAGGAAACACGAGAACTGCTTAAAGAAATGCAGGAGACGATGGATCAACAGATGGAATCCCATGAGGAGGAAACACAAAAATCGCTCAGAGAAATGCAGGAGAACGTGGGTCATCAGGAAGAAATCCTGAAAGAGGTAATGCAAAAATACCTTAAAGAAACACAGGAAAATACAAACAAACAAGTGAAGGATCTCAGCAAATCCATCCAGGAACTAAAAAAGGAAGTAGAAACAACTAAGAAATCACAAAGGGAGACAACTTTGGAGATAGAAAACCTTGGGAAGAAATCAGGAGTCATAGATGCAAACATCAACAATAGAATACAAGAGATGGAAGAAAGAATCTCAGGTGCTGAAGATTCCATAGAAAGCATCGACTCAACAGTCAAAGAAAATGCAAAATGCAAAAAACGCGTAACCCAAAACATCCAGGAAATCCAGGACACAATGAGAAGACCAAACCTAAGGATTATAGGTATAGATGAGAGTGAAGATTTGCAACTTAAAGGGCCAGTAAACATCTTCAACAAAATTATGGAGGAAAACTTCCCTAACTTAAAGAGAGAGATGCCGATGAACATACAAGAAGCCTACAGAACTCCAAACAGACTCGACCAGAACAGAAATACCTCCCGTCACATAATAATCAAAACACCGAATGTTCTAAACAAAGAAAGAATACTAATTGCAGTAAGAGAAAAGGGCCAAGTAACATACAAAGGAAGACCTATCCGAATCACATCAGACTTCTCACCAGAGACTATGAAAGCCAGAAGATCCTGGGCAGATCTCATGCAGACACTAAGACAGCACAAATGCCAGCCTAGACTACTATACCCAGCAAAACTCTCAATCACCATAGATGGAGAGACCAAGATATTCCATGATAAAACCAAATTTTCACAATATCTTTCCACAAATCCAGCCCTGCAACGGATAATAGGTGGAAACCTCCAATACAGGGAGAGAAACAACACCCTGGAAAAAATGAGATAATAACCTTCTTGAATCAAACCCAAAAGTAGATAACCACTCAAACATAAAGATAGCGTCAAGAATGGCAGATGGCAATAATCACTATGCCTTAATCTCTCTTAATATCAATGGTCTCAATTCCCCAATTAAAAGACATAGACTAGCAGACTGGATACGTAAACAGGACCCAGCATTTTGCTGCATGCAGGAAACGCACCTCAGTGTCAAAGACAAACACTACCTCAGAGTAAAAGGCTGGAAAACAATTTTACAAGCAAATGGCCCCAAGAAACGAGGTGGAGTAGCCATCCTAATATCGGATAAAATTGATTTTCAACCCAAAGTCATCAAAAAAGACACAGAAGGACACTACATACTGATCAAGGGAAAAATCCACCATCAAGAACTCTCAATCCTGAATATCTATGCTCCAAATGCAAGGGCACCCTCATTCGTAAAAGAAACTTTACTAAAACTCAAAGCACACATCGCACCGCACACAATAATAGTGGGTGACTTCAACACCCCACTCTCTGAAATGGATCGTTCAGGAAAGCAGAAACTAAACAGGGACACAGTGAATCTAATTGAAGCCTTGGACCAAATGGAACTAACTGATATATATAGAACATTTCATCCTAGAGCTAAAGAATACACCTTCTTCTCAGCTCCTCATGGTACCTTCTCCAAAATTGACCATATAATTGGTCACAAATCAGACCTCAACAGATACAAGAAGATAGAAATAATCCCATGCCTCTTATCAGATCACTATGGAATAAGGGTGGTCTTCAATGGCAACAAAAACAAAAGAAAACCCACGTACACATGGAGGCTGAACAATGCTCTACTCAATGATAACTTGGTCAAGGTGGAAATAAAGAAAGAAATCAAAGACTTTTTGAAAGTTAATGAAAATGAAGGCACAACATACCCTAACTTATGGGACACAATGAAAGCAGTGCTAAGAGGAAAATTCATAGCCCTGAGTGCCGCCAAAAAGAAACGGGAGACAGCATACACTAACAGCTTAATGGCACACCTGAAAGCCCTGGAACAAAAAGAAGCAAATACACCAAAGAGGAGTAGAAGGCAGGAAATCATCAAACTCAGGGCTGAAATCAATCAAGTAGAAACAAAGAAAACCATACAAAGAATCAACAAAACGAGGAGTTGGTTCTTTGAGAAAATCAACAAGATAGATAAGCCCTTAGCCAGACTAACCAGAGGGCACAGAGATAGTATCCAAATTAATAAAATCAGAAACGAAAAGGGAGAGATAACAACAGAAACTGAGGAAATTCAAAAAATCATCAGATCCTACTACAAAAACCTGTATTCAACACAACTAGAAAATCTTGAGGAAATGGACAATTTCCTTGACAGATACCAAGTACCAAAATTAAATCAGGATCAAATAGACCATCTAAACCGTCCTATAACCCCTGAAGAAATAGAAGTTGTCATTGGAAGTCTTCCAACCAAAAAAAGCACAGGTCCAGATGGTTTTAGTGCAGAATTCTATCAGACCTTCAAAGAAGACCTAACACCAATACTCTTCAAACTGTTCCACAAAATAGAAACAGAAGGAACACTACCCAACTCGTTCTATGAAGCCACAATTACACTAATACCAAAAGCACACAAAGATCCGACAAAGAAAGAGAATCTCAGGCCAATCTCTCTTATGAATATCGATGCAAAAATACTCAATAAAATTCTTGCCAACCGAATCCAAGAACACATCAAAACGATCATTCACCACGATCAAGTAGGCTTCATCCCAGGGATGCAGGGATGGTTCAATATAAGGAAATCCATCAATGTAATCCACTACATAAACAATCTCAAAGAAAAAAACCACATGGTCATCTCATTAGATGCTGAGAAAGCATTTGACAAAATTCAGCATCCTTTCATGCTAAAGGTCTTGGAAAGATCAGGAATTCAAGGCCCATATCTAAACATAGTAAAAGCAATTTACAGCAAACCAGTAGCCAGCATCAATCTAAACGGAGAGAAACTTGAAGCAATCCCACTAAAATCAGGGACTAGACAAGGCTGCCCTCTCTCTCCATATCTTTTCAATATAGTACTTGAAGTTCTAGCTAGAGCAATTAGACAAGAAAAAGAGGTCAAAGGGATACAAATTGGAAAGGAAGAAGTCAAACTATCACTATTTGCAGACGATATGATAGTATACATAAGCGACCCAAAGAACTCCACCAGAGAACTCCTACAGCTGATAAACGACTTCAGCAAAGTGGCCGGATATAAAATCAACTCAAGCAAGTCAGAAGCCTTCCTATACTCAAAGGATAAGCAGGCTGAGAAAGAAGTAAGAGAAATAATACCCTTTACGATAGCCACAAACCATATTAAGTATCTTGGCGTGACGCTAACCAAACAAGTGAAAGATCTGTATGACAAGAACTTCAAGTCTCTGAAGAAAGAAATTGAAGAAGACCTCGGAAGATGGAAAAATCTGCCATGCTCATGGATTGGCAGGATTAATATAGTAAAAATGAGCATCTTACCAAAAGTAATACACAGATTCAATGCAATCCCCATCAAAATCCCAACTCAATTCTTCATAGAGTTAGAAAGAGCAATTCAAAAATTCATCTGGAACAACAGAAAACCCAGAATAGCTAAAACTATTCTCAAGAGTAAAAGAACCTCTGGGGGAATCAGTATCCCGGACCTCAAGCTGTACTACAGAGCAATAGTATTAAAAACTGCATGGTATTGGTACAGTAACAGACATGTAGATCAATGGAACAGAATTGAAGACCCAGAAATGAATCCACACTCCTATGGTCACTTGATCTTTGACAAAGGAGCTAAAACCATCCAGTGGAAAAAAGATAGCCTTTTCAACAAATGGTGCTGGCTCAGCTGGAGGTCAACATGCAGAAGAATGCAAATTGACCCATCCTTATCTCCTTGCACTAAGCTCAATTCTAAGTGGATCAAAGATCTCCACATAAAACCAGACACACTGAAACTAATAGAAGGGAAACTAGGGAAGAACCTTGAACATATGGGCACAGGGGAGAATTTCCTGAACAGAACTCCAATAGCTTATGCTCTAAGATCAAGAATAGACAAATGGGACCTCATTAAATTACAAAGTTTTTGCAAGGCAAAAGACACCGTCAAAAAGACAAAGCGGCAACCAACTAACTGGGAAATGATCTTTACCAACCTTACATCCGACAGAGGGCTAATATCCAAGATATACAAAGAACTCAAGAAGTTAAACTCCAGAGAGGCAAGTAACCCTATTAAAAAATGGGGTACAGAGCTACACAAAGAGTTCTCACCTGAAGAATATCTAATGGCTGAGAAGCACCTAAAGAGATGTTCATCATCCTTAGTCATTAGGGAAATGCAAATCAAAACAACCCTGAGATTCCATCTCACACCAGTCAGGATGGCTAAGATCAAAAACACAGGAGACAGCAGTTGTTGGCGAGGATGTGGAGAAAGAGGAACACTCCTCCACTGCTGGTGGAATTGCAGGCTGGTACAACCACTCTGGAAAGCAGTCTGGCGGCTCCTCAGAAAACTGGGCATGACACTTCCGGAGGATCCGGCTATACCACTCCTGGGCATATACCCAGAGACTTTACCTGCATGCAATAAGGACACATGCTCCACTATATTCATAGCAGCCTTATTTATAATAGCCAGAAGCTGGAAAGAACCCAGATGTCCCTCAACGGAGGAATGGATTCAGAAGATGTGGTATATTTACACAATGGAATACTACTCTGCAATTAAAAACAATGAATTCACGAAATTCCTAGGCAAATGGTCAGAACTTGAAAATATCATCCTTAGTGAGGTAACCCAATCACAAAAGATCACACATGGTATGAAGTCACTGATAAGGGGATATTGACCCAGAATCTCAGAATACCCTAGACACAATCAGCATATCAATAGATTTCTAAAAAGATGGAAGGAGAGACCCCTGGTCCTGGAAAGACTGGATGTAGGGGAACGCCAGGACAGAGTAATGAGAGGGGGTTGAACGGAGAAAAGAGGGAGGGAAGGGGGCTTATGGGACTTTCGGGGAGGGAGGAAACGGGAAAGGGGAAGTGATTTGGAATGTAAATTAAAAAAATAAAATAAAATTAAATTAAAAAAAAAAAAAATATTACAAGTCACTGACATTGAAGATGGATAGCACCCGGAGAAGAGCGCTGATTCTGTTCCCCACCATCCATTATAAGCAATGTTGCAATTAGAGACAGGCTGACCTAAGGGAAATCCATATCTCAAATCAATTCAGCAGGGAATATTGCAGGCAAAAGAGCAAGAAGCTAATTAATTCAATTGCAATTTGGGAAAAAAAATGAAGAGTATGTAGAGAACATTCTAAGCAATAAGGCAGTGGACCTGTTTGTACCTTGGGCCAGTACCAACACTGAATAACCATGTGGCTAGGGCCCTGCTTCTCCTCATCAACCCTTGTTTCTCCACGTTACTCTTAGACTTACCTCTGTCTGCCAGCATGAGTTCCTCCTCCCAGTCGACCTCCATCCCCTTGGGACTCAGACTCTTGGCATGGATCCAGGGTCCCTGGAATTCTTCCCTACCATCCCTTTCAATCTGTCCTTCTAGCCAATTCCTATCCCATTGTGACTTATAGGTCCACAGGACAGCACACTACCAGGGATCCACAGCTGCCTCACTTGGCTGGGACCCAGGCAGGCTATCTTTATCTTCCTTCCACTCGTCCATTCCTGTCTCTTCAGATTACCCCTAGGCATGAGGCTGCCTGCTCACTTGAGCCCTTCACAGCAGACCACCTCCATACCCTGGGACTCAGCCTACTGGTATAGACACGGGCCCATGTAGTTCTTTTCCACTACCTATTTTAACCTTTCCTTCTAGGTCTTTTATATTCCTTTGTGACTCTCTGATGACCTGAAGAACCATTCTCTACCAGGAACCCACAGACACCACATTTGGCTAGATCCATCCATTCCTTTTATCATATCTCCATTCCTTAGTGATACTCTACTGATCCACAGAACTGTCTCCACCAAGGACCACAAGATGCCACACTTAGTTAGGACCCTGAATGAAGCAACAGCAACCAAAGAATCGAACATTCATCTAGTGAGACCAGATAGCTAAGCCAAAACCAGCAAAAACATCATAACTCCAGATACCTAGATCCTCACACACAAAACACAAAATCATAACAACAAAACATGAACAATCGAGACAATATGCATCCTCCGGAAGCCAGCGACTCTATTGTAATAGACCCAAGAAGAGCATTTTCCCTGAAGCACAAAACAATGACTTCAAAATAGCAATTATGCATATGTTCAAGGGTCTTTAAGAGAATGTTAATAAATGACTTCAGGACGACAATGAAAAGACAAACAAGCCGTTGTATGAAAAATTGAGAACTATTCAATACATGAAAGTAGAATTTAATAGAAAAATGGTATTGCTAAGAAAAAAAAACAAAATGCAAGTAAAATTTGAAATGAAAAGCTCAGGAAGTCAAAAAGCTCATAAGTGAGACCCACAGATTAATAGACACAGAAGACAGAACTTCAGGTCTTTAAAACAAAATAGAAGAAGTGGGTAACTCAAAGAAAATGTTAAATCTAAAAAAAAGTAGAGGCGCAAATGAGCAAGGAAATCTGGGACACTATGAAAAAGATCAAAGCTATGGATAATAGGTTAAAGACACAGAAAATATTTTTCAGCAAAGTAAAAATTAAAATTTCCCAACCAAAAGAAAGATATGCCTGTAGGGTAAAAGAGGAATACAGAACACCATATAGATGGAACCAGGAAAGAAATGCCCATAGCTGGTTCCAGGTCCCGAACATAAGACAAGATACCCTGAATCTGATAGTAAATACAGTGGAAATAGTCTTAACACTTTGGCACAGGAAAGAACTCTCTGAACAGGATACCAAAAACACTGGCACTAAGAGCAACAACGAATAAACGGGACCTCATGAAGTAAAGATACTTCCTTGCAGCAAAGGCCAACGTAATTCAGGAAAAGGAGCAGCTTACAGAATAGGAAAAAAAACTTCACCAATTATCCATCTGTCATATGGTTAAGATCTAGACTACTCTACGAATTGGTTTTTTTTTTAATTAACATTCAGAAAACAAATAACTCAATTTAAATCTGGGGTATATAACTAAACAGAGACCTCTCAAAAGAAGAAACACAAATGGCTGAGAAATGCCTTTTAAAATGTTTTACCTCCTCAACCATCAAGAAAGTTAAAATGAAAACTTTGAGATTTTGTTTTACCCCAGTCAGGGTGGCCAAGAACAATAAAACAAATGACATCTCATGCTGGTGAGAATGTGAGCAAAGGGGAAAACTATTTGTTGCTGGCAATTTTATACATAGACTATGAACATTGGATTCCTCCAATATCTGAAAAATTATCTATCACATGGTACAGCTATATCACATTTAGGCATGTACCCAAATGATTCTACATCTCACAGTAGAGATACTTGTCCATCCCTATTCATTGATGCACTATTCATAATAGCTAAATGTCTATCAACTGATGAGTGGATAATTTACACGCTGAAACCTTGTTTAGCTGTTAAGAAAAATGAAATTATGAAATTTGCTTTCGGGATTTCTATATGTGTGTTCCAAACAGAATAAGCACAGAGATTAGGCAGGTAGCAAAGTGCCAGGGGGAAGGAGAAATCTCTCAAGTAAGGGGACATAGAATATAATGTTAGAAAGAGATAAGGGGGAAGGTATGAGAAGAATTAGAGAAGGGGATAGGAGGGCAGCATAGACAAGGGAGTATGGGAGGGGATAACTAACACTGAAGAACTTCCAAAAGCCATATGGAAACCTACTACCATGAAATCTTCCTAAAATATACACATTAGGAAGGGTATTTAAATGGAGTCACCATGTAATATTAAAAGAGACAATGACTCAACTAGATACCTGGTGGCACCAAGTAAACCCTCCTGTGCCAAGAATGGGCTACTTCTTTTTGTTGTTGTTTGCTTACTTGCTTGCTTTACTTGCATATTCTTTTTAATTATCATTTAAAACAATTTTAAATTTAAATATATTTTGCTCATATTCTTCCCCTTCCCAAAGTCCATCCAGGCCTTCTCCCTTCCCTACCTACAGAACTTGAAGTTCTCTCTCAAAAAACAAACAAACAAGAACAACAACAAAATTCCCCCCAAACCAAGATAACATTCCCACCCTAGATAACACCAAACTATAACTAAATATAGGCAAGCGCGCGCACGCACGCACACACACACACACACACACACACACAAAATTGCAAACTCTATCTCCATGACTATTGCTTATTCTGTGAAACCTGAAGGTAAGATCTTATTGTTGAAGATAGCACTTATGTTCTCAAATATGGAAAAACCACACAACTAGAAGCTTCACCCGTATACCCCTACTTACTAGCATTCAAGGTACTGGAAGGTACATTGCATGCTACCGGAAGAGAAAAGTGATCAACAATATCACAAATACTATGATACACAATGGGGTAGTACCTGCAGGATATACAAAAATCATGGGAGAAACTAGTTACTTTTTATGAGATTTAAGACCTCTCTCCATAAGATGGATCCCATACCTGACACTGCTAAGATGGCCAAGAACTTGAGAGTAGAAAAGTCATAGCTGCTAGGGAAAAACTATTCTTCTAAAGAATCATAGCAATAAAATGATTCCTAAAGACACTTTGCTATTCCTATAGATCAGTATACTGATTGGCCCTAACCAGAGAGGCTTCTTCTAGCAGTAAATGGTAATTAACAAAGAGAATCACAAATGGACAATGTGTACAGCATGAATTTGGAGCACTCAGTCTTAAATGATCTGTCTTTTCAATCTCTGCCATCAAAATTTGGGGACCCAAGTGGAAAAGGAGGTGGAAGGACTGTAGGGGCAGAAGTGGTGAGTGACTCCAAGGAAACAGCATCTTCCAGACACATGCCTGATCCACATGCGAACTCATAGAGACTGTGACAGTATGCGCAAGACTTGCCCAAGTTGAAAACAGCCAAAATTCCAGCACAAAGAAGGGGAAGGAGACACAAAGCCCCATCTTTTGCTAAGATGCTGTCTGTAATTGGTACCTACTGGAAAAGGGAAAATCAGTTTTCTCCAATGAAGTGACACTCCAATCATACTCCAGGACAAGCTTCTTGCCCAGAAGTTGGCCATTGCAAAATGAAGTTCATTGTTTGGATGGGCAATTTGTTTTGCTGAGTTTTTTTGTTTGTTTTATGGTTTGGATTTTCAATTTTATTTCAGTAATAAGACTTTTAGTAAAATTAACTTCTCAAAAGGACATTTAATACACCAACCCAACCCTTCCTTTCCTTGATTTCTCAGTATTTTAGGGTTTCTTCTTCTTCTTCTTCTTCTTCTTCTTCTTCTTCTTCTTCTTCTTCTTCTTCTTCTTCTTCTTCTTCTTCTCCTCCTCCTCCTCCTCCTCCTCCTCCTCCTCCTCCTCCTCTTCCTCCTCCTCCTCTTCCTCCTCCTCCTCTTCTTCCTCCTCCTCTTCCTCCTCCTCCTCCTCCTTCTCCTCCTCCTTCTTCTTCAGAGAGACAGAACATGAAGTTGAGTAGATTAGGAACTGAAAATATCTAGGATGTATTGGGGGAGGGGAATGAATATGATCAAAATATATTGAATGAAAAAAAGAAATTTAATAAAACAAAACATGTGGCTAGCCAGCAGAGCACCATCCCTCAGTAGGCAGGTCTCTATATCACAAATTGTGTGCTAAATCTTCTGTTCAGGACAAGAGAATATAATACAAGATACCACTGGAAGCAAAATTTATTTCAATTTAGTAATCATGGAATTTTTCAAACTGCATTAGCATACTCTGGGATGAAGCAGCTACAACAGGAGTTTGTTGTGCCTCAAAGAAACTGTTGAAATTGTTGGTGAGGGACAGGAGGACCAATTCTTTTTTCAAGGTTTCACTGGAGAATTTTCTGCCTCCAAAAATCTTCTTGAATTATAAGTTTTTCACATCTTAGAAAGAATGCAATATCTACCTCAAAAAATGCAAAATCTGGAATGGGGAAACAAAATGCAAAGTGTTTTTTTTTTTTGCAGGCTCTCCACCCCATCCCATATAGCCTAAGGCAGAGGCAGATGGAAATTTTAATGTGTTCATTTGACTACCTCTCTCAAAGGCTAGAGCTGATCATTTGTGCTTTTATTTTGTTTCTAGACCCCTCCCCCCAAGTTATTCATTAGCAAGTGGGAAGTGTGCCCAAGGGATATTGCTGAACCAACTTCACCTTTATAGCTACAAGTATTTGTTAAGATTTACGAGTAATTTCTTTAACACCACTTGATTAGGCTGTGTGAGAAAAATACCCGACATGTAACAGCTTATGCTTGCCAATTCCTCCATCTGTGATTAATCAGAAAGTGGAGAACAATAATTTTGAGAGCCTACTATGCACTCTGCAAATAAAAGAGAATCATGCCTGGAAATGTGGAATATGATAGCGTATCATCTTCACTTTCAAGGAATTGAAGACAATGGTAGAGCAAGGACAGTTATATATTAAGATGCATGCCATTGGGAGTCAGTGTGAGGATGGAGGTGTTTGAAAAAAAACTGTTCTAATGGACTTAGGGCATAGATACAACTTGAGTGACGATGCTCAGAAAGAGGTGTTTTTATATCTTAAAGCATAAGCCATTACTAAAGTAAGCAGTAGGTTCTCTGAGACTGTTGCTCTAAAATCCGATGTCCATCCATGTGTTTGGGATGGATACAGCCTTTTCTCACATTTGGCATTTATCCACTAAACAGTTACTTAAGCCCATATTATGTGACAGGTCTCGTTCTAGGATCGAAATCTATACCCTCAAACAAGACAGGAAAGTAACTTCCTGTCCTTAGGATGAATATATTTCATTGAAGAAATGTGAAAATTACAATCTATGTATACAGAAAACAGAATGAGAGGAGAAAGTGGTGAGAAAGTGAGTTGAGAATTCAGTCAAGTGAGGGAGAGGGCCAGGTGCATATCTGGGGATATAGAGATGTTTTCTAAGACAAACTTGCCTTGCATGGGTTTCAGCGAACCTTTGTAACTAACACCTTGCTCCCAAACTATACCTGTTGCCATGAGAGATGGGAGATTCCATTCCACAACTTTAATGAACCTGCTTGTAAGCTAAAATATTACTCTAGCACCCCTTTGAGTTGAGAAGCCTATAGTTGTCATCAAGAACAGTGACCATTTTGGAGGGAATTGGGGGATGACTTAATTAGCGTTGAATTTAGAGCAACAGTAGAAGTTAATGGCTTAGTTTGGGCCCAAAGAGTTTCATAACCACTGGACTTAATTTCTACCAACCACCAAAGTGCAGAGTGAAACTATTTTTAGACACTACAGTTAATCCAACTGTTAGTGCTCTGACCATTCCTGTTTATGAAAAAACTGGGAAATCTTCTCCTAGTTTAAACTCAGAAAAGGCTTCTTAACTTCTGTTTTGATCTTGTTAGTTTATTTTTAAGAGCACATTATATCTACTTTCTTCTGTAAGCCTTATGGAGGCTCCAGACCAAAAACAATAAAAATTTAAATGGCCTTAAATGCTTTTTGCTCCACCTACCCTGCTCCTTTCTGTGCCAAATACAATTCCATCAAATCTGATAAGACAACTTCATGCAGTCTCTGCCTCCTCAAGTATAACTGTGTGTTATACTTTTTTCTCCTCTACATACCTACCATACTGCCTCGCCTCTAGTCCCTCTATAAATACTTGCTTAATGACCAACCAAATACTTGCTTAGTGATCAACTAAATATAGGCACTGGTTGAGGGAAGCCTGGATAGGAGACCCAGCACTACAGAGGCTGTGTGTTCAAGTCCTTTGTTGGTAAATTCACTTAGCAATGTGGTGTGCTCTGTTCTAGCTTCAGTACATGGAATAAGAGGAGTGACTGGCATAAACAACAGCAAGTTCCTGGACAGGAACTGATTCACTCAATGGCATGCTTGCTGCTTCTATCTGTAGCTGAGGAAACAAAGTCTTCTCTTGCATGCATCACTGCAGAGACATTTCAGTTTCTCTCTTTTGGGGGAATGCAGAGCCATATTTCTGAAATGAGTATTTGAACACATCATCTTTACACCAGGACATGTTATACCTGACTATTTGGCAAAGGGTCCAAAATTAGACATCTGAAATAGTACTATTAATCATGAATGAAGAATAACTTCAACTAGATTGATGGGAGTGGGTATAAAATTAAAGGGACAGATACAGAAGATGTTTTGCAAAAAAAACCACATTAGGTAACTGATATGCATTAGGCTATGGAGGTAAGGCATATGCTAACATTTCTGGTACAGGGCTGTGGCCTTTGTCAGCACTAAAACAAAAAGTCAACAGTGCGTAAATCTCTTAAGTTACCACTGTCTCATCCAGTGTTAACTAGTAAGGGGGATGAATTTAATGACTCTTCTTTCATCATTCTGTTTATTTGTTTGAAATTCAAGGCTGCTTAGTCATCATTGATTTGGTGTGGAGCTGTCAGGTGTGATTTATCAGAAGCTTGTTCATTGTGACCTTTAAAATATAACCATATTATCGCACCCATGTCATTTCCCCAGGATCTGAGGAATGATTCAGTTGACATGATCATGCTCTTTTATAATGTACTAAACATATCAGTATGTTTGTGCATTTATTAATGGTTCTATTTCATTACAACTTGGTAACTTAGTAGGTAAGTGCTAATTAGCTGTTAGCCCCGAGAGTTAATTTGAACATCTTAGACTCTTAAAGTATCCTTACCCATATTTTCCAAGCAGACCTGTGGTAAATGCAATGACTATGACCATTAGAACCTGTGACAAGTGCTATTTGCAAGGATGTTTTGAAGTTTTCAAGCTGATCTGCTTTGTTGTCAAAGGCAACTACTTATTCAGCTAGCAATCAAATCAGGTAATGTGATTTTCTTATCTGGTTTTGCTTTTGAAAACATGTTAGTTTTTTCCCCTTAAAAAGTGGGACAGTGCTTTACTTATGTTCAGAAAGCATTCTCCCAATGGATCTGGTAAAACAGAACCCAATAAACAACCCACTGGATTTAATTAGGGTACCAGAAAAAATACCCACAGTTTGTGATCCTTACATGCAGTCACTATCTTCTTGAATAAATTCAAATTAGAATTTTTCCAATAAATTTCCAGTAGTTCTAGAAATAGAGGACTATTTATGAAAAGTGTAAGTTATTAAATTTTTTATGTATACCAAATAAGTAACAATACAGTGTTATTTATCTTTAGCCTATCATAATGGTAAAAATTTTGAAGATCAATAAAAATCATCAGTATTATTATATTTGGGGAGTGGCAATAAATACTATCAGATATTATTGGCTAGGGTATGTACTACCATTTAGAGAGCAATTTGAAAATATAAATAAAAGGAATAAATCTATGTGCCCTTTGAAACTATAACTCCTTTTCTGGCATTCTGACTATAGATAAGCATGTACAATTTAGCAAAAACATAGGAAAAACTACTCACTATGACATTTATTCAAAAATTTAAAACTTTAGTTTCCATCAACAAGAAAGTAACAGCACACCTATAACATCAAATGTTCTGGCACTGTGATAAATGATAGAATAAAGTTTGTCTGCACTATGCTAAAATATCTCCAAAGCTATATTACACTATGTAGTCAGAAATTGAAGACCTGAGAGAACTGAAAGTATATTCTAGTCCAGACCCAAAGGCCTGAGATCCAGGATGACGTAAACCCAAGTCTAAAATTCAACATATTCAAGACCTACAAGCAACAAGATGGATACCAGCAACGATAGAACAGGAGGTGCCCATCTCCAGTTCTCCTTGCAGAAATGGTACATATCAATTTCTTACGGGCCAGATTGTGTTTGTGAAAGTCTCGGACCCCATCAGTGAGACTGAAATGCTTCTGTTTTTTGCACAAAACCGAGGAAGCTGTATTAAAAAGGCAAACAGGACAGTTTTCCTTTGATTGTATTTTCTTCCCCAGGCCAGCACTACATTATACCACAAGGGATTCCCCAAGCCCACAGTTCCTTGAGTAGAGTAAATAAAGCCATTGCAGAAATCTGACTTCCCTAGTGACATCTAGGGCATTTGCTAGGAGACCCATTTCTATTTCATCTTACAGAAAACACTTCTAGAATTGAAAAGGGTATCTAACCAACAATCATCTAGTAAAAAGCTTAAGGAGATCAGTATGTGAATCCTGGTGGATAAATTGTGTCTGGTGGAGAGCTCATCTAATCAAAGGACTCAGCCTGCAGCTTCTCTTACCTTGAGGACCAAACCGATGGCTCAAGTTGGCAAAAAAGCACAGGCACTAAGTTGTGCCTCCTTCAAATTCTGATCTAAACATGGAGCTAATCTCTGTGCTCATTTAACAATAGAATACTGCCTCAAAAACTTGCCCACTTTTATAATCTTTACTTCCACCCTTTCTAATCAGGCAGTTCAGTTAGTGGTACCACAATATGGGTTTTGGAGCCCAGTCAGTGGCACTCACTGGCCCTGCAAACTAGCCAGCAAGCACCTTCTTCTGTCTACAAAAAAAAAAGCTCACTGTCCTGATAATTATAAAACCCAGTGTGAAACCTTACGTAGATGCAAAGTCAAATCAGCTATACCTTCCAACCAGGAAGCAGTCTACAGTTTCACACAACCACAAGAAATCAGCCAAGTGGCTCCTGCTGACCTCAGAGCCAAACCAGAAGCTCCACTCCAAGAGCTATCCATTGGTAAGCTAAAAGACCCACTGAACCTCAACACATGAGAAGTTACCCAAAATTGGAGAAGGATCCTATTAGCAAGTCCCACTTGCCAGCAAATGTTGAAAGCTGGTTTGCTCAGAATCTAAGAAGGACTACATGATAAAGATTTTAGTAACCATAGCATCACTTCCCCACATGGACAACTAACAATACAGGAATTGTGAAGAACTAGGAACATGTGATACCACCTTTGGTGGTTTGAAAAAGAATGTTGCCATAGGCTCATAGATTTGAATGCTTAGTTACCAGGCACTGGTACTATTTGAAAAGACTAGGAGGTGTGGCTTTGTTAGAGGAAATATGTCACTGGAGGAGGGCTTTCAGGTTTCAAGGTCGGAAGTCAGCCTCAGTGACTTATTCTCTTCCTGCTCTCTGCAGATCTGGGTTTACAACTCTCAGTTACTTCTCCAGTACCATGTCTAACTGCATGCAAATATGCTCCCACCATGACAATAATAGACTAAACCTCCACTTGGCTGATTTTCCAATTAAATGGTTTCTTTTCTGAAAGTTGCTATGACCATGGTATGGTGTCTCTTCACAGTTAAGACACTACTAAAGGAAAGCAATGTTACAGTATGCAGCTGTAAGGAAATAGAAATATATGAAGTGAATTTCAGATTCAGGACTAAGCAAAATTAGAAAGATAACACACAGGCAAAATAAAAAGCCTAACAAAGAAATAAAGAACATTTTACTTTAAAAAAATCAGAAATCTTGACACTAAATAAGTAAGCACTGAAGTAAAATTCATTAGCATGCATAAACCACACTATATCAAGCAAATTAAAGAACCCATATATTCAAAAAGACTTAATTTAAAATTATTCAATTAGAGCAAAACAGAGGAAAAAAAGGAAGCTTTAAAAATAGTACTGGATTTATAAAGAGCTGTGTAGTACCACACTATATACATTATGGAAGTCTGGGAGTACAGAGAGAAAAAGGAAAATAGGAATAAATTTTACTTAAAGAAACAGTAGACAAAAGCTTCCTGAATTTGAGAAGAGAAATGTCAACTGGATCTCCTACATTTCTATACATATCAAACAAAAATAGCTCTACAATGAGAAAGATCATAATTAAATGGTCAAATTTTAAAAGTTCTGAGATAAATAAAAGGACAGACACACATTACATACAAGAAGGTCCCCATAAAATTTTAATGGGGTTTCTTAGTAGAAACCTTACATACCAGCAGGACAGACACACATTACATACAAGAAGGTCCCCATAAAATTCTAATGAGGTTTCTTAGTAAAAGCCTTACATACCAGAGGGAAATGTACTAAAAGAAAAGAAAACATAGTAGGAATTCTATATACAATAAAGGTCTCCTTAAGTTCATATGAGGGATAGATAGAATGGAAAGTAATACAGTAGATGTTTCCTAAGATATGTACATATATGAAGGTGATCTAACTGAAATTGCCAAATAATGGGAACAACAGAACCATCAAATGAAGTTTCCAGTCCTAGGATTGGGTAAAACCTAATTGAGTTGTTGGCCAAAGGGATCCCATTGGAACCCCAAACAACTCAGGCTATCACCAAGACTATAGGTTACTCTCCACAAACTGACAGCAAGGTCCTGTTGCTGAAGGCAACACCTACATAACTCATTGAACATGGAGGAGTTGAGCTGGTACTTACAAAGAGCTTTCATCCCTATGATCTAGCATCTTTTGTGCAGGAAGGGACTCTGCATGCTGCCAGAGGAGACATGTAAATAGCACCCTAGCCACAAATGCTTTGATCTACAATGACATCCTGACTACAAGATATGCTAATGTCCTAGTGACACAGAACTTGTGGGAGTAACCAACCAATACTATATAATTGACTTAAAGCCCACTCCGAGAGATGGAACCCATCCATACCTGACATTACTTGGGTGGGCAAGAACCTGAGAATAGATAGCTCAAGGACCCAAAATAAAACAAAATGCTACTGTTTAAAAACAAAATGGCATCTAATGTCATTCTGCTATGCTCATACATAGAGCAGTGCCTTGCTCAGTCATCGTCAGTGAAATTTTGTCTTGTAGCAGATGGGAATAAACTCAGAGATACACAGTCAGATATTAGGCAGAAAGTAAGAAACCTTGGAACACTCAGCCCTAAATTTGATGTCTCCAATCAAATCTCTCCCCTCAGGGATCAGGGAAGCCTGCAGAAGAGGAGATGGAAAGAATATAAGAGCCAGATAGAAATGGAGGACACAAAGAAATCAAGGACCACTAAATCAATATAATCCAAACACATATGAACTCACAGTGGCTGAGGCAGTATGCACAGGGCCTGCACAGGTCTGTACCAGGTCCCTTGGACACATATTATGGCTTCCAGTTTAGTAGGCTGCTTGTATTCTAATGTTAACTTGAGATGTTAAAACTATGTCTTCAAGGAGCTTCTGAAAACCTGCCCCCACTTGGTTCTAATCGGTAAATAAAGATGTCAACAACTAATAGCTGGGAAGGACAGACAGAAGTAAGATTTTAGATTTCCTGGGCTTCAGACTGGGAAAGGGATGCCTGGAGAGTGAGGAGGAGAGGAGTGACACATGCCTGAGAAGAATGCAGGACAGAGAGGCATGGCCTCCCTGTGAAGGAGCCTGGAGAGCGCAGTCAAAAGCCCAGCCCAATGGGGCAGCCCTCTGGGTCCAGGGCAGCCAGATAGAATGTAGAATTTAGTAATAACTCGGGATTATCAGTGGGAGATAGAGTAACTGCCTAGAGGTTAGACAGTGGCCCAGCTATTGAGTAGATTAAGGCATATTAAAATGTAAAGGCTGTGTGTGTGTGTGTGTGTGTGTGTGTGTGTGTGTGTGTGTGTGTGTGTGTATGTGTCTTACATTCAGGAACATAAACCATTGAAGCAGATAGTGAACCCACCACAGGGATTTATTAATTAAAATAATTAATTCAACAGAGTTAACAAGGGGGTCTCTGTTTCTTGTGCCTTCTCTTTGGCTCTTTGTTTTTTTGTTTTGTTTTTTTTTTTGATACTATCACATTAGCTTTTGTTTTATCTTTTCTAATTTTATGATTATCCTTAGAAACCTTTTTGTTTTCTATTGAGATACCAAAAAGGAATGAATCTGAATAAGAGGAGAGGAGGGGAGGTACTGGGAGGTAGAGGGAGGGTAAACTATAATCAGGATATATATATATGGTTTATGTTCAATGCAATGGTTTATGTTCCTGAATGCAAGACACACTCACAGCCTTTATATTTTAATATGCCTTAATCCACTCAAGAGCTGGGCCACTGTCTAACCTCTAGGCAGTTACTCTATCTCCCTCTGATAATCCTGAGTTCTTACTAAAGTCTATATTCTATCTTGGCTGCCAAGAAAGAGAGAGAGAGAGAGAGAGAGAGAGAGAGAGAGAGAGAGAGAGAGAGAGAGACAGTGTTTCAATAAAAGGGGAAAAGGGAAATAAAATAGAAACACACAAAAGCTTAGAAAACTTTGATTATCACATAAGTTGTCTTACTAGAGATACTAAAAGGAGGTCTCTAAATTGAAAAGAAGACACTAATAATCAAATAAAAATGTAAAAACCTTATTAGTAAAGGTAAGTATATACTTTAATTCTAAATCTTCCCAAATCATAATAGTTGGATTGAATTCATTCAAATTTTTATAAAATTGAAAAAGAAAACTGAACTAAGATAAGAAAATAACATTAATTTGATATACAATATTCAAAAACGAATAATAACAAAAACAAACTAAAATGTGAGGGAAAGGTAATATATGATGTTGAAACTGAAATAAACATTTTTTAGAAAAAGAATTCAAGGCATGTGCTAATAAAAACTGTCAGATCAAAGAAAGAAAACAAGGCAGGAAAAACGAAACAAATGGTTTTTAAAGCAATCAGAAAGGAAAAACAAAGTAGCAAGCTATTACCTTCTAGTAATTAATAAAAATGTATATGACTTGAATACCCCAATCAAAAAAAGTGATAGAATTAATAAAAGCCAAAGCCCAATCAATTCTGTGCTGTTTTATTTACCTTTGAGGTCTGACACAAAATAAAAACTAAGTATGAAGCGATGTTATCCCATGAAAGCCACATGCCCCAAAACTGGAGCAGGGGATATACTTAAAACAGACAAAATAAAATCTACACATGTCACAAGAGACCAAATAAGTGATTATATAATAATAAAGGGTTTAATTCATCAATATGATATAAAAATTACAGATATTTAGGGAAAGTACATTGGAGCATCTGAAAAAAGTAAATATTACTCGTGACCAAGGGAAATAAAACAGATATATGGTCATGGTGGGAGAATTTGACAGCCCACTTTTAAAACTGGGTAGATAATTCAGACAAAACATTAGTATGAAAAGAGTAGGCATGCACAGCATTATAAACTAAATAGACCTAACAGATGTATACAAAGCATTCTATCCAATAACACCAGAGGACACATTCTTATCAAGGTCATACAGACCATTCTCCAGGACAAAGAATATTAGTGCATACAACAAGTCTTGAAGAATTCACCAAGATTACAATCTTACCAACCATTGTCCCAAGCCACAATAAGTAAAGTTAGAAAACAACAGAAAGAAAATTGAAAATTTGACAAATAGGTGGAAATTAAAACCACATTCCTATTTGGACCAATGGATAACAGAAGGAATCAAGATGCAGATAAAATATCTTGAAATGATTAAAATCTAAACACAACATTCTAAAATTTATAGGCTAAAACAAAAGCAGTTCTAAGAACAAAGTTTGTATAAATAAATATTATGAAAAACAAATATGTCAAATGTCTTTAATTTATACCTCAAAGACCTAGGGAACAAAAGAAGACAAAGATGGGAGACAAAAGTAGATCATATAGAACAGATCAGAAATAAATGAAATAGAGCCTAGGAAAAAAAGTGAATATAACAGAATTTGTTTTTAGAATTGGTGATCTAGAAAATATATATAATATGCAAATTAAATTATAAAAGAGATGGACCATTATAACTGATAACTCAGGAATACAAAGAATCATTAGATGAATTCTATGAACAACAATGTAGCAATAAAATAGAAAACATAAAAGGGATTAATATACTTTAAGAAGCATTCTATACACTAAGACACAATCCTGAAGAAATGGGCTTTAACAGAGCAATAATTAGTAAGAAGGTTGCATCAGTAATCAAAAACCCTTCCTGTCTCCCCATCCCATGCCAAAAAAAAAAAAAAATCCCTACAGTCCCAGTAACTAATGAATTCAAGCAAGTATATAGAAAAGACCAAGTCTTCTTGGACTCTTCCATGTAATTAAAGAGGGTGAACATTTCCACGTTCATTTGAAGAAGCCTATATACTGCCTTGATATGAAAATTAGGCAAGGAAGCAAGAAGGAAGTTAGATGCTAATATCTCAAATGAATGTAAATGCAAAAATCTTCAAACACACACACACACACACACACACACACACACATGCATACACCACAGAGGAGGGAAAAAGAGATGGAGAGAGAGAAAAATATATATATATATATACAAACAACGAACAGTGCATATGGCAAGCTTATGTCTTTTATTATAGTCAATGGAGAAAGGTGATATTTTAAAACTTTTTTCTTTTAATAGCAGGAACAAGGCAATTATTTCCATTTCCATTCAACATTGTTGAAAATCCTATTCAAAGCAATTTTGTACCTAGAAGAAATAATTGGTTTCTAACTCAGAAAAGAAAAAAAAAAATCTCTGTTTACGTATGACATGATCATATATTAACCCCACCAAAATATAAACAGTGGAAATTAATTCAGAAAAGTTCCAAAATACAAAATCAGAGTTCAGAAACCAATTGCATCACTGCACATAACAATAAAGCATTTGAATCTTGTGTACAAGACTATTAGAAATAATGGATTGCCTTATCCAGCTTCGCTATGAGGGCTTTTGCCTTGTCTCATTGGCTCTTGGTTTTTCCTGTTTGACTAGGCTGTCCTCTCTTGGAAGCCTGTTGTTTTCTGAAGAGGAAAAGGATGGACAGTGGTTTGGGGGGACAAGGGAGGTGTTCGGAGATGGGAAGAGCAAAGAAATGGAAAACTGTGGTTGGGATGGGATATAGTGTATGAAAGAATGATCTACTTCAATAAGAAAAAATTATAAAAGAAAACAATATATAGGAATAAATTGGCCATTGAGATGAAAGATATACACAGAAAACTATTAAAAAGTGTGAAATCATAAATAAACAGAAATGACATTTTATGAATTGGTATAATTAATATCACTAAAATAACCATATTCCCCCTTAGTGATCTATAATCTCAGCATAATATCTACCAAAATTCCAATGGCATCTTTCATTCTCATAAAAATAGAGAAAATAATTCTAAAATTTATGGAAACATGAGACATCACAAGCAGACATTCTTATTCTAATATCTAACAACACAGACTTCAAAGCAAATCTTGTGAGAAGACAGAAAGAGGGTCACTTTGAATTGATCAAAGAACAGTCCCTCAAGAAGAAATTAGGATTCTCAGTACACACACACACACACACACACACACACACCCCAACACAGGCTCACCCAACTTTATAAAACAAAGCTACTATATATAAGGTCATAGATTAATTACAACACAAAAATAGTCAGCGACTAGAGACAGAATACTGTATTTGTTGAGACTTTCTTTGTGTCCTAATATATGATCTATTTTGGTAAAATTTCCATGGGCTGCTGAGAAGAATGTAAAGCCAGTAGTGTTTGGAAGGCTTATTCTGTAGATGTCCGGTATCCATTTCTTTATTTGGTATCATTAAATTCCAACATTTTTTGTCTAATAAATGTCTAATGGCAGGACTTGTTCTGCTCTCAGTCTATACAGATAAGCTTCCCTTAGCAGTGGGCAAAGGTTAGAACAGAGGCACATAACCTGATCAAAGTGCTGAGAAACAGTGGCTGTGAGTACTCAGTCATAAATGGTTCATCTGTATCAACCTCTCCCAAACCAAGGCTCAGGAAATTTCATGAAATAACAGACAGAAGAAATGGAAGAACCAGAGGATGGGGGAGAGAACTGTGAAATACCATCTTCTGGATAGACAGTACATGATGGTTGCACTGGTGAATTCACAGCTGCCTGAACAAGACCATGCAAGTCAAAAATCCAACATGGATGATGGAGTTTCCTAGGCTCCACCCCTACCTGAGAAGCTATTGAGAGTTAATGACTGCAGCATAAGGGAAGATTACTTTCCTTTATGGATATGGCTAATGGTAGATTGTCCATGCTCTAGTAACCATACCCATAACTATGTGCATATGGTCAGTGCTAACTGGGTTCAGATAACAATATTAATACTAAGTTTTAACTGCATAAAGTCTACAGGGAGACAGTTGCTGGGTCCTGAGGAAGGTAGAGTGTTGTACTAGGGTGAATAAAATCAAAATACATTGTATCCATGTGTAAAAGTTACAAAGAATAAGTAAAATATTTTGAAAATTGTCTGTGTAACTGAACAGAATTTCTCAAAAGAAGAAAAACAAATGTCTGACAAACACTTTTTTTTAATGTTCAACATTCTTAGTCATTATAGAAATACTAATTGAAACTACTTTGAAATGTTATTTTGCTTCCATTATAATGGCAATTATAACGAAATGAGTACAGATGCTGGCAAAGATGTCAGAAAATGGGTACATTTCTTCACTATCAGTGGGAGAGTAAACTGGTACAGCCACTATGAAAATCATTGTGGAGGTTTCTCAAAAGTTAAAAATAAAACTGCTGTGTGACCCAGCTTTGCCACTCCTGGGTGTATACCCAAAGGAACTTATAACCTGCAACAGAGATATTTATACATTCATGCTCATTATGGATTTATTCACAGTAACAAGGAGACAGAACCAAGCATGGTGTTCATCAGTTGATGAAGACAATATGGTAGCTATACACAATGGGATTTTCAGCAGCAAAAAAAAAAAAAAAAAAAAAAAAAAAGAATAAAACTGTGAAATTTGTGGGAACATGAATGGATCTGGAAAATACTACACTGAGTGATTTGATCCAAGCCCTGCTTGATCTCCTTTATAGCCTAGTTATAATCTTTTAGAATACTGTGCTTAATAATGATTGATAGTAAAAGTGAAAAGGATAGAAAAGGTCTATTAGAAGGAGGAAAGGTGAGTAGTAGAACACATTGGACTTGAAAGTAAGGGAGGGCAAATACTGGAGGGTAATACTGGATGTAAAAAGCTCTAATTGGGAAAGGGTTAGAAAGATAAGGAAGATGAGGAAAAGGGTAACAAAACCAATAATAATGAAAAGGCCATATGGAACCCTACAATTTCATAAGCTTGTTTAACATTATAATCTGAAAGAAAAACAATTTGAGTGGCGGTGATCTCAATAGGATACTGTGCCACCAAGAAGCTATTGGTTATTAAATCCAAGTCCCAGTGCCAAGTATGGAGTACTTCCCTACAAGTTGTTGGTTTGTGAAGCTCCAGAGGTTCCTCCACCCCACCCCACCCCAAATATGGACTATTGCTGTTGTACCTTTTTGCCCACCAGGATTCTATGGGAAGACCCAGTTGCTGAAAGCAACTATATACTTTGGTCACAGGATATAGATAAGTCAAGCTGGAGCTGAGCTAGCCATTCCTCTGTACTGACTAGCCATTACAGTGCCAGGGCTTATGCTGGCTATTGAGGGAATAGTCATAAATGGTCTTACCCAGCTGTTACTCCTGCAAGCTAC
Source organism: Tokudaia tokunoshimensis (assembly GCA_036184795.1). Lineage (NCBI taxonomy): Eukaryota > Metazoa > Chordata > Mammalia > Rodentia > Muridae > Tokudaia > Tokudaia tokunoshimensis. The sequence continues at coordinate 94,776,985 of BTHU01000023.1, forward strand.
AATGATGACATCCCAGGCAAGATGTGTCACTGGTACAATAGTCATGCTACTATTATGGAATTATCCAACCCCTTTCTGGCTGGATTTAAAGCCCATTCACAAGAGAGAATTCATGTTGATTCTGAATATCTGATCAAGTGTCCATGGCTAGGGATGTAATAGACCCTGGAGGGGAACCTACTGCTATTTCATTAAATGATCATGTTGTCAAACATTCTCCTAGATATTCATGTTTATATTCATCTGGCAGTTTCTCAGAAAACTGGGAATAGTTCTACCTCAAGGCCCAGATACTCCACTCTTGGGCATATACTCAAAAGATGCTCCCCAATATTGCTTGCTCCATTATGTTCATAGCAGCTTTATTCATAATAGCCAGAAACTGGAAATGATCTAGATGTTCCTCAACTGAAGAATGGATTAAAAAAATGTGGCTCATTTACACAATAAAGTACTACTCAGCTATTAAAAAGGACATCACAAAATCGACAGGCAAATGGATGGAACTAGAAAATGTCATCCTGAGTGAGGTAACCCAGATCCAAAAGGACACGCATGGTTTGTATTCACTTATAAGTGGATAGTAGCCATAAAGTACAGAATAACCATGCTACTATCCACAAACCCAAAGAAGCTAAACAAGAAGGAAGGCACAAAAGAAGATGCTTGAATCTCACTCAGAATGGGAAATGAAATAGACTTTGGACATAGATGAAGGAAGGGAACATATATGGGTAGGAGAGGAGGTAGGGAGGGGATTAGGGGTGGGGGTAAGGTGTCAAGAAAGGTAGGGAGAGAGGCCTGGGAGAAAGAACAAAAATTGTTGGGGAGAAATCCCTGGGAAGGGGGAGGTGATCCTAGCTAAGACATTAACAACGGGGGATATGGAGCCTGAAGTAGCAAGGTGGGACTTCCAGTGGAGAGAGGAAGACAATAACCCACCCACAAAACCTTCAACCCAAAACCTGTTCAGTCTACCAGAAGTACAAGAACAAAGATGGAGCAGAGAATGAGGGAACAGTCAACTAATGATTGCCCAGACTTGAGACCCTCCCCAAGGGGGAGAGCCAACCCCTGACACTATTAATGATACTTTGCTATGCTTGCAGACAAAAGCCTAGCATAATTGTCTCCTGAGAGGCTTCATCCAGCAGCTGATGGAAACAGATGCAGCGATCCACAGCCAAATGATAGGTGGAGCTCAGGGTGTCTCGTGGATTAATAGTTGGGGAAAGGATTGAGGGAGCCAGGGCAGTCAAGGGCACCAAAGAAGACCTACAGAATCAACTCACCTGGGCCCATGAGGGCTCCCAGACACTGAATCATCAACCAAAAAGCATGCAGAGGCTGGACCTATGCCCTGTATACGTAAGTAATGTATGTGCAGCTTGTTCTTCATATAGGTCCCCTAACAATTGGAGGGAGTCTGTTTCTGACTATTTTCTGCCTTTGGATCCCTTTCTCATAGCTCAGCTGCCTTATTTGACCTCAGTGAGAGAGATACACTTAGTTCTGCTGCAACTTGATGCGCCAAGGTGGATTGGTACCCGTAGGGGACCTACCATTCTCTGAAGAGAAGAGGAGGGGGTATAGGGGAGAGGCATGTGAAGGTGGGAGACATGGGAGGAGAGGAGCGAGGGAATCTGTGATCAGATTGTAAAGTGAATAACCAATAAATTAATGAAAAAAGTTAACTCTGCAAGATTTTGCAAATGTTAAGTAAATTGATCATGGTAAGCATTTCAGTGTGTGTGTGTGTGTGTGTGTGTGTGTGTGTGTGTGTGTGTGCGTGTGCATGCGTGCTCTCAAAAAATTGTCATTCTGTAAACTTTAACTATATGCATTATCACTTGCTAAATGTATAGATACGATTAGAAAATGAGTAAAATACAATATGTATTCATTGTATTTATAGTTTTACTGGTTTTATATATAGTAAATCTTAATAGTTTGTTCTTACATGGTTTCTCTTTATGAAATACTGGAAAATGAAATTGCTATTTTTTTTACAAAGGTATAACCTGACACTCAAATTGTGCCTTTTCTATTACTATTGGCAGATTGTTAAAAATTCTTGTTTACTTTTTACACTTTTACTGTCGCAATTTATCTTGTGGTTTGCTTGAATGTGTTCTGAGTAGGAATTCCAGAAGAATATTACTTTTGATATTAGAAGAAAAGGAAGTTTTATTTTGAAAAGAATAGGAGTGAAAACACCTAAGACAATACTATATATAAAAGTTAAAACAAAAAAATAGAAAATAACAAAGAAGATGCAGTCTTTTAGCTTGAGTCATGGGGCAGGAAAAATGTAATGTGTTGCTATGTAAGTGTCTGCCTATATTGTTACATGACTAGATGATCTGTAATGAACCAAAGCTTATGTCTAATAGCTGTTGAGGTTAGAACATCTAAGATCAAGGTCTTAGCAGAGGCAATACCCAATGAGGGCTGTTTCTAACATAGCACCTTCATGGTTGCATCCTTTCTAGAGATTGAAGACTGTATCTTGACATGGTAGAAGAGACAAAGGAGGCAAACTTGCACCAGTGAATGCACTACTGCCATTTTATAAAGAAATGATCAACTTGTGAAAGTAGAATCCTTATGGACTAACCACTGAAGACCTAGAATCTTATTGGTGTTGAACTGGGCATTACAGATTAACATGAATTTTGGAAATGACACACGCATTCAATCCAAAGCAGAAAGGTAGTCATTTTGTTCTATTCATACAACAAGCTGAAAAACATTTAAAGCAGGATTCAGTTGGCTTTATGAAGTCTACCAAATGTTTAAAGTTTTATTATTGTTAATTATGTGCATTTGGGTGTGATATGTGGACATGTGTGTAGGTATCTAAAGAGTCTAGAATTGTAGGAATTCTTAAAGCTACTGTTACAGGTAGTTGTGAACTGCCTGACATTAGTGCTGGGAACCAAACTTAGGTTCTCTGCAAGATCAATACATGCTGCTAATCATTGAATCATCTCTCCACTTTCAATCAATTTAATCATCCCCTAAGACCATTAAAGTGACACTGAGAAAAATGTATAACAAACTATATTGGCACCCAGTAGCCCAGACAGGTTGACACATAAAATTAACTACCATAGCATGTGCTGTATAATATAAAATTTCTGATGCATGGTCTCACCATGTAGCCCTAGATGACTTAGAGCTCATTGTGTAACTTATCATGTGACTAACCTTGAACTCAGAAAGTCTTTCCTTACTGTGCCTCCTAAAATGTTGGGATTAAGGACAAATACCAACAATTCTGAGTATAATTTTTATTAGAAGAATAGAAGGGATAGATATGTAAACACATATCCAAGAGCAGCCCACATCTAGTGAAGTAGATGTGAAAATTGATAGTTGACTGGGAATTTATGTCACCTTATACTTGCTTCATAGTTAATAGATGGTATCAATTATGATTATTAAAATGAAAACTTGTATTTTTATTGTTTGTAGTGTATAAGTCACTTGCTCTAATAATTCCTGAGATTATGTACTTATCTTTGTGGCTAATGAGTCGGAGACTTGAGTTCACATCTTTGTTGCTTTAAGCAAAGCAGAAGCAAAACCAATGCCTCTTATTGCAGAGGGGACACAAGTATCCAAGCCACAGTAGAGAAGTACTCTGTAATACATGGACCCAGGTTTCCACAATCCCTTCAAGTACACATTCTCAGTGACCTAAAGCTCTCCTGTTAAAATTCTTAGCACCTCCTAATGGTAACAAGAAGGAGATCAAGCCTTTAAGCCCTTAGCACTGAAGATACAAAGAATGCCCTGTAGCTCATGACAAATGGAATGTTCGGGGACAGAAGTTCACAATAAAAACCCATCCCAAAGTACTTGATATTGCCTGGGTTGTGAGAATAGCACATTTCCTCTCTTGTCCTTTAGTTCCTCTTTGTTGTCCCTGCTTTATATAGGGTACCCACCCATTGCTCATCCTGCTTTAGCAATCAGGACCTTTAAATGCAGGAACGCCTGCCTGCTCATGGCCCTGTTCTTGCAACAACTTTGAGCTCTAACTTTTTGCTTCTTTTTTTCTTAATGTAGTGACTTCCACATGAAGACTCACTAATAAGCTGGAATTGTCATACTAGAACAAACTTATATATTAACTAATCTGTAGATGCTACTAATTGCTAAGTACTGCATTTACTCATTTGAGAAACATGACATGGTCCATGTGGCCACTATGAATGCATCATTATATTAGGGAGAAGACAGTTTTATTAGAGGGTAAATAGTGGCTAGACCATAAGAAAGGGTTAGGAACCATAGTACAAAAGGTGGAGCATGGTATTCTAGTCTGAGGGAAAAAAAACCTCTTATTAAAGTCATTTCTTTGTGTCATTCTGTGCTGTTATTTTTTTCCACTACTGACCAACTCATAGGGGTAGAAACTGCTTGTGTATATCATTTAAGCCAGTAGCATTTCTGCAGATGTGGTTCACTCCAAGTTATCTTTCAACATTTAACCACAATATATGTCAAAAACAGAAAATGCAAACCCTAGTTGCTCTAACCCATGTAATGGAAGCAATTGGCCCACTCAGACAAAAGTAGGATATTTCCCTTTGGACTTCTCTATGTGATACACAAGCCTTTTTTGTTCTATGCATTTTTAGTAGCAGGGGGTTTCCCATGGACTCCAAGGGTGGTCTTTAAGTCAGGGACTCTTCAGGCTAATATCCAAGATATACAAAGAACTCAAGAAGTTAAACTCCAGAGAGGCAAGTAACCCTATTAAAAAATGGGGTACAGAGCTCAGGCTATATTTCTGTCCATGCTTTTTATTTGTGTATCCACTAAGAACAGACCTTAATATGACCTAAGAATAACTTAGCATTCAACAGATATCAGTTTTGTGGGAGGTCTCTAGTGGGGCACAGAAACTGTTTCCTAAGATGAGGCTTAGGGGAATAAGATGGACTCTTGAAAAAGTGTGGGTTTCTCCTAAATGCATTTTAGTTGTCACCCTGGCCAGGTATGTACTCTGTGGATCTTCAGGAAGCTTCTTAAATACCCCAAATTGCTCGCCTTTGAACTGGGCCATTGAAGTCCATTCTATTTATTAAGTTAGACTCTCTTATTCTATAAGAGCATGCTGAGAAATTTTCTGTTAAAAAACACACAGCTAGAAAAAGAAAGGAGTAAAGAACAAGGGTGTGACTTTGGACACTTGAAAGGTGTGTTTAGGCTGATGAGATTGAAGTTCCTTGGTACAGGAAGGGCTGTATGCATTTTGTACTCAGTGTGAGGGCTTCGGCCAGGGAACATGTATCAGACCCAAAAAGGCATGGAACCACATGTTCTGTTACATTTGTTGTTCTAGAATTAATTTAGCTATTATCTGAGCATGAAGCAAGTTTACATATAGAAAGAAATGATATGTGACACCACTGAAGAAAAAGGTAAGACCTATGGATGCATGGGCTTGTGCCACTCTCCACTTTAAGTATTATTGAAATTTTACATTGTGTAAAGAGGGGAACTCCTAAGAAGAGTCTAGGGAATGGAGTAAGGATCATGTGTTCTCAATTAGGAAAGATGGAATGAGAAGAATGCTAAGCTATAGTGTAAGCTCTCTTTCTAGGTTGATGACAAGCCACATGTAAAGTTTAAGATGTGTATTTTTTAATTCATCCTTCTGTCCCTCTGAGGAGCTCCAGTGCATGGTAAAGAAGCAGATGTGGCAAAAGAACAGGATGTTCAGGCTTTGAGTTTCAAAGGGTCAAATGGAAGTAGAGGTCCAGTCCTTTGGTCTTTCAGTCAATGAAGATTGAAGGGTTTGTGGCTCTCTGGGGCTGTATTTCTCACTCTGAGCAGGAGCCCTGTTTTTTCAGGTGTGACTACAGGAGAGAAAAGCAAAAGAGCAATCAACGATGTTAAGGGAGAATGTGGGATTTCTCAGGGACAATGACAGAGAAGGTACCACTTCCTGGTCTGCCGAGGATCCTTGGATATTTCACTGAAACTGTGACTTCAGGATCCTAAACCGGACAATTTATAATTCTTCAAATGAGGAGAAGGTACCTTCTAGATAGATATCTAGGTCTCCTCTGGCTAGAAGAAAAATGAGGATGTTTTGCTGGTTATGCCTTTGCCTAGAGAGAACATAAGGAATTTTAATGATTTCCTGTGTAACGTCTTTGAGGAGCCTTGGGTAGCTAGTATAAACAGGAGGCATTTCAGTTGATTGGATTTATGTTCCTGAAATCAGGAAACAGGCATCATGGGCCTCTGTTTAGCTCTGTTCCATGGGATTAGAAGTTGGAATGCAAGGAGGTGCTGCTTCAAATTTCATCCTATAATCAGTGGCCAGTGGCCACACATTGGCTTCTATTTCATTTATTTCACGTATATACATACACACACACACACACACACATATATACATACACACATATGTATATATATATATATACACACACATATATATGTGTGTGTATATATATATATAGGTGTGTGTATGTATATATGTGAAGTAGATGAAACAGAAGCCAATGTATGTCCATATATATGTATAAAGATAAAAGCTGTGCATATATAAACATGAATATGCATATTAATATAAGCACATATTTGGGCTTGTGTATGTGTATGCATAAATGTACATAAAAACTGTCTCCATACTCAGAGAAACTAAAGGCTAAAAGCGTGTCTTGTTTCCAGAGTTAGAATGAGTCACAAAAGGATTTCCTTCAATCCTGGGACAGTATTCTTGTTAGATTCAAGGTTTGGATTATATTGTTGTCCTAGTTATGGTTACTATTGTTGGGGTGAATCACCATGACCAAAGCAACTTAGAGAGGAAAGGATTTATTCAGCATATAGTCCCACATCACTGTTCATCATCAAAGGAAGCCAGGACAGGAATTCAAACAGGGAAAGAACCTGGAGGCAGGAGTTAATGCAGGGGCCATGGAGAAATGTTGCTTACTGGCTTTCTCAATGTGGCTTTCTGCCTGCTTTCTTACAGAACCCAGGACCACTGGCCCAGGGATGCACCACCCACAATGACTTGGCCCTTCCACATCAATCACTAATTAAGAAAATATCCTATAGACTTGCCTACAGCCTGATTTTATGTAGGTATTTTCTCAATTTGAGGCTCCATAATCTCTGATGACTCTAACTTGTGCCAAGTTGTCAGCACAGTGGTCTCAAATTCATTTCAGAAAATTTATTCAGAAGATCCACAGGCCCAAGCCTGTGGACTCTAAATCACTAGGATACTCCATTCTGTCATGTCTTTTGCAGAGAACTTGACAGTCCTGGACCACTTTTGCAAACCATAGTAGACACATTGATTGAGATCTTTCTACTATTTCTCCTGTATACATGGTGCCTGAACAATCTCATTTCATTCTTATACAACCCAGGGATGTGCAGATTACTATTATCCTCATCTGAGGACAATACTGTTCCTTGGTTGAGAAGAACCTACTTTTCCTTTATAAATACTAAATATAATTACATCATCTTCCTCCTTCCCTTTCTTCCATCCAACCCTTTCCATGCACGCTCTTTTGCTCTGTTTCAGATTCATAGCCTCTATTACTTTTCTTGCTGAGGTATATGTTTCTAAATACATAAATCTAACCTGCTCAGTCCACATGAAGTTACTTGTTTGAATATGACTTTAGGACTGACCACTTGGTATTAGAGAGTCAGTTTAGGAGATCTTCCTGGGGGAAGACTGTTTCTCTTGCTCTAACATTCCTTAGTTGCCTGCAGTTCTTTGTCTTGGGTTGAGATTTCCCCCTTTTATGCTAGCACATCTACTAGTGTCATCCTTTGAGTCAAAGTAAATCTAGTCAATGATAAGTTCAGTATTGGAATCTAAAGCTGTCTTCAAGGCCATGGCCTGAAACATGACTGTGAACTGCCTTTGTGTATACATTTTATACTTACAGTGTCCCAAGTCTTTGTAAAATAGGAAAAATACCTTGAAAAACGAATGCCAAGTCTAATTCCTTCACTGTATGTTTCAAATGGAAGGATACCTATTCCATTCCACAAACATTTACAGAACATTATTGGCGAGGTATTGTTCTGGAGTTGAAATATGCAAAGATAGGTAAAACCAAATTCCTTCCCTCAAGTAGAGTTCAATGTAGACAATGTGCCTTGAACTCTCTCCATCTGTGAAGCTGCCTTAAAGAACATGAATCATTATACAAATGCCTGTTTCCTATGATACTCTTTTATTACATGCACAGTGAAGGAAAACTACCAGCTATGGGTACAGAACAAGTTAGGGTAAAAAGCACACATGGCTTTCAACTGCTCCCTGCAAAACTTGGCAATCAGATGTTGCCAATTCCCATGGCAAATGAATGGAGAGGAAACAGGCAATTATTTGAAATTTGCCTATAATGTAACGTGACTGCTGCTTTTTGCACAATCAGAGTACAACATGCACATCCAAAGGACTGGTGTCCCCTTCAGACTAGCACCTTGGGAGACTAAATCCCTGTACACTTACTGCAATGATGTTGCCATTGCTCAAAACATTTTTGGAACTTCTCTTCTTTAGTAATTGACTTCAGAGCCTATGTATGTTACATTCTCTTTAATATCTTCAGTGGTGCTAAATCTTTGACCTTTGAGGGTGGATTTGATTTTAGCAAATTGCCAAAGTCCTTCAAAACCATGTCTAAAGAATAAGGTGGGTGATCAAGTTCAGTTTTTTAAGAGAAAGAAGGCTCTCCTCCATTCTATTCTCCATCCTATTATATTCTACCCACCTCCATCCTTCTGCTCTTCTATTCTATATATCTATAAGCCAATAAGATTGATTTACAGATGTAGTTATCAATTCCGTGTTGAACAGAAATGTCTAAAGTTCCAAGACTAGGCAAGAGAAGTAGGACTATACAATGTTTTCTGTGAAGCACAGGATGAGAAATTCCACATAACAGAAGGATGTTACAGGACCTAATTAAATAAAGGAAACAGAAAAGCAAAAAATCTATGAATTTTTTTAACCTGCAGGGATCCTACCTTATCCCTCACAGATGTCATAATTTTAACACATCTTTTTTTTTTTAAATTTTATTTTCTAAGTTTTTTTATTTACATTCAAATCAATTCCCCTTTCCCGTTTCCTCCCTCCCTGAAAGCCCCATAAGCCCCCTTCCCTCCCTCTTTTCCCCATTCAACCCCCTCTCTCTTAACACATCTTTTTTACTGAAAAAAATTCATTCAAGATGTTCTGATCATGCTTATGCCCCTCCCCCAACACCTCCCAGATCTCTATCCACCAAACTCCATGCCCTTTATTCTCTCTTCAATAAACAAACAAAAAACACTAAGAAACCTCTCTCTCTCTCTCTCTCTCTCTCTCTCTCTCTCTCTCTCTCTCTCTCTCTCTCTCACACACACACACACACACACAAACACACACACACACACACACACACACACACACACACACACACACAGAAACAGAAAACAAAATATACAAGTAATGGACCAGTAGGCCAAAAACTGCGCCCAAGCAAAGCAATCTAAAACAAGTCTTCAAAAATACCATTGAGTTTGTTTTTTGTTGGTCACCTCCTGCTGAGCATGGGCCTCACCCTGATGTGTGGTTAATATAACCATAAAACTCCATTGAAGAAAGAATTTTCTTTGCATATGGGTGTCAATTGCAAATAGCTTCTTGGTTAGGGGTTGGAGCCCATGCCATTTGCCTTCTCAATTCTGGAACACCATTCAGCTTGAACCTTTGCAGGCCCTGTGCATGCTACCACATTCTTTGTGAATTCATACATGTATCAGTCTTGTTGTGTCTGGACAGCACTGTTTCCTGGGAGACATTTATCCTGTGTCCTCTTAACTCTGCTTCCACATAGTTCCCCCATTCTTGAGGAAAGGGCTTGATGGAGACATCCCCCCTTAGGAACTGAGTGCTCCATAATTTCTCACGTTGTTCTGCAGATTGTCCAGTTGTGAGTCTCTGAGTTAGTTCCCATCTACTACCAGAAGAAGCTTCTCTGATGATAGCTAAGCAAGGCACTGATCTGAGGCTCAGCCCTGTGTGGCCAGTACTGCACTTCTTAATGTCAGTAGGAATGCCCTGGGGTTTGGTACATCTTTGAAAAAGCATCCAACAGAGCATGGCTCAAAAAAATGTGAAAAGTGAATTTTCACATGGTGAGTTAGAGGTAGGAACTCTGCTCTTTGCTCATTCTGGAAACCAAACATCAAGAACGAGTTGGTGCGGCCCGTGAGCAAAATGGCGAAGGCACAGAAAAGCACATCGCTGGCAACTGCACTTTTATGGATCTGAACTCTCAGCCTCTGCTGTCACCTTGTCCCTACTTCTGTATATTCATATTAAGAAGAGTGTGTCACCAGTGCCCTCACATTAGAGAGTCAAAATATGATCTGTATTTTTTAGAAAAGGTGCATTGGAGATACAATTACCTCCAATCCCCAATAAAAAGCATCTCAGAGAACATTGATGTATCAATGAAGAGATACCTTCAGGCAAAGCTAGTCTATTTCTTTTTTTATTTATTTATTTTATTTTTTTAATTTACATTCCAAATCACTTCCCCTTTCCCGTTTCCTCCCTCCCCGAAAGTCCCATAAGCCCCCTTCCCTCCCTCTTTTCTCCATTCAACCCCCTCTCGTTACTCTGTCCTGGCGTTCCCCTACATCCAGTCTTTCCAGGACCAGGGGTCTCTCCTTCCATCTTCTTAGAAATCTATTGATATGCGGATTGTGTCTAGGGTATTCCGAGATTCTGGGTCAATATCCCCTTATCAGTGACTGCATACCATGTGTGTTCTTTTGTGATTGGGTTACCTCACTAAGGATGATATTTTCAAGTTCTGACCATTTGCCTAGGAATTTCGTGAATTCATTGTTTTTAATTGCAGAGTAGTATTCCATTGTGTAGATATACCACATCTTCTGAATCCATTCCTCTGTTGAGGGACATCTGGGTTCTTTCCAGCTTCTGGCTATTATAAATAAGGCTGCTATGAACATAGTGGAGCATGTGTCCTTATTGCATGCAGGTAAAATCTCTGGGTATATGCCCAGGAGTGGTATAGCCGGATCCTCCGGGAGTGTCATGCCCAGTTTTCTGAGGAACCGCCAGACTGCTTTCCAGAGTGGTTGTACCAGCTTGCAATTCCACCAGCAGTGGAGGAGTGTTCCTCTTTCTCCACATCCTCGCCAACAACTGCTGTCTCCTGTGTTTTTGATCTTAGCCATCCTGACTGGTGTGAGATGGAATCTCAGGGTTGTTTTGATTTGCATTTCCCTAATGACTAAGGATGATGAACATCTCTTTAGGTGCTTCTCAGCCATTAGATATTCTTCAGGTGAGAACTCTTTGTTTAGCTCTGTACCCCCTTTTTTAATAGGGTTACTTGCCTCTCTGGAGTTTAACTTCTGGGAAGTTGGGACAGCCAGGTTCTGAGACAGACAGGCATAATGTCGCTCGGGTCTCGGGCGGCTTGTGTGAGTGCGGCTCCCAGGTGCGGGGCTGATCTGCAGTGACCAGCGCGCCAGCTCTATTGTGGGACTTCTGCCTGGCAGAGGGACCCCGCACTGGGCGGGAGCCTACCAGCTTTCCTTCCGCGACCTCTGTTCCCGCAGACTGCGCTGAAGAGACAGGTACCCCAAGCTCCCTATCCCCAATATAACATCACTTGGGACATGGCCTGTTGGGGCTTCCGTCTGTGCCCGAGAACGGGTCAGCGCTGTGGTCGTCTGGGTGCCAGATCGGCGGGCCATCGCGTCTACAAGGTGAGCGGCTCCACGGAGAGTGCCCTCCGCCATCTTTGCTCCAGTGACTGGGAGGTTGGGACAGCCAGGTTCTGAGACAGACAGGCATAATATCGCTTGGGTCTCGGGCGGCTTGTGTGTATGCGGCTCCCAAGTGCTGGGCTGATCTGCAGTAACCAGCGCGCCAGCTCTGCTGTGGGGCTTCTGCCTGGCTGAGGGACGCCCCCTCCCCCCCTAAGAGAGACCACACACCCCTGCACAGGGCAGGAGCCTACCAGCCTCCCTTTGGCGACCTCTGCTCCAGGAATCCACTAGGCTGAGCCTTTAGATGTGCAAGGCCTCCCCAATATAAGATCACTTGGGGCAAGGCACATTAGGGCTCCAAAGTCACTCAGGAGCAGGCAGGCCCCAGAAATCGGTGCCAGGGGAATCCTGGTAATCCAGGGGGGGCAGAAATAGCTTTGCAGGCTCATAGGAGGTCCAACCAACAGCCAGTGGCAGCAGGACCAACTAACACCAGAGGTATCCAGATGGCAAAAGGCAAACGTAGGAATGTTACTAACAGAAATCAAAGTAATGTGGGACCATCCGAACCCAACTCTCCAACAGCAGCAAGTCCTGGATACCCCACCACACCCGAAAGACAAGATCTGGATTTAAAATCACTTCTCATGATGCTATTAGAGGATCACAAGAAGGACACAAAGAAATCTCATAAAGAGTTACAGGAGACCATGAATCAACGGTTAGAAGCCCTTACAAAGGAAACACAAAAATCGCTTAGAGAAATGCAGGAGAACATGGATCAAAACATGGAGGCGCACAAGGAGACAACACAAAAATCGCTTAACGAGATGAATCAACGGGTAGATGCACTCACAAAGGAATCACAAAATTGGCATAAAGAAATGCAGAAGAATATGGGTCAACAGATGGATGCCCATAAGGAGGCAACACAAAAATTGCTTAAAGAAATGAATCAACGGTTAGATGCCCTTACAAAGGAAACACGAGAACTGCTTAAAGAAATGCAGGAGACGATGGATCAACAGATGGAATCCCATGAGGAGGAAACACAAAAATCGCTCAGAGAAATGCAGGAGAACGTGGGTCATCAGGAAGAAATCCTGAAAGAGGTAATGCAAAAATACCTTAAAGAAATACAGGAAAATACAAACAAACAAGTGAAGGATCTCAGCAAATCCATCCAGGAACTAAAAAAGGAAGTAGAAACAACTAAGAAATCACAAAGGGAGACAACTTTGGAGATAGAAAACCTTGGGAAGAAATCAGGAGTCATAGATGCAAACATCAACAATAGAATACAAGAGATGGAAGAAAGAATCTCAGGTGCTAGTCTATTTCTAATCACCAAAAATATGTGATACCAACCATTTCTGTATAGTTATCCCCAGAATCAGCTGTTTGCCTAAAATACTGACATATTTTTTAAGAGCCAGATTTCAGACTATGGTATTTCAGAGCAGACAAAACCTTTAGAAAAGAGGCCATCCTCTCTTTTCTAAAATCTGAATTTCAAGTGGCTGTGACAGGCAACCAGAGGAAGAAGTAGCCCTTTTCCAGATCCCACAAGAAGTAAATGAGCCTGCTGGGCTAGCCCAGACCCTGGATTTGCCATCTCACTGTCTCTTTTCTCCAGGCTGTCAGTTGTAGAAATGCCCAGCTCAAGGGCTATCTGCAGTGGGCCACAGTTCCCACGCTAGTTTCCTTTTGCTCCTGATAGAAACTCTTGGGTTTCTCTTGGGGGGGGGGAGAGAATAAGAGAAATAACAGAGTCTTGCACCATTTCCAGAGACCCAGCAGCTTCTCTCTTGAGGATAAACAATTTCCTTGGAGACTCGGGAGCTTTGCTTTTGAGTCCAGGTAGCCAGCACTTCTTCCACAGAGACTCAAGTTTGTATTTGTTATTGAATGCTCAAGATAAACTGTTGAAGAAAGTATTCCACCAACTACGTTTCAATGGGGCTCAGAGCACATGGTCTTGATTAGAATGAGCAAGAGCAAAGCAAAGATTTCCCCCTGTGAAGGTCTGAAAGCAAGTTGAAATTTAGCCAATACTGTCCCAGCAGCCAAAGGCTGGCTTCCAGCTGCTGCCTGGTTAAAATCCAAAGATCAAGGAGATGACACCTGCAGGGGTAGGTAAGAGGTGCAGAAATCCAATCTGGGAAAGAGAAACCCAGAAGGACTACAGTTAAAGTGGAGGTTGTTAAAGCTTACCTCAGCTTCCTCTCTGCCCCAGTTCTAAACCCCAACATATCTAATCTCAGCTGATTGTCAACCCACCTCATTATGAAGTTCGGTGGTAAGATTCATTAGCCACTCAGTCAGTTCCTACTGTCTCTGTAAAAAGTCTTTCCAGACAACTCTACCCATCAGAATTTTTCCATAGTCTCTTGGTATAGAGGCAAGAATATGGTAGCTTATAATTGCATACATCTCTCCATTATTATATGCAATGTTTTAGTCTCCAGTGAGCATATAGCTTTTTCTCATTTATTTATCTTCTATTTTGGCTTAACAGTTTCATGCCTTTACATAATGGGTATTAGTCTTTTACACTACCATCTACTCTGTCATGGCTCCTGCATTGTTGGGTGCCTTTAATTAGAATTTCTTATCTGCGAGTAGGTGGCCATTTACTAAAGCAAGGACACCCTCTCAGTGACTGCACTACATTAGCTTTTTCTTTCTTAATTACATCATAATGTTTGCCACATTGGATCCTATCTCTTCCTTTGTATAACTTGTAATGGCTCACTCAAAAATTTGCAGGTGATCAGTTACAGAATAGTTTAGCTAGGTCACAGAACCACAAATAGGGTTCTCTAAGTTTTTCTGGATTTTCAAGTCTTTCTGATTATGTTTATGTAGTGATTCTGTATAGGAAGAAGTACAGGAACAGCCAAGCTGTGAAGAAGTCACCAGAAAGAAGAAAGGTTGAATGTGAGTAGCTTAGTAAGGTCTAGCCAGGCTAGTGGGGCACAGGATACAGAGAAATACATTATGGGAAAAAATATCCATCTATATGAGAGGAAGGAATTAAGACTAACTTCTTTAATCCTGGTACAAGCTAATTCCAGATTTGAGAACTATAACTCTAACTTGAGTTTATCTAGAAGGCTAAACTTGAATGTTGTAGCTATTTATGTGTCAGTGGTGGTATACAACAGTAAAAGACTTTAGAAAGCCTTATAGAAGTGTGTGTGTGTGTGTGTGTGTGTGTGTGTGTGTACAGTCTCTTATTTTATAGACTATGTCCCAGTTTAGATACTACTACATAGATTAATACCTCTATCACTCCTGTGACATGTTAATAACATGTCTCAATCCACACAGTTCCTGCCACCAATTAGATGACATGTGAATAATAGGTTGACTGCCACACATTCTAAGTAGAAATACACAATCTATCAATCAAAGTGGAATAATGTTTTCCTTGAGTAAAATGAGCCTGAAACACATGACAGTGAATGGGAGTAACTCCCCCATCTCTTAGGCAAGAGCTGATTTCTGGTTAGTAATTTTTGTTTTGTTTTGTTTTGTTTTGGGATTTGCTGTGAATCTCTGAATTACCAAAGAAATTTAGAATTGTTGTCTTATGAAGTTTAAAGATATTATTCAAAAACAGAACAAAGGTGATTCTGAATATCTTCTAGGCAAGTGTCACATGCCTCAGTGGAATCCCCTTTCCCAACTAGTCAAGGCCACCAAACTGTTATGCTGTCCCCTTAGGCCAGTGCCCTGAGCTGTTCAACTCCATTCAGATTCTCCATAAAGCATTTTTAGAAGTGAGGATCATGTCTGGAAGCCTCTCTTTTCCTCCTTTGTATTTATCCCATGGTACCCTTCCAGGACGGCCCACTAAAGACCTACATCTTCTATAAACAGCAGTCAGCTTGTATCAGCACATTCAAAGGGAAAACAGACAAAAAGGAGTACGTACAAACAATAAGCAATGTGCTTCTCAAGAAACTGTTCAATGTGAGTGCTTTGAACTCTGGAGTAGTTACAGCTATTTAACAGTCCAGTTGTAGAAGTTGGCTCTGCCCTTTCCTCTTTCTCTCCAACCAGGCGGCCTCAGCCATGAACAACACAGCAATGGCCAAGATTAAGGCTCTGGGACCTGCGCAGCAAGAAGAAGGAGGAGCTGTTGAAACAACTAGACGATCTGACGGTGAACTGTCCCAGCTTCGTGTCTGCCAAAGTGACAGGCAGCGCCCAGTCCAAGGTCTCCAAGATACAAGCTGTATGCAAATCCATCGCCCGAGTCCTCACTGTCATTAACCAGACCTAAAGGGAAAACCTCAGAAAATTCTACAAGGGCAAGAAGTACAAGCCCCTAGACCTGTGACCCAAGAAGACTAGAGCCATGCGCCGCTGGCTCACCAAGCACGAAGAGGAGCTGAAGGCCAAGAGGCGGCAGCAGCGGAAGGAGTGGCTGCACCCACTGTGCAAGGATGCAGTCAAGGCCTGAGACGACAATGACAATAAAGTAGTGCAAGACTCACTGACAAAAAAAAGTCCCTTTTCATGTCCTAGCATTCTGCCGTCTTAAAGTCTTCCCCTTTAATGACCCAGAAGAAAATTAACATCAAGCCAAGGACAGGAACCTGGGCCCCTCTTTACTTCTCTGTTATTTACACTGTTGTGTTTTTGATCGCCACATACTCATTTGAACAGTACTGAGTTTCATAAGGACATTTTCATACTAGTATAATGAGGTACTTTGTCCATGCTCCAGCATGTGTCACATCTGCTTTTTTCTTTTCTCTCCTTTCCCTTTTCCAGTTAGTCTTTTCTGTTCTCTTAAACAATCTTCTTCTGTAGGTCATCTTGCCTGGCATAGAACTCAAGATCTTCTGTTTTACCCTCCCGGGAATGGAATTATAAGTATGCCCAGCATGTCCAGGTAATTATCTTTTCTCCTTTAAAAATAAACAGAAAGCACACAAGAGCTAGAGTATTTTCCCAAACAAACTAAGTTCTACAAACAAGATGAATTATAGAACTACCCTTATCATTGACAGCAAAAAGTCAAGATTATTTTCCAAGTAAAGTAGTTTTAAGAATTAGTATTTAGCCAAGCATAGTAGTATATGTCTGGAATCCCAGCACTTGGGAGGCTAGGGCTAGAAAAATGTGAGTTTGAGGCCAGTGTGGGCTACATCAGCAGACAAAAAGATAGATAGATAGATAGATAGATAGATAGATAGATAGATAGATAGATAATAGATAGATAGATAGATAGATGATAGATAGATAGATAGATAGATAGATAGATAGATAGATAGATAGATAATAGATAGATAATAGATAGATAGATAGATGATAGATAGATAGATAGATAGATAGATAGATAGATAGATAATAGATAGATAGATAGATGATAGATAGATAGATAGATAGATAGATAGATAGATAGATAATAGATAGATAGATAGATGATAGATAGATAGATAGATAGATAGATAGATAATAGATAGATAATAGATAGATAGATAGATGATAGATAGATAGATAGATAGATAGATAGATAGATAGATAGATAGATAGATAATAGATAGATAGATAGATGATAGATAGATAGATAGATAGATAGATAGATAGATAGATAGATAGATAGATAGATAGATAGATAGATAAACATAAGCATAAACAAATACTGGCTAAATAACCTTGTATTTCCTAATAATCTAGGGGAAAGGGTGTTCTGGCACTGTCTCCTGAAATCGTCAGAGCCTGTTTATTTTCTCTCTGTCCACTGATCATACATATCTTTTGTATCCTTTAGGAGGCACTGCTGTTTGTAGTCTTACCTAAAATCCTAATGGATTACCAGATTGCTCAAAAATCACTGTCAGAGGGAGGCCACAGCAGGCTCTGTATCAGACTCAGTAAGACAGTAGTGTAGATAACACAATGAGATTTAGGAAATCCAGTGATGTGTCTTTGTTTTGGGACACTAAGTTGCATGAGGGAAATTACCAAGCAAATCCTTGTGTAGTGGTGATTACTTCTGCTGTGCTGGTTAGGAACCATCAAGTGCTTTTGAGTAAGTTTCCATAACAGCACGAGGCATACCAGGGCAGGGCACGTCCCTGGTTCTTAAGGTGGTGGCATCATCTTCACACCTTGAATTTGTCAGGCACTCACATTCTGGTTGTCTAGCCATATGCAAATATGATTACAGCCCAGCTTATTTGCATGGCCCAGGAACACTCAGAGGCAAAGTTTGATCCTACTTGTATTTCTCATCCTCTTTCTCTGGCTTCCTTTCTTGTCCCTCCCTTTCTTCCCTTCCACTTTGCATTTCTTTCATCCTTCTTTTCTCTCTTTATTTCTTTTCAACACCCCTCTTAGGATCAGAGAAAAACTTGAGGCAGTTCCTGGAAATCTGTGCTGTATTCAGCCTGGTTGGGTGGAGACAAGCATGCTAACTTGGCCGCAAAGACTTTCTGCCATGGCACAGAGCTTACTGGCCCTGACTCCTCAGGTCAGGGAACCCCTGCTGCTATTCTACTCGGCTCTCCATTGCTCTGGCTCCATTCGGGGCAGAGCTCGGTGGCTCACACTGTCTACTTTGGCAAGACCAAGGAGCTGTAACAAGCCAGAATGAGGTTTTCTTCAACCCACTGTACAATCTCCTGGGAGACTGTGAACAGCCCAATGTAGCTGAGAATTAATTTCCTCTTAAGACTTCATCATGAAGTTGTAAAATGCTCCGTGCCTTCCTTCAAGATCGGAAGGAATACAGCTGCTGTCAGGCCTAGAATCCTCACCACAAGATGCTTCCAAAAAAAAACGGGAATAGTTCCTAATTAATGAAAAGCAGTTAGCTCAGCAGTTTAAAGAAGAGCAAAGCTGGGCAGAGGCAGTTCGCCCAGGATGGATAAAGGCATTCCCATTTCAACTGGATAACAGCATGAGTGGAAGTTCTCTTGAACATCTGGTTATGGATTTAGGGCAAACTTTAAGGGAAAGTCGAGTTTGCTGGTAGACAATGCCCGAAATTTAGAGGAAGGAAGGAATGGCTACTCCGGGGTGGATCTGCAGCAAATTGGGAGCAGGTGAGCCATATCTTGTGCAAAGAACAAAGACCATCACATTCCAGTGTAGCATTTGGTACTTCTGATCAAGAGAGGAACCTTGGTGGGGCAGAGATGCCCAGCTAGAAAAGACTTATCTCTCCATAGTCTAGAAAACAGGATTCCTTTCTACTAGGAAAGATTTAAAGGACTTGAAATGATATGCAAAACTATTTACATGCTACTAAACAAGGAATGGGCCACCACAGAAAGGGTATGGTTATTTGAATAAGATCAACCCCCATAGGCTCATATATTTTCACACTTAGTCCCCAATTGATGAGCCATCAGGGAAGGATTAGGTGTGGCATTGTTGGAGAGAATGTGTCACTAAGGATGGGCTTTGAGGTTTCAAAAGCCCACTCCAGGCTGGCTTGCTCTCTCTGTGTGTCTCTCTCTGTCTCTCTCTGAATCTGTCTCTGTCTCTCTGTCTGTCTCTGTCTGTCTCTCTCTCTCTCTCTCTCTCTCTCTCTCTCTCTCTCTCTCTCTCTCTCTCTCTCTCTCTCCCTCTCTCGTTCTCTAGCTCTCTCTGTCTTTCTCTCCCTGCCACCTGAGGACACCATGCCTGCCATTGTACCACTATGTTCCCAGCCATGATGCCATATTGCCCATGCCTTCCATCTTCTTACCCTTTTAATGCAGCATCTTCCTATACTGTTTCATAATATTGGGCTATTCTTCCAGAAAGCTGACTAGTGCTCTGTAATACCAGCCCATAAGTGTTATGATGATAATGGCAACTCTCATGCAACCCAGAGTATTCCAAAAGTCAATATATGTATGTTTCAGTTGCAGTCTGCATCCAGGTTTACACTGATCTTGCTGAAAGTATATTAATTAGGAAAAGGAAGTAACTTTTAATAAATTAAATTTACTCTGAATGCATTCTTCCTACCTGGGGGACTAAATTAATAACTTTTAAATAAAATTATGGATATTTTTATTTGTAGAGATATTTATTGTTTCATAAAATACAAGCTGACAATCCTAGATCATTCACAGATTAAATGATTTTTCTTTTTCTCTGAAGCCTTAAACACTAAAGAATACTGCAGTCATCTATCTACCCAGTTTCCAACAATTTATCTTCGCCTCTTTGGGCTTTATCTCTACTTGCTGCTTGCTTTCTTTTTTTTTATTTTTTAACTCTGTTTCCAGGGGTGGAAGGTAAATCTTCAGAAGCAGTGTCAGATAATAGTGATGCTAAATGCTAATCACTGCTCTATCGAGTGCTTAATGAGGTGCCTAGGGGAAGGCACACACATTGTGCTTGCTTGTTAATGAAACTGTGGGTAGCTCTAGTATCATTAATAAATGAATTGCCTCCTGTTATGAACCTCACACACACCTCAAACTCACCTGCTTATCTATTGGCAAAATTAAAAGAAATAATTTGTTCTATTAGGGACACTCCAAGGGACTTTGACAATGGTAAAAGAAGGCATTATAAAGTTGTTCGAGTATATCAGAACACCATACTGTGTGCCTTAAATATATATAATTTCAATAACCTTAACAAAAGCAATGTTTCTTTGGGGTTTATTGAGCATTATGATGTTCCTATTGCAATGTTACAATCTGTGCAAGTATAATGTCTTTTCATGCTAGTACTCAGACAAAATATATAATGTTCCTACTGAACTAAAAACAAGGAGGTAGAAAGATATAAAAGACCAGTCCTGTATCCCAGAGACATCTGATCTCTGAAGTATTCATTAATAAGATGACAATGGTCTGATGATATAGAAACAATAGTATATGTCATGAGCTAGAGTAAAATTTGGGAGTTGAACATGTGACTTTTATGCTCTTCGAGCTCTGCTACTCTATGGGTCTGTATGTTTTATACAGCCATTACTTAAACTACTTCACTTGAACTTTTCTGATTAACCTAAGGCTTCCTTGAACAAAGCAGCCTATTTTGTTCATATTCGCATGTGTTGATTATACAAAGCAATGGGTTTCATTGTGACATTTTCATATATGTACTTTGCTTTAGTGTGATTCCACATATGAGAGACGATATATGGTATTCTCCCAATCTGACTTATTTCACTTAACACAATGAGTCCCAGTTCCATCTATACCCATGCAAATTATATAACACCCAACTCAAACTCCATTGTGTATATGCCACATTTTCTTTCTCCATCCTTTAGTTGACAGTTCCCTAGTTTGCATCTATGTCTTAGCAAGCCGGGTTTTATGCCTCTGTCTATATGCCCAAAAGTGGTATGGCAGGTTATAATTTTGATATTTTGAGAAACCTCCATGTTAATTTGCAAAGTGGCCGTGGAGATCAGAATAGGGCATTGGATTCCCTGGAGCTGGAGTGATTGTAAGCCTCCAAACAAGGGTGCTGGGAAATAAACTTGTGTCCAGTGCAAGAGTGAAATATACCCTTAAGTCATTTCTCCAGCCCCTGAAAACATTTTATAATCAGTCAAATAATTATTTCATTAACATATTTTTATTTGTACAAATGGGATTTAGTGACTCATCTTCCTTTATGCAGAAAGCACACATTGGTCATATCCAAAAAGCTTTCTTTCTCAGGGCCCTTCTAGTCCCCTCCCCAGCCCACAATCTACTTTACTTTGAAGTATACTTGTTTCAAGTTTCCACAAATGAGAGGAAACATGCAGTACTTGTCTTTAAGTGCCTGGCTAATTTTGCTGAATATGATACCTTAATACAATCAATCAATTGATAAATTCCATCAATTTTGCTGCAAAGGTCATTTCATTCTTCTTTCTCTCTAAATAATAGTCCATTTTCTTTAATTTTTCATTTATTAATGGACATTGATTCTGTATCTGTATCTTCGCTATTTTCAATAGTGTCAGAATAAGCATGAACACACATGTATATGTGCTGTGTATTCTTCATTTTCTTTGGATGTATGCTTAAGGCTAGGATAATGAAATATATGGTAGTTCTATATATTGAGTTATTTATTTATATTAATTTTTACAGTGTTATCTATAACAGATGAACTAGTATTCATTCACAGGAACAGTGTCTAAGAGTTCCTTTTTTATATATACTTACAGCTTTTGATATTTTTGTCTTTTGATAATATCACTCTAACTGGTATGATAGGATATATCATTAGAATTTCAGTTTGCATTTCCCTCATGGCTAACAATGTCAAGCATTTTTTTATGTATTTACCGGCCATTTATATTTCTTTTGATATAAGAAATTCTTTTCTTTCTATCAAAATTCTTTGCCATTTTTTTAGTTTGGTTTTATTGCTAAGTTATTTGAGTTTTACATATTCATGGTATTAATTTTCTGTCAGATAAATGCTAGCAAATATCTTCCCATTCTGTGAGCTACCTTTTCATTCTATTGATTCTTTTCTTTATTGTGCAGAAGATTTAAGCTTGATGTAATCCCATTTGTCACTTTTTGCTTTTATCCCTTGTGCTTTAGGGTTTCTATCCAGAAATCATCATTGCCTGTGCCAATACCTTGAAATGTTTCCATTATGTGTTTCTCTAATAGCTTTTGGCTTATCTGGGTTTTTGTTTTGTTTTGCTTTGTTTTTCTGTAAAGGATAATAAATAGGAGGAGCTATTGGCAACTGATGACTACTGAGAGAAGGAAAATAGGTTCTCTTCAGGGATATGACTCCTGTAAGGGTACCCATGCTTTAGCAGGTGGTTCTATACGCTTAAACATACATTCACGGATATGACTCCTGTAAGGGTACCCATGCTTTAGCAGGTGGTTCTAAACTCTTAAACATACATTCAGTAGTAAGTATACTCAGTGGATTGGAGTGGGGGCAAAATGAGAAGCAAGTTTAGAGGGAAAAGTAGGGGGTAAGATAGAAACTGGATGGGTGAGGAAATTGGGGGTGAATTTCATCAAAACACATTATATGCATGTGTGAATTTTTGATTTAAAAAAAAGTAAAAAGAAAGGAAATATTAAAGAAAACCCCCGTCATCAAGTGCATGTGGATGTGGAATTTCCCCGGCCCCATTCATTATTAAAGAGGCTCTCCTTATACCAAGGTATGCTCTTTGCACCGTTGTCTGGAATCAATTGACTGTTGGTATGCAGACTTGTTCCTATGTTCTTTACTCTGTGCTTTGGAATAGACATTTGAAAGTGAAATTTCTAGCTTTGTAATTCCGTTTCAGATTTCTAGGATTTTCCTTTTCCTTCTCATAGGAAAGCTTTACCTCCATCTTTGTGTTCTTCCTTCACTGGTGACTTAGGAAGCATTATAGTTTGGGGGCACCTATGAGGAGATTGCCAGACAAGTTAGTGCTCAGTGATATGAAGCTAGAGGGTGTGCCCCATGAAGGACTAAGTGAAAAATAGTATCTATTGCATTTATCTTTGATTTACATCTTCTTTTACATGGTCTTGATCTATCCTTATGAAGCCGTAGTGTTTATACAATCTTTCTTAGCTGTATCTGAAGATCTTTTGTTAAGGAGCTATTATTGACTAAGCTGACATATTAGATTGAATCTCTCCTTTCAGTGAGAGAGTCCAAAGTAAAACAAGCAGCCATATAGAAAGGTGTCTAGAAAACATCAATACTTAATTAGGGACACTAGTCGTTTACTTTCACCAGAACACCTTTTAATTTTTTTTCATTTATCTATTTTTGTGTATGACTGTTTTGTCTGCATGAATGTCTTTGCATCACACACACATGCCTGGTGTCTGCAGAGGCAAGAAGATCCCCTGGAACTGGAGTTACAGGTCATGCTGAATAAGTGGCCACATAGGTATTGGGAATTGAACCTGGGTCCTCTGGAAGATCATCCAGTGCTCTTAACCATTGAACCATCTCTCCAGCCCCTCAACAGGACATCTTATCTATCATCTAACATGCATTTTTTTACCTTTACTCAAAACCTAGAGATTAATAGTGGAGCCAAAAATGTCCATCCTAAGATAAAGGATGCTTCAGGAAAGCAGCGTGGAGTGCAGATGTGACATGTATGTTTTATCCAACACTCTATTCATTAACATCCAAATATTTGATCAACCAATGCATTGCAACCCATCAGCATGAATCAAAAAAAGTGCCACGTTGCCTGAGAGTTTTTCACGCTTTGTAAATGTCCGATCATCTCTAGCATCTGCCATCATTAGGATTCTAAATTAACCTTTCTGGACTTTTTCTTTGAGACAAGGATTTCTGTGTATCAGGCTGGCCTTCAACTCATCATGTAGTTAAGGATGATTTTTGAACTCTTAATCTTCCTGTTTTTACCTCCCAAGTGTGATTTATGCAGTGATAAAATTGGACTCAGGGCTTCGTACATGCTAGGCAAGGACTCTGCCAACTCTGCTACATTCCCACCTTTGAATTTCTTGGAATTTTTAACAATATAGTTGTCTTAGTCAGGGTTTCTATTCCTGCACAAACATCATGACCAAGAAGCAAGTTGTGGAGGAAAGGGTTTATTGAGCTTACACTTCCACACTGCTGTTCATCACTAAAGGAAGTCAGGACTGCAACTCAAGCAGGTCAGGAAGCAGGAGCTGATGCAGAGGCCATGGAGGGATGTTTCTTACTGGCTTGCTTCCCCTGGCTTGCTCAGCCTGCTCTCTTATAGAACCCAAGACTACCAGCCCAGGGATGGCACCACCCACAAGGAGCCCTCCTCCCTTGATCACTAATTAAGAAACTGCCCCACAGCTGGATCTCATGGAGGCATGTCCCCAAATGAAACTCCTTTCTCTGTGATAACTCCAGGCTGTGTCAACTTGACACACAAAACCAGTCAGTACAATAGTTTAATTGCCTGAATGTGAAGTACATAGAAAATTGTAACTATGAACACAAAATCTACAGAAAACATTATAACTCCTTGTATCTTAATTTCTATTGTTGTAAATAAAAACCCACAACAGGGAAAATTATATAAAATAATATAAATGGACTTGTAGTTTCAGAGAATCAGAGTCCATGATGAAAGAACATAGGCATGGTGGCAGAAACAGTCTAGAGTGCATATCATGATCCAAAGTCAGGAGGTAGAATAAGGGCACACAGGAACCACACCAGTCTTTGAAACCTCAAAGTCCACGCAGAGTTACACACCTCTTCCAACAAGGCTACAGCTCTTAATCCCTCCCAACAGTCTATCAAGTAGGAACAAGTAGTCAAACATATGAGCCTTGGTAGTCATCCTCATTCAAACCCCCACCAGGAATCAATATTAGGGATCATAGATTTTTTTTTATTTTTTTATGTTCACACATGTTTTACTAAAATTTGTCAATAAGTATACATGATTTTCATAACTTCAGTTATTTAAGATAAATTGCCCTCTGAATGTAGACTTACATAGTGCCTGTTTGAACTGATTACCGAGGGAGCAAGAACTAAGGCAAACAAAAGTACCTGAGTCACTTAAACTTCTGAGTTAAGTGTTGGTGTGGCTAGGCTGATGAAAATCGGTCCAGGTGTTTTCAAGGTGGAAAAGGTGCCAAGACGTGCAGTTGACTTCCGGCGTCACTAAGATGTTTGCTTTTACCATGACTGCTTCTCAGTTACCACTCCTAGAAACAACAGATTAAAGTACTAAGTGGCCACAGTACAGTTCCAGTGGGGGGGGGGGGTTTCTGAGTAGAGACAATGAAGAAGTCCATTTCTTGCTTCCATTTCACTCGCAGAACCTACTCAAATGATCTTAGGTCCATAGGCCCCAAGTCATGGAGCATTCCATGGGTTCCTTTATTTCCTCTTTATTCACAAGACAGCTACATCTTCTGCTACTACTCCAACACCTTTGAATCTCAGTCTACTTTCTGCAGCGTGGAGTAGACAGTCATACTTGGTGCATTAGTCAATGACTGTACAGTCTATAGGTTTGAAATATGGTGGTGGATTGGTTTTCATATGTGTTAAAGTAACCATGCCAGCCTATAATCCCTACAGGCATGCCAAAGTGATAGAGTCTTTGAATTAGATTCTTTTGTATGTACAAACTAAACATTATTTACATAGGTTTCCTTCAGATACTAATCAATAGCTTGTTGTTCCACAGTATTGGACTTGGGGTTGGAGTTTGTGGACATCTGCCAGGACAAAGAAAGATCTTATGATTTCTGATGACTTGTTCAATGTGGATCTGTAATAAGCCTGTAGAGGCTCCAGTAGAATGCCAAGAAAGATGTCACTTCCTTGTTTCCTTGGGTATAATGATCTTAGGCCACTTGAGATACTGATTGAAGAGGTATGGGGCTTCTAATGGAGTTTGTGAGTTATCTTAATGGGTCTTTTGTCTAAGTTCTTGTCTCAAATGTGCAGTTTAATCTCAAGAATAGTGGAAACTTTGGCAAACGATAATCAGCTAAGATTTTGGCTTTAGCTACATTAGCTCTTGAGTTTTAGGTCCTTTCTACCAGGAGGTTGAGACTGCCCAGGCATGTCAACTAGAAGCTCATTTGTTACTGGTCTCCTGGGACTTATCTCAGTTTAGAAAGATGAGAAAGCCGGGCGGTGGTGGCGCACGCCTTTAATCCCAGCACTTGGGAGGCAGAGGCAGGAGGATTTCTGAGTTCGAGGCCAGCCTGGTCTACAAAGTGAGTTCCAGGACAGCCAGGGCTACACAGAGAAACCCTGTCTCGAAAAATCAAAAAAAAAAAAAAGAAAGATGAGAAAACAGGATGTTTAAATGGTCTAAACCAGGGAGAAGGGTTTCTTGAAGAACTGCTCTCAACAGGCTGGTGGGAAACACAAACCTACTACTGTCTTCTTTTCCAAAGATTTCCTCATGTGTTATTTCTTCTGAACCTTACAAAGTTCCCCAGAGACAGGTAAAGAAGGAGCAAATGTTCTCACTTGGCCAGTGAAGAAACTTACCCCCAGAGAACTAAGATAATTTATCCCAAACCCCAGCAAGTTAATGGCAGGTCTTACAGTGAAACTGAGATATTCTGGCTCCCAAAGCTGCATTCTGTCAACCATATGCTATTTTGTTTCATGTGAGAGTTTCCAGTCTTTTTTTTCTAAATATTGATTGAGTGCCTCCCACATAACAGAGATTATTGTAAGAACTAAAGATAGGACAGTAAGCAATATAACATTTGTTCCCAGACAGCTTATGTTCCGGTGTGAGAGGACAATCAATAAACTACTAAACATAAAGATATCATTGTTTAAGTGTCATTTGGGCACCATAAAAAGAAACAAAATGCATGGGAAGTGCTTTTCTTGCTAAGTAATTAAAGAAAGTATCCATCATTTAGATGACATTTGAGCAAAGACCTGCAAGAAAATAATTATAAAATAATATCGAGCCAGAGGAACTGCATATATATAAACAGGGCAATAGGGCAGGAATGTGTATTTGAGAAAAATAGCAATGAAGCCAAAATCCATTTTCTATATCTACATATAGTCTATATATTTTAAAGGAAAAAAATAATAATTCCATCTTTGTTTAATGTTCATGCTCTCACATAACAGAGGTGGGCTTATGGCTTGAATGATTCCGAGATTTTTCAAAGCATGGGAGAGATTGAGTCACTGCACCAAGGCAGAGGCAGGCTTTCCAAACAGGAAAGCTCTAACTTTGTGATCACAGCAAAATCATCAATTAAGGACTGAATTTGAAAAGACTACTGCATCTCAATTTAATTCATGTTCGATATTGAGATTCTTTTGAGAAGCCCTATGTTAGTTCGGATTCACTAACTACAGAAAATAGATGACATTGGCATCAGTTTGAATCAATGTGCCGTATTAAGGGGAAATCCCAATAACCCACTTTCATTGAGGCCACAGTTCAGTGAGAATATTTTGCTTCAACTGGTCTGAAGTTCTGCAAACGAGTGTGGCAAGCTCTAGTGTTTTGTTCCCGGTTTGGCTCAAGTCAAATACCGACGTTCGGTGTTCTTTAGAAACCCTTTCTGAAGCAGAGGTAGACCCTTCTTGAAGCATGCATGGTGTCAGCGATATGACACTTAACAAAAACAAAAACACAAAAAACTGATTTGGTAGATAGTTTTTCTTCTGTCAAGTATTTTAAAAATAAAACTACTTTGAGAGGTTGAAACAGAAGGTAAAATTGATGAGGTAAAACAGTTTCCTTTTACTTATTTCATTTCAAAATGTGAGAAAATTTATTTCTACCTAGCAGGTACACAAACCACAGAGGATGCATGTTCTGAGTCAGGGGGCTGCATGGGCTTGTCCCAGCCCTTTCTTTTCTTCAGTAGCTGACACAGCCATCAGGCATCTATCAGACCAAGCTTCAGAGATAGGAAACTGTTCTCTCAGGTGGGCAATACATTTCTAGAATTTAGAATTATAAATATCCCCATACCACTACAGTGTCTACAGTGAACATGTTATGGTAGTCTCCCTAGGCAACAGTCACATCATGTGAGTACAGTTGAATGAGATGGGATTCAGTATAAAGATAAATCTGCCTTTGATTTTACTTGCCCTACATCACCTTTATAGCCTTGAACAATTTGCTTAGCTCCTATAAGTCTCAGTTTCTTCGTTTGCAATTTGGCATTCATAAGAGATCAAAACCTCCTGTACCAATGTGTCAAACAGAAGATATCACACATACACAATTTCTGTTAGGCAAAAGGATTAGTTAATGTATTGAATATTAATCAGTGGAAGAGTCAATCAACAGAAAGCCTAAAATACCATCCATCTAACAAACTGCAACAGCATATTTTGCAACAAATTGTCTTCTAGATATTGCATCATGCAATCATGATGATAAGGAGGAGGAGGATGACGACAATGGTTAACAACGGTGATGAGGTGATGATTTTCTGTGAAAAGCAACAGATTTAGTAGTTTTCTAGTTTGAAAATGGCATTTATTGACTCTTCTGAAAATTAATGATGCTTGGAATTGACAGCCACAGTTAATGTTTTTCCTGCAATGATGAGCTAAAACGAAATAAATATTTAGAAATTCCACAGTTGCTTGGTTTCCCATAGACAATTCAGATCATTTCAACACCCCTACAGCAAACAAACTACACATGGCAGATAGTTTATCTGGTTTGGTTTCTCCTGTGACTGACCAGAGTGAGAGTCAGAAAAGAAACCCAACACTTGCCCTTTTGTTACTAACTCTTTGACACTGTAATTTAAAATCAAACACTAGAAAATTTCCTAAATCCACAACAAGGATTTTCAAGCAGCCTACGGCTCTTCTGGTTTCACAGAGGGAGGATTTACCAATGGAGTTACTCGAATGAGTAACACTTTGGGCAGAATGTAGAGGATACTTGTTGCAAAATATGCTATTACAGTTAGTTATATGGACAGTGTTTTGGCTTTCTGTTGATTGAGTGTTCCACTGATTAGCATTCAATACATTGACTAATCCTTTCGAACACCAGAGGTTTCCATGATCCTCCAGAAGTTAAGACACAGGGAAAGGTCTCTTCCTGGGGGCATCTGAAAGAGCCAGCATCTTGATTTTGAATTTTTAAGCTCTATTTTTTTTTGAGAAAATAAATTTTCTAATGTTTTAAGTCAATAAATAAACAAATCATCCTATCATCCATCTGGAAGCTAAGCTTATCTCTATGTAACTGAGCAGAGAGGAATTTGAGGACTGCAGATCCATTCACTGAACGGTGTTTCCATTGCCTTTTGTTCACTTGGAATACATTCAGTTCCCTCTTCCAAAGACAGAGGACATTGCTGCAAGGAGTAGACAATCCAGAGAATTAGCGTTCACTACTATAAATACCATATAGAATTTTGATTACTTAATATCAAGAAACAGAATCTTATGAAGTTCATCTGAGTCTACAGCTATACCATCCCAACGCATCTTACCTCATCTGATCTTATAAGGGATGAATCTGACAAGATAGATGATCTGGTAATTGTTCAGTTGATAGTCATCATGGTTGTAAATTTTTATAGTCGGTAAAACTTGGACTAAAGTACCTGAAAAATATCTGCTGAATATGAAATCATAAACTGATCTATAGACTAGTAATTTCAAGTCTCTCTCTTATGGAAGAGAAGAAAGATGAATAAATATGTTATTCACTTAAGTGTGATATGTCACTGTAAAGTCTAAAGACTAAATCCATTTAAAAAGTATAAGTAAGGAAATTCTTAAACCATAGACTAAATAAAAATTTGTGGTCCTTCCTTTCTACTGATGTGATATAACTAGCCAACTGAGTTTGTCCAAAAATTGACACCAAAGGGAGAATATGCAAAATTACAGGAGAGGTTAAAAAGGACAACATTTGAAATGTAAATAAAGAAAATAATCAATAAAAAAGACAGTGCCACTTAAAAGATGCAATTAATTAACAATTATTTATTGGACTCATAATGGAAAAGCAACTCTATTCAATATGCTGTATTGAATAGAGTTGCAGACATTACAGAATTAAGAACATAGTACGGTTTCAATAGTGGTTTCTCTGCTGACAGAGTTTGAATTTAATAGATATTATGTACCTGAAACAGGAAAATGAAATCCTGGTCCAAGCCTTGCCAATTACCAGCTGAGCAAAATCAGAGAAGGTACTTTCTTCTTGATAATTATTTCCCTAGTCTATGAAATTAAAATTATGAAGCCACAGATATGTAAGACCCTCCCTGTGTTGAAATTCTACAAATGTATTTATTAAAATCATGAAAAGTAACAAGGAACAAAAACAAAATATTTGGGGGCCAGTCAATGGACATTTGGGTACATAACAATGATGTCTATCATTGTCATCAGCTATTGTGCTTGACCTCATTTCTTAATACATGCAGAGCCATTGCCAAGCAGTTGACACATTGTCCCAATATTGCTATGAGTCACTGAGTTATTTTCATTGATGTGTCTATGCCAACTACTACTCATCATACCTAGAATCAGAGTGTGCCCTATCTGGTTTCAGTGCTCCATAAGCTACATAAAATAATAAAATTCTGGTAAGCACTGAAGTGATTGTTAGTCTGTGAAGACACCAACAAATTTGGAGACATATACCTCTTTACCTTTTTTAGGTTATAAAGAAGCTGCACTTCTTTTACTCAATAGCTCCCATTTTAGAACCACAAATGAGGAAATGTAGGTATTATCCTCACATCCTTTCATCGCTTTCAATATAATTGTTTGTCTCTTAGCCAGAATTGCCATCAATAGAGAAGAGTAGCATGTCATACTATAGAATCCAGAAGAAACAGCAAGAGTACATGAGAGGGAAGTGGGAAAGAGGAAGAGACTACATTACAATCTATGACAAAGACATAAAATAAAGTTTTCGGGGAAAGGATAATATTGAGAAGAGTGAATTATCTATGTGGACGTCTAAGGTAGATTGTGGAGTGGTAGTATATTAAAGGAACTTGTATCTGAAACCTGTGGAATTGGAAGGCTTTTTTTTAAAGCAAGAAATGACAGGCAGTGGTGGAGCACAACTATAATCCCAGCACTCGTGAAGCAGAGGCAAGCAGAGTGAGTTCCAGGACAGCCAGGGCTGTTACACAGAGAAATCCTGACTTAAACAAGACAAAACAAAGCATGAAAAGAATCGTAGCCTTGGTAAGCTATCCTTAAGTACAGTGTGGCTTTTGATTAATACATTATTTTGAATTATTTTGAAATTATTTTCAATTACTGAATGCTCTTACACTAGCCATGGAAGTTCTCAACTCATAAAAGTTTCAATAATTTCATAAGATCGTCTTTCTCTTAGGTTTTGCGCCTTGGCCCTGTAGATATGCAATGACATGTCATAAGAGACCTGACAAATTGGCTTTTCCCAGTAGCTAAGTACCAAAGCCCTCCCTGGGGCCTTAGCAGTCTGGTGGCAATAGCACTATTCCTCATCTCTGACATTTGGTTAAAAATTGTAACTTCTCCCATAATGCTTTGGAATCAATTTCTCTTCATACATCCTCATGGAAGCTCTGTGGGATTGCTCTACGGTCCTATGATGTAAAATCAACATATGTATTTTTATTGTCTTTTGCCAACAAGGAATTGACAGAGATCACAAACACTTGGTGCTTAATCCCAGTGCTCCTTGAGATAACCTGCACAGAATTTGACTACAAGTAGATAGAGGTCGTGTTAACTGACTATCTAGATTTCCTTAAATCAGATTATACTATTATAGATGAATAGAAAGTGACTTATCTAAACCCAAATAATTTTGCTTTCTTAGATGATGATGAAGAGAACATTCATACTGACTTCATATATAGATTTCTATACTCCTTTCTGTTTTTTAGGAGAAATAGATTTCCCATTTAAAATTTATGTCTATGCACGTGCTGGCAAGGATGTAGAAAGAGAGAGGAACACTCCTCCATTTCTTGTGGGATTGCAAACAGGTATAACCACTCTGAAAATCAATCTGGAGATTCCTCAGAAAACTGGAAATAGTTCTACCTGAGGACACAGCTATACCACTCTTGGGCATATGCCCAAAAGATGCCCCACCATGCCACAAGGGCATGTGTTCCACTATCTTCATAGTGGCCTTATTTGTGATATCCAGAAGGTGAAAATGCCCCAGACATCCCACAACAGAAGAATGGATACAGAAAATGTGGTTCATTTACTCAATGGAATAGTACTAAGTTATTAAGAACGAAGACATCCTGAGTTTTGCAGGCAAATGGATGAAAATAGAAAATATTATCCTGAATGAGATAACTCAGACCCAAAAGGGCATGCATAGTATGTACTCACTAATAAGTTGATGTTAGCCAAAAAAAAAGTACAGAATACCCAGGACACAATCCACAGAACTCAAGAAGGTTAACAAGCCGAAGGGCCCAAGTGAGGATGCCTCAATACTGCTTGGGAGGGAGAAGAAAGCAATCATGGGCAGGAGGGGCAGAGGGAGGGAGGGACCTGGGTGGGAGAGGGGACAGGGAGGGGAAGGGGAAACATGATCAGGTATTGGGGAAAACAGAACTGAAGCCCTGAATAGGCAACCTCGGGAGGTAGGAGTTAGGGGGACCCTCTAGACTGTATCAGAGACCTGGGAGGTAAGAGACTCTCAGGACTCAAAGGGAGGGACCTTGGATGAAGTGCTCTACAGTGGGGAGAGGGAATTTGTAAAATCCACCTCCAGCAGAAAAACAGGACATTAAGTAGAAGGATGGGGTTGCCAACCCATAGTCAAAAACTCAGACCCAGAATTGTTCCTGTCTGAAAGAACTGCAGGGACAAAAACAGAGAAGAGCCTGAAAGAAAGGAGGTCCAGTGTCCTGCCCAAATTGGGATCCAGCTTAAGGGTAGGCCCCAAGGCCTGAAACTATTAATGATGCTACGGTGTGCTTACAAACAGGATCCTAGCATGACTGGCCTCTGAGAGGCCCAACAAGCCATTGAAAGAGTCAGATGCAGATATTAGCATCCAACCAATGGGCAGAAGCCAGGGACCCCTGGGGTTGAATTGGGAAAAGGCTGGAAGAAGGTAAGAAGGAGGGCAGCCCCATGGGAAGACCAGCAGTCTCAACTGACCTGGACCCCCGAGATCTCTCAGACACTGAGACACCAACCAGGCAGCATACACCAGCTGATATGAGGTCCCTGACACTCAGTGAGAGAAGATGCCCCTAACCCTCAAGAGACTTGAGGCCCCAGAGAGTGGGGGGGGGTCTGGTGGGGTGGAAATGGGAGGGTAGGGATATCTTCTTGGAGACGGGGATGGGGGAGAGGACTTATGGGATTATGGGATGGGGAACAGTTAGGGAGAGCAGACCAGAAGGGGATAAAGACTGGACTGTAAAACAGATTGAAGAATAAAAAAATTATGTCTATGAATTTTGTAAAACTACACTTTCCTTTTTTAGAATTTTTTATTAGATATATTCTTTAATTACATTTCAAATGTTGTCCCATTTCCTGGTACCCCCCCTCTGAAAAGCCCATAAGCCATAACCCCTCCCCCTGTTCCCCAATCAACCCTCTCCCGCTTCCCAGTCCTGGCATTCCCCTACTATCATTGAGTCTACCCAGGACCAGGGGCCTCTCCTCCCTTTGATGTCCAACAAGGCCATCCTCTGCTGCCTATGTGCATGGAGCCATGGGTAACACCATGTGTACTATCTGGTTGATGGTTTTGTCCCTGGGAGCTCTGGGGGTACCGGGTGGCTCATATCGTTGTTCCTCCTATGGCATTGCAAACCCCTTCAACTCTTTGGGTCCTTTCTCTAGCTCCTCCATTGGGGACCCTGTGCTCAGTTCAATGGCTGGCTGAGAGTGTCTCCTTCTGTATTTCTTATGTACTAGCAGAGCCTCCCAGGTGACAACTATATCTGGCTTCAGTCAGCAAGCACTTGTGGGCATCAATAAAAGTTCTAGGTTTTGTAACTGTCTATGGGATGGATCTCTGGGTGGGGTAATTTCTGGATGGTCTTTCCCTCAGACTCTGCTCCACCCTTTGTCTATCTCCTTCTGTGGGGATTTTGTTCTCCCTTCTATGAAGGACCAGAGTATCCATACTTTGTTCTTCCTCCTTCTTGGACATCATTTGATACGTGAAATGTGTCTTGGGTATTCCAAGCTGCTGGGCTAACTACACTTTCATAAAGAAAATATCAATTATATAGAGTCACACGACCAATTCCACCTTAAATAAAGCAGCAGGCAAAAGATCTGCCTACACAGAGAAGCACACATGCATCATTTCACTCAGTAGGAAACTATGCAGAACACTGGGGGAGGAGTTGTGTCTTCTCACTTATTTTATTCATTTGTTTATTTTGAGTTTGTGTTGATTTGATTTCTTCTTCTTTTCTTTTCTTCTACTTATTTACATTGCAAAAATTGTTCCTCCCAGTCCACCTCCCAGAGTTCTTCATCCCATCCTCCCTCCCCTTTGCCTCTGAGAGGGTGCTCTCCCCACTTTTTCCTTCCCCTATCCCTGGGGCATCAAGTCTCTATAGACACATGGATGGAAATACCAGAAAATATTAAGTCAAAATGGAAAACTTCACAGAGAATAGACGTATGTGGAGACACATAGAAGGATCCATTTATTTCATACAGTCAAATATATACTGAGTGCCTCTTAAATATATCAGGCATTGTATGAAATGCAAAGGGGAATCAAACATAATTCTAACCCTCAAGAAATATGTAACATTTATTTGTTTCTCTAAATAAAAGTATAATAAAAGATGACAATTGTCTAAACACTTACTTATACAAGAAGTTAAGAAGTCATAACCGCTAAAGAATTACAGATAAAATTATTATAGGAGTTCAGAAATAAGGATACATGTTTAGCAGAAATAAAAGGAGCTTGCTAGAGGAAGTAATATTTAAGTAGACTTTCTTTGAAGGATGGGTGGAATTTGGACATGTGGAGGCAAAGAGACAGAGAATGACTTAAAGGAACAGCAAGAATAAAAGCATTAAATCAAATACAGGACCAGGTTGGAGGAAGCAATAGGTCTGGGCTAGAGCAAAAACTTGGAAAGCAGGGTAAGAAAGCTAAGTGAAGGCCAAGGAATCAACGAAAACAAACACTGAAGTTTTTAAAGTAGAAGAATTATAAAATCTCTAGCCCCTCCACCCAAATACGCTGAAATACAGAAAAAGATTTACACACAGAGAAGGGAAACTTCCTACAGGATCACAACTATCTTGTAACATGCTTTTGGAGTACTATCCCTGAAAAATCATTAAAGTAGTGTTGCACTTTCAAATTATAGGCATACATGGAGATGATTCACACAAAAGTTTGTTCTCGAAGCAAGTTGACTAAACAAATTCAAATCTGATCGAAGAGGTTCTACATATTAGAAAACATTCTTACTCCGTGTCTAGATGGCTCCTAGATCAAGAGATTCCTAAAAGAACAAGCCGCTCTTGATTCTAAACCACACCAAAGACTAAATTAAAATACTGTCACACTGATAAAGAAACAAGTCCCAACAGGCAGTTCTCTAAGTTGTTTCTTTTTATTGCCAATGTGACTAGAACAATTGCTTTTCCTTTGATTTATAATCCTGGGAAACGTGGTCATGAAGAGTTCATCTGAGGCTAGTTCCCAATCTGTGCCCAATCACCTCCGCAGCTGCTGGCATCAGTGAGCACAGGAGCAAAGCCTCTCTACTGGCAACATGACCTTACCGGGTACATGACTATAACCACGACTCAGACTCTGTCATGGCTCTGATGGATAAAAGTGCTGTTTACAAGTAGTAATCATATTCAGTTTTTGATCTTACTTTAAAGTATGAAGGCTTGGTTTTCCTCTCTCTTCCCTCATTCAAAACTGTAGCCTTCGTTTGTATGATAGACACATTGAAACTGTTCTTGACATCTACAGATGTCTAGTCAAAACTTCCGGAATTTCTGAGACTCTAATTCTGTCAGGTATAAGCCATGTACCATAACCTGTGAGTGAACCCATAGGATGAGGCAGAACTGGAGATTTATTTTGCATCCATTTATGTCATACCAGCTTAGTAATTGTATGGCCATGCATGAGATTCCATGTGTATGGTAAAGGAAATTTATTTCCAAGGACTTCTTGATCTTTTCTTTCTTGCTGACTTGTGATGGTGTCAACAGTTCCACCATCCTAGGCTAAAGTGTTCCTGTCAAAGTCATGTCTATATATAAAGTTAGAAATACTATCCTTAGGATCTCTATCAAGTAGCCTTGAATATCAATGGATGTCTTAGATAAGTTATAATATCTTTGCTTTGGTAAAAATGACTGATTATCTACTAACTAAATGGTGAATTCAGGGAGATGGCTTCTTCTTCCTGAACTCCATTGATATCTTCTGTAGTATGAGGGACTTGACACCTCCAAAGGCCCTACCAAGTCTGATTATATATGCAATTTAATTTGGATTAAACACTTTTGAAAATACTTAGGGACATTTCTAGCCAGTCTAATTTATAGGAAGCCAAAGTGAGTATACAGATTAGTGATTACTTCCGCTCTAGGTCTTTCTTTTGAATGCAATTCATTATTGGTTAGCTTATAGTAAATCCAAACTGAAAAGTAAGGAAGATGTCAGGGTTTCTACAAACCACTCTAGCAGAAAACCAAACAAAGTTCAATTAACTGACATAAATGTTTTATAAAAGCTAGTTTATGTCTATGCCTGTGCTATATCAATCAACTATCTTGACCTGGCAAGAAGACATGAGACAGGAAGACAACAAATGTTATTGTGCAGACTCTATTACTTCAGTTTGGATTATTTTTATAAAGTTCTCATGCATCACACAGGCTGGTCTCAAACTCACTAAGTAGATAATGATGACCTTGAACTTCTGATTCTTACCTCCATCTCCTTAGGGCTAGGATTACAGTCATGTACCACCATACCTGACTGGAGTACTGGGGGTTGGACCTTGCTAGGGTTATGTTGGTGCTAGGTGAGTGATCTACCAACTAAGCTACACCCTGGGCCAGAATCCATTATTTTAATGATCTAACAATCAACCAGGTAGGAAATATTCTTGATTAGAACACCCACGGTTGCTTGAAGAAGTTAACATAAATGGTTGAATCATTGTGCTCTTTCAGCTAATTGACACTGACTTGAATCAACTGCAAGTTTCAGATATAGTCTTTTGCCTGACTATCACATAGATGTGAGCAGTTAGTACTGCTGCATGACTGTTTGCTACTTCCTGCTCCTTGTAAGCTGAGTTCACTTGAATTGAGGACAATCCAAGTGATATGATGAGACAAGATTCATGCTAATCAAGTTGTTTGTATAATAACAGTAAATGTAAGATAAGGTAGTCATGGGAGTCCTTAGACTAACACATCTTGATGGACTAACTTCATGTAGTCAAGTTATAGAGCTTGAAAGAGGTAGTCATCAGTTGTCTCTGTCTACTCTGCTATGTCAAGTGAGATAAAGAACAAATGGATCACTGAAATCTGCCGACATTATACAAGAATCAACTTGTACCATCAAAATATTAGAAATATTACTGACAAGAAAATAAACACAAATCATTTTAGTTTGAGAAACAGCTGATTTAGGCTGAATAGATGATATTATAACATGTCAAAATCTATTATGCTAAGCCAAACGGGAATCAGAAAATAGAATAACTAATCTAAAGTGATGTTGAGCAATTCTAACTTCACTTGTGGCTTTCTATGTTTTCTACATTGTATACAAGGAACATATAATGTTATTGTGATCTATAGAGGAAAAAAAGAGAAAAAAATTATATTATTCCCAGTGAATGACCACTGCAATAAGCCATGTTTACAATGTACAGTAAAACTTCAAATAAACAAAAGTTAACTTGTACTTCATTAGCATTTTGCTTTCTTTTTGCAGTAATCCATTTTGAAAAGAGACAAATCACCAGAAAACAAGAAGATAAAATGGTTAGAATAAAACTAACAAATCTCTACTGGAAAATCCTTAGTTTTCTGAATATTTTGTCTCATACAGGAAATGTAAGCCATTAAAAAAAAAGTGTAACTGACATTGGGCTCACAGAGATCAGGGAACCTGTAGGGGTCTGACCTAGGTCCTCTGCGTATGTGTTATGGTTGTGCAGCTCAGTAGTTTGTGGGATTCCTAGTAGTGGGGTTGGGGGGGCTGTTTCTGATTCTTTTGCCTGCTTTTGGGACCCTTTTCATGCTACTGGGTTGACTCATCCAGCTTTAGTATTAGAATATATGCCTGGTCTTATTGTAGCTTGTTATGTTGTATTTGGTTGATGTCCCTGGAAGAACTGTACTTTTCTGTGAGGAAACAAAGTTGGAATGATAAGGCCAGGGGAAAGAGAAGGTGGGGGGAGGGAGAAACTAGGTGGAGAGGAAGAAGGGGAAACTGCAGTCAGGGTGTAATATGTGAGAGAGGAAAAAATAAAAAGAAAAAAACCCACCAACAACAAAAAACCAAAACAAACAAAAACAGTGCTTTGAAAAAAATCATTCAGGTCCCTACCAGCTCCATCCACTGTGCTAGCAAGCAACAGAACGATAATTGTATCTAGGAATCAGACTATACCTCACTAAGTCAATCAAATGGAAATGGGGAATGTGTGCCTTCTTCTTATATACTTAATAAGTACCAAGGCAAATAGAAGAAAGCTTAGTTTTGGTTAATGGTAAAGGCATTTATGCAAAAGAAACCAAGATGAATGGAACAGCTTTACCTAGGAACTCACTTGTGATTAAATCAAGGAAAGCAAGATGTGAGAAAGAAAACAGGCTAGAAAGGTAAATTTGGTCGACATACTGAACAGCTAAAGGGAAAGAAAGGAAGTAGGGAGTAGGGTCAAGCAGAAAGCAAGGGAGCACTCTTATTAGGTCTTGTTGTCTGATGAAAGATTTTGGCCAGATCAGTGATGCTCAACCTTCTGAATACTACAACCCTTTAATACAGTTCCTTATGTTGTGGTGACGCCAACCATAAAATGAGTTTTGTTGCTACTTCATAACTGTAATGTTGCTACTGTTATCAGACATAATGTAAATATCTGTTCTCCAATCATCTTAG
Organism: Tokudaia tokunoshimensis; assembly: GCA_036184795.1. NCBI lineage: Eukaryota > Metazoa > Chordata > Mammalia > Rodentia > Muridae > Tokudaia > Tokudaia tokunoshimensis. Next base: position 94,816,304 of record BTHU01000023.1, read on the forward strand.
GTAACCCCTGTGAAAGGTTCATTGGATCTGCCAAAGACATTGTGATTCACAGGTTGAGAACCACTGGGTAAGACAGTAATTAATTTGAAGGCCTACACATGGGGAAGCACAGAATGGGATATGTCTGGGGTGATCCTGATCCATAGAAGACTGTACCCAGCATTCTATGGATTACTTAGCAGTAGTCCCCATCCTTTGCCTCCAAAGCTCCATCCATTTTCATAGTAGAGTACCTCTTCTGAAAGAGAAACACTGCTTGGAATCATCTCTTACTCTAGAAGTAAAGTCTTAAAAGCTCAGCTTTTGACTGACACGAAGAGATGATGACATGTTTGTGTCTCCTTCTTCTCTTAGAACATCCAGACAAAGAATAAGAAACTCATCAGAAGGAAGTGAAGTCAACATCAGTCTGCATCCTCCTGCATAGTAAGTCAACTGTCTGAGGCTGTGATAGCTAGCAATGTAGGGCACTTTGATTCAGCCTGGAGGAGAAAGAACTGCTGGGGTTGGCTCTTGACTCCAAATTCAGATTTGGGGTAAGTTGGTTATGGAAAAATTAAACAATTGACAAAGGTATCAAATTATACCTTAGGCATTTCTTCCTTTTAAAGGGGTTGTTCTAAAAGAATTAACTTCTTTACTGGCTTACATGTTTGTGTTAGGTTTTAATAAAGAGATTATTTTTATAATAAAAGGGAAGAAAAGCTTGCTTAACCATTTTTGAACATGCCTATGTCTTAAGCCTTACTGCTTTAGCCCATGTGACTATGGCAAGCGACTGCCAATAGCCACCTGAAAATACAACCATGAAAACTAAAATCATAAAATCACAACACATATTGAAAGGGATTCCTGTTAGGAACATGGATAAGGGGCTGAAGGCAGAGAAGTCAGAAGAGTAAATATAAGATTTCAAAGAAATTGCTCCCTTGCTTCTGTGACTTCTATCTCTTTTACCCTGACAGTGTCCCCTTACATTTATTTTGTCATGTTCAGTGTATGTCCCTGAGGCCCAGGAAGATTGTCACCTAGCAAGGACAATTTAATTATATTGTCTAGATTCTCTATACTTAGATTAAAAGAAGACAATAACAATTTTGAAAGATTTTTAACAATAAGCAGTAAGAAGAGAAATTTCTTTGTAGTCTTCAGTTATCCAGATAACACAGTTAGTTAGGCTCTTTCCCTCCCCTCCATTGTCTATGTACTCCAGTCACCTTCTAGAAGTCAGCTGTCCCTTTCCCTGCAGCTAATCTCATGGTATCTGAGTTATCAGTTATGCTCACTAAAAACTTTCTAGAAATTCAAATAAAATTAAAAGGAAAACAAAGTAGTACCTACTTTTTGTGAAAATAGAAACCTCCTTTTCTTCATCCAAGTTGACCATACTACTTTGGAATGACTAAAGTCTGAGATAGGTCTATACCCTTCCTGTGTTTACATTCATTTCAGTTTGTATTCCAAGAGTTTGGGGTTTTTCACTTTGTTTTTGTTTGGTTTGGTTTAGGTGATAACTTGGTAATGAACAAAACCTACAGGTAAAGTTCCTTCCCAGGAGACTCCATACACTGGGATTGGGCTTGACTTTTCCCTGAAGATTAAGCAACCTCAGAGAAATAAGTATTCACTAATATCTTGCTCAGGCAGAAAAACATCTTGATCTGTAATGAACTTCAATGTTGCTTTGCCAAGAGGAGATTCAAATGCTGGAGTTCTTTCCATCTAAGTGGGAGAAAGAGAAAACAGTAAGCATATTTTCTCTATGTAGCCCCTTCCACAGGATTTTAATATAACCAATTCTATCCATCACATACCCTTTATCCTATGAACAAATAGTCAATTGCTAAACTTTCCTGAATCATTGAATGAATAAACATTATCAGATTTGTCAGATTTGAATGAATACAAGATTTACTTTTCACAAATACTGGACAAAGAAAGAAGACAAATATACAGGTAGTTTTTAATTTGCTAATGAATAATTTAAATGATTTCCTCTATAGACACTGTGATACATAAACACACACACACACACACACACACACACACACACATACTGCTTAGCTTTCTAGCCAGTCTGAAAAGGCTAATTTAACATATATGGGGCTCCAACCTAATTCTCCTGCCGAAAGCAAAGGATAAGAAAACTTTCTCAGACGGGCGGTGGTGGCGCACGCCTTTAATCCCAGCACTTGGGAGGCAGAGGCAGGAGGATTTCTGAGTTCGAGGCCAGCCTGGTCTACAGAGTGAGTTCCAGGACAGCCAGGGCTACACAGAGAAACCCTGTCTCAAAAAACCAAAAAAAAAAAAAAGAAAGAAAAGAAAAGAAAACTTTCTCAAAAAGGTGGCAGCTAAAGTGATTTTCCCACCCCTATACTCATTTCACCAATCTCCCAAAGATTCATGATTCCTCTGTTTTCCTAAACCTGCCTCTGTCACTCTATTCTTCAAAATTGCCACCTTCCTCAATTTCCCTGTTCCAATCAAAATGAAGCTGGCAGGTCCTCCTAAACAGAGTTCAGTTCACCTCTATTATGATAGATATTAGCAACTAATTTCTCTTTACTCTGCAAAAGGCATATCCAAGAATAAAAGAAGTGGCTTGTCAGTTTCAAATTCATCACAGTTTGAGAAACTCTGGAATTGTAAGGTGGTGAGATGAAAAAGCTGGTTTGGGAAGTTATGAATATTTAGGGCTAGAAGATGAAAGTTACTGAATCAACAATATGGCCCTGCCTGTCAGGCAGCCCCTGGAACCAGTCTACCAAAGCTGTGACCTTTTTCATAACTTCTTTCCTTCTTTAGTGACTGACTGATCACACAAGGCTTAATAAAAAATTGTTTTCCCTCCATGGTACAGATGATGTTGGCAGCAGGTCATAACATTCATAGGTATTGTGGGTCTTTTGTACATTGGCTCTCTTTTGATAAGAATCAGCCTGTAAATTCACAGAAATGTACAAACATCCTGGAGTAAGAGATCTCATTGGGTGGTGTTAATATAAAGCATTTAGTGAGAAATAAATGTGGTACCCAGGAATTCTTGAAGCCTTCTGAAATTTGTCAAGGGTACTTTCCTTTCTAAAGACTTTTTGTGAATTTTACAGGTAACCAAGGTCAGAATGTTCAATTAACATTATAGTTAAAGCACAAATACAAATAAAGCTTGGATCAGAGGTTGGATCCCCTCCTGGGCCTGTGGTTTCAAAGTTTCATATAGCCACAGTCCTGGCTAGCTGCCAAGGGTCCAGATGAGTAAGTTTTGTATATAGTCTAAGCTACGTCTATCTAAGACCAGACAGCATCAGCAAGCACACAGCCAATGGTGGTGAGTCAGCTGCACTAGGTTCTGCTGCAAAATCCAACACATTTTTAAGAATAGACAGGTTCTTCTATGATGCCTTAATGTCTACAGCACTCTTTCAGGGGTAAAGCCTTTCAAGAGTTTCCAAACTCTTTCCTGCGGTGGGGGTGAGGGTAAGGGGTAAGGGGAGGGGGCAGAAAAGAGGAAGGGAGAAGAGAGAGACTGAATCTGTGACTGGTGGTATCCTTGTTTCCCAACCCATAGGAAAGAATGTTGCAAAAGTTGGATGACTGTGTGTCCCAGCTGCTTATCTGCTTATGTTGGTCAGCAGGAAAGAACAAAGCCAACCCCAGGTGGCTGAGAATCAGGAGGTGGTACTGAAAGGCCAAGATCAGATGCTTGTGAAACAGAACATTTTTTGACTAGTACATAGAGCTTGTGATTGTTGCAAAACTGAAGATATACTGTGGTTTTCTTTTGACAAAAACCGAGAGAGTTGACACACTCTAGATGCTAGCACGAGAATAGGTGTTATGTGGGTGCCTTTTGCAGATTTTACTATAATTGTGATTATTCTGGAACATGCTGGAGAGCAAGGGGTTGGGAACATACAGAGAATCTTTTGATATCTTTAAGCTTTTATGACTTCCTAAAGACATGTGGAGAAGGCAGTGGGCTTTAGGGACAAAGTTTCTTCCCGTAAAAGAAAGAAAATAAGAAATTAATATACAGAAAAGAAGGAGTGAGGGAAATGGCTTTATCAGTAAAGTGCTTGTCATTCAAGCAGGAGGACCTGAGTTCAGGTCCACTACTCAGATAAGAAGCTGAGTGCAGTAGTTTGCACCTCTAAACACAATGCTGGAAAAACAGAGACAGAAAATTTTCTGGTCCTTGCTGGTGCCAGTCTAGTGGAGTTAGCAAGCTTGAGGTTCAGGTAGAGTCCCTGTCAGAAAATAAAAAGTGCAGAACAGCTGAAGAAGACAGCCAACATCAACCATTAGCCGCTGGCCTCCACATGCATATGTGTGTATGTGTACCTGTATACACGTGTGTGCATAAACACATACACAAAAACAGTAAAAAGAGAAGATATTGAAAAGAATATAAGAAAGCTGTGGACCCCTCAGATATAATTTTGTGCACATAATTATTTTGCTGTTGCTCCTACAAACTCATCTCATCCTATCAGGAATGAAACTTCTCCCGAATTCAAGCCATTGAACAAGTAGTCTTATTTCGCTTAGCAATTCCACCCATGGAAAAGATCAAGCAGTGCCTCCAGAGGAAATGATGTAAGTATCCCAGTCAATATAGCCACAGCAATGCATGACTCCATGAAACGGAGGCCATTGCTGTACTGCCTAGATAGATGTAAATCTCTAGAGACCCGCACTGACTAACCACATGGCCCAGGTGCTTAAGAATGAGAGACAGGTGCTCCTGCCTGATAACTGAAGAAAAAGGCCATAGTTGTTAGAGTTCAACCATGTTCTCAATGTAGAAGGCAAAGGGCGCTCTCAGGCCATGGAAGCCAATATCCTTCAAGTATAATTCACTCTGCAACAGGCATCTCCACAATAAGGTAATTTTACTCAACTTAGCGCAGCTTGGAAGTTTACCAGCTATGCTACCTTCTGCCAAAAAAGTAAAGTCTAAGACTGGCACACATACCAAAGGGAGTCCCAGCTTGGGAAATCTGATTCCCCACTGGCCATTACCTTATGGCTTCTTTCGCACCAATTGTCTTTCTGCTTTTCTCCTCTGGAATGCTGCAATCTCTGCTGGTTGCAAGCCATGGCCCACTTGCCTGCAGGGGCAGGAGACACCAAAATAGGTATAAAGGGAGTATGCCAAAGTGGGTCATAGGAAGAGGGATCCGGTGATTAAGAATGAATTCCAGGACCTCTGTTCCCGCAGACTGCGCTGAAGAGACAGGTACCCCAAGCTCCCTATCCCCAATATAACATCACTTGGGACACGGCCTGTTGGGGCTTCCATCTGTGCCCAAGAACGGGTCAGCGCTGTGGTCGTCTGGGTGCCAGATCGGCAGGCCATCGCGTCTACAGGTGAGCGGCGCCATGGAGAGAGTGCAGATTGCACTCCGCCATCTTTGCTCCAGTGACTGGGAAGTTGGGACAGCCAGGTTCTGAGACAGACAGGCATAATATCGCTTGGGTCTCGGGCGGCTTGTGTGTATGCGGCTCCCAAGTGCTGGGCTGATCTGCAGTAACCAGCGCGCCAGCTCTGCTGTGGGACTTCTGCCTGGCAGAGGGATGCCCCCTCCCCCCCCAGGAGAGATCACTCACCCCTGCACAGGGCAGGAGCCTACCAGCCTCCCTTTGGCGACCTCTGCTCCAGGAATCCACTAGGCTGAGCCTTTGGAGGTACAAGGCCTCCCCAATATAAGATCACTTGGGGCAAGGCACATTAGGGCTCCAAAGTCACTCAGGAGCAGGCAGGCCCCAGAAATCGGTGCCAGGGGAATCCTGGCAATCCAGGGGGGGCAGAAATAGCTTTGCAGGCTCACAGGAGGTCCAACCAACAGCCAGTGGCAGCAGGACCAACTAACACCAGAGGTATCCAGATGGCAAAAGGCAAACGTAGGAATGTTACTAACAGAAATCAAAGTAATGTGGGACCATCCGAACCCAACTCTCCAACAGCAGCAAGTCCTGGATACCCCACCACACCCAAAAGACAAGAGCTGGATTTAAAATCACTTCTCATGATCCTATTAGAGGATCACAAAAAGGACACAAATAAATCTCATAAAGAGTTACAGGAGACCATGAATCAACGGTTAGAAGCCCTTACAAAGGACACACAAAAATCGCTTAGAGAAATGCGGGAGAACATGGATCAAAAGATGGAGGCGCACAAGGAGACAACACAAAAATCGCTTAACGAGATGAATCAACGGGTAGATGCACTCACAAAGGAATCACAAAATTGGCATAAAGAAATGCAGAAGAATATGGGTCAACAGACGGATGCCCATAAGGAGGCAATACAAAAATTGCTTAAAGAAATGAATCAACGGTTAGATGCCCTTACGAAGGAAACACGAGAACTGCTTAAAGAAATGCAGGAGACAATGGATCAACAGATGGATTCCCATGAGGAGGAAACACAAAAATCACTCAGAGAAATGCAGGAGAACGTGGGTCATCAGGAAGAAATCCTGAAAGAGGCAATGCAAAAATACCTTAAAGAAATACAGGAAAATACAAACAAACAAGTGAAGGATCTCAGCAAATCCATCCAGGAACTAAAAAAGGAAGTAGAAACAACTAAGAAATCACAAAGGGAGACAACTTTGGAGATAGAAAACCTTGGGAAGAAATCAGGAGTCATAGATGCAAACATCAACAATAGAATACAAGAGATGGAAGAAAGAATCTCAGGTGATGAAGACTCCATAGAAAGCATCGACTCAACAGTCAAAGAAATTGCAAAATACAAAACATCCAGGAAATCCAGGACATAATGAGAAGACCAAACCTAAGGATTATAGGTATAGATGAGAGTGAAGATTTGCAACTTAAAGGGCCAGTAAACATCTTCAAGAAAATTATGGAGGAAAACTTCCCTAACTTAAAGAGAGAGATGCCGATGAACGTACAAGAAGCCTACAGAACTCCAAACAGACTGGACCAGAACAGAAATACCTCCCGGCACATAATAATCAAAACACCAAATGCACTAAACAAAGAAAGAATATTAAAAGCAGTAAGGAAAAAATGTCAAGTAATCTATAAAGGCAGGCCTATCAGAATTATACCAGACTTCTCACCTGAGACGATGAAAGCTAGAAGATCCTGGGCAGATCTCATACAGACCCTAAGAGAACACAAATGCCAGCCCAAACTACTATACCCAGCAAAACTTTCAATTACCATAGATGGAGAGACCAAGATATTCCATGATAAAACCAAATTTTCACAATATCTTTCCACAAATCCAGCCCTGCAACGGATAATAGGTGGAAACCTCCAATACAGGGAGAGAAACAACACCCTGGAAAAAAAAGAGATAATAACCTTCTTGAATCAAACCCAAAAGTAGATAACCACTCAAACATAAAGATAGCGTCAAGAATGGCAGATGGCAATAATCACTATGCCTTAATCTCGCTTAATATCAATGGTCTCAATTCCCCAGTTAAAAGACATAGACTAGCAGACTGGATACGTAAACAGGACCCAGCATTTTACTGCATGCAGGAAACGCACCTCAGTGTCAAAGACAAACACTACCTCAGAGTAAAAGGCTGGAAAACAATTTTACAAGCAAATGGCCCCAAGAAACGAGGTGGAGTAGCCATCCTAATATCAGTTAAAATTAATTTTCAACCTAAAGTCATCAAAAAAGACACAGAAGGACACTACATACTGATCAAGGGAAAAATCCACCATCAAGAACTCTCAATTCTGAATATCTATGCTCCAAATGCAAGGGCACCCTCATTCGTAAAAGAAACTTTACTAAAACTCAAAGCACACATCGCACCGCACACAATAATAGTGGGTGACTTCAACACCCCGCTCTCTGAAATGGATCGTTCAGGAAAGCAGAAACTAAACAGGGACACAGTGAATCTAATTGAAGCCTTGGACCAACTGGAACTAACAGATATATATAGAACATTTCATCCTAGAGCTAAAGAATACACCTTCTTCTCAGCTCCTCATGGTACCTTCTCCAAAATTGACCATATAATTGGTCACAAATCAGACCTCAACAGATACAAGAAGATAGAAATAATCCCATGCCTCCTATCAGATCACTATGGAATAAGGGTGGTCTTCAATGGCAACAAAAACAAAAGAAAACCCACGTACACATGGAGGCTGAACAATGCTCTACTCAATGATAACTTGGTCAAGGTGGAAATAAAGAAAGAAATCAAAGACTTTTTGAAAGTTAATGAAAATGAAGGCACAACATACCCTAATTAATGGGACACAATGAAAGCAGTGCTAAGAGGAAAATTCATAGCCCTGAGTGCCACCAAAAAGAAACGGGAGACAGCATACACTAACAGCTTAATGGCACACCTGAAAGCCCTGGAACAAAAAGAAGCAAATACACCAAAGAGGAGTAGAAGGCAGGAAATCATCAAACTCAGGGCTGAAATCAATCAAGTAGAAACAAATAAAACCATACAAAGAATCAACAAAACGAGGAGTTGGTTCTTTGAGAAAATCAACAAGATAGATAAGCCCTTAGCCAGACTAACCAGAGAGCACAGAGATAGTATCCAAATTAATAAAATCAGAAACGAAAAGGGAGAGATAACAAAAGAAACTGAGGAAATTCAAAAAATCATCAGATCCTACTACAAAAACCTGTATTCAACACAACTAGAAAATCTTGAGGAAATGGACAATTTCCTTGACAGATACCAAGTACCAAAATTAAATCAGGATCAAATAGACCATCTAAACCGTCCTATAACCCCTGAAGAAATAGAAGTTGTCATTGGAAGTCTTCCAACCAAAAAAAGCACAGGTCCAGATGGTTTTAGTGCAGAATTCTATCAGACCTTCAAAGAAGACCTAACACCAATACTCTTCAAACTGTTCCACAAAATAGAAACAGAAGGAACACTACCCAACTCGTTCTATGAAGCCACAATTACACTAATACCAAAAGCACACAAAGATCCGACAAAGAAAGAGAATCTCAGGCCAATCTCTCTTATGAATATCGATGCAAAAATACTCAATAAAATTCTTGCCAACCGAATCCAAGAACACATCAAAACGATCATCCACCACGATCAAGTAGGCTTCATCCCAGGGATGCAGGGATGATTCAATATAAGGAAATCCATCAATGTAATCCACTACATAAACAATCTCAAAGAAAAAAACCACACGGTCATCTCATTAGATGCTGAGAAAGCATTTGACAAAATTCAGCATCCTTTCATGCTAAAGGTCTTGGAAAGATCAGGAATTCAAGGCCCATATCTAAACATAGTAAAAGCAATTTACAGCAAACTGGTAGCCAGCATCAATCTAAATGGAGAGAAACTTGAAGCAATCCCACTAAAATCAGGGACTAGACAAGGCTGCCCTCTCTCTCCATATCTTTTCAATATAGTACTTGAAGTTCTAGCTAGAGCAATTAGACAACAAAAAGAGGTCAAAGGGATACAAATTGGAAAGGAAGAAGTCAAACTATCACTATTTGCAGACGATATGATAGTATACATAAGCGACCCAAAGAACTCCACCAGAGAACTCCTACAGCTGATAAACGACTTCAGCAAAGTGGCCGGATATAAAATCAACTCAAGCAAGTCAGAAGCCTTCCTATACTCAAAGGATAAGCAGGCTGAGAAAGAAGTAAGAGAAATAATACCCTTCACGATAGCCACAAACCATATTAAGTATCTTGGCGTGACTCTAACCAAACAAGTGAAAGATCTGTATGACAAGAACTTCAAGTCTCTGAAGAAAGAAATTGAAGAAGACCTCAGAAGATGGAAAAATCTGCCATGCTCATGGATTGGCAGGATTAATATAGTAAAAATGAGCATCTTACCAAAAGTAATACACAGATTCAATGCAATCCCCATCAAAATCCCAACTCAATTCTTCATAGAGTTAGAAAGAGCAATTCAAAAATTCATCTGGAATAACAGAAAACCCAGAATAGCTAAAACTATTCTCAAGAGTAAAAGAACCTCTGGGGGAATCAGTATCCCGGACCTCAAGCTGTACTACAGAGCAATAGTGTTAAAAACCGCATGGTATTGGTACAGTAACAGACATGTAGATCAATGGAACAGAATTGAAGACCCAGAAATGAATCCACACTCCTATGGTCACTTGATCTTTGACAAAGGAGCTAAAACCATCCAGTGGAAAAAAGATAGCCTTTTCAACAAATGGTGCTGGCTCAGCTGGAGGTCAACATGCAGAAGAATGCAAATTGACCCATCCTTATCTCCTTGCACTAAGCTCAATTCTAAGTGGATCAAAGATCGCCACATAAAACCAGACACACTGAAACTAATAGAAGGGAAACTAGGGAAGAACCTTGAACATATGGGCACAGGGGAGAATTTCCTGAACAGAACTCCAATAGCTTATGCTCTAAGATCAAGAATAGACAAATGGGACCTCATTAAATTACAAAGTTTTTGCAAGGCAAGACACTGTCAAAAAAGACAAAGCGGCAACCAACTAACTGGGAAATGATCTTTACCAACCTTACATCCGACAGAGGGCTAATATCCAATATATACAAAGAACTCAAGAAGTTAAACTCCAGAGAGGCAAGTAACCCTATTAAAAAATGGGGTACAGAGCTAAACAAAGAGTTCTCACCTGAAGAATATCTAATGGCTGAGAAGCACCTAAAGAGATGTTCATCATCCTTAGTCATTAGGGAAATGCAAATCAAAACAACCCTGAGATTCCATCTCACACCAGTCAGGATGGCTAAGATCAAAAACACAGGAGACAGCAGTTGTTGGCGAGGATGTGGAGAAAGAGGAACACTCCTCCACTGCTGGTGGAATTGCAGGCTGGTACAACCACTCTGGAAAGCAGTCTGGCGGTTCCTCAGAAAACTGGGCATGACACTCCCGGAGGATCCGGCTATACCACTCCTGGGCATATACCGAGAGGCTCTACCTGCATGCAATAAGGACACATGCTCCACTATGTTCATAGCAGCCTTATTTATAATAGCCAGAAGCTGGAAAGAACCCAGATGTCCCTCAACGGAGGAATGGATTCAGAAGATGTGGTATATCTACACAATGGAATACTACTCAGCAATTAAAAACAATGAATTCACGAAATTCCTAGGCAAATGGTCAGATCTTGAAAATATCATCCTTAGTGAGGTAACCCAATCACAAAAGAACACACATGGTATGCAGTCACTGATAAGGGGATATTGACCCAGAATCTCGGAATACCCTAGACACAATCCGCATATCAATAGATTTCTAAAAAGATGGTAGGAGAGACCCCTGGTCCTGGAAAGACTGGATGTAGGGGAACACCAGGACAGAGTAATGAGAGGGGGTTGAATGGAGAAAAGAGGGAGGGAAGGGGGCTTATGGGACTTTCGGGGAGGGAGGAAACGGGAAAGGGGAAGTGATTTGGAATGTAAATTAAAAAAATAAAAAAAAATAAAAAATAAAAAGAATGAATTCCACTTACCCATCTTTGCTCACTGGTGGGGGTATAGGAAGAGGTTTGGTGAAACCCTTTTTTCCAACAAGCCAGAAGGTCTCCTCTGTGCCTTTGCCCTTGTTGAAAATATAAAAATTCTTAACCATGTAATAGCCACTTTTTTCTAAAAACATCTGCTGGTCAGTAGGATATAAGCAGTCATTTCAACTCAGAAATAGTCTCAGTTCTCCCATTGTCACCACTTTTTTACCCAATTTTCTATATGGCAAGCTCCAGGTTCAAAGTGAAGTTCATACTGAGCCGTCTGTCATTCAGGCATTCCATCTTTGGCAACATGTGGATTTTTTTTTACTTCAAAGCAAGCAAACATCTGCATGGCCATCTGAGGGTGTTGTTTATTATTTTGAGCCTGTTCTTTTGGCATTAAGCAAGCCACTGTCTCTTTTCCATCTAGCATACATGCGTTCAGCGTCTTCTCCCTATGCTCTACAATCCAACAACTAGGATAAAACCCCAGAGGAGAATACAAATTTGATTTCCAACTTTGATTTTAAGCCTGGGGCATCTCAGTTGCTGTGAGAAGTCTATATTTCTGCAGCATAATTTTTTTCTGACAAGGTGTTTTTCTAAGTAGAGTACCATCCCAAGGATGTCCCCATTTATAGCAAGTTGGTAGATTGTCAAGGATCGCAGATATTAGAAGAGAATGATTATAATTCTATACTAATCACCACAGGACCATCACTTTAGATAACTCTGTATCACCTCCCTCTATTATTCGCCCCACTTTTCTAGTAAACATTTTTCTTACTGTGTCTTTCTCTCTTCCCTTCAATTATTTTTTTTGGCCTGTCTTCTCATTTGCTCTAATTCAGTTAGAAAAAAAATATTTAGACAAAGAGTCATATGCATTCCTTCTTTAATAATAATGAAAATTGTCATACAAATTAAGCATATGTAATTAAGAGTCTCCAGGCAGGTTGCAAATATATGGTTCAAACAAACAATGAAGCAAGCAGGGAAAAATGCTGCAAAGCTCAAGTTGCAGTAACTGACAAGCAACTAACCCAAACTTTCACGTAAGGCTGATTGGTGGGTCCTCTGATTTCTGAAGAGGAAAAAAAAGAGAAGAATATACCCTACCACTCATTCTTTTATTTACTATATCCTTCCTATTCCACAGTTTTGAATAAAAAGATGGTTTTCTCCTTAAGCATATCACAGAATAGTTAACCAAAAACAACTACCAGGTCACCTTTTCTAAAACACGAGGCACTAATTGTCCACTTTCCTTCTATTCACTGTAGAATGTCTTGTAGAATAGTTGCTTAGTAAATGATCAGAAAGTTTCATTAATGGAAATTCCTAACCTTTGAGCACTTAGAATTCTTCAGGTTCATACTGTTGGAACTCAAACTTGAGGACTCAACCCATAGCCATTTAACTGTTTCTCTTGAGATCTACAGGCCACTAGGACAGCACATTAACTTCCAGAGAAACTTTGTAGATGCCAGGATGAAGAGATTTGTGTGGATCCTTAGTCTCTCTGCAATGCCCAACCAATATTTGCAAAAGAAGACTGAAGTGTTATAGGCTCAGGCAAGCTTCCAAATCAAAGAGTATGCAAAGAGGCTCCAGGGGTACCCTGAGGTTTTGGAGCTTATCCAAGAATATTTTTGTGGAATCCTGGCTCCCTGCTTAAACAACCACTTCCACTAATCTGAAGACAGGAAGAGAGGCAAAACAAGTATAGCAATGACCAAAGCCAGAAGCAACCCCCTGCCCATAGGATCTCCCCTCCACCCAAAACATAGCATCCTGCTTTAATATAATACTTTTAAGATAATTGACATCTCCTGTCTTATTTATTCTTTACGGAAGTCCTTGAAAGTATTCTTACTATCAGTCTTATTCTACAGTTTTGAGATGCTGATGTTTATGGCATTAAATTGCTTGTTAATAATCAAGTATAACATAATTGAACACGAGGCTGTCAGACTGAAAATTATCAATGCCCTCTCCCTCCACATTACGTGGTACATGGTTTCTTCAGTGTACTGGAGTCACAGGGCACACATGTCTAGAGGCCAAAAGACAGTTCTGAGGATCTTAAAGGTTGTGAGACTAATGAGCTTTCTGGTAATTTTATGTAAGAACATACCCTGTATAGATAAATAGGAACATGGAGACGATGAAGTTGCTTGTCTGATGTTACTCAAAAATTAGAGAACAGACCATTTGGTCTTCATAAACCTAACAGTATTATTTCTTCACTTCTCAGATCGTGTGTGTGTGTGTGTGTGTGTGTGTGTGTGTGTGTGTGTGTGTGTGTGTGTCTTTTGGGTTGAGAGAAGAAGTAAAAGAGATTGGAGAAGAAGAAAAATCACAAAACAATACTAGTATGTATGGACCAGAGAACCAAATACCTCTAGCAATGAAAATGTACATTTGCTGAGAATAATAGTTTAGGGAAATCTTTTTAGAATGCAAGTGTATATTTAAAAAATCTCGCGGAAATGGAACTGATATGCTACAATACATATAAAATCTCTGCAACAAGCTCCACACTTGTCAAGAGAACAGTAACTTAAGTAAGCTCAGCTGAGGAAAAGGTTAATAAAAATGTCCTAAAATTTTATAAAGTCATCAGGAAGAGAATACTGAAAAAACAGAACTGGCTAATTAGGTATTAGGGAAACATGGTGCCAATATGGTGCAGGAGTTCACATGGGCGTTGGGATAGCTATCCAAACAAGCCAAGTTTCTCATCTCTAAATGATTCCGTTCCCAAGCTACCTTATTAGTTTCCTCATCTTGGTCTCTTTCTTTTTATAGTCACCCAATCATTATGAGTATCCCATGTAATTACTATATTCTATTCTCTTGCCCAATCTAAGCCACTGCTTGGATTCCACTAAGGAAAACAATACAAAAAAAAAATTTCATCACTTTAGTGAAGGAAATATAGTAAGGAAAGAACATTGCTACTGGATCCAAAGGTGGAGTTCAAGAAAAGAGGCTTTGCTGGAGATATTTCAAGCTGGAAGGAGAACATGTTTGCAGCCATCAACTTTGAAATTACAGCTGGCTGGTCATCACATGGAGCAAGCTACAGAGTGGATAAAGAGTAGAAATGTTGAGTTAAAACATTCTGATATGGATTGGCTATATGATATAGTCAGATCAGGCATACCTTATCTGTCTCCAATACACTAGCAAACTCCTTTGCCTAACTCCTGCTATACAATGTGTAACTTCTGACTCTTGTGGGGAGGAAGGTGAAATGAACAGAAACAAAAGGGGGGGGGACTTTCACTCTAAACATCTCACACTTACTATGTCTTCCTCATGAGGCTCCTGCCACCCTGCAAATCAGGTACCAAGGTAGCATTTAAAAAAGCAGTTCTTCCTCATGCTTTGTATAACCATCTTCTAAAATTTCCTGAGATAGGGGAAACTTCAGGTTGCAAAGGGCTCCTTTGAAGCCAAGCTTCATTTCTCATTTGTGTACTTGAAAAACCAGGGAACTAGGGCCAGTTTTTCTTTTTCGTTTTCTTTTTTTTTTTTTTTCAGTTTCAAAAGTGAGAGCTCTTCAGTTCTTAGGCTTTTAGGTGAGATTTCTGTACCTAGCAATACAGAGAAAAGTGCTCCAGGAAACCAAGCTGCCTTTGTGCCTCACTGCTGGGAAATGACAGACTGTACAGTAGAATCACAAAAGCCTTGAGCGATCTGATTTGCTGCCCATGTAATAACCCTACCCCATCATGTCGTTGTGTGAGTTCTCTGCAGAGGCAATGAAAAGCCTCTGCCCTTCTGTAAGTGCATTATCCTACCTGCCAGAAGATATTAACAATCTCTTGCACCAGCTGAACTAACATCTGGTAGAAAACGAGGTCATCGACCAGAGCTAAGCGCTCCTATCTTTAACTCCTAAAATCTACTGACATATGTCAATCACCACCATTTAGGGGAAAGCACACCAATGACAGGAACAAATTGCACCACCCTTACTGCCCATCTTTGCTTTTTCCCATGAATAATTGATCACTTAAAAATTATCTTCATATACTATGGTGTCATGGAAGCAAACCTGACTTTTTGAGATCTGGTCTAATTCTGCTAGCAAATGACAATGACATCCCATGAAAGGCTTTGCCTTTCTAGGTCTTGACTCTTTTCTTACAATGAGCAAGTTAGATTATCAGACCCATGGACCACAAAGCTAGAAGGAGATGAAGAAAATCCAGTGGAAATTCCAAAAGGGTGGTTGGATTATCCCAGTGCCAAACTCCAGGTCAAATAATAGCCTTAACAGAGAGAAAAGATCTTGCTAAACATTTGTCTTTCATAAAAACAGACTCTTTCCGAATTCTCCACCCTTTGAGAACCCCTGGCCTTGGAGAAAGACCTGTGTTTGTGTGTGTGTGTGTGTGTGTGTGTGTGTGTGTGTGTGTGTGTTTGTGTGTGTGTTTGTAGTGGGCCAATGGTATGACTAAAAAAGTCAGCAAAGGCAGCCACTGAGTGGGCTAAGTGAAAAATCTAAATTGATCAATACCATGACTATGTTCAACAGTGCCAAAGAGTAAAGTAAATAAAATGGAAATTAGACAACTATAATAATAGCATAACTCATTACTAAACCAAATTCTGGACAGTTCTTCTGGATAGAACAATAGAACTTACATTCTTTAAAAAAAAAAAAAGAGCAGAAAGATTTTCAAGTGTCCTACATCTGATTTGAGGTTAATATGAAGGAGGAGGAGGGGGAGGGGAAGGAGGGGGAGGAGGGGGAGGGAGAGGAGAAAGGAGGAGGGGGAGAAGGAGGAGGGGGAAGAAGGAGGAGAACAACAACAACAATGAAGAAGAAACCACAAATGGAACTCCACAATTTGTCCAACATGTAGCTCCAAGTCTCAGACTCCCCGTGAGCTTTTTCAACAGACCATGACCTCTCAAGTTGCAGGTGTGTCTGAGAGGTTTGGCTCCTCAAACAAATGGTGTTTTACCTTGAGCTCTGTTCTGCCACGAAGCTCTACTTCATAGCCTTCACTCAGAGTCCGAAGAATTGTTACTGTGCTGAGACTGACATGAATTCGGTATGCTGTAAAAGAAAGGGAAGCATTGCTTTGGCTCCTTTCTCACTGGTAAGATAGCCGAGACCTGCACAATGTGATGAATGCCCCTACTTCAGAGCATAAAAATGTTGGGGAGGGGGGAGCAAGAGCTGTAGTCCTAGTTGGATGGAAGGAGTGATGACCTCATCAGCCGCAAAGAAGGCATTAGCAGTAGCATCCAGCAGCCTCCTAGATGCCATCTCAGATGAAAGGTCATGCAATAGCAAGGTGTTAATTTAACTCAAAGCTTGAGAGGCAGAAAGCAACAACCTCCACTGTGCTCTCAGCTACAATGTATCTTCCTCTGAGGGAAGTTTGGCTTCAGCAGTTTGTTCCTTGGGTTGTTATTAAGGCTGAATTCTCCAGACCTATATAATCCTACTTTACATAAAAAGGTGTCTTTTCCATAGTAGGTACACTGACAGCCATCTCTTAGTATTATCCCATTTAAAACATCAGTGAGAAATAGCCCAATTTCTTTCTATCAATCAGTATTTTGGGAGTATCAGACAATGCTTTTTTTTTTAATGATCAGTGAATGCTTCCAGACATAAGTATGCATAAGTATTTTTGTTCCGGACTTAGATTTCAACATGGGACAGGAGACTTAGATTTGGGTAATTAGATCTTTCAAATTTCATTTATGACTGAATTGTAATTCTTTACTGAAAACTTGCTCTCTGAGATAAGGTCCTCGAGCTTCCTGACAACCGTCACTGTGTGACCTGACAACTTGTTGAGATTGAGTCTTAAATAAAAGTTCAATCTGTTCTCATATGTCCTTGCAGAAGCTGTCCACCCAGAAACTGGTTACAATTTGAATAGGAAGACATGGCTGAAAAGAACAGGACACCTTTATCATGGATATTCACAAGGATTTGCCTTTACTTAACAGCTCAGTGCCGATTGTTTGTCTTTATTATTGATGCACATTCATCCAAAGACTCTGCTCAGAAACAGTTGTCCTGTTCCTTAAAACCACATCCCTGAGAAGTGTATCCATTCCACTGTGTGTTGTTCCACCAGCCTCAGATCTTCAGGAAATCTCCAAGTACACTGATCCTGCCTTTGTGGTGGGGCACATAGCTCAAAAAAAAAAAAGCAGTTGATTCTAACCAGTGTCTATCGACATGATAAGGAGGATCACTTGTAAGTCTCTAATTACTCCCATTTAGGAATCCCAGGGTATTTATTTGGATATGAAGGAGATACTGATGAAATTGATTTTTTTTTTATTAAGAAGTATGTTACAAGCCGGGCAGTGGTGGCGCACGCCTTTAATCCCAGCACTTGGGAGGCAGAGGCAGGAGGATTTCTGAGTTCGAGGCCAGCCTGGTCGGCTACACAGAGAAACCCTGTCTCAAAAAACAAAAAAAAAAAAGAAGAAGTATGTTACATACCCTAGTGTTACATCCAACAGGTCAGAGGCTACCTCTTATCAGACCTTCACTAGTGGTAGAGCTTACTGCCATATTCAATTCAAAGTCATAAGCCTTCAGAAAAGCACACTAACCAGGTTCCTACACACAGAGATCACACGAGCATGCTTCTTTGTATCTCACACAATGCCTTCCCTGCAAAGCCTGGACTTACTAAGCACTTACTATGGGTGATTCAGTGCATTCATTTTCTCTTCCTGCCTGACCGCTAGACAAGACGCTGCCTAAATCTCAGAATTCAATTTCTGCTCTCAGCTCTGTCTTTTCAAAGTGTAATGTGTGGAGTTTTCCTGAGTGCAGATCAGAATATGACTTCAGCCTTATACAAAGTTTACATCAGTCCTAAGCACTATGCCAAATCTGCATTGCAGATCCATGACTATTTTAACTCTATATTGGGTTGTACTTCAAGGTACGGTCATATGCACAGTCATATGCACACAGTGGTCCCTGGATGACCACTTCCATGGCCTCTGCCATATCTGGGGAGAGGGGTTTAAAGACTTTCCCAGATGCCATAAAATTTAGTCTGAAAACATTTTCTAAGTTCTGCGCTGCCTCATAGTCATGGGTACACAGGCTAGCTACATCGGCTAAGACTGGATCCATTGTATAAACCTGTTTCTGTACATGAATGACGCAGAGTGGGGTCATACAGGGCACCACCAGCCGTGCTACAGGCCACAATACCATCAGGGACTAGTGTCAGTATGTTGCTGAAGTTGGAGCTTGAAGTTTTGCCTTAATCACGGCAAGGGCCAGGGCTGCTGCTGATTTAAATGATCTCTTTCATTCACTTAAATAAAATTCCATGAAAGCTGTGCGTAGGGTTTAACTCTGTTCTCTGTTTTTCTTATAATACCGTGGAGAATTTGCTTTACTGAACCATGGTATCAATAAAAAGGCACATTGTGATGCTGACTGTATTTCAGTAGAGACGATGAGCAGTCAAGAAATGGTTGGTAGAGCATCTTGCCCATAACAAACAAGTGGCAGAATAATTCGTACAGTTTTGTTTGCAAATATAGGAGGAAAAGGAAGTAGAACCCTTCCTACTCTGACCATTTTTGATAGAAGCTAAGGATTTTATGTCCAGGCCGGTTGGAATTAATTATTTTGGAAACCCAAGCTCCTTGGATTGTAGGATTATCGCTAGCTAAATTCTAGGGGCTTATTTGATAGAGCCAGGAACTCCTGGAGATCTAACTAGTTCAAAAATTGGACTCCAGCAGCAAACAGTAACAGCCAGCTGGGAGGCAGCTGGCTTGCGCACCTTTACAAACTAGTTGAAAACTGAAAATGTCAGTCTGTTACCTAGTTCTCTTCTCTACATGACTCCCTCACACCTACTGGGCTGGCTAATTCTTTCGTTTGCCCAAAAGACTTTTTGAAGTTGTTTTGATCAAATTGACTGGTTGTTTCAGTGGCACTTAGCTACTGCTTTATTTCTAGAACAAGGTAGGGACATGTTCAGTCCAACATCACCCCCTACTGGTTTGCTATTAGAGGCCAGGGAAATGTGTGATAGGCCTTAATTGTCTCGAATTATCTTTCCTTTTTCTTAAAAACAAAACATTAAAGCACCAAGTACCCAATTTTCTTTCCCCTCTCTTGAAGAATCACTATCCCAATTGGAAGATGGCCTCACCTTGGCCATCTACAAATACTCACGTAGCCCTGTTGATTCCATTCGAGAAGCCGTGTTCACAGTGTCCCCAAACAAGCAATATCTGGGCATGGTGAGGCCCACCACTCCAGCAACAACAGGCCCTGTTGAACATCAGGAGAGTGGGACTGGAGTCAACAGGTGTATATTCAGTGCTAACAGATGAGCCATGCAAGCAGGGTGTAGGTGACTAAGGAGAAGAACCAAAGCTCCCCTCAAACCATTGCTCTAGAAATCTAAAGGAAGACTGGTGATTGAATAATGAATGTTGGTCTACAAGAAAGTGAATTTACTGTGTTCCAGACATGACTGCCTTTCGGATTTACACCTCTATTCTAGTAAGAGTTCTACTCAGAATGCTGATATCTGTCAACAGGACAAAGACACATCAAAATAAAACCAGAAAAGCCTGAACAAGAACACAGGATCCAAATAGGTTTGTTGCAAGGGGGAAATGTGACTGTTTCTTGTGTGTCTTGATTAGAAGAAAGTCCATCTCCCAACTGTGTCAATGAAGAGAATTATTGCTCAGACAATCAGAAAATATGTAAACAAACAGCTGACTTTCCATTATCTGTGGTAGCGGTGTGGAAGAACAGTGTGCAGAGATAATCTAAAATTATTTCCCATTTGTCCTTGCAGGAATTTTTGTTCTCACACTATTACAGCTGTGTTACATGTTCAAGATAGCTGAAAAAAAAAGACAACTTCAGCAGGTAGGCAGATAAATGAGCTGAACAGTTGATAGAAAGTCCCCCATCATTACCTTTCTGAGTTTTGCTTTTTCTATGTTTAAATTTTCATCATATCTATGCTGTTTCCTGAATTAAAGTCATTGTTTTGCTTCCAAAGTTTTTCCTACTATAAATAAGAACAAATTAGAACTAAAACTATATATATATATATGTATGTATATATATATATATATATATATATATATATATATTCACTTTAATTCATGTCTTTTTCATTCAGTAGCATCTACTAGGGTACAACTGGTACTATGGCGACTCAAAAATAAATAATGTATGGTCTCAGATATCCACACATGAATGAAGAGAGGAGACTGCCAGGCAATAGGCAAGCAAGTACCAGTGCAAGACAATGTGGCTGAGGCCAAGCAAATTGTAAACACAGAAGAACTGGAGTATTTTAGAAAATGCGCAGTTTGCTATTAGGACCTGACTCAGTGAAGAATTTTCCTACAGGCAAGGCTTTCCCAGACTCTTATAAGATGAGTAGGATTCAGTTACAGGTGAAAGAGACATACATCAAAGATTTGTGATTGGGATTTCAGCATACATAGACTTTTGGGGAGCTCTTAGGGAAAGCATTCTACCAGTTCAGGCATCTGCGGGAAGACTTTAGATCAGGTTCAGTTAAAAGGGTTTTACAAAATAAGGTCCTTGGCCCACTAGGAAAATTTGAGCAATAGTTATATGAAGAATATCTTTGTCTTCTCCCTCTTGAGTCAGTGTATTGCATGCATTGAAGGGGTGGATACCTTTATAGAAAAGCTTTTAGGCATCTGCTGTCATGAAATCAAACAAAAGGCTTTGGAAAAGAGGTGATGGGGTAACATAGGCAGCCAAAGTGGGGACTTAAAACACTATGACTTGTTGGCAGTCTGATTGATTACCATGAGTAAGTTGGCATGGGACTCTAAGTTTGTGTTCATTTGTTGGAAAAGAGAGTTTGACAATTTAAATAGGCTATATTT
Source organism: Tokudaia tokunoshimensis (assembly GCA_036184795.1). Lineage (NCBI taxonomy): Eukaryota > Metazoa > Chordata > Mammalia > Rodentia > Muridae > Tokudaia > Tokudaia tokunoshimensis. Next base: position 94,837,706 of record BTHU01000023.1, read on the forward strand.
GAAATAATTAGGATACCAAATAAAGGGGTGTTTGTTTTGGTTTTGGTATTTTTGTTTGTTTTTATTTTTTCTTTTTTATAAAAAAAAAGAATGACCATCTGCTATATGCTAAGCTTTCAATGCAAATACATGAATAAGATTATGGTTCTGGTGCCAGAGAGCTTAAGGTTTAATAGAAGTACAAGCAAGACAACATGGATTCTGCTGAAGGCTATGGAAAGGATAAATAATAGAGGCAAGTGTAGAAGCAAAATGATGCTAATGCAATGATCAATATAGGAGAGAGATGCTAGTGGCCTAGACTTGAGAAGACTTTAACAAGGTAAAACAAAACAGTCTCCAGAAATGTTTAAAAGGACAAAAGATTTTAAAAAGTAGTAATTGGGGCTGGCAAGGTGGTTCCAAAGGAAAAGACACTTGCCACCAAGTCAGACAACCTGACATTAGAGAAGGACAGAACTAAGTGTTGTAAAGAGTCCTCTGACCTTGACACCAGCACTGTGGCACAAACACATACACAAGAAAATAAACTAAAAGAAGATTAAATAAAATAACTAGTAGTTGGTTCAATATTGAAGGTGAGAAGGAGGAAGGAATCCAGAATGACTTTTGAGATGATAATTAGCTCATTGGCAGTAACACTAAATGAAATATAAACACAGGAGAGGACACTGATATGGAAAGAAAATAGTTCTGTTTTAGACTTGTTGAGTCTAACAAATGAGACAGTCCTGTGGAAATATCATCAGAAAGACTGACACACACAGGTGAAACTTAAGGGAAAAATTTCCCTGGAACTATAGTGGTTTTTTGGTTTTTTGTTGTTTTTTTTTAAAGTGGTGTAATTATACTTTAAGTTCTAAAAATATGTTTATAAAATAAAGAAACAAATTGTCTATAGTCACCAGCGGGTATATAGTAGTTAAATAAAAAAGATGGCTGGAGGGGCTTGAAGACATTTATTTAAGAGAGGATGAGTACAGGAGAAAAAGGCTTCTGATTAATTGATTACATTATCTTAAACACCATAAATATTTGGCAATCTTGTAGCATAGTTAAACAGAGAAATGGTGAAAAAACAAACAAACAAACAAAAATCACAAAGAAATGGTGATACAGAATGAGAAGTTTAGGCTGCAGCATCTGTGGTGCTCAGTGAAGTGGTATAGGGAGAGGAAAGAAGAAAATCTGATTAGACAGAAAAAAGTGAACCATTTCGGGACAGCAAGATAATCCAGCTGTCCACTATCAGAGGACTTCTTCATATTTCTTCCTTCTCCTCTAAGCCTTCCTTGAGGCATATAGAAATGGTTTCTCTTGCTTTCACTAGCTTCTCTTACCTGAGTGCAAGCCTATTCGAATTCGGACCGGCACCTCTGGCATGTGTCTCATCTTAAAGGTACCCACAGAGCTCAGGATATCCAGGGACATGTTTGCAATCTCAGCTGCATGCCTACTGCCATTCCTCTTTGGAAGGCCTGAGGCCACCATGTAGGCATCTCCAATGGTCTCTACCTGGGAATTATAAAAAGCAGGATTAACAAACTAGGGAAGCAACACCCTTCACAACTTTCACAAACAATACAAAGTATCTCAGTGTGACTCCAACCAAACAAGTGAAAGATCTGTATGACAAGAACTTCAAGTCTCTAAAGAAAGAAATTGAAGATGACCTTAGAAGATGGAAAGATCTCCCATGCTCGTGGATTGGCAGGATTAATATAGTAAAAATGGCCAACTTGCCAAAAGCAATCTACAGAATCAATGCCATCCCCATCAAAATTCTAACTCAATTCTTCATAGAGTTAGAAAAAGCAATTCTGAAATTCATCTGGAATAACAAAAATCCCAGGATACCTAAAACTATTCTCAACAATCAAAGAACTTCTGGGGGAATCAGTATCTGGAATTCAAACAGTACTACAGAGCATTAGTGATAAAAACTGCATGGTATTGATACAGTGACAGGCAGGTAGATCAGTGGAATAGAATTGAAGACCCAGAAATGAACCCACACACCTATGGTCACTTGATCTTTGACAACGGAGCTAAAACCATCCAGTGGGAAAAAGATAGCCTTTTCAACAAATGGTGCATGGTGACCTCGATTGGAGGTCAGCATGCAGAAGAATGCAAATAGATCCATTCTTATTTCCTGTACAAAGCTCAAGTCCAAGTGGATCAAGGACCTCCACATAAAACCAGACACACTGAAACTAATAAAATAGAAAGTGGTGAAGAACCTTGAGCACATGGGCACAGGGGAAAATTTCCTGAACAGAACACCAATAGCTTATGCTCTAAGATCAAGAATTGACAAATGGGACTTCATAAAATTGCAAAGTTTCTGTAAGGCAAAGGACACTCTCTATAGGACAAAGCAGCAACCAACAAATTGGGAAAAGATCTTTACCAACTCTACATCCTACAGAGGGCTAATATCCAATATATACAACGAACTCAAGAAGTTAGACTCCAGAGAACCAAATAACCCTATTAAAAATGGGGTACAGAGCTAAATAAAGAATTCTCAACTGAGGAATATCAAATAGCTGAGAAGCACCTAAAGAAATGTTCAGCATCCTTAGTCATCAGGGAAACACAAATCAAAACAACCCTGAGATTTCACCTCACATCAGTCAGAATGACTAGGATCAAAAGCTCAGTTGGCAGCAGATGCTGTCAAGGATGTGGAGAAAGAGGAACTGAACACTCCTCCACTGCTGGTGGGATTGCAAGCTGGTACAACCACTCTGGAAATTGACAATCTGAAAATTGGACATAGTACTACCTGAGGACCTAGCTATACTACTCCTGGGCATATACTCAGAAGATGCTTCAACATGTAATAAGTACACATACTCCACTATGATCATAGCAGCCTTATTTATAATAACCAGAAGCTGTAAAGAACCCAGATGTCCCTCAACAGAGGAATGGATACAGAAAATGTGGTACATTTACACAATGGAATACTACTCAGCTATTAAAAACAATGAATTCATGAAATTCTTAGGCAAATGGATGGAACTAGAAAATATCATCCTGAGTGAGGTAACCCAATCACAAAAGAACACACATGGTATGCACTCACTGATAAGTGGATGTTAGCCTAGAAGCTTGGAATACCAAAGATATAATTCACAGACCAATTGTAGCTCTAGAAGAAGGAAGACCAAAGTATAGATACTTTGGTCCTTCTTAGAAAGGGGAACAAAACAGCCATGGGAGGAGATATATAAAGTGAGAAGCAGAGACTGAAGGAAAGGCCATCCAGAGACTGCACACCTGGGGATCCATCCCATACACAGACACCAAACCCAGACAATAATGTGGATGCCAACAAGTGCTTGCTGACAGGAGCCTGATATAGCTGTCTCCTGAGAGGCTCTGCCAATACCTGACAAATATAGAGGTGGGTGCTCCCAGTCAACCATTGGACTGAGCACAAGGTCCCTAATGGAGGAGCTAGAGAAAGGACCCAAGGAGCTGAAGAGGTTTACATCCCCATAGAAGGAACAACATTATGAACCAAGCAGTACCCCCAGAGATCCCAGGGACTAAACTACCAACCAATGAGTACACATGGAGGGGCCCATGCCTCCTGATACATTTGTAGCAGAGGATAGCCTTGTTGGACGTCAAAGGGAGGAGAAACCCTTGGCCCTGAGAAAGCTCAATGTCCCAGTATAGGGGAATACCAGGTCAGGGAAGCAGGAGTGGGTGAGTTGGCAAGCAGGGGGAAGGGAGGGATAGGATAGGGTGTTTCTGGAGGGGAAACCAGGAAAGGGAATAACATTTGAAATGTAAATAAAGAAACTATCTAATAAAAAAGTAGGATTAACAAGCAGGCAACCTCTTCATGTTACTTTTCCCCCATGGGATTTCATTAGTGTGATAGAAGCCACATATGTAAAGTGAGGGAGGCAGGGTGGGTCTGTCAATAATTCATTTGCCTGTCATACATCAGAATCATTTAAGAAGCTCTACTAAAATACTAATGCAGAGGCCTCACAACCAGGGATCCTGAAGTAAATATAGCTACTTCAAAGGCTATTGAATGACTCTAGGAAAATGTCAAGTTCAACAAATTCCTGTATGAAGGGAAAGTGGCACTGCCCCTAAGATGCCCCTGGCAAATTATTCTAAGAAAATGTAACCAAGATACTGCCATAGAGAAAGCCTTTCTCCAGCTAATTTTAGGTAAATGGGCAGCCTTGGAGGGAAGTATAGGGAAGGAAAAGGAAGGACAAGAAGAGTCTGGACCCTCTAATTAGTCATGCTAATATGACAGTCAGTTTCACAAGCCTTTTGAGTTAGGAGAACTGATGAGTCTTTTCCCACCAATCACCTCCTCCTCTCCTACTGCTATATCCTTGAGGGACAATATAGAGACTTCAATATGATTGGCTCATGAGAAGTGATACTATTAGGAGGTGTGGCTTTGTTGGAATAGGTGTGGCCTTGTTAGAGGAAGTGTGTCACTATGGAGGTTGGCTTTGAAATCTCCAAGCACTCACAGTCTGCCTCATGAGGAAGAGAGGCTGCCTGCTCTTGGCTGCCTGCAGAAGGCTTTGAGGTTTCCTAGCACTCACAGTCTGCCTCATGAGGAAGAGAGGTTGTGTCCTCTTGACTGCCTGCAGAAGACAGTCTGCTCCTGGCTTCCTTTGGATGAAGATATAGAAAGCTCAGCTCCAGCACCATGTCTACCTGCAGGCTGCCATGTTTCCTACCATGATGGTAATGGACTGAAATTCTGAAACTGTAAGTCAGTCCCAATGAAGTGTTGTCTTTTATAAGAGTTGCTATGGTCATGGTGTCTCTTCATAGCAATGAAACCCTAAATAAGATAGGCAATAACTCTGGCCTTTGACTATTCTGCTGGAAACAGGTCCCTGCTCCTCATCTTCCCTGTAGAGTGTGCTCACTCCTCTAGATAGCTCATATGTAGAAGCTTTTCAGATAAATTCAAATAAAACTGAAAGAACTTCTGTGAAGTTTGCCAATCAGACTGGCTTACTATGAGTTTCATTACAGCTAAAAATCAATAAAATTCTGGAGACATACTACCCTGGGTAGAATCTCAAATTCACCACTTACAATCATGGGACAGGTCACTTATATCATCTTTGCTCCATCTAGTGTGCCCATCTTTAAAATAAGTTAATGTCAATGCCTACCTCATAGGATTTTTAGAACTAAATAATGTACATCAAGGCACTTAAAACTGGTCAGGAGGAGATAGCATATATTAAGTACAATCAATCACTACCACTACCATCATCATTACCATTACCACTACTACCACTACCATCATCATCACCATCACCAACACCACTACCAACAAAAATTATGTCTTGAAGCACCAGTCTTAGGACTATGATTATTATTCATTTCCAGAAAATGAAGTTTTGGACTCAGCAACAAAGCTCACATAATGACTTTTTAAATAACTAATAATTTGGGGCATTTGCCCCATAGGACTTTTACTTCAGTGTGCTTTCAGTCTCCCAGCTCTGGTATAATTTGGAGAGAAGATTCCTGCTGTCACACAGATAGGACGGACTGAACAATAGAAGGAACGGATACAATGCAAAGGCTATGTGGGCATGCTATGTTAGTGGGTGACCATTATCAGAGCATGGTAGTTGTCCATTTAGCTTGATAAGTTGTCACCCCAGATACCCTAATGATCTGAGAACATTAAAAGAACACAAGATCTGGCCCAAATGAGCATTAGTGTGTAGTTGGCCATGAGGAATTATAGGACACATCCGTCAAAGAATTGTTCAAGGGAAGCAAAGGCATAGAAAAGGATCTGGTTGAGATGGGGCAGTTGAAGGAACGAATGATTTGTACAAACAAATCACAGACTTCTGCAGTAGAATTCTCACATCCATTTTAGATTATCAAGTTCCAGGGGAGGTGATTCCAATTTTACAGGAAAGGAAAATGAAAATACACACGGGTTTGGTGACTCACTGATGGTTCAATTTTTATTTCCTTTGCCCAGTATTGTTTTTAATAAACAAGCCTGAAAATTTAGATTCCATTTTTGGATTCAGACAGCCCTGTTCCATCTTAAAAACAGTCGGCTAACTCTGCATTGCAGCCAAGAAGTACCAAAATAGCTAATGGCTTCATCCCCAGGACCCCCAATGATTGCCTGAGCAGAATCAGCTGGATTGATTAAGCTAGCGGCTGTGTTACTGCCCATGCTGAATCATCTTTGATTTTAGTTTCAACTGAATTAGCTTTCAGTGATTTGTTTCTCTCTTCAGGATTCTTGAGTTCAACAAGTTCAGACAGGTAGCCTGATTCCATAGATTTTTCCTCCACGGTGGTTTCCATGTGCATCTCTTGATTAGTTTGCAGTGCCTGCTGATTGACAGGTATGATGTCTATTTCTGAACCCTATTTAGATTGCAGAGTTTAGCCATAAGGGTCTCTACCTGTCTAATCTGAGATAAATACAATGCCCAATGTGATTTGAGAGCTGGACCATTTGAGACTGCTGTGAAGGATCCAATAAATGAAGCTTTTCCATGGTTCCTGGGACATAAGAGTTATCTAAACTTTGGGATACCTGAGGCATCTTTTTTTTCCAATATGATGAGTATCCATGTTTTTAACAACATGGAAATGTCTCTGCAGAACTATGATATTTTTAGTTATTTTGTACCTAGAGACAATAAATATACCATGTACAAAGAATAATAGTAAAGAATCACAGTACCAAAAAAGATGAAAGGAGTCATCTGTCATCTCCTCATATTCTGCAACCTTTGGTTATCTTTAAAAATAGAGTGTAACTAGGTTGGAGGGAAGGGATATGGTGAATGGATATTTCCTCAAACTTCATATCACTAGGTGTACTTTGGGTTACCCTGTATCAATTCCCAAACATCACATTTGTAAGAGAACTCTGATATAATGCTATGTTCCTTCTTGTCTATTAAACAATACCTAAGGAGAAGATAAAATTTTTCATAACATGTATGATGTCAACACAAACTTTACCAAGATGTACTCTGTAGCAGCCATCAACTATGAGAAAATTGCCAATATTTCTATATTCTTTTCATTAACCAGCACAATACTTGCTATGTTGTTCAGATTCATCCAATGAACTGCAATAACTCTCCCCATCTTAACCTCTTCTTAGTCATAATTGTAGAAAACATCTCCAGAGAAATCTTTCCTAAAAGACTTTATTCTATAAAACCACATCCTTCAATTTTGGAATACACATAGATAAATTCCATGTAAAAAGTTTCATGCTAGAAAGTATTAGTTTGCTAATTAACATACCTTATAGACATCATGACTGCCAATGATGGCATCAAAGAGTGTGTACAGGTCATTCAGAAGGTCCACTACTTCAATGGGCTCACTCATGGCTGAGATGGTGGTGAAGCCCACAATGTCACTGAAGTACAAGGTGACCAAGTCAAATCCCTCAGGTTCAACTGTACAGCCCTTTTTGAGGGATTCAGCAACTGATCTGAAAAGGAGAAATAGCTATTCCTAAGAAGAGATTAGCCTCCTTATGTGCCACACACTAAAGACAAATTCTCTAAAAATCACTGTCAGCTAAATAATGAGAAAGAGTTTCATCTGAGTAGACCATTAAAGTGCTCACTTATACAATATATATATATATATATATATATATATATATATATATATGAGCTTCAGGTGCTAAGACGGGTACTAGAAAAGAATGATCTGGTCTCTGTCCCCATAGAGTTTCTTCAGCTCCTGGGGCTTCTACTTTACCCTCTTTCTTTGGGAAATGTTCCCAGGTGGTAAGTTTTCTAAGAGGCTAGTTCAACAATGATCTCATTAAAGAGCATGTACTTGGGAGGAAATGGAAATTCGAGCCACAGATAAGGGAGAAAGTCCCCTGGAAGCAACAGGCCTGCTTCTTTCCTATAGGAACTCAAAAAGCTGCCTGTTTGGTTTTGTTTCAAATTGGCCACCTTCCTGGCTCTGACACGAAGTGACATATAGAAAAATCATGTCTGATGCCAAAGTTAAAATGGCCATCATGTTCCCCAGGAAGAAGGGAATTAGGATGCATGCTCTGCTTCCTTGCTGTCCATTTCTACTTTGATTTGAAGGTGTGACTCAGAACCACTGGGAATAGAGAGGGTGAAGGACAGGGGGAGGGAGCAGTTAGTTGGTGAGGAACTTTTTCCTCTGTTTTAAAATGGAGCACACTGTGACGAGCATTCCCAGCCCTCAGGCATTCACACATACAGTGGTAGCATCTGCCTTAGAAGCTTTTCAGTTTTCTGTTTTTCAATTTCCAGTTCTTCAGTCCGTTCCCGGATCAAATCTTCCAAGTTGCTAGAATACTGCTCCAACATCCGAAGCATAGACTCGATAATATTAGTCTTTTTCCCTTTGTTGAAAGTTTTAAACTGAAAGTAAAGGAGACAAAAGAGTCTATGAGTGCTTGGGGTCCAAACTCAGTAATGATGGAGCAGCTATCTGTTTCTTCTGAAGTGTCACACCAGGAGAAATGAGCCCAGATATAAATAGGAGAGGTCAACATCCAGTCTTATTGTCGCCCTGGTGCATCACGGAGCACTTTCCACCCCTAGCCCCAAAGCAGTTCCCCCAATTTTTCTGGTTCTTTCAAGTCTGAGTACAACGGTTCAGAGTAAACTCCTTCATTTCTGAAATGTTATAACAATTGTAGCCACTTTCAAGAAAACAAGATCTGGTTTAGAGCCCAAGACAATTGTGGGTAACATAAGAGGGAGAAAGAAGGCAGGAACTAATGTTTTATTCAATTTTTCTTTTTTAAAAAAATTGTATATTTTCTTTATTTGCATTTCAAATGTTTTCCCCTTTCCAGGTCTCCCCTTCAGAACCCCTATCCCATCCCTCCTCTCCCTGCCTCTATGAGGGTGCTCCCCCACCCACCCACCCACTCCTGTCTTCCTGCCCTGGCTTTCCCCTACACTGGGGCATTGAACCCCCTCAGGCCCAAGAGCCACTCCTCCCACTGATTCCAACAAGGCCATCCTCTGCCACATGCAGCCGGAGCCATGGGTCCCTCCATGTGTACTCTTTGGTTGGTGGTCCAGTCCCCAGGAGCTCCGGGGGGGGGGGTGTCTGGCCTTCTAGCCAGTTGATACTGTTGCTTCCCCAATGGGGATGTAAACCACCTCAGCTCCTTCAGTCCCTTCTTCAACTCCTCCATCAGGAACCCCAGTGCTCAGTCCAATGGTTGGCTGAGAACATCTGCCTCGCTACTTGTCAGGCTCTGGCAGAACCTCTCAGGAGACAGCCATATCAAGCTGGAAACAACTCAGATGTCCCTCAACAGAGGAATGGATACCGAAAATGTGGTGCATTTACACAATGGAATACTACTCAGCTATTAAAAACCATGACTTCATGAAATTTTTAGGCAAATGGATGGAACTAGAAAATATCATCCTGAATGAGGTAACCCAGTCACAAAAGAACACACACGGTATGCACTCAGTGAGAAGTGGATATTAGCCCAAAAGCTTGTAATACCCAATTGAGCCCAAAAGCTCAATTCAATTCACAGACCACATGAAGCCCTAGAAGAAGGAAGTCCAAAGTGTGGATGCTTCAGTGCTTCTTAGAAGGGTGAACAAAATGCTCATAGAAGGAAATATGGAGAAAAAGTGTGGAGCAGAGACTGAAGGAAAGGCCATCCAGAGATTGTCCCACCTGGGGATCCATCCCATATACAGTCACCAAACCTGGAGGCTATTGTGGATGCCAGGAATCATTCAAGTTTTCAACCCATGAAATCACCTTTATCCTCAAATGATACAATGTAGTCAAAGAAGGTCTTGACTACTTAGAGTGTTCAAAATATAACACAGGAAGATACTCCTCTACTTCTTATCATGGCATTTAACACTAAATGGTTCCATCTGGTACCTGCTTTTCATATCAGTCAGGATCATGTAGACATTCAGCTAGCTTTGGTCTGTGTTGTTCCCTGATTCCTAAGAGGTAGCTGCTTGGTGTGGATGTCCAATATACCCTCTTGGGACCTTGAGCATTTACAAGGATCTTATTAACATAAGCATTTGACTCATGAATGGGTAGCTTCCTCCATGGTGCTTTTGTCACCATGGTCATAACCAGTAAAGATTAGTAGTGGCTTTATTGAATAGACGTTAAAGGCTATGCCCAACAAGTTTCATACCACATGGCCACAAATGTTCTGCATAGAACTCCTTGTCCCAAAGTGGACAGTAGGAGGCCCCTTCTGAACTCTGTGCACAACTATAAGTCCACCAAGATCCATCAACCAGTTTAAATCCCCTGAGTTCCCCCCTACAGCCTCACTTAGAGAAATTCACTCATCTCTGTGCATTTAAGGTATATTATTAGATGCTATAAGAGAGGAGGTTACTCTTGTCATCAGACAGAAAAAACTTCCAGTAAAGCATTTTAGTGAAGGGATCCCCAGTAATGTTTTGTTTGAAAGTCCCATGATGGGCACTCCTCCTGTCTATCAGCGACTTATCTACTGCCTTCTGAAATAACATCTTCAGCATCAACACAAGGACAAATGGTTTTTCCTCCTGCCTCATGATAAGTTTTGAGAAATGTGACCTTTATGGTCCTTTGCTCTTTCCATACCATTGAACACCTGTTAGAGTGTCCTCAAGAACTCCAGCCAGACTAATGGAAGTATTGTTAGCTGGAGGACACGGATGACTTCAAAAGCAGGACCCTTTGAGGCTTTCAGCCAAAGTCTTTCTCTTTTCCGCCTCAGATACCTGCCAGTCATAAGGCAGCTCATGTGCTGGACTCCAGCCAGGCTTCCAGAGCTGACATCGCCCATGGGGAACACCCAAATTTTCTGTAGCGGGCGGGTAAGTGAACAGAATTTAAACTGCATGCACTAACAGTGGAACTTTTGTCTTTTCTTCACCATCTTCCTAGCTCAGGGTCTTTAGAAATGCATTATCTTAAGGAGAGGAGTCATCACTTTTCCTGTTCCCATTCTCTTCAGTAGCTCTCAGGAAATCTAAGAAATCTACCTTTTTTTTTTTCTGAGCCTACAATAGCAAACTGGCATCATCTAAAATTTAGATTTCAAACAGTGTCCACGTCAGAGTTCTCTAGAAACTTTTATAGAAACATAGGTATGTGAGTACCACATGTGCCCATGATACCCATGGCAACAGTTCCAATGCTAATTCTTCCAAATGACTGGTGCTTTGATTCCATCATTGACAGGCCAATCACAGCAGATTTTGGATGGCTCTGAAAAGTCAGTCAGGCACAGAAGAGCACCAGAACTAAATGTTGGGCTTGTACAGGATGTGCTGGTTCCAGGATTAAGGGCTTCAAAGTCAGTCCTGGGCTGCTTTGGGGAGTGGAATGTTCTTTTCCCCTTGTGGGAGGAAGCCCCTTCCCCAATATAAGGACCCAGTGAGTAGAGTCTCAGAGAGGCTAACTACCAAACAGTGATTATACTAATAGACTTACCTGGTTAAATATTTCATCAAAAGTTGGTCGCTGTTCTGAGGCCTCAGCCCAGCACTGCTTCATCAACTGGAGACACTCTGGAGGGGCATACTCAGGAGAAACCACTGGTCTATATACAGGGGGAGGCATTTTAAGTCTGTCTATGATTTCTGGCAAGGCACAAAAGAGAAAAGTTTATGAATTATGAGTTTCAGCCAAGAAAGGGATTTGTCAGGAGAAAATATGAAGAGACCTTCTCTTTGATTTCTCCTTAAGGTAGCTTTAATGTTGACTACATCTCCAGAAAGGCTGTGTCACACTTTTGAGACAGGAGTGAAAAACTGATTAATTGGAATCTTAGTACCATTGAGTTACCATATTATCCTGCTTCTGCTAAGTTATAGATGTGGCTTATTTGAGGCCAATTCCAATACTGCAGCTTCAATGCTCCCAAGTCACCTAAGCCTCACAATTACCAGAACAAAGACATTGAGCCTTCTCTGTAAGGCTATATCCAGCCAAGGATATATACATAGGCATTGAGTCCTGGATAATCACTAAACAAAGGGAATTAAGAATAAGAGTGAACAATCATGGCTGTTGATCAATAAATGCCACTTATCATATGCCAAGCTATGGAATGTGCACTTGGCACTCAGATTCTTCCTGTAGATGGTAAAACTGGAACACACAGAGTATGGCACTTGCCAAAAGTCACATGGGGTTTAGGTCAGAACTCAAGCAACCTCTATTTATTCCATTGCCCTGCTTTCAAATGCCTCAGGTCTCAACTGCAAGATCATAGAACCCTGTATAGACTAAGTCTTTATTAGCCATAGGCTTAGTTAATACAAATGGAGTTGTTTTGGTTTTGGTTTTCAAAAGCAGAAAACTCTATCAATAGAAGAAAAATCATTAGTTCCCAATGTTCCCATCAACTCATACTGGGCCTCAAACTAAGTTGTCTGTTTCATCAGATGGAGACACTCTGGACTTACTTCTCCAAATCATTCTGGAAATATGTATCTGGCCATGTTACTTTCTTATTCAATATCCCTTCTTGATGTCTATTGCCAACAGAATAAAATCCAAGCTCTTTATTGTGGCCTCTATTCGGAATTACTGCTCATCCCAGGTCTCCTCATCACTAATGCCCCCAACTTTTAACTTCTGCATCGACAATCAAACTTTGACTGCTCCGTCTACCTCTGCATTGGCTGTACAGCTTCAGTAGTGCTGCTGCATATCCTAACTCTTGCTTCTCATTTCTCAGCTCCTTGTACAGCACAGCTTTGGTTCCTTTAACTCAGAGCAACCCGTAATGGGGCTTTCAGTGCCACAAATTCTGTAGCAATGAGCCTCTTGAAAACAGACTTTTCCAGAAAGTCCAGTTTTTGTCAGGATACACGCAGTTGACTGGGTCGATTCTCTGCTAAAGTCCAGCATGACACATTTCCTTGAGGCTTTCATGGTCCAAGGAGCTAAGCAAGGAAAACTATTACAGATGGTTTTGCTGGAAAAAAAATAGCTACAGATAATGACAGACGGGGATACCTAACACATGCTGAACAAGTCAAAGCAGAATTTTGAGAGTTGGTGGCAGGAGTTGGACAAGGCCAGTTGGAGAGGAAATGAGGGAATTCTGGGTATTATAAATGGCTTGGGAAAGAGCACAGTGGTGGAGAGACCATGTACTCTCAAGTCACTAACTAGAATACTAGAAGTGACAAGAGAGGTGAAGAAAAGTTGGAGGGATTTAAACAAAGGTGTGATATGGGATGTTGACTGAGTCAAAAGACAGCTATATAACTTAGTAACATTTCCTACATTTGAAAAACCTTCTACTTTGAAGTAAATTTAGGCCTCCAGAGAAGTTATCATCATACCTCAGTGATTGCCTGCATACTTCCCACTGGGCTTACTGTAATGTTAACACAAAAGAACATTGAAGACATTTGCATTTGTATAATATTATTACAACAGCCCTTCCTTGGATTTCATCAGTGTTCTCTCTAATGTATTTTTTTCTGTTCCACAATCCAATTCCAGATCTTTTTTTTTTCTGCAAGCAATTGTTGTGTCTTAATCTCTTTCAAACTGTCTTCTTTTCCTGTCTTTCATGATTTACATACACTTGATAAGGACTGACCATTTATTTATTTATTTGTATAGCTCACACTGGTCTGGAACTTGCCATCCCCCGCCTCATCCTCCCAAGTACAGGATTACAGAATTGTGTCACCATGCCCCGGTTGGTTATTTTGTAGAATTCTTCAACTAAGATTTATCTGAAGTTCTCTAGTAATTAGACTAAGGCTGTACTTTTCTTTTTGTTGTTCTTGCTTTTGTCAAGAACAGAACACTACAAAAGCGATATATCTATCTTAGTACAAAAAAGCAGAATGGTAGTGTACTTATCTTAATGCATCATATCAGGGGTACATGATATAGATATGTCTTGTTATAGGTGATGGTAACCTTGATCAATTGGTAAAGGTGCTGTCACCAGGAGCTTCGCCTTAAAAACTTAGTATTTTTCCACTTGTAGTTACTAAGCATCTTGTAAGCTCACACTTTGAGAATATGCAACTATTCTGTTACCGCTAAAACTTTCATGCAATGATTTTATTCTCCATTGATAGATCTTACCTAATGTTCATAGATTTCAATGGGAGACAGCATAAAAAGTCTATGACATGCTACAGGAAAAGATTGACATCACAGAGTATCACAATCAGTACCAAAGTACTTGGAAAGAAGTAACTCAGAGGAGCAGAGGTACTTCGTGGTAGGAATAGTACAGACTAGAAAAATGATATAGGTCCTAAAGACCCTGATTTATATCCATGTTTGCAAAATGACCAGCTTCCTGGGTGAGGGAATTTCTTCCACATGCCTAAAGCTGTCTGGCTCCAAGCCCTACGTTCACAAAACAGACTAGCTCTTTGCAGACTAGCAAGCTGTTAACAGTCTTCTAGCAAATCATGACAGTCTAGGTTGGCCTGCTGATATGGGACACAGTGGGTTCTTAGTGCCCTTTTCTCACTTCCTGCTTACCTTTGGCAGGCAGATCCATCATGCAGAAAGGAGCACCCCGGATCATCACTTCTTGCATGATGATGGCAAAGCTATAGACGTCTCCTGCAAATGAACCTAACCTGACTCCCCCAGGGGCTCTTAACAGTTCAGGGGCCGTCCACAGCAGCTCTGCAAAGGAAGAATTGTCTAATAAATGGAAGGAGGATTAACTGACATCTGCAATGCCCTAAAGGCCTCTAAGGGTGCTGTTTTATTAACTGCTTTATATTTTTATTAGACAGAGTAGCATGCTAGTGCCCCTCAGGGTCTGAATCTATTAATCTAAGAGATTACACACAAAGAGAGAAAACGTACTACTCTCTCTACCCACCACAATCACGCAGCAAGAAACAGTATAAAGGTGTGGGGAGGGTCAGGACACCAGAAGTAGAGACACTATCTGGTGTTTGCTTTCTCACCCTCTTGAGCCTGCAAGTAGCAGTTGGCAGGTTTCCATGAAAAGGCAAGGGCACTGCCAGACCGGTTGCCATGGATTTGCTGCTCCCTAAGATCTATATGTGTCTGGTAATTTGATTGTGCCAGGGCTCAGGGATTTACAATTTGCTTTCTCCAGGTCTTCTCTGAAAGGATTAGAACATCCTCAGGCTTCCTGTGTTCCTTGCAGAGTAAAATGGCACAGCAGCTACTTACCTGGTTCTGTAAATATTTGAGTGTCTAATATGTAGCAGGCACTGTGCTATGTAGAAAAATGGTTCCAAGTATGAATCAAACCTTCACTCTGCAGAAGAAGAGTTCACAGACCAGAGGACAAGAAAGCCATGTACATCCCTTACTGCAATCAGTACAAGAGAGCTAGAGATGAGAACTATTGTATAGTAGAAGAAAATGAATTGATTAAAAAACCAAATTTGAATAATGGCTATGTTCTGCTGACTTCAGGCCCTATACATGGTGGGAAAAAAAAGTTATCCTCCCTTTCATAGATTTTAGCAGTCAGAACATTGGAACATTTCCTCACAGGCACCTTAATATATAAAGAAATCTACTTTTATAATATAAAGGGGAAAATCAAAAGCAGAATTGGGTTTGCTGTTGTTGTTGAGCTATATAAAAAAGCACGATTTCTGTGAGTTGAAGAATGCTTAAGTATGGGTAGTTTCATCAGATTTAAACTAACAACCATCTGAACTGAACTAGCTAAATTAATCCAGGAAGGCTTCCTGGAAAAGTTAAATCTCAAATGTGCTTGCTCATTAAGAAGGTCAAGGGTGCAGTTTCTGGAGCTGAGAGGTGAGGATTTTGCAGGAAGCAAGAACAGTATGTGCAGAAGAACAAGAGGCAGAAGGGAGCAAATTGCGGGTGGTGGGAAGGTGGTAAGCAGATTAGTGAAGGGCTGAAGGGAAGGGCCCCCGGTAAGGAATAATGAGAAAGGAGAAAGGCTTGATGAGGTGGGGGTAGGGAGGGTGGCTAGAAGAATGGGGGCAGAGGGTGAGAGGCCCTGAGAGCCAAATGAAGGCATTTGGAGTGAATACAGAAGGCAGTAGGGGTGCTGGAGCTGAAGAGGGATTTGATGAAAACTCTGTTTGGGAAGATTAATCTGGCAACCTGCACAAGCTGGATGCAAGGAGAAGGGCTGGAGTCAGGGCTATCAGCTAGGAAGTGCAGTAGGAGCTTGTACAGAGGTGTGGGGTCCTGAGTGGGGGTCCATTCTGGCAGCAGAGCCAGGAACCAGATATACTGGAGTTGGAGTTACAATAGAAATGAAAGTGACAAGGTCAGGCACCTTCTCTCTGAGGATTTGTGAAGGATGGAGTCAGAATAAGGGCCTTGATAATATAAAGAGGAAAGCCAAAAGAGGAGTTGGTGGTTTTGTTGTTGTTATTGTTGTTGTTGTTGAGCTATATTAAAAAAAATTCACCATTTCTGTGAGCTGAAGAAGAGTTGAATATGGGTAATTTCAGCAGATATAAACTAACAAACATCTGAGCTAGCTAAATTAATCCAGGAAGGCTGGAAAATGCCTGCTAAGGAGTACAGAAGCTAGGGCCAGGATTAGGGCTAGTGACCGCTAACTTTGCATCATGTTGAATGTGGGAATATGAGGATGGGAGCCTAGAAGACAAGCTCCTATGAAGCAAGAAGGTGAATAGAAAACATGAGATCACTTGTTTTGCTAGTAAAATTCCAGGGAAGAGAAAAGCAGCCTTAATTTTGGACAACCACGATGAAAAGGGCGGAATAAGAACTTGTAGACTCAGTCTTCTTCCTGTACCTGTCGTCTCACTCTGGCTTTCAAGTAACAAACACTTCTGACATCCCACCCAACACCTACTTCTATGAATGTCTCTGGTACACTCATAGCAGTGGTTTTGTTCCCTCTTATGTCTCCCTCCCTAAAATGAGTGAAATTCACGAAAATACAGAAATGACCAAATGATCCTTTAGTCAAAGGAATGCCTTCTCTGAAGGTGAGATTTCAAGCAGAGGAGGTTGAGGAGGGAGAACCTGAGTAGGTATTTGAAAACAAAATCAAATCACAGTCCTTGTTGCTGGCATACTCTCCCTGCACATTTAAAAGCATCAGAGAGAGAAACAAACAAACCATCTGATAAAAAGCTGGATGATTAAACACAATCATTACCAAATAGTACTTTCAGAGAGCACCAGCGCCTATGTTGTTAATGGCTAAAATGAGCTTGTATCTGGACTACAGTCATACAGTTGAAACTGGACAATAATGAACACTCATCCCCATCTTCCAACCCATCCCCCCTTCCTCATGTCCACTCCAGAAGCAAGTAACAGCCATTAGCTACCATTAAACAGGGGGTGTCAGAAAGACTAGAAGAAATTATTTTGGCTTATTTTGTATCAGCTGCAGCCACTACTAATTCTGAGCTTATTGTATCAGTAAAGTCAATTTTGAAGAACCATGAAAATATAGCATTTAAAAAACTACAGAACTGGAAGTCAAGAGACCTGGGGTTTTTTTTAACCAGTTTGACCACTAATCAGCTTTCTTTACTCAATTTTCCCAAAACCTCAAATCGGAAGTTGAGCCAGATGACCTTCAAAGATTGACCAATTATAAGGTACTATAAGCCTCACCATTTAAGGTAGGAGATCAGTTCCAACATTTTATTTCATCTCATTTATTTGCTAATCTAATGAATATTTATTCTACCAGAAACTGTGAAGTCAAACCTGCTTCTTACCTCCACCGAGATTATAGTTTGGGTGTAGGGGAAAAGACAGCTGAACGAAGTATTACAAACAAAGTACAATTCCACAATGAATTTTGTTGACCTTAAAGATCTTGAAGAGAACAATTCAGCTGGGCGTAAGGAGTTTTAGGAAACCACTCGATGCAGCAGTACTTAAACTGAGTCCTAAAGGAGAACTTAGCTATGCTCACATAAATGCTTATGCTGATGAGAAAGGCGGAGAATCCCAGACAGAAAGCACAGCAAATGTAAAAGGGCTGGAAGGCAGAGGGAGCTTGACATACATAAACAGCCTGAAGGAGCTCCGCAGGGCTGGATCAGAGAGAGAGAGAGAGGATATTGGTATTAAGCCCATACCAAAGAGGTCTCATATGTCATGTAAAGGAATTTGAACTTTACCCTAAAGGCAACAAAAAGCCATTCAGTGAGGGACACCTATAACAAAATCAGATTTGCAGTCTAGAAAGTTCCCTCTGGGTACAGTATGTGAAGAATAGGCTGCAGTTTGGAGAGTGAAGGAAAATAAGAGTGAGAAACCGAGATACAGACAGAGACAATAGACAGTGCACACCCACTTGCACACATACATGGAGGCATAGGCACTGACATCAGCACAGCCACACAGATGAAAGATGTCCTTTCCCCAGGTTAAGACCAGATGTCCCTAAGGTTGAAAGTTTGGTCAGTCTGTGAAATAAATGTGAAATGGAACTCTGGAAAAGTATTACATTTTTTACCTTTTCTAGATGTCTAATTTTTCTAGAACGCCAAATACCTGGCATCTCTGCAGCTCCTATCCCAACTCCTAGCAAGGTAAATGCAAAACTAGGCATTCAAACTAAATTAGACAAGTAATTACCACACGGCTATGTCAGGGACTGGGGTCCGGGAAGAGGGAGCAGGAGAGGGGAAATATCACAGTTGTCACTATGATTTCAAGACTTTCAACTCCTCCAGAACATGAATGGACAGAAAAAGAGAAAATTGGGGTTTGTTAACTGGGTGAAGACCTGAACTGAATTGCTGTGAAATCGCTGTATGGTTTGAGTAACTCAGAAGCCTCTGCCCTCTCATCTGTGAATGGGAGAGTTAAATGGACTCCTACAGTTTAGTGTTGCATGCATTTGGGCAAGTGCAGCTATGATGCCCTCAAAGACCAGCTCTCTATCTGGGCATGTGGCTCTATGTCTTTTATTGTTCTTGCCATCCTCCCACGTAGGGAAGTTGGCAGTTTTAAAATTTGTAAGGCCTCCATTTTCTACCTTCCTGTCTTTGGGGGTTTATCTGTTCTCCCACACCTCAGATTTTGCTTTTAGCTTTGATGAGTTATGAGTCTGCCAGGCATTCCTTAGTGCTGCTACTGGTGCACTAGACAGAAGACAAAACCACAAAATGGATGTCACAAGCATGCCTGCTTACTAAGTCTGTCGTTCTCTCTCACACTACCCATCTAGCACTCATTTGGCCCCCTTGCTTCTTTCTCTCTGAAAGACAGGGTACTGATATGCTCTAGTGACATCCCATTCGAGAATATACTTTGTAGGGGTCCAGCTTCTAAATTACTCTCCATTCAATCTGACAAGTATTTATTGAGTGCCTACTGTGTGCCTAGCACTCAGCAAGATTCTCCAGGGACTGCTGGGGTGTCTAAACAATACAGCCTAATCCTGCCTCAGCAGGGACTGAACATTATTGCAATGGCTTTGTTTGGAAGGAAAGGCTGGGCTGAGGTTACTGCGTGCAGACTTCATTCAAGTCCCTTGGCTTGGAAATGAGGCTGGATTTCTCAACAAAAGTGAGGAGTTGAAATCACTCTAAGGCTTTAATTCTATGCATAGTTTCATTTGAACCTTGAAGTTACCTTGTGTACATCCGAGGGTACAATTCATTGCTTACCTTCTTCAGAAGGTTCCTCTTCAGAGAGTTTCAGCATTTCTAAAATGTCATTAAAGCCATAATCTGTCACTTTCAGTACAAAACGCCCATCTACCACACAGTTCCGAGACTTTAGCCTCCCATGAATAAATTCTCTGTGGTGTAAGTATTTCATTCCCTGCAGATGATACAACAAAACTTATTTAGGCACTCATTTAACTATTTGATGCTTTTAGAGCCAATTTCTGAGGTTGTTAATGGCATTGGCAATTATGACCTAGAATTCAAGCTTTTTCCTCTTATTTGTAAGCAAAGTAAACCTTTGACGAATGTTTAGGTCCATTCTAGCTCTAAAATATTTGGCTTTGATTAAGAATCATTG
Source organism: Tokudaia tokunoshimensis (assembly GCA_036184795.1). Lineage (NCBI taxonomy): Eukaryota > Metazoa > Chordata > Mammalia > Rodentia > Muridae > Tokudaia > Tokudaia tokunoshimensis. The sequence goes on from BTHU01000023.1 coordinate 94,857,704, forward strand.
CTTTTGTTTATTGAAAATTATGTGCTACTAGGAGATCTATTGACACTTCAAGCACAAAATGGATCCATTCGCGTGTAATTGCCAGGAACAGGGAGATTCCTATTTTCCTGACCAGACCTAATGCATCTTTCGTCCATTATCAGCAGAAGTGGAAACTTGGTGTGACTTTGCAGGTTGGCAATTCAACAGGAGCTGCAAAAATTTTTAAATATGTATACTATAAGGCTTGTAATTCTTCAGAAAAAGCATGCATGCTTGCTTATACACAAATGTACACAGAGAAAGAAAAATGCAAACATGCTTTGATTTTCTATGGTGTGCAATTGGAAATAAACTAAATATCAGTAAGGGAAAGGATAGATTTATTATATGTTCTTATCTGTGAATATTCTGCATATATTACATATATTACAAATAAGGTCAATTCATGTGTTCTGATATTGATATAAATGCAAACCAAATAGTAAATGCCAAATAGTGAGTTTCCAAGTTATGTGATGGCATGTATATTAAAAACAAGTAAAATTGTTAGAATATAATGTAAATAAGCATGGAATGAATTCCAAGTCTAGTTTCCAAATTTTTAGCAGTAGCTTAACTTAGTGTAGAGGTGATGAAAGATGAGGGCTGGATAAATGTCAATATTTCCCACATATATTCATAGCACTTGATTTTAAATATTAATTCAATGCAGTACTTTTAAATAAAAGAATATATAAATGAAGAAGAAAGCTAAGTATTTCTGTTCTTTAGGGTTGTTTGAGAGCCTTTACATGAATTTAAATGCAATGTACAAGAATTCTCCACCAGTTGAGTTTAAGCCTTCTGCACATCCGTATTTTAGTGAAGTCATCTCAGAATCTTTGATATCAAGTGTCCCTTTAGTGAACTATTTCTGCTTTGAAACCTGACACCCCTTTGTATTCCCAGGATTTCCATTTTGTGCTCTCAGAACCCCTACAGTCTCCATTACTTGCAAGCCAAGTCTACAATGGGCAGGATTTTCCCCAGGTTAACTACTGCTTGACTATTACTCATCACAGGTTTGTACTAGATGTTGCAAAGTAAAGACTGCCTCAGGTATCCTCTCTGGGTCTCTGTGTATGTTGGAGGTCTAATCGTGGCCATCTCACAAAGTGAGAATGAGATAATATCTTCTCCTTCTGTACCTCCTTGAAAATATTTAAGTCGCTATTCAAAACTCAAGGCTGTGATTAATGTGTACATAGCTCAACAAGTAATCAATAATTCAGACCAATCCCATTAAAATACATATACACAAAGCATTATGTCATCTTATAGAATTCATTGGCTCTACAGAAGCTTATCCATGGACCTTTCCATAAATTCCCATTGTAGTCATCCATGGCACATACAGTGGAGGTGCTACCTTATATGATCAGTGGACATTTGTCTTTTCCAGGGGCAGAGTTCCACATCCACACAGACATGCAAAGTCTCATCATCTACTTCTAGACTGTGACACCTTTTAGAAAATGAAAGCAAGCAGCTGGTTTTACATAGTACAAAATATTCTAGGAACGATTACTTCCCTATATCCACAAAGCAGAGAACTAGAATGTGGTTAAAAGTAGAAGAGATCTTGATGTTAAATATAAGAAGAGAGGGAAATCTGGCCCCCAAGTTGGGCAGATAGTTTCTATATCAATACTCTAAAACACATATGGACAAAAGGGTGGTGAAAGGGTGGGGACTCAGGACTTGGGAGACAAGGAGGAGAGGTGAAAGGATCACAACAACCCACAGGAAAGAAAACACCTCAATATCTTAAATTCCTAACCCAAAAAGAGTAGAGTAAAAACAACAGTCAAAATCTTTGTAAATTTCAAATCTACAAGGAGAATACAAGACTCCTTTAGGTTTGCCATTAACCTTGATGAGGTCAAGCAGCAGTGATGATTTGAACATCCAATCAAGTTTCACATCATCATTTGAAAGTATGTCTTCTAGGCTCCCTCGAGAACAAAATTCTGACACAATAGCGAACATCCCCGAATCATAGAAGAAACCCAATAAAGGGTTGACATTTTCATGCCGCAGGTCCTTCATCTGTAAAGAAGACAAACAATGACCAATCACAGCTATCTTGTTTCAGTTGCTGCTCAGTGTTGATTGTCCGACACAAAAGGTACAAGAATAAGGATATGCAAAATGTTATGATTAAGACAACTGGTTTTTATACACACTATAAAAAACAAATAAAATATATGAGAAAAATAAATACAATGCAGTCACTTGTCTCAGAAGATCTTATACTCAGTGGAAAGTAGTAAGTGATCTGAAAATTATATTTCATCATGAAATGTGTTTTAAATGAGACCATGAGATACTGAGTAAGCTCAGAGGTTAAATATCTCATCTCGACAGGCAATGAGGGAGGCAGGTATCAAAGGAAACTTTCCAAAGAACTGATAACTAGACAACATTGAAGAACATAAAAGAGTTAACCAATGGAACTAATGGAGGAATACTTCTGAGTTGAAGAAACTACAACAGGTTCAGTCTTCTTAGACTACAGTACAATGGGGAGAATATGAACTACCAAGCTATAGAAATAGACAGAAACCAACAGCCATGGAGTGAATATCTTAATTTCAGTATCATGTGTCATATAATTTCATAAAGAGCTCTGGTATGAAACTTAAATGACTATACTCTATTAATATTTCAGTCAAATAGATTGTCTTAAGTTAGAGTTTCCATTGTTATGAGGAGACACCATGACCAAGGCAACCCCTACAAAGGACAGCATTTAATTGAAGCTGACTTACAGGTTCAAAGGTTCAGTCCATTATCATCAAGGTGGGAGCATGGCAGCATTTAGGCAGGCATGGTGCAGGAGGAGCTGAGAGTTCTACATCTTGATCCAAAGGCAGCCAGGAGAAGACTCTCAAAGCCCATTCCCACAGTGACACTCTTCCTCCAACAAGGCCCACCTCCTAATAGTGCTACTCCCTGGGTCAAGCATATTCAAGCCACTACATATACTGAACATTTATAGTGTTTTTTATTGTCAGCCCCAAAACAATACAATTATGCACTCAGAATTTAAATTTTAATAGCCATTCCAAATAAAAAAGACATAATGTAAAATATATGGTAGGAAATACACAGGTTGAATACAAAGTATTTTTCTATTTTATGTAAAAATTTGAGTATTCATGGATTTTGGTATCTGAAGGGTTCCTGAAACCAATTCCCTAAATATAATAAATACAACATTCTGGCCATATATAGTTATGTATATGTGAGTATGCACACTTTCATGTACTCAAAGGCTTAGAATAATAGCAACACTGAAGGACTAGAAAAAGGTTAGATGTATATTGGAGCTACAAATCTACAAATCACATGTCATAATGTAGAAAATGACAGAATTCAAAGATTATCATATGGAGTACAGAAAAGCTGCCTATCCATTTACCTGTATGGATAATACTGTAAGATCTTCAACAAGACACTCTGAGCTAAAGCTATGTTAATGCTTATAGGAGTGAGAACTATTGACTATATCATTTGCCTACTAAACATAAAAGCCTGACACCCACCACAATTATTAGTCCACTTCAACCTAAACCAGCTAAGGAAGACATAAAACCTCAGCTTATATATAACAACTTAAGCAGCACCTTCTTCTAAGATTTCATTCTATTATGAACCAAACAACCAAATAAAAACTGATTAGGAAAATAGCTTAACTCACATTCCCTTGCCTCTACTGAAGTTAAGCATAGCAGTATGATTGAAGTCTAAGCAATAGAATAGAAGAGAAGGGATATGCCTCATTTCTAGGTTAAGGCTTTAAAGAGGTAATTATATTCTTTTGCATATTATTTTCCAATTCTGTGGTTAAATGTACACGCTTATAAGACATAGCAGAGCCCTAAGATGATGATAGCTTGGGTTCTTAAACTACCATATTGAAGGAAGATCACCTGCCAAGCAAGGGTAACCATCCTTTGTTATTGTTTGAGAGTTAAATTTTTGCAGTATTTAAAAGAGTAAATGGTCCCAGTGTGGTGGCATACACTTTTAATCTCAGCACTCAATAGATAAGGCAGGCTGATCTCTATGAGTTCAAGGCTACCCTGGCTTCGTAATAAATTCCAGGCCATCTGAGGCTACATAATAAAAACCTATCTCAAAAAAAATATCAAGACTGGAGTTATAGCTGAATGAATGACCACATACATGTTTTTCTAGCCTCAATCTCCATGACAAAATGACATTAAATATTTGGGAGAATAACACCATATTTCAGACATACATCTCTGCCTGGACTTTACAATCACAAACATGAGAGAAAGTCCTGTTTTGAAACTGTAAATACCTACATGCAGGCATGTCTTACAGAGATTAGGAATAAGAAAGAAAGTCTGGAACAAGGTGAATATTTACTAGGTAGACATATATTTCACCTCTACCACAATGCTTACTTAGTTGTTTAACATCAAAATTTCAAGAGTTGAATGTGTCATATCAGGATATTTGATATTCCCCTCTCTGACATAAAATCTTTAAGCATTGAACTACCAGAAATACCTGCTTCTGAGTCAAATACTAACCTAAATAACCTTAAGTACTTGTTTGGCCAATTAAAAAGCACACTGAAATATGGCAACATCAGTGTTAATCTCACCTACCTTTTCCCATACTAGATATTATTAAATTATCCATTGATGCATATTGCAGCAGCAATACTTTTCTACCTCAAATGCATAATTGGCTACACATCTGTCTGTGTTTCTAGCACATTATTTTGTTTTGGCAATTGTATAAGTATTGTTCCTATTATTATACTAGTCTACACTGCCTACTACTCAGAAGAGAATAGTAATAGAGAATATATTATTTAGGTACTAGAAATGGAATTTTTCAGGATTATTTTCTCCTTTATTTTATTTTTTAATCCTGTGTGTGTGTGCATGTTTGTGTGTGTGTGTTCATGCATGCATGCATGCATGTACACACATGTATATATGAATGCAGGTTGCTCAGACACATTAGGTCCAATGGAGCTTCAGTTTCAGATGGTCATGGGAATTGAACTTGGATTCTCTGGAAAAACACAATGTGCTCTTAACCTCTTAGCCATCTCCCCAACCCCTATACTAGAAATTTTATAATGTGATATTGCCAACCAAAAAACTGCAAGATCCAGAGGACTTTTTGAACTTTTTAAAAGGTATATATTTTTATTAATGTATTTGTGTGTCTAAGAACGTATGACTCATATTTGTGTTCCCATAAAAGCAAGAATAAAGTGGCAGATTCCCCCAGAACTGGAGTTACAGAGGATTATGAGCCACCCAATATAGGGGCTAGGATCTGAATTAGGGTCTTCTTGAAGAAAAGCCAATACTCTGAACTGCCTCATCCCTGACTTTTAAAATTGTATACCACTTTTTATTCCCACATCTTTCTAATAGTGTTAGGAATATATCGACTATTAGGAAATATAGAAATTATTACAAATAGTAAATGTGCTGATAAATATAAAAGAATATATTTTATTTAATTGAAATAATTTTTATAAAATATATATGAGCATTTAAAGTAAAAATTGACACTGTATTATATAGTTCATGACATACATGAAGGTAATATGCATTCAAACAGTAAAGCAAAGAGTGTAGACAAGGTAAAAAGAGCAATGAGTTCACAAATTTTCCATATTTTAGGAAAAGTGGTATAATATTAACTCTAAGTATATTATGACAAATTAAAAATGCATTCAATGGGGAACAGGGGGAGGGAAGAGAGCTTATGGGACTTTCGGGGAGGGAGGAACCAGGAAAGGGGAAATCATTCGGAATGTAAATAATAAAATATATAGAAAATAAAATAAATAAATAAAAATGCATTCAAGACTTTCTGGAACAATCAATTTAAAAATCCAATGAAATATATATCTATGATGCAAATATAAGAAGCAAACTGAAGTTCCTCCACATAATTTTAGTCCAAAGGCAAGAAAAATGAACCAGAGAAATAGAGGAGACAGAGGATAGATAGCTGATCAAACTTTGAACAATTTCAGTTGGTGCCCAGTGTACTAGAGACCTGCTCTTACTGGCTAGAGGCTGCAAAATAGTGTGGAGAAGGGGCAAAGGAAAAGAAATGTATGTTCCCTGAAAGAAATGAATATTAAAACCAAAAAAAAAAAGTTAAAGTATCACGATAGAAAAATAGACTACACAAAATCAAATCAGAAAGCTGAAGTGGCTATATTATTTTTGAAAAAAATGTAAGTCAGGAAAATTATTATTTCCAAAGTTAAAAGTAAATGTTTCATAATAATAAAAGTTAAGACTTTGCTATCATAAGTGTGCATGGGTAGTTGTGTCCTGAAGCTGAGGAATCAAATTTTACAGAATTCTTTCAACTCTGTTCTGGTGACATTACATAGGTAGGTAAAAAAAAGGAAAAAAAATACACTCATAACGAAAGTATTTACAAAACCATAATCAGACGATATTCAAAATTGGGCATTTTTTTACGTAGACATTACTGCAAAGTATTTACTAACACACTAACTTGTATACCTATAACATTAAAGCATCAAAGAATACAAAGAAAAAAATCATACAATAGAGAAAATGTAATAGTAAATGAAAAACATATTGACAAGAATATGGTAAGGATATATAAGAGAAAGAATGATCCTATCAATAAATCTTTGTGATAAACATAGTTGCAAAAAAATCTCTAAAGTATCATCCAGAAGTACTTGACAGTGTGCAATGAGTAAGTGGAATTTATCTCAGCTATATTAAGGTTTATCCAATACTTATTTTAAAGCGACTCTGCCATCTTTGCTCCAGTGGCCAGGTAGTTGGGACCGCCAGACTCAGAGACAGACAGGCATAATATCGCTTGGGTCTCAGGCAGCTCGTGTGTAACCCCCTCCAAGAGCTGGGCAGATCTGCAGTAACCAGCGCGCCAGCTCTGCTGTGGGACTTCTGCCTTGCAGAGGGAACCCCCGCACTGGGTGGGAGCCTACCAGCTTCCCTTTGGTGACCTCTGTTCCTAGTATCTACTGCACTGAGGAGACAGGTACCCAGGTTCTCCCCAATATAACATCGCTTGGAACACGGCCTGTTGGGGCTTCCATCTGCTCCCAAGAACGGGACAGCACTGTGGTTGTCTGGGCGCCAACTCTGCTGTGGGCCATCCCCCCCTGCAGGGTGACCTGCGCTGCCAAGAGAGTGCAGAGTGCACTCCGCCATCTTTGCTCCAACACCAGAGCAGCTGGGACCGCCAGGCTCAGAGACAGACAGGCATAATATCGCTTGGGTCTCAGGCAGCTTGTGTGTACCCTGCCCCCAAGAGCTGGGCAGGTCTGCAGTAATCGACACACCAGCCCTGCTGTGGGACTTCTGCCCTGCAGAGGGACGCCCCGTCCCCCCCACTCTGGGAGAGATCACACACCCCTGCCCAGGGCAGGAGCCTACCAGCCTCCCTTTGGCGACCTCTGCTCTGGGAATCCACTACGCTGCCTTTGGATGTGCAGGGATTCCCCAATATAACATCACTTGGGGGCAAGGCACATCAGGGCTCCAAAGTCACTCAGGAGCAGGGCAGGCCCCAGAAATCGGTGCCAGGGGAATCCTGGTAATCCAGGGGGGCCAGAAATAGCTTTGCAGGCTCATAGGAGGTCCAACCAACAGCCAGTGGCAGCAGGACCAACTAAAATCAGAGGTATCCAGATGGCAAAAGGCAAATGTAGGAACGTTACTAACAGAAATCAAAGTAATATGGCACCATCCGAACCCAACTCTCCAACAGCAGCAAGTCCTGGATACCCCACCACACCCGAAAGACAAGAGCTGGATTTAAAATCACTTCTCATGATGCTATTAGAGGATCACAAGAAGGACACAAATAAATCTAATAAAGAATTACAGGAGACCATGAATCAACGGTTAGAAGCCCTTACAAAGGAAACACAAAAATCGCTTAGAGAAATGCAGGAGAACATGGATCAACAGATGGAGGCCCACAAGGAAACAACACAAAAATCGCTTAAAGAAATGAATCAACCGGTAGATGCACTTTCAAAGGAATCACAAAAATTGCATAAAGAAATGCAGAAGAATATGGGTCAACAGACGGATGCCCATAGGGAGGCAACACAAAATTTGCTTAAAGAAATGAATCAACGGATAGATGCCCTTACAAAGGAAACACGAGAACTGCTTAAAGAAATGCAGGAGACGATGGATCAACAGATGGAATCCCATGAGGAGGAAACACAAAAATCGCTTAGAGAAATACAGGAGAACTTGGGTCAACAGGCAGAAATCCTGATAGAGGAAATGCAAAAAATACCTTAAAGAAATACAGGAAAATACAAACAAACAAGTGAAGGATCTCAGCAAATCCAACCAGGATCTAAAAAAGGAAGTAGAAACAACTAAGAAATCACAAAGGGAGACAACTTTGGAGATAGAAAACCTTGGGAAGAAATCAGGAGTCATAGATGCAAACATCAACAATAGAATACAAGAGATGGAAGAAAGAATGTCAGGTGCTGAAGATACCATAGAAAGCATCGACTCAACAGTCAAAGAAAATGCAAAATGCAAAAAACGTGTAACCCAAAACATCCAGGAAATCCAGGACACAATGAGAAGACCAAACCTAAGGATTATAGGTATAGATGAGAGTGAAGATTTGCAACTTAAAGGGCCAGTAAACATCTTCAAGAAAATTATGGAGGAAAACTTCCCTAACCTAAAGGGAGAGATGCCGATAAACGTACAAGAAGCCTACAGAACTCCAAACAGACTGGACCAGAACAGAAATACCTCCCGTCACATAATAATCAAAACACCAAATGTACTAAACAAAGAAAGAATATTAAAAGCAGTAAGAGAAAAGGGCCAAGTAACATACAAAGGAAGACCTATCCGAATCACATCAGACTTCTCACCAGAGACTATGAAAGCCAGAAGATCCTGGGCAGATCTCATGCAGACACTAAGAGAGCACAAATGCCAGCCTAGACTACTATACTCAGAAAAACTCTCAATCACCATAGATGGAGAGACCTAGATAGTCCATGATAAAACCAAATTTTCACAATATCTTTCCACAAACCCAGCCCTGCAAAGGATAATAGGTGGAAACCGCCAATACAGGGAGAGAAACTTATTTTAAAGCAATGTAAACTACTATATTAACAGAATAAAGGCATAAACAACAACCATTTTAATAGGTAGAAGAACTGGTTTTGAGAAACTTACATAATAAAAATTTCATGTGAAAGAGAGAGAGAGAGAGAGAAAGAGAGAGAGAGAGATACTGACTTACAGATAACATGGACTGTATTAAATTTTTTTCTTTTAGAACCACAAATACAGCAAAGATGTTGACCCTCCCTAACCAATTAGAAAGCCTATGCAAGCATAATGTTTGAAGAATGAAGAAATTTACATAATAGGGGAGAAGGGAAGGATCTTTCTTATAATGAATGTCAACCAATAAGTACAGAAAATTTTAGAATTATAAAATTATCAACTGGTAAGTAAAATAGTGAATAAGACTGGGCTATAAAAAAAATCAAAAACAAAAGCAGGATGATTGCTATGATTTGAGGGCCAGCCTGTACTACAAAATGAGTTACAGGCCAACCTTTGCTACAGTGTGAGATCCCATATAATAAATAAATAAATAAATAAGGAGCAAACTATTTCTATAGATTCAAACTATGTAAAACATATGTATTAATTTACTGTGAGGAAAAGTAACTCATTGGTGAGGAAACAATGTAGCTGAGCAAAGCACCCAAAGTTAACATCATCAGCAATAGGATGGCCAACATTGTGTGCCTTTTGGATAAAGTGAGCAAAAAAAAAAAAAAAAAAAAAAAAGACTACATCAATCCCTAAGTTATCTGACTAAAGATGCATGAAGCAAACCATAAACATATTAGGCAAATCCAGGCAGAGGGTTGATCTACCAATAATTGAACAGAGTTCTTAAAAAATAGTAAGGTGAAAAAAAGAGAAGTCTGAGAAGCTGTCATATTTGCAGAACCAAAAGAGACATACAGCCAGCTACAATATGGGAACGTATGGTATAAACTGACATCAGAAAAAATGTGTTATAATTGTATTCTATCGTTGTAGGCCAAGTAAACAACTGAGCAGACTGTAAGCTAGTGCCAAATCTGAGCAGAGTACACAAAAGTACCCTGTAAGATGCTTGAGGGTTCTTCCATAAAACTGAATTAATGCCAAAATTAAAAGTCAACACACACACACACACACACACACACACACACACACACACACTGGAAAAAAAAGATGCAATATTCATCCCCTATTTTGGCTTATCTGTTTATTCACACACTTATATTTTGTCAGCTTCCCCCACTTTGAGCCATTTTGTCTTTTATTTTGAATATAGTTTTGGGAGTTTTAGCATCTCAGGTTATAAAATCACTGGGAAATGGGCTATTCCAGCTGCCTTTGGTCCTCTTGGATTTATCTCCAATTATTTTCCCTTCAGCTCCAGGCACCAAAATCCTATGTAAGGGAAATACCATATCATGATAGTTCACATGAACCCTTAGGGCACATCTTGTTCCCCACAGGTCAGCCCCCTTGTTTCCTTTCTTTTCTCACTTGCACTGTGGTCTGCATGCAGCTGGTCCTCATTCAGATTTGTTGGAATGATATGTCTGCTTTGCAAATGTGGAGAAATTTACTATTACTAGCGTTTGAAAGAACCAAAGGCAATATCCACAAATTTTTTATGGACTCCAATCCAAGTTCAAGGAGGAGACAAGAATTAAAATGGCTTAAAAGAGATAATGCCTGACTTATTTATAGGCTGCTTCCTTAAGTAAACCATCCAAGGACACTTTGAACATAGCTAGTGGAGTTAGAAAAGTAACCATATTCCAAACAATAATTAGCAGGTGAGTCTTCAAGGTCTGAAAAATAGGCACGTGAATGATTATGATATGCTCAGTTGAAAATTATCTTAATAGGTATCATTTTATAAAGAGGTTATGAGCCAGGAATATGCAAGAAGTGTTGCATGTATTGTCTCTTAATTCTTTTCCCAACATAGAAGGGAAGGTAGTAAACAGACATTCTGAAAACAGGGACATGAAAGACCAGGGCTCAAGTTAATGAAGTGCCTTTTTGATTCTGATTCAGTGTGTTTCATTTTCATGACTTTGCCACTGGGTCACAGGATTGTACCAATCTTGTAACAACTTTGTACTTGCACTAGGTTTCTAAGACAGGCTCCTACCTACTGGCAGTACTTGGAAGAAAGGATTTATTCGAATAGGAATGCATATAAAAGAGGGTTTCTCATACCATTTCAAACACATCACTTGCACTCGATTTGATAGACTTAACATCTCCAAAATCTCCAGGAGGGAACTTTTTCAGCCATACCCAGTCACCCTGGAAAGAAAAGGGAAAGAAAACTGAGGAGACGCAGTTGTCAGAAGCCAGAGCAATGTCTGTCCCGCATAAAAGGCTAAGAGTTAAAAATACCACTAAGAACAGATGTTTTTTTCTCCTCCCCCACCCTCTACCCCATGGAAACTCTGGATTCTGGGTTAAAATGAACTCACACAAAGAAGTTAAAGTTAAAAAAAGTGTCAAAGTACTGCAAGCAGGGAAACAACCCACAGGGATGCAGATCCCAGGAAATGCACTGATAGCACTCTGAACGTCTTCCTTAACTAACTGCAGAAAGTGTCAGGTCATTTCAGTTATTCATAGCTAAGTGATGTAGCACAGGGCTTGCTTCGATTAATGGCGATGGTCTGTGATTGCAATTTCCACTGCCTTGAGGCACCTGTGGTGGGAGATGCGAGGCAGGAGATGGAGTGCCACAAACGCTTTCAGCTTTGACCTTGATTCATTTTGCTTTCCTGTGACAGACCATGGGGTGAAGGGTGGGGCCTTTCTCACATGTTCATCTTGAACTGACAGACTTAAATGTAGATCAAGCCTTTTTTTGTTTTGATTTATACATGTACCACCATAGTAAGAGGTCATCTAGATCCTTTAGAAAGTCGATTTCCAACTTTTCCCATTCGTAATCATTTTATCTTTTTGAGTTTAAATGTTTGTGGGTACCGTGTGATAATTTGATACATGTGTAAAGATCAAATCTAGGTAATTAGCATTGATTCTTAAGTTTTGAAACACAGAACTACCATTTCTACAGTCGCTGTCAATTCAAACTCAGTTATTTTATTGTCTTTCTTCACTTCACACTGCAGGTACCTGATAATTTTCTTCTGCATGTATAGCCTTAAGGAATCATCAGTCATGGAGCCCTACTTAGTTCTGTCCAACCAAAAAATAAATTAAAAGTAATATAAATAGAGATTCCTTTTTCTCTGTGATAATGATAATGTCTTACACTGTGCTCCCTGGTCTTCAAAGTGCCTGCACGTCTATTACCTATAGCCTGGAGATTTCATTTCAGGATGCACCTACTTGTTACCAAGGAGATAATAAAGTAGAGATAATAGAGCAGAGAGCTCTGTGCAATCAAATTGTGAGAATAGGAATGTGTAAGCACCCTCTTATTAAGGAATATACCCAGCTACAGCAGCTCATCTGGAAAGCTGCCAGAGGCCAAGGCTAATGGTAGCTGTAGGCATCTCAGTAATTCCCCAGTACTCTGCTACAAAGCCTCTCCTAGGCAAGGAGTTCAAAGTCCCTCAACTAGAAAATGCCTCTAGGGGACCATACAGAGCTGGACAAATCTATGAGAGACAAACTCCTTGCCCATGAAGCTCAGCAAGGTACCACATTGGTGGTTGACTGCACCAGAATGGTCAAAGTGTGACCCTGGACCAGTTGCATCCGGGTCAGCTGAGAACTGTTTAGAGGCACCAATAATTGAGTTCCACAAAGCACCCAAAGTAATTGGAAGGTGTAGGAATGGGACCTGTAGTGTGAATGTTATCGAGTCCTCTTTGTATTTCTAACCCATGTTCAAGCTTGCAACCTATGATCCAGCCTTTCCCCTTGCCTTATCTCTGAGATGCCCCCTTCATTCATAGCTGCTCCGGTTACCTCACACTAAGCTTCTCTTATCAAATTCTGCTCCCAGGCAGAGATCTAAAACTCATTCATAGAAGTCAAGAGGACCTCCCACGAGCTTAACAGTTTGATTTTTCAAAGGATTTTATCCTTTACAGCCATCAAAGGTTAAGCCTTAAGCTGATAGAACAAAAGTCTGACTGGAATTCTACGAAATGAGTCAATGTATAATACACATTGATGACTGAAAGAAAACAAAGCTTTCTCAGCTTTTTGGCAACCGTCACTTGGCCCTTAGTAACTACCAGCTGCTATGGCACCTTAGTGCTAATTAGATAATGATGTTTTCCCTCGGGTGGAAAAAAGACCGGGGTAATTTTTTTGAGTATATAATTGTGCACTCTGTTTTTGGGTGGCAGCCTAAATGCATGTGCTTTTTTGCAAGCGTGCATGTTCCATGCTCACATTTAATCATCCAACACCCTGGTCACAAGGGAGCACATCCCAGTGAGCATATTCTGCATATCACCAAGCTCTCACTGCCAAGAGAAGCCTCTTTTAGGAGGAGTAGAGTGAAGCTATCAGGGTGGAAGGAAGAAACTGTGCTCTGGGTTTCATGAATACTAAATACAAGGAAAACACAACCTTAAGGAATTTCTGAAGTATAGTCAAAATAATAACCGAGGAATGTGCATCATAGGTCACTGTGGTAGAGATGCTATAGACATAGATATGAGGCTTGACACCCCACACCCACCTCCCAGAACTAGTCTAGAAAGCAGAATGCCTGCATCTGACTTCTGTACAACTCACATTTAAGTGAGAACATATTGTCACTGTGAATAGAGCCCTTACAGATGTGATGTCCTCATATGGTATACTGTCTGAACATCAGTTACTAGTAGCTCTGACTGCCTTATAGATTATATATGATACCATCTTAATGGAGTTTGATCAGAGACATAGGTTGGCCTTCTATTTGGCTTACTCATGCCATAGTAGCTAACAATAGCTTTTCCTGTCAAATTACTAAATTGGAGAGCTGGAAAGGGTCCTATATACACCTAACTCAATCTGATATGTCCATAAATAATCCAAGAGCTAAAACTACACCAGTATCTTTCTGGACCCACTCCGTTCCTCTTTTCTCTGTCAGGCTTCCTGTGTTGGGAGGATTTGGTTGTTTATATTTTAGTGCTCACACACACTCCATTAGGAAATTTTTCCTGAGTTCGTGTGCATCCTAATTCATGAAAAATGAGGGAAAAGGAGGAAATGGGCAGGTTTTATCTTCACACACACAGGCTAAATAGCATTTGTTTTGGTCTCTTAAAACAGAATGATAAAATATTTCACTTATCCCTTACTTTTTAATTAAGAGAAAGAAACATCAAATTCTATTTGGGGAAGTTTTCTGAAGTAATTTAAAGTCTATCTGTTTTTCAGTAAGGCCATTGTGAATTAACTTAAACAAGAGAGCAAGTTCTTAAGCAAGACTCTGCCTCAATCTCAGCAGTAGTCTTATATCTGTTTAACTGGCCTTGTTTTCAGCTTCCCTGCCTTTCAAACAAAATTTACCAGCTACTTTATCAAAGCTCTTTAACTTTACTGATCTATACCTTCGTGATGAGAGACAATGGCTAGCAGGAGGGAAAGAGGTAAGTGTCATAGGAAGGAGGAAAAAGAAAAAGCTCTGAGAAAGATAAACAAGTGCATAGAGAAAGGAGAGTCAAGGAGGAACACATAGAGTGAGGCTGAGAGTTGAAAGGTGTCAAAAAATGAAGCAGAAGATGAACTGAATTCAGGATCACATCACTTCCTGTCTCATCTCTCCCAGTCACCCAGACTATGGTTATTAGAGCAGATCATCTGCTGTAGTTGCTTTCTCCCCACTGGTCAGGTCATCTGGCTCTCCTGTTTGTATTCAAAGAGTATCTGTGGAAGGCTACATATCTGTACATAAATTAGCGTATAAATATGTGTCAATTTGGTACAATGTATGGAACCACCCAGAAAAGTCCATCTTTTGCTATTTTAGCATCTATAAGTGTATTATCTGGAAATTCCAGGACTCCCAGGAACAATTCTCTCTCTCATTTGATTGGTTAGAATTCTTTCTTTCTTTCTTTGGCTTTATGTG
This sequence comes from Tokudaia tokunoshimensis, assembly GCA_036184795.1. NCBI lineage: Eukaryota > Metazoa > Chordata > Mammalia > Rodentia > Muridae > Tokudaia > Tokudaia tokunoshimensis. The sequence goes on from BTHU01000023.1 coordinate 94,872,893, forward strand.
TGTGTGTGTGTGTGTGTGTGTGTGTGTGTGTTCATGCAAGGGAAGTTCTCGTGCATGTAAAGAGGCCAAAAGTTGAAGTTGTAGCTCTTTGTCAATTGTTCTCTGCCGTATGTTTTGTGACAGGATCTCTCACTGAATCTAGAATTTGCAGACTAAACTGGCTGATCAGAAAGTCCCAGGGATGTCTACCTATCTCCACCTCCTCAGTGCTGGGATTATAAACACACACTGTTGTACTTAGATTTTTAATGGTTCTGGAGAATTAAACAAAGGTCTTGGTGCTTTTGCATTCCAGTTTACTGACTGAGCCATCTCCCCAGAAGAGGATATCATTATGCAGCTCTAACTTGTTTAGTAATGATTATGTAGCTCTGCCTGGCCTGCCCTTGTAACAATTCTCCTGCCCTAGTCTCACAAGTGTTGGGATTACAAGTATGTATCACCATGCTTGGCTATAGTATCAAGTCTCACAGGAAACTGACTTATTTGAAACTGAATCTACTGATGGTGACACTTCAAACAACTTCTAATAGAGGACCATTTGCAAAAGCTGCGGGATAACAACTTCTGCTTCTTCTTCTTCTGACTGAATTGACTTATATACTCCATCTTAGAAACCTCTGGAACCCTACCCAGGCAGTTTTGTAGACTTGTCCTTCTTCCTTTATACCTTACTCTCAACCTAACATTGACTTCACTGTGTGGTATTAGAGAGGTAGCTCAGAGGTTAAGAGCACTAGTTACTCTTCCAGAACACCAAGGTTCAATTCCCAGCATCCACATGGCAGCTCACAGCTATTTGTAACTCCAGTTCCTGGGAATCCAATATTCACTTCTGTACTCTAAGGCCATGCACACTGGTGGTACAGATACAGCCCACACACATTAAAGCAAATAAATAAAGTATTTGTTAAAAGATCCAGAGTCATGAATTGACTGACCAGCAGCCAGTCATGAAAAGCAATATAACCAGCTCCCTTTTCAACTTCCAAATCATGGAAGTATCTGAGAAGATCTTCAAGGCCAGTAACAAGGATATTTTTTTTTAACCTTTCTCAATTCTATACGGTAATCTTGCAATCTATGATTGCAAACTATGAAATAAATAAAGCACACTATGATTCAACACATAAATTTGTCCCCTGAGTCAAAGAATCATAGCTGTGCCATACCAGATGTGACCTTAGAGGCATCTCTGCCTAGCAATTATCACACCTGGCTGCACATATCAAAAGCACATCCATGGACTTAAAAATATATCAATGTCTGGTTGCAGGTCCCTACCAGCTGAATACCAACAAGAATCAACTGGTGAAAGTGGGAGTAAGAACTCATTTCAACTTCTAATTTAGTAAATGAAAAGTAAAACTTATTGATATTTATTTTAGAATCTTAATGGTGTGTTGCAACTGTAAAGGTCTAAATTCATTCTGTTTGACATTCCAAAGCTAGCCAGTTATTTTCACATTTAGGTTTTCAGAGAGAAGATCTGTTAGAAACTCAAGCTCACTTTGGAAACAAATCTCCTTTTTCATTGCATTACCTCATGGTAAAATGCGGAGATTTCCTGTTCCAAATTAAGATAAAACCCTCAGGTATACTGAAAGACCATATGCTATGCTAATTTGGTGTGTAGGCCTTGGTAGTCTAGTTGTGAAATTGGGTAATTTATTTAAAAAAAAAACAAGAATGTATTCATCACAGTTCTAGAGAGTGAAAAGTTCAAGGTCAAGGGACAGAAGATTCAGTGTTGAGTGAGAGCTGTTGTCTATGTCTAAGATGGTGTTGTCACATCCTTTGAAGAGGAGAAACATTGTGTTGTCACAGAAGGGCAAGTGTGACAAAAGCTGTATGAAGTTTTATTTGTAAGGGTCTTGCTCACAATGACTTAATCCCTTTAAAAAAACTCATCTCACTTTATTGTCACATATTTATTGTAAACAGTGAAGGTTTCATAAAGACAAGTTCTTTCGAGAATATCTCCTACCACGTTCATGTCCCCATACCCTACTTCTCCCCATTCCTCCCAGTAGTCTCCCCACTTCCCTGAGTCTTTCTTCTACATTCATGTCAAATATCTCTATATATGGTTTATATATTTATAAAAATCTAGGTTCCATAAAGGAGAGAAAAACAAATTTTTCTGAGTCTCACTTTTTCAGTGAAAATCTCAAGCTGTTCTAAATGTCATCATGCTGGTCATTAAAATTTAACACCTAAAGTTTGAAGGGTAATATGTTCAATTCCTAGCAAACCCCCTGTGAATTATTTATTTGATAGAGGAGAATATTCCCTTGGAAAAATCCAATGTAGTCAACACTCTAAATTCTTCCCTGTTTTAGATTTTCTTTCCATTTACTATTCATGTTGAGAGTATCTGCTGCTTCTCAGGAGTGTCTCCAAACACAACAAGGAAACCACACTGGGAAAGCCTCACTTAGGAGGGACAGAAGGATGGTGGAGTTTCCTCCTTACTGCCTGCTTAACTCTTGCCTGCTGAGAAGAAACAGCTCATCTTTACAACTAATGCAAGATTTGTTCTGGTTGCCAAATTCCAATATCTAAGAACAATAGGGAGGAGGTGACCTCCTCAATCTTGAAAGACAGAAACTTCAAAGGAGATTTCTATTTTGTAAAGCATAAAGTAACCTCTTACTCCCAAAGAAAGTACAGGTGAATAAAAAGAAAGGATTTTTAATGTTTCAATGTCACCAGACCTCCCCCCCCCAAAAAAAAATAGGAAAAGAAACCAGACTTTGAAGATTACCTCCAAAGACTCTTCAATGGCAGTCTCATTTTAAAACCCAGGAAGGCTGCAGATTAAAGAACTCCAGATGTCTTACCTCGTAGATTGCTATGTTGGAGTTCTCATATGTAGCTGGAGTTAGACTACCCGAAGAAAAGGACAGCCTTGGGGACCTCCCACTTTGAACTTCTGAGATGATCTGGAGCTTACACTGGCACGGCTTCCTCTCTGTGAAAGGATTAGGGGAAAAAGGTTGAAACAAAATTGTCATTATTTGAATCTAATTCATAATAATCATTCAGAACTCTTTTAAGGCTGTAGTTGGTAGCTTACTTAAATCCTATATAGCATCGAGGAAAAGGTTAACATATTTTTAACTGCCAGATAACGTGCTTTTGCTTTTATCATTGAAAATGAATATAATTCCATCATTTCTCCCCTTCCTTTTTCTCCCTCCAACCCTTCCCTTGCATCCCCAATTGCTCTTTTCAAATTCATGGCCCCTATTTCTTTAGTTGCTAGTGTGTGTGTGTGTGTGTGTGTGTGTGTGTGTGTGTGTGTGTAGTTTTATATTCCTTGATGTGTAAATACAACCCTCTTAGTCCCTAAAATGTTATTTGTTGATTGGTTGATTGGTTGGCTGACTGGTTGGGTTTTTTTGATTTGTTTTGTTTTGTTTGAGACAGAGTCTCACTGTATGGTCCTAGCTGGTTTAGAACTCATAATCTTCCTGCCTCTACTTCTCAAATGCTGGGGTTACAGGTATGCAATGTACCATTCCTGGTTCCCAGAGAAAATTCAAATTTTGTACATGTTACACAAGGAAGAATATAACTGTTAGTGTAGAATCGTCATTTTCTAAACTTGACATTTAGACCCAAAAGGTAAAATTAATTTCCAAAATGTATCTACTCAATGATTTAGTTAAGAAAATAGTGGGTGTAGAGAAATGAAAACTTTAAAAAAACAATAGAACTAGGGAATAATGTCAGACCCTGACTCCCAATACTGGCTTCTTTTTTTTAATTAGATATTTAACTTATTTACATTTCAAATGGTATCTCCTTTCCTCATTACCACTCTGAAAAACCCCTATCCCGCCCCCCCTCCCCCTGTTCAGCACCCCCCCCCAATTTCCTGACTTGCATTCCCCTATTCTGGGGAAACAAGCCTTCACAGGACCAATGGCCTCTCCTCTCATTGATGTCTGAAATGGTCATCTTCTGCTACATATGTAGCTAGAGCCATAGGTCCCTCCTTGTGTACTCTTTGGTTGGTGGTTTAGTCCCTGGGAGCTCTGGGGGCACTGGCTGGTACATATTGTTGTTCTTCCTGTAGGGCTGCAAACCTCTTCAGCTCCTTGGGTCCTTGCTCTAGCTGCTCCATTAGGCACCCTATGCTCAGTCTATTGGCTGGCTATGAGCCATGGGTATTTTGATTCACCATCCAATAAGGATCAAAGTATCCACATTTTGATCTTCCTTCTTGATCTTCATGTGGTCTGTGAGTTGTATCTTGGGTATTCCCAGCTTTTGGGCTAATATCCACTTATCAGTGAGTGCATACCGTGTGTGTTCTTTTGTGATTGGTTTACCTCACTCAGGATGATGTTTTCTAGCTCCATCCATTTGACTAAGAATTTCATGAATTCACTGTTTTTAATAACTGAGTAGTACTCCATGGTGTAAATGTACCACATTTTCTGTATCCATTCCTCTGTTGAGGGACATCTGGGTTCTTTCCAGCTTCTGGCTATTATAAATAAGGATGCTCTGAACATAGTGGAGCATGTGTCCAAACTACATGTCAGAGCATCTTCTGGGTATATGCCCAGGAGTGGTATTGCTAGGTCCTCAGATAGTGCTATATCCAATTTTCTGAGGAACCACCAAACTGATATCCAGAGTGGTTTAACAAGCTTGAAATCCCACCAGCAATGGAGAAGTATTCCTCTTTCTCCGCATTCTCTCCAGCATTTGTGGTCCCCTGAGTTTTTAATCTTGGCCATTTTGACTGGTCTGAGGTAGAATCTAAGGGTTGTTTTGATTTGCATTTCCCTGATGATTAAGGATGTTGATGATAAGGATTTTTTTTTTCGAGACAGGGTTTCTCTGTGTAGCCCTGGCTGTCCTGGAACTCACTTTGTAGACCAGGCTGGCCTCGAACTCAGAAATCCTTCTGCTTCTGCCTCCCAAGAGCTGGGACTAAAGGCGTGCGCCACCACCGCCGGGCTATGTTGAAAATTTCTTTAGTTGTTTCTCAGCCATCCTATATTCATCAGTTGAAAATTTTTAGTTTAGCTCTGTATCCCATTTTTAATAGGGTTTTTTGGTTCTCTGGAGTCTAACTTCTTGAGTTCTTTGTACATATTAGATATTAGCCTTCTATCTGATGTAGGGTTGGTAAAGTTCTTTTTCCAATCTGTTGGTTGCCCTTTTGTCCTATTGACAGTGTCCTTTGCCTTACAGAAGCTTTGCAATTTCATGAGGTCCCATTAGTCTATTCTTGATCTTAGAGCATAAACTATTGGTGTTCCATTCAGGAAATTTTCTCCTGTGCCCATGTGCTCCAGGTTCTTCCCTACTTTCTCTTCTATTAGATTCAGTGTATCTGGTTTTATTTGAAGATCCTTGATCCACTTGGACTTGAGCTTGTACAGGAAGATAAGAATGGATCAATTTGCAGTCTTCTACATGTTGACTGCCAGTTGACCCAGAACCATTTGTTGAAAAGGCTATCTTTTTTCCACTGGATGGTTGTAGCTCCTTTGTCAAAGATCAAGTGACCATAGGTGTGTGGGTTCATTTCTGGGTCTTCAATTCTATTCCATTGATCTACCTGCCTGTCACTGTACCAATCCCATGCAGTTTTTGTCACTATTGCTCTGTAGTATAGCTTGAGGTCAGGGATGGTGACTCCTAACTTGTTTCCTAGGTTTTCTATCACCAGAGTTGTTTCTCTTTGTGATTTCTTTATTGTTTCTACCTCCATGTTTTAGATCCTGGATGGTTTTGTTCAATTACTTCTCCTGTTTGGTTGTACTTTCTTGTAATTCTTTAAGGACTTCTACCTGTTTACCTGTGTTCTCCTCTATTTCTTTGAGGAAGTTATTTATGTCCTTCTTGAAGTCCTCTATCAGCGTCATGAGCTGTGGTTTTAAATCCAAATCTTGCTTTTCTGGTGTGTTGGGGAATCTAGGACTTGCTGTTGTGGGAGAATTGGGTTCAGATGTGGCCATGTAGCCTTGGTTTCTGTTGGTAACATCCCTACATTTGCCTTTCACCATCTGGTTATCTCTGGTGTTAGTTGATCCTGCTGTCTCTGGTTAGTGCTTGTCCCTCCTGTGGGCCTACAAGCCTGTCTCAGCACCCCTGGGTGACCAGTTCTCCCCTGGCACAGAGTGCTGTGGCATTGCCCAGCTCCTGGGTGCAGATGGAGCCCAGAAGGACCCTGTCTCAGCTGCTCTGCCATTCCTGTGTTCCCTGCACTCCTGGCTGTACCTGCCTGCTTAGTCGCCAGAGAGAAAATCTACTGGCTCCTTTTTATTCTACTCTATCAAATAACAATGTTCTTTCTGACAGAAGACCTCCCACAGAGCAATTAAGAAACATAGTAAATGGATCATAGGCTCATGATAAGTATGAGACTGAAGTAGGCCAGATAAGCTTCCATACCCTCAAGTAAACCAGTAGAGTTATTTTATGTGAAGATGGAATAAGTCAACAGGTACCTCAATATTCTTCTCTATATTTCTTTAAATGTCTTTTAAAAGAATTGTAATGAATATAAATAAATAGATACTCTTATTATTTAGACAAGGGTCCTCTTACACCAATACCACCATGCACTCATTTATTATTAATTATTTTTATTACTGGTAGTCATGGTAGTGTTTTCGTTATTTTTCAAAGTCTCACAAAGACTCTATCAAGTATGACTGACTGATCTTAAGAACACAATCCTCCTGCTTCTACCTTCACAGAACCAAGGTTATAGGAACATACCACCAATATTCTCCTTTTCATAGGGAGGAAACTGACAGCCAAAGAATACAAGGACTTGAGCAAAGATTTTGATGTTCTAGATCGCTGTCATGTGCTCTTTCTTACTACATCATGCTTTTTCATCAGACTTGCTTGCCAATAAGAATTAATCTTAAATAATTTCTGATGCAGTGATTACAATGGTCTTTGATCAACTGGTTGCTTTAGTCTTCAGTTAAGTTCTTTTCAACCAAGTCTGAAGAAAATGTTCTGACATTTTAACAGCTCAAGACTTAAGCAACATGAAGACCTGACTCCTCACATAACCCCTCCATCAATCTGCACTCCCTCGAAGAGAGCAAGGCCATCTACTTCTCTTCTCTTCTTTATTTCCACATCTCAGCAAGAGCACGTAGACATATATTAAGACACAATCCTCTCTGTAAAGGGCAAGGGAGAAAGTGATAAAATCTGCCAAAATCCACACACACTTGGATTTCAGCTTCACTTCTTTCTAAAATCTTCCTTTTCTGACTTGGCTTCTCCTGACCTGCCAATTTTTCTAGACTGAATTAATTTTGTATTCTCAAAGAGTTTACATGTTCAGACATTCCTTTTGGATGGAATTCTTGGCTTGGTTTCTTGACTGATTGAGCACAGCCAGCTGCAAGTTTGTGACTGCAGAGCAATTAAGCAAAATATATGCTTCCCCTATCTGTTCCACTCAGAATCTTTGAGAGAAGCCAAATGCCAAAAAGGGACAGAGAGCTATGTTCTTCTGCTTGGGTAATGCCATCTTTTCCACTTAGACCAAAACACTTAAACAAGCAAACAAGCATCAACATCCCCTAAAGGGCTATCAATATTTGATGTCCTTTCACTTTTATCCTAAACAGTGGTAATGATGTTTTTATTTTCTTCAGGTCAAAAGGTACACATAAATGAAATGATCTATCGTCATGAGCACCATCTTAAACCCTAGGCTGTCTATTTGTCTGTCTGACAGTAGCTCTAGTTTGTTCTTTGCGGCATTTTGCAAGTGCTGGCACAATTTTGCAACATAGGTGCAGTTTATATATTAGTAGACTTTACTAGGCTTATGCATTGAAGATCTATGCATTGAAAAGATCAATTTAGTCCAAAATTGAGTAAAGTTACTGTGTTTGCTACTTTAGAGCCCAACAGCCAGGCAGCTGTCAAGAACTGTCAGGTTGATGGGGATAATACCAAATTAATAGGGGGTTTGAAAACAGGTTTGTATCTTTTGATCAAGACTTTAGTACAATTATGTACAGTTTCAAGAGACTTTATCGGTGATTATATTTATAGATAAAATATTTTTGACCACAGGACTGAATTATTTTATCTTGGTATCAAGTTATAGATTGGGATTGCCTCAGAGCTTTAGCGTCAGTGTCTGCTTCAGCTGGGGAATTTCATATAAAGAATATTAAGTGAAAAGCCCAGAGAGACTCCCCCACCATGACTTTTAGTCTCCTCTGGTAGTTTCAAAAAACAAACCAATTATTAGTGTGTTTCTGGGGTGTGGGGGTAGAGTACGGCCAAAATGATAATTTTGTCTTTCATCAGTACATTTCTAGGAAGGTGATATCCAGCTTACAAAATCATCTGACGATTTAACCTAGATGATTATAAGTGGGAAATGAATTAAATAGCTCATCAGTTCATTTGACAGACCACACAGGACATTACCACATAATTCCATTCCTCACATAGCCAACTAATTCCATGTAAGCTTCAGTGTCGTTTTTAAGCAACTGACCAGTTTACCACTGAGACAGCGAAATTCTCAAAGCTGGTGTAGTAAAGTAACGACAGTAAATGGCACATGGAAACAATATGATGCTTTTTGTATCCTCTTTCTACATCTTGCCACCTCTACAAACTATGCAAAGATCAGTGTCATTATTGCAACCAAATAGGCTAGCATAAGAAAACACACCAGCTCCCTTAAGATTGTCCCCTGCATGCTTTCTTGTCTAAGTTTCTGTTTATGCTGTTTCCTCTGCCTAGGGCTGGGAAGACAGTAAGAAAACAGGATGGAAACTGTATCGAACCACAGAAAGCAGTAGTAGTAGTAGTAGTAGTAGTAGTAGTAGTAGTAGTAACCATTTATCAATAACCAGCACCAAAATTTTGTCAAATTCCAACTTTTAAAAATATATCATGATAGATAATATTTGTACAGGTTTGTGGAATAGAGTATGAGGCTATGGTACATACAGTGCATATTGCTCAAATCAGAGTACTTAAGTTGCCTATCATGTCAAACATTTATCACTTCCTCATGATGAGAACATTCAAAATCCTCTATTCTAATTATTTTGGAGTATATGACACAACAGTGTTAGCTTGCAATCACACTTCTATAATAAATATAAACACTTATAAGCCAATTTTTTAAAAAAGCTCATAAGTCCAGACTTTTTTATTTGCAATTCCAAAGCTTACTACTAATTTCTCCTGGGAGGGTCAAAGAAAAGTGATTGTTAAGTTGTCTTTAATCTGTGACATAGACAAATTCTACCTTCCCTTTGTCTAAGACTCAGCTTTAGATCTGGGTCTCTTGAAAGGTTCCTTCCATTGATCTGACTTTTCTAAAGTCCTATTCTATTTCCAGTTCATTTGTACAAGTTGGTATGTATTGCTTTCCTTGCAAGATATCATTGTCTTCAACTTGATTGTAATGTCCTAGGAGGTAAGGAATATACATAATCTCACAAAATGCATCCCAGGGACCGTAGCAGGCCCTTAGGAAGATCACCTATTATAACACAAATACAACCTGGACTTTCATGAAACTCAACCCTCTTTTATGAGTTGAACTATCTTCCTCCAAACTTTGATTAGTACATTTTATAGTATAAGCACCATGTTGGGTGTTAGAAGTCAATATAAAGTTTAGCTAAAAGGGGTTATATGAAATCAAAGCTAAACTACTGCCCAGAGTGGACTGTATTCACTTTCAAAACATGATTGTAAGTCATCATTTTCTAACCAAGATATATCATAAACTATATATGTAATTTTAATTAGCAATTAATATTCATATATTTATCAGGAGATAAAACTGAATAATTGATATATGCATATAAAACATGCTGAGCAAGTAAGAGTAATTAACATTCTGATATTCTTAAATTGTATATATATAAAACATTTCTTTTTTAAAATGTATTTTTATTTTGTGTATATGTGTATGCGTACATGCTACATATGTGTTGGTGCCTGAGGAGGCTCAAAGAGGGTGTTGGATCCACTGGAGCTAGAGTTATAGGTAAGCTGCTGGACTCAGGTGCTGGGAAATAAATAAAGGTCCTCTGCAAGAGCAATGTAGCTTTTACCTCTCAGCTATAGTTTTGGTCCCCTGTGTTTTCAGCCTCTTATTTATTTTCTTTCTCAGTTATGCAAGAAGTTGCAAATTACAGTCACCTGGGTATTCTATAGAACACTGGAATTTCTTCCTCCTGTCTGTGTTTTGGTACCATTTATCTACTATCTGACTATTTCCCTGTCTTCTACCCTTCCTACCTTCTGGTGACCATTAGTTCATTTTCCTAATTCTACATGTCAGCAGGATCATGTGAGATTGTCTTCCTGTATCTGGCAAGTGTTCTAAATACAGTATGTATTTTACTCTTATAGTTTAGGTTGCTAGTCTAGTCTTTAATCTCTCCAGCTCACATATTTTACTCTTACAGCATATCATAATTGAAACTAATAAATGACATGCATTCAATGCTAACATGTAGCTTCTGCCTATGATATCAGGCAATAAAGCCAGAAAGGGGGCTACTTACCTTACTGCCAAAGTGGGGATTAATAAATGTCACATCTTCCAAAGTCAGTAGGATTCTGTTGGGGCCTTTAATCAACTGGATTTTTTTTTTACGTCGTCTGAAACAAATATGAAATAAGATGGTCGAGGAGGGGGTGTCAATGCTTGTCTCTAATAGATATATATCTATAGGCATACATTATGAATAAAATATATGTGTCACATACATGGATCTTTACCATAATATCTACAGCAAAGGAATGCAGCAATAAACCTGGTCATCACAGCTTACAAAGACAAAAACACAGATGTGAGAATATTATTGAAAAAGTATCCAAAAACAAAGCAAGGGCCAATGTATAGGGATAGTATCTCAGACTAATAAAATGGTGATCTCACATCAGGGGCACATTCCAAACTCCTCCAAATCATTCTAAGGAGCTCTGCATACTTCTTACTCACACTATGCATCCTAATAAACTTAGGGCCAAAAGTCATTGATCCTTAGTTTATAAAGAAAAAAACACATTAAGGAAACAGCAAAATTGTGAAAATGGTGTGAGATTCCCTAGCCGTAGGCAAAGCTGGAACTGGAATCCTCGGTCCCTGGCTTTCGGCCTAGATTTCTGCCCATAAGACCACTTGTCTCACAAAGCTGCGTGCATGCGTTGCCAAAGCAACAGGTTGAAAAGTGGAAAAAAAATCAGTCAGTTGTTTGCTTTGTCTACATGATTCCAAACAAGTGGTCTGTTTTTTTTTTTTCCTTCTTACTGAATTAGTCTGTTGTGTGAGTATTACACAGACACAGTTTAAACATGACTCTCCCCAAACATGTTCATTAATTTACAGGCGATGTAATTATTTTATACAAATCAATAGAGGTATACGAATGTATGATGTTTACCTCACACAGTCAGGTAGGTAGGTCTACCAGGCAACTTAAGATCAGAAAGGAACCTTTGTCTGTCTGTCTGTCTGTCTGTCTGTCTCCCTCCCTCCTTCTGTCTCTCTTTCTCCCTCCCTCTGTCTCTTTCTCTCCTCTCTCTCTCTCATGCACCCTCTGTTTCCCCTCTCTCTCTCCCCCCTCTTTTTCTTGGTCCTATCAACAGCTATGCTCTGACTTTCTTTTTTTCCATAATTCAATACTGCAATGTGTTCACTGCAAGAGCCAGGGTGAGAGAAACAACCAGTGAATCAAAATGCTTTCCCAAACTTGTCTAAAGAGACTTCTATAATATCACTGTAGCTTTAAGTACCAGCAACTCAGTCAATTGTTCTCAGTGACTTCACTGGTTTGGAAACAAACAATGTGTTTCTAATTGTCTGCCAACAAATATGTCCCTTATCACGGTGGGAGCTGCTACCCAGCAGAGAAAATTAAAAGAGTCCTGTAGTGACTTCTTGGGTAGAGCATATGAATCTTTTGGCAAAGTAAAACATCACTCCCTAACTTATCAGTTTCATATGTGTAGAAAATTGTCTACGCATTAAAGCAGGCACACCTGTGAAAATAATTGTATTTCACAATACAATCTAGTAGAAAGCAAATTGGACTCCCAATTTGGGAAGGGGGGGGCGGTGCAGTACTGATTCTGCCATTAATTAGCCAGGTGCAGGTGACCTTGGATAAATCATTTAACCCCTTCTTGCTTCAGTGTCACCTGTCTAGCCAAATAATGCTCCTTACACTCCCTGCACTGGAGAGTTGTTTTGAAAATCAAATGAGATAATGTATGTGAAAGTGCTCTGAAAAGCAGGAAGCACTAGGGAAGTATCAGGGCTCATTATCATCATTAGTATCACAAAGCTCAGGAGAGCTTTACAGAAAGGCAATGCAAACTGGTTCGGAGGAGTAGGGAGAAAAGAGAAGTTCAAAGAATCCTTTGTTTTGGGGTAGTTAGGTTCTTTGCACGTCTTTCTTTCTGGAAAAAAAAAACCTTAAACAATCAAAACACACAGAAAAGGAAGGAACAGAGAGTGACTCTCCTGCAAGTAATCATCTATTACAGCAACTCATCAGCTGCTTGGCTCTTCTGATTGCAGCTATGGTGGGCAGAGAGAGGGAGGAAGGCAGCGACGAGGGAAGAGGGCGCATCTTTTATGCTTTGTTAACTGAGGAACCAGGGACCAAGTGACTCTGGGAAATGATGTGCCTCTCTCATCTCTGAGTTTTCTGTGACCACTTGAAGTACCAATTGTCTCACACTCATTTTCCTCTCCAATCATTTTCCTCTCTAATCATGTCCCTCTCCAATCATGTCCCTCTTCAGTCTTCTTTGCCCTTCAGTTCACGAGCTCCAAACAATCCCCCCACCTTTGTGGCTCTACTTTTATTTTTTCCTTTTTTCCCTTCTCTTCCCAATGATTAATGGGTTGAACTCACTCAAAACCCAGAATACCAATTCATTCTGTTTAAAAGACAATCAAGAATGATCATTTGATTAGGAATATAAGAAGCTGACGGTGAGCCCATTGTTTACCTTGACATGAAATGGTTAAATACTGGGTAGCAAGAGCCTGTGACTCCTAAAATCTCCTTGGGGGGCGGGTATTGTCTGTCATTTATTTTTGCTGAATATCTAAGGATGTTGAATGAATATTAAATTACTTGGCAGCATGTCACATTCAGACCAGTCTTGAAAACAGGTCATCCAATTAGTGGACCACCTGTTAAGGGATTTGAGGGAGGAAGACAAGACTTGATGATAACTATGATGTTGATGAATGAAGAGGGTAGTTTTTATCCAAGGAAGAACAGTAGAAACCCAGATTGTAATACTCTGGACAAGAAGCACAGATGTTCAAATGAAGAGCCTGGGTTTTCAACAATTACCGGGAGAAGTCTACAAAGGGCTCAAGTTTTTCCATTTTTGAATACCTACTATAAATCACATACTGAAGTAAGTGCTTTATTCACTTTTACTTACTTATTTTTAATTATATGTGTATGTGTGCATATATGGGTACCTGAATGAGTGCAGTGTCTGCAGAAGCCAGAAGAAGGCATCAGATTCCCTGGAACTGGCAGTGGTGAGCTACCTGGCATGGGTGCTGAGAGCCACTCAGTACTCAATCTTATCCACTAAGCTACTCTATACCTCCTACAATCTTTGTATGTATCCTATGTATGTGCATGGGAGGGAGAGGAGATGAGCTCACGTGGGCCATAGCATGCATTTGTTGGTCAGAGGACAATTTGTGGAAGTCCATTCTCTTGTGGGTCATAGAACTCAAACTCAAAAATTCAGACTCAGTAGCAATTGCCTTTACACACTGAATGATCAAGCAGGACCTGCTATTCCATATGTATGACTTAGCACCACTATACATAGAGCTTAGAATCTAGCTAAAGCCTACCTAAAATATTCCAACTCCATCTGCTACCATACCATTTCATGGAGAAGGTGGGGCATAGATAAGCAATAATAAAAAAGGCCTAAAATCCTAGTTCTCTTATCTCACCATCATATTGATCTACTCATAGGCAACATCATCACTGACAATACAGCTGCGAAAGTTTTTCTCAGCATCATGAAAACATTTCCGTCTTAAATGGGGCCAGTAGGGATGGTAAAATACAATGGGAAAGAAAATCAGTGGGTCATATAATGAGGCAATTGTACTGAAACATGACTTCCTGGAAATCAATATTAACAAGGCTGTTGTGGACTTCTATTTTGTGTATACAAAAAGAACAAAAAAAATAGTACCTTATAAAGTAAGCAAATCCATTGATAGACAGCAAGGCTATAAGCAAAGCAAAGCAGACCATCATGGCCAAGGCAGGGTCAATACCTGCTCAGAGGGAGAGAGAAGAAAAAGAACAGCATTAAAACAGAAAAAGCAGTAAAGAAAGCACAGCACAGAGTGACTCCTCACACTTTCTGGTCACTTTAAAATCAAGCCAGATGTACCTAACCTAATTCTATTTTTTCTACAGCATAGTCTGTCTTGTTGACTTTATGGACAAGAAAGCAGTTTCACTGTTCTGAAGCAAACCCACTCGACACTCTTGACAATAACGAATCACATGAATTAAGGTGTGATCAGGGTGTTTTCATTGGAGAAAAAAGTCTACAAATGGAAAACTCTGAGTGCAAACATTTCCATAGGATAGCAATAACGTTCTTAGGATTAGGCGTGGTAGCTCACCTGTGAAGTACTACGTTGTCTAAAATAAAAGCCCTTCTTAATCCACCTGAGTCCGCAGACCTCATGAATTACATAACATTTGTCTTTCAAGGGTGAGGTAGGGCCAGTTTATGACAGTTAGTGTGAAAACATATTATAAGCATGTAAGTTGGTCTCTATGAATCGAAATGTTTAAATAGATTACAAATATTTCAAGAGAAAATACTTGATGATGTGAGTGAAGAGGCAGTTGGATGTGTGATGCTAAAGTAAAATCGGAGTCAATCCTTAGTTCAAATAGGTGCACATGTTTTTGGAAAGGTATAGACAGATACTTCAGTCAGGATAATATGGGTACTTCCAAAGGCATGCTCTGGCTGTCAGAGATTTCATTAAGTTTCCCTCTTCCAAAAGCTAGGAGGGGCCCACTAGTCAATCAAACTGCTGGACTAGTGAGGAACATGAAAATTCCTAGCTGTGGTTCCTACCCTCAAGAAGCAGTATATTCAGAGTGAGGAGATGCGACTGCTACGTGAGCAACAACTAAAAGGTGATTTTGTGCTAAGCTGTAAGGCATAGAAGGTTAATGAAATAGTTCAGTGAGGAGATTGTTTAAAAGTGGTGTTCTTCGTGATAGGATCTGACTGATAAGGGTAGGATACACAGGTGATCTTTCTGGTAGGAGAAAGCAACCACAGGCCACAGGCAACTAAATTCAAGGGAGGAAAGTGTTTTCCTTTTATTAGAGTAATGTCTGTGAGAAAGACTGAGACCTCTTTCAGAACCAGTGATGGGTTAGCTTTTAAACTATAAATGATTCTTTAAGACTGGAAAGTGCCTCTTGTGATTCTGATTATTTTGAAGTTAAGAAGACATTTGTGCAACCTGAAATACAAATGTCTGCTCTTATGAGTGCTTCAATATTAAAATATACGTTGTCTTAAAGAAGCAGCCCTATAGCCACACTGAACTAAATTGATGACCAGTGATTTCCCATTACTTACCTCCTTGGCAGATCTTCCCTTCTGCAAACCAGCATTTTGCATCTGCACTAGTAGGCCTGCCGCCAGGGAAATGAATGGGGGTCCCTCTGAACCTTAGCAGTTCAGCCTCCATGTCCACAGTGTAGGTGCCACGGAGTTCCCATTCTTTCCCATTGGTGTCCAGGATTACATATTCAGAAATTCCGTTTCCATTTGAATCTGTCTTTATCAACTGGTTGAATCCATAGAACTGCATGTTTCTGGAATGCAGGACTAGGCTGGCAGCACTAGCCCGTCCACTTTCTTTCATAGCATTATTCATGGCTCGTGCGATAAAGTAAATTGAATTGTAGATGGTTCCAAACAATGGTGAAACCTAGTTTTAAAAATTACAATTATCTTGAGCCCTACTCACCCTAGAGCGATTTTAGAGTATGTTCCAACCGTCTCTTCATTATTATGTGCCACACATCTGAATGGAGCAGAGCTGAAGGCCCAGAGGGGGAAAATATTTCTGAGGACTTGCTTGGTTTCTCCCCTGAATTTTTCTGTTTTCCCCCCAGGCCTTAACATCTTTAAATATATCAAATATGACAATTTTATGAGCAAACCAAGTCATACACAGTATATGTTTATGGTACTCAACTAAAAATGTGATTTAGGATTTAAAAAGAGCACTAAAAACCAAGCATGAAACTAGACAAGGGGAGTTCCAGAAAAATTATTGGTGTGCTATGCATGATAAAATCACATCCTTGCACTACTAGAGTGGTAGATCTATATATGATAAGATTGTAAATAATTGGTCACCACAATCCATGCCTTTGTCTCCCTGTCTTTGTCCAAAATGCCTAGTCTATTAGACACACACTCCTCAGAGAAAATGGCCACTAGGATTCAGTTTTAAATGCATATTCACACACTAGACAACTTGAGTTTTTAGTCAACAAATCCTACATCCAATTGGCTAGCAAAGTTGCAAAACTCTGGGGAGAAACCCCCATAAATCAATAGGTAGACTACAGAAAATTGCATGAATATGCCTGCTACACAATTGTATACTATGCCTGATGTTCACTGACTTTGTAAGTTATTTCTGGAATAACACTTGTATTTTTTATTATAAAAGGTGAAGAGGAAGATCAAACAGCCCGCCTACTCTGCTGCCCCCTACAGTCATGGACTCATGGTTTCCTATAGCATTTCAAATCAAATATGGAAGTCAAGAAGTTTATGATCATGTCATTTTTACCAAGCTTTGAGGAAAGCTGATTACTCACAAGTTTTATGTCCTAAGGTCAACAGAGCTAACCTCCTGTGACAAGCTTCATGTGTGAGAAAAAAACACTTAAAATTAACTGAATTGTGTTTGTATTGGAAATGCAAGTCAATATGCAGAGAGGTGCAGTAGCTAACAGGATAGTGCCATGCTTTGTTTACATAGAATATGGTGGGTCAACCATGACTTCATATTAGCATCACCAAGATATATCAAAACCAAACTCATAGTAACAAATTGAGATGCTAATTTGAGGATCATAAAAAGCCTCAGAGAGATTCTAATTATCTAAAAGTTGTAAAAGCAATAGACTGAATAGACTGTTCCTAAGGAAAGAATGTTCGGATGAGTCACACATTACCTTACATAAATGATAATACAGAATTATCATAACCTTTTTTATCATTTAATTACGTATTTTTATAGGTAGAAAAGGGATATCCAAAGAAGCTAGGTAATCTGACAAATTTACTCATTCAAGCATGAAATCAGAACTAGATTACAGGGCTCCTATATCTTGGATTAGTCTTCTTGATTGGGAAAAAAAGAAACATTGGCTACAGTCCCTCCTGGTTCTGATCTCCTCTAAAAGTTCCTGACTTTTGGCCAAGTCAAGAGACTAAAATTAGCAAACAAACATTTTTTTAGCCTATATATGGGTTCATGTTTATCTTTCTCTTCTCTTCTCTTTATATTAGAGTGTTCCAAACTCAGGTATATCTACTTCCTGTCTATCTACACTCTCTCCTTTGATGACCACTTCTAATTTTATGAATTGAAATACCATATCTACCCCATAACTCTCAGACTTAATATTCAAGTTCAGACCTCTCTCCTGTATTCCAAACTCAAATAGTTAATTGTTTATGTCAAGAACATTACTTGAATGTTAGATTTCAACATACCCTGAGTTGATCTCTACCCCAATGCCCCATTCCATATAGAATAAGTATCCCTCCTTTTTCTAAATAGCTACTATATACTTCCAAATTTTTTAGACTACTGAGTCTCCGTCTCTTGAATTCTGATTTTCTGATTCAATAAACTCTCTCCACTACCCAACCCCAACATGCATTCTTCAGAAACGGATTAGAAATATATCAAAACAGGGTATCTACCTTTACAGAATGACCATACACTGAGGTCACTTAGGAAGTTTTCAATAATCCCTTGTCCTGACTTTTGTGGACAGTGCTTGCCTTTAGGATTCCTGCAAGAGCCCAACTACTTTCTGAGATATTGGTAGGTTATGAGAAAAGGTGAAGGAAAGAAGGCAGAGTACAAAATCAATACTAGTAAAATAAAAAACTAGTTTTTAAACACCCACAGGGCAGCAAGCCCCTGAAAGCAGAAAAGAGCACTGGTATTCTGTTTTGAAAGGCATAGAACCTTCTGGGAAAGAGACCACATCTATCTATCTATGACAAAAAAAAAACATTGAAACTCTTAAAAAAACACTTATACCTCTGAGTTGACACACTACACAGTGTTTTCTGCTGGCTAGTCTATCCTGCCCTCTGTGTTCTCAGGTAGTCCCCTGGTAGAACTGGCTGACAGCAACTCCCTCTGATTACTGAAACTTGAAGTTTATTCTTCAGGATTTTCTCAACTCTTCCATATTTTACAGACAGACAGACAGACAGACAGACACACACACACACACACACACACACACACACACACACACACACGGGGGCTGCTGTAAGTGCCCTCATAGCCACAAAGGTATAATGGAGAAGGGAGCTTGAAATTAAGAAAAAAACTTACCAGCAGTGTTCAATTTGTTCAATTACAAAGAAGGAGCTGTCACCCTGGCCCACAATCCATGGGAAAACTTGGGTCTATTTCACCCATTCAGCTCCTTAGCAATGGAAATATCCCCTTTCAAATAAGTCCAAAGTCCAAAGCATGCTCTGTTAGTATCAATCACAAAAGTTCTCTAGTTGTATTTGTAGCAAATAATGAGAATTTGAAGTAAAGGATATGCTCTGTGGCCCTATCCTGGCTTCTCACTAAAACAGTTTTTTAAAAAAAAAGAAAAAGAAAGAAAGAAAGAGAAAAGAAAAGAAAAAAAAGATGTAGTGGTTTGAATGAGAATGGCCCCCATAGGCTCAAATGTTAAATATTTGGTCCTGAGTTGGTAGAACTCTTTGGGAAGAATTAGGAGGTGTGGCCTTGTTGGAGTAGGTATGGACTTTTTCAAGAAGATGGTTCACTGGAGTTGGACTATCTATCTATCTATCTATCTCTCCATGTTTGGGATCAAATGTAAGCTACTCTTCTAAGGTCATGCCCATCTGTCTGCTGCCATGCACCCTGCCATGATGGTCCTAAACTCACCATCTTAAACTGTGAGTTCCATTAAACATTTTCTTCAATAAGCTCCATTGCTCATGGTGTTTTGTCACAGGGACAGAAAACTAAGACAAAAGGCAAAACAGATTGGGCAGGAACACTTGCCAGACAGATGACTTTGTTGACCTCACAATCCAGAAGAGAAAAATCATTAATGATTCGTGCTATTGTCTTTGTGTACTGTGTAGATCTGAATCTGCATAATGGCAACTGAAATATATCACTGATTTTTATTTCATGACTTTAGATAGCTCTATTCTAAGCTTTTAAGAACCATTAAAAATAAGAATAAGGTAAGGAGCAGGGCTATCTGAATTTTTTCATTAGTTTATGCTGGTATAAAGTTGATTGTCATCACTTAGTCCTCAGAAGTATACACTAAAACCTACTTCAAACAGTCATTATTTGAATAACAAAAATTACAGCATCCCTTTCAAACAAGAAGCCAGGCACACGCAGAGACTTAAGAACTTCAAGTTAATTGAATTTCTACTTTTAAAACAATATAATAGTTCATGATCAGAGAATCCTTTGACTTGGTCAAAAGCTAGATGAAAAAAACAATGTTTGATATAATAGTCATGAGCACAATACTCTAATTTATACAGAGCAAGGTAGATAGACAACTGTGGTCACTGAAATTTGGGAAATCTTTCTTTACATACTTTTAAAACATCTCCTGGGTTTCTTTCTGAAATGTCCAAGCTGCTATCTCCCCTTCAGCTTAGCAAGCATCCATATCTAGGGTAATGAAAGACAGTAGCTATAAGGAACATAAGCTTCCTACAGCTAGCATCCTAAGAAACCAGGAGGATTCCCTTTGCTTAACCTTTAAAGGCCACACTTGAGGAAAATATCTAATATGTGTGTTCTAGCAGTGTGTGCTTGTAGCCAAAAGAATTTCATTTAACACAAACATCTGAGTACAATTTTAAATAAAGGAAGAATTCAGGCATCAAAACCTAAATTCAGAAGTCTATTTTGTGCCAAAGTATAAAGGTACATAGTGATAGTACTTGCTCAATCATCCCGAGACAAAATTAGGAAGTTTGTCAGTAGTTTCCCACCCCTATATCTCCCTATTTTGATGTACTGTTCTTTTTTCGTGGCTTCTCATAAAGTCTTACTACCTCCTACATCCAAGGAAAAGAATCCAAGAAACATGTTCAGATCAAAATATCAGTCACTTAGTTCTGTTACTTTCTTTAGTAAAGAATTAGCATTAGATACTCGCTATGTATAATAATGCACAGTAAGCCTGATGTGTGGTCCCGTGATCAGGTTCTGGTAGCAGTCTTGAGTGGAATCCCAAGTCTATCACTTGTCTTGACCTTAAGGAAACTGCTTTGAGCTTTAATTTCCTTACTCATAAAATAAAAATGTTAGTATGTAATTTGTGGGTTGGCTTGAGAATTCAATGGGATTATTTATGCAAACTACTTAGTACAGAGAAAACACTGAATATACAATACCTGCTATTGTTTGCATTATGAGGAGGAGCTCCTGTCACTGGCAACATCATCCTGGAAATGTGGTGGTTTTGCTCCTTGTTCCAGTTTTAAATCTGTGACCAGTTATAGTCTCAATGTCCTCAAATGGTAAAACCATTCCTTTTAATTGGGACAAAAACCTACTTACATTTTGCGTGCCATTACATCCCTTGCAGAGTTCCTGAGTCACAGTAATATTAACAATGGCTACTTTATTAATAATTATGACTAACATTTATTAACGGGTACCTAGATATCAGGCAAACTCATTAATGTCTTCACTCAATTGATTCTCACAGTTCTGTGAGAGGGTACAAATATTATGTGCAATTTAAAGTAAAGAGAAGATACAGAGTTTAGGCATACTAAAGGTGGCCTCTTTGAAGCTTTAAACCAATTTGCTATGTTTGAGCTTAATAAATACTTGTTGAATTAATTATGAAGCTGTGGCAAACAACAAAAAGGAATATCATGTGCATCCACTTGTAACTTCTTTTGCCCTACATTATTTGCCCATAGACTTCCTAATATGGGGAGAAGAGAAACAGAAACATTAGTGTTTCATAGTTAGTAATATCAAAGACTTCTGCAAACCTGAGCCAGAGAACATGTAGGAGAGAATGCTGCTATAGGAGCGGTAACTGATTTTGAAGCATGGAGGCCAATCAAACTTAGGTATCTTCAGAGGGAAGCATTGATAAGCAGTAAGCAGCCATATTTTCTTAGAATACTAGGAAGGAGTATTAGAGTTGTTCGGCACTATGCTAGTAGGGCTGAAACTGAGCATTAATGAGAAAAAGCTCTTTAAATATCTGAGGAAGGAATACATAGACATCTCCCTGTCCTGACATACATACACTGAGAACAGACAGACCGTGCAAAAGCAAAAGAAAAAAACAACAACAGCAGCAGCAGCAGCAACAGCAGCAACGAAAACCAGAAACCCATTACATTGTTTCACAGAAGCTCCAGAACGAAAATGGTGGAAACAAAGAAACTTGGAATTGAGATGGGGCACAAAAAATAGTGATGGAGCTAAAGTATTCATGAGAATCTCAGTTGCTTTCACCTAAATTCGTGCCTAGATTCTAGCAGTGAAGATTCCTAAGTCTCTTCTCTGAAGATTGTCTTGGACCCAAGGGTCAAATCTTAACATATATTAGCCAAAAACAACCAAATGAAATAAAACTGAACAACAGGTGGTTAGCCAACTGCTCTCTGCAGAAGCCCACTAGACAACAAGCCTGCTTTCAGATTTGCTCTTTAGAGCTTCATTCTAAACTACAGGCAGACATCCCCACTGCTCGATATCTAAGCAAAGCTTCTAACAGTAAATAGAATGATCATAACAAAGAAATATGAAAAAAATGAGAAACTAAGGGAAAAATAGAAGTGAGCGTCAAAGAAACTATGCCATTTTAAAAGAAATAAGAGCTCTTCATGTCCTTGAGTTCCATATCTACAACTTCAACCAAATGCCAATCACAAAATTTACAACACACACACATACTTGCATGCATACAAAATTGTAAGCATGTATCTGTATGTATATATACTGGAAAAGAATGTGTGTATATTTAAAGCTTTTCTTTTTTGTTATTTCCCTTCTAATATAGTATAAGACATGTATAGCACTTGTATGCCACATCATAAATGATCTAAAGGTGACTCAAAGTATGTGCGAGGATGAGCATAGGCCTTGTACAAATGCTATGCCATTTTATGTAAAGCACTTGAGAAAGCATAAACTTTGATATCTGGAGGTGGAGGAGATTCTGAAACCAATGTTCCATAAATACTGAAGGACAAATGTAGTTTGTCCTTGATGAAACACAACACCACTAAAATAGAATGGTCTCTTAGAAATTAAAAATGTTGTAACTACGCATTTTTAAAAATTGGGAAAAGGCTAAGAGCACAAGGTGGAGCAATTCAATAAGGTAAACTAAATCAAATATATAGGACATACAAGAGAATAATTAAACAATTAAAAGATCAGCCCAGCATATAGAGAAAGCAGATGAAATGCTTACACAAAAGATACTTGCACCTCCATGCTTATTGCAGCATTATTCAGAATGGGCAGAATAGGAAAGCAACCCAGATGCCTCATCTCAGCAGATGAACAGATAAAGAAAAGGAAGTATATAGAACATTCATCTGTTAGAGATAAAATTTTGTCATTTGCAGTGATATGGATGGCAATGGAGAATCTTATCTTAGGTAAGACAAGCCAGAAATACAAATACCATATGTTCTTACTCATTTAAGAAAAATGATAAATCAACTTGTAAGCGTGCATTACAAAACAAGGGTCTCTAGAGAAAAGGAAGGATAAAAGGGAGAAAGGACTGAAATAAAAGAAGAGGTACTTTTAGGAACTAGGAACTGTATTCAGGGGAGAGAGGGTATATGCCTGGATAGACCCTGTGAGTACATCATGGACGTACATATAGAAATATTAATTTGAATTACATTAATTTTCGAAGTATGCATTAAGAATTATAATAAAACAGAACTAAAAGCTAATCATTTATTTTATTTATTTGTTTATTTGTTCATCGTTATTTTGTGTTTTTGGTTGTTCCAGACAGGGTCTCATGTATCCAGGCTGATCGCAAACTCCCTATGTAACCACAAATAACTTTAAACTTCTTTTTTTCTTAATGATTTATTTATTATTATATCTAAGTACACTGTTGCTCTCTTCAGATACCAGAAGAAGGCAACAGATCTCTTTACGAATGGTTGTGAGCCACCATGTGGGTGCTGGGATTTGAACTCAGGACCTCTGGGAGAGCTCTTACCCGCTGAGCCACCACTCCAGCCCAACTTTAAACTTCTAATCCTCCTGCTTCTACTTCCTTGAGTGCTGAGATTACTGTAGGTAATCTACCAGGGCTTTCTGCACACTAGATAAGGACTCTACCAACTGAGCTACATCCCTAGTTCCTTGTCACTTATTTAGATAAAATATTCCAAAACCATTAATATAAAAGATCAATCTAGAAAATCTTATCTCCCTATTTTCCCTCCTAAAGATAACTATAACAAAATTATTGAAAATAATAGCAAATAAATAATAAAACAAAATCACCCAGGAAGAATGGGCTTCTAGACCAAA
The DNA here is from genome assembly GCA_036184795.1 of Tokudaia tokunoshimensis. Taxonomy (NCBI): domain Eukaryota; kingdom Metazoa; phylum Chordata; class Mammalia; order Rodentia; family Muridae; genus Tokudaia; species Tokudaia tokunoshimensis. Next base: position 94,896,783 of record BTHU01000023.1, read on the forward strand.
AGGGTCTTCCAAAGGAATAGTATGAGATGTTAAAGATTCATATACCATCATGGTTCATAGCATCAGAAACAAAGACAAATAAAACTGAAGATTGGCACAGTGGTAGAATGGTAGCCTAGCAAGTATGAGGTCCTAAATTCCATCCCCAGTAAATCTCTATCCCAGTCAAAAAAAAATGTGAACTTCAAAGGACTGAGGGAAATGATTTTTCATCAAGATTGATCATAGCAAAAAATGGACTAAAGACTTTCTGGACACAGAAGATTTTAAGTGTTTACCCAACATGCCTTTTGCAGAGGCTGCTGGGAGAGGTGCACAACAAAATAAATGAGAAAACAAATCAAGAAAAATGAGAGTCATGAGAGATCTGATATGTAGTGCATCCAGAACAGAGGAGTGAAAATGGACATTTTTCAAAAATGAAAAAATGGAGATTTCAGACAAAATAGTTCTGTGACACTGTCAAAACAGCATAGGCTTAGATTGAACTTGGAAGGCAAAGAACTTCAAGAAAAAACAAAGTTGAGAAGGGATTTTATAGGCTTTACCATGTATAAAATTGTTTGAGAGGATTTTACAGTCTTATCAGAAAGCGTGGAATGACTGAGAAATGCAAATTAAAGTAAGTTTATTTTGTGTGCAAGGTAAATTTTGCTGTTATTGTAACATATGCCCCGCATAAACTTTTGCTTTTTGCAGTCATCATTGAATGATACTGAAATGGATACCATATTAAAAAAATACTGTGTTCTGGGACCAGAACCTAGCAGAATCATCATCAAAGAGACCAGAGAAATGTCATCCTTTACATGACTCCCCAAGCCCCTCCTAATGTTTGGTAACAGTGGAATGTTTGGAGGGGGAAGAAGGATTGTGGAGGAGCCAAACGGTCAGGGACACCACCAGAACATGGCCCACAGAATTAACTGACCAGGTCTCACAGGTTCTGGGCAGAGATTAGGGCCTGTATGGGTCTGACTTTGGTCCCCTGCATATGTATTATTGCTGAACAGCTTGGTGTTCTTGTAGGAATCCTAACAGTGGGAGTGGGGGCTGTCTCTTATTCTTTTGCCTGGTTGTGGGGCCCTTTTCCTCCTACTGGGTTGCCTTGTCCTGCCTTTGATGCCATGGTATGTGCCTGGTCTTATTGTACCTCGTTGTGCTGTGGTTGGTTGATGTCCCTAGGAGATCTACTCTTTTCTGAGGGGAGGAGGAGAGGGGTAGATCCAGGGGATAGGGGAGATGAAGGGGAAGGACCAAGGGGTTGGGAGGAAACTGCTGTCCAGATGTAATATATAAGAAAAGAATAAAAAAAAAAAAAACCACTGATGGGTGCAGTGGCCACTAATAGAGCTAAGAAAATCAGCAGTCCATAGCCATCCTCCTTGGCCACATGATAAATTTAAGGTATGCCTGGGATTCATGAGACTGTCTACAAAAAAGAGAGAGGCGAAGAGTAAAACATACTTGTATTTAACTAAAAACGTGCATCTTATTGAGGATTGGAAGAAGGATAAGAGCGTAAAAAAGGCTAGCAGTCCTCCTCCATTCTAATAAAAAGGCAAAGAGTGGCTCACACTGAGAAATCAAGATAGACCAATACCAGTATGGTAGAATAAAATAGGCATGGGAGACAGCTCCGAAGTTGAAATCATACTGCTGTTTATGACAACCTGAGTTTGGGTTCAAGCACACATGTAACTTCTGCCCAGAGGCTCCAGCTCCCCCTTCAGAACTCTGTGAGCTCAGTATTCACAAGTTTATACCCACAAACACACAGACACAGACAACAAACAAACACACACATATACACACATAAACACACAGAGAGAGAGAGAGAGAGAGAGAGAGAGAAAGAGAGAGAGAGAGAGAGAGAGAGAGAGAGAGAGAGAGAGAGAGAAAGAGAGAGAGAGAGAGAGAGAGAGAGAGATACAAGAATCAAGACCTAAGCCACGTGATAGTGAATACTTCTGAAGGGGAAGATGAAAATATAAGGACAGCTTTTTTGTTGGTGTAAACATCGCAGCATTTCCTGACTTTGAAATCTATGTGCACTTATCTCTTTGATAGTTTATTTGCTTAGTTTTATATTTTACCTTTTAAATAAAGCAAGAAATGAATTAAGTGTATTTAAAATCTTCGATGTAGGTAATGAAGCCTGTGTAGGGAAGTTTCAATTCCATTGAAAGTTATTAGCAAAAGAATTTTAAGGGTGTATCTATTTCATTTAGGTGTATGTGTGCAAGCCTTCATGAGTAAATGTGTGTCACGTATGTGCAGGAGCCCACAGAGGCCGAAAGAAGGTGTCGTATTCCATGGAACCAAAGTTATAGATAATTGTGAGCTGCCACGGGAAAGAAATCCAGGTTCTCTGCAAGTGTAGCAAATGTTCTTATCTACTGAACCTTCGCTCCAGACTCTATATCCCTGCTTTTTAATCAATCACATTATTTTAAGTATGAGTGATCTCTAGTACATTTGCTAACCCAGAACTCACTTATTTACTCATTTATTTTCTCTCTCTATTCCTAGAATGTAAGCCTCATTCAGGCAGGACTAAATATTTATCATTGAACCTACAGACACAACAGAAGCTTCATCAGCAGTGTTTTCAAGTTCTGGTCATGTGAATGCTCTCTCTGTACCTAATTTCAAGCCACCGCAATGATATCACTAAACATTGAAGTGGTAGCAGATGCAGCAATCTGGCTTTGGTGACTGGCTCAGCCATACCACTGGGAGAAACTTTTCCTGTCTTGTTCCCTGTTTCTCTCTCTGCACTTAATCACAGTGCTTAGCACATGGTGACTCAATCAACAGCAGTTTACCTGTTGATTGAAAGGGAATAAAGGACAACAGCACAGAGCCCGGCTGGTACCCTCCCAAGGAGAACAACACAAAGAATAAAAACCAAAAAACCAAAAAACAAGAGCCGGTGCTTTGAAAAAATCAATCAGATAAACAAATCAACAAGATAGATAAACTCTTAGCCAAACTAACTAAAGGGCACAGAGACAGTATCTAAATGAACAAAATCAGAAATGAAAAGGAAAGCATAACAACAGAAACTGAGGAAATTAAAAAAAAATGATCAGAAACTACTACAAAAGCCTATACTCTACAAAACTGAAAAATCTAGATCAAATGGATGATATTTAGACAGATACCATATACCAAAGTTAAATCAAGATCAGTTAAACTATCTAAGCAGTCCCATAACCCCTAGGGAAATGGAAATAGTCATCATAAACCTCCCAACCAAAAAAAGCCCAGGACCAGAATAGTCAAAACAATTCTTAACAATAAAAGAACTTCTGGAGGAATCACCATCCCTGACCTCAAGCTGTACTACAGAGCAATAGTGATAAAAAACTGCATGGTATTAGTACAGAGACAGGCAGGAAGATCAATAGAATAGAATTGAAGACCCAGAAATGAACCCACACAACCATGGACACTTGATCTTTGACAAAGGAGCTAAAATCATCCTGTAGGGAAGAAAAAGACAGAATTTTCATCGAATGGTGCTGGTTCAACTGGTGGTCAGTATGTAGAAGAATGCAAATTGATCCATTCTTATCTTCCTGTACAAAGCTCAAGTCCTAGTGGATCAAGAACTTCCACATAAAACCAGATACACTGAAACTATTAGAAAAGAAAATGGGGAAGAGCCTCAAACACACAGGCACAGGGGAAAATTTCCTGAACAGAACACCAATGGCTCAGGCTCTAAGATCAAGTATTGACAAATTGGACCTTATAAAATTGCAAAGCTTCTGCAAGGCAAAGGACACTGTCAATAGGACAAAACGGCAACCAACAGATTGGGAAAAAAATCTTCACTAACCCTATATCTGACAGAGGACTAATATCCAATATTAACCTCCAAAAAAACAAATAACCCAATTTAAAAAATGGGCTACAGACCTAAACAGTGAATTCACAACAGAAGAATCTCGAATGACTGAGAACCATCTCATGGGGGGACACCAAGGCCTGACAATATTACTGATGCTATGATGTGCTTAAAGACAGGAGCCTGGCATGGCTGTCCTCCGAGAGTCTCTACCAGCAGCTGACTGAAACAAAAGTAGATTTCCAATCATTGGACTGAAGTCAGTGACCCCTATATTTGAATTAGGGGAAGGACTGATGAAGCTGAGGAGAAGGGTGACCCCATAGGAAGACCAGCATTCTCAACTAACCCAGACCCCAGGAAGCTCCCAGAGACTGAGCCAACAACCAGGAGCATACAGGGCCAGTCCTAGGCCCCCGGCACATATACAGCAGAGGTCTACCTGGTCTGGCCTCAGTGGGAGAAGATGTGCTTAATCCTAGAGAGACTTGAGGTCCCAGGGAAGGGGGAGGTCTGCTGGAGGGGGAGTACTCTCTCGGAGGCAAAGGGGAGGAGGAATGGGATGAGGAATTGTGGGAGGGGGGACCAAGGAGTGGGCAATGACAATAATGTAATAAATAAAATAATTTTAAAAAACATAAGCACAGAGATAGACCAACAATGAATGCATGCAATCATTTAGTCTGAAAAAACTCACTTAAAATTCCCAAAGCCAAATAATATCAAGGCTAGAAATATTGAAAGACCTTCTGCCAGTGATCAGAAAATCTCAAGAGAATGAGAAGCCGCATAAATTCATTGTTCTTTGGGACTAAAAAGGTTTCATTGTGTAACTATACCACAATTTCTTTATGCATTCATCTGTTGATGGGCACCTGATATATAAAATCATGTATTTACAGATTTCGTGAGAGTAGAAGTGAAACTGTCTAGGGGTGGGGTGACAAAAACAGTGAATTGGAGGGGTAAGAAAGAAAAAGATAAAGGATTGCTCAAAGCAATTATATACTTGCATGTAAAGAACTTTATGCAACCTGATCAGACAAAAGTTTTACATTAAATTTTAAAAAGTAAAAGCTTTTCAAATTTGAAACAAAGAAAATATCAATAGCTGAAGTCAGACTGTAAGTTGGTTTTGGGTCACCATCAATCAACAATGTCACGCTGGCCTCAAAGGGGAAAAATAGGAAAGAAGATAGGAGTGTGAGCCAAACATTCAGCTATTCAGTTTATACATGCTACTTTGTTTAATCATCACAAGAATCCCAGGAGATAGGCCTCCTCAGTTTACAGATGGGGAAACTGAGAGTCATCAACTCCAAACAACTTTCCCAAGATAGTAAGCATGAGATATGGCTTTGATGTTTTTATTTTTGCTTGCTTTTAACTGACACATTAAAACACAAAATTACACATGCCCATGGAATACCACGTGATTTTTTATACATGTTTACCTCTATAATGTCTTAATCATTGTAACATTTATCAGATAACTAGCACATATAAGACATCATTCAATAATGAAAATATTTTTTAAAAATCTCTTCTACCTTTTGAAAAACATACTACAATATCTTATCTATAGTCACCCTATTATGCAACTTCTTACTTCTATCTAGCTGTAACTAAGTCTTCATTGATCAACCTTCCCCAGAGAGCTGGGATTTAGACCCAAGTTTGCTTAGCTTCTCATTATATTCTCTTCCTGCTATACCAGCTACCTTCAAAAGTACCTTTTGAAAAGAATTATTTTTTCAAATGGGAGTTTTGCTTATAAGAGACATGAGGCTAATTATCTAACCTCCTATCATTCTTTACATTCTTTAGTTATACAGTTTAGCCTAGGTACCTGAAAGTGGGAGTAGAAATGCATCCAAGAAGGCTTTTTTTGAAAATAAGCTCTGTATTCTTTGTTGTAGCTCTCTATTTCCTTGTCTAAAGCAGAATGTAGGCTGCCTAGCAACCAAGCTAATGGTGTCTCTTTCTTTTTGCCTGAATTATCTTATGTTTTGTACAAGCTCAAAGGGATTGAATCAAATATCTAGAGTGCAAGGTCTGAGTTTTTATATCAATATATGTGTTCATACATATGCATAGCATGCACACACACATACACACACACACACACACACTCTTCTTCCCTCAATTCAATAATCATAGGGAAAAAGATGAGTTTTCAGACTATATTTATATGATGCTGTATCATTGTCTTAAAGTGCACAAAAATTAACAACCTGATCATTTGTGAATAACTATAACACAAAATGTCTGGTCTGACCAACAATTCTTATTGATCTGAGAGAGTCCTGTAATTCCTGACTACCCTGAACAGTTGTTTTCAGGTGTGTGTGTGTGTGTGTGTGTGTGTGTGTGTGTGTGTGTGTGTGTGTGTGTGTGTTTGTGCACGTGCGTGCGTGCATGAGTGTCTGTGTATCTGCTGTGTGTCTGTGTGTGTCTGTGTCCCCTAAAAGAGATTTCTAATAGACATCAGCAGTGATGCAGGACAACTTCAGTATTATCAGTATTTTTATGAGTCAGTTTTCTTAAAAGAAAAACAATTTGAGAAATCTTTGCTATCAAGGCAGGAAATCATGTGCAATCCTAAATTTGATCTGAATCACTTATTCATAGAAAAAATAAACAACTAGACAAATAAAAGCTGGAATGAAAGCATGCCATTAGAGAATGTGATAATTAGGCACCATCTCCCTTCTTCTTCGTTAGCTGAATTTCAGCTTAGTTCATACTCCACTGGCAACTATAGACTAAATCACAGTGGCCTCATTCCTCTCTCCAGATTATTGATCCAGGCATTGGTAAGAGACACAATTGTGACAAAGAAGGTATGGGAGAAAGTCTACATGGGTAACTTCTGAGGATATTTTCCCAATCTTGAACAAGAGATACAAGAAAGGAACATTTCTGTTTTGTATTTCTGAATATCTATACCTGTGCACAATGTCTGGAAATGTGGCAGTCATTTGGGGACCATAAGGAGAGCCAGTTCATGAGTGAAAACAAAAACCTACTAGCATGGCATGACTTAACAAGTGTAACAATGAAAAAAAAAAAGAAAAAAAAAGTTTAACAGTGAAAACAAGCTGGTTCGTGAATGACATTATGGACTTGCTGAGGTGACCACCACCAGAGCTCTCTGTTTGACAATTTGCAAAAACAATAATTTAGTACAATGTATGTGGGGCCCTCTGTAGTGAGAATTTTAATTTATAGTGAGAATCAATAGAGCTAAGATTAGTAAATTCTTATACTTTGGAATATATCCACATGCCATTTTAGCTACTTTTAAAAATGCTTACTGTCTGCATATAACTTCTATAGAAACTACCATAGGAGCTGGGAATGGGTACACACAGGCAGAAAGGAGGATAGGAAGATAAAAAGAGATACAGAGAATGTGGAATAAAGGGAAGAAAGGAAGAATAGCAGAAAAGAGTGAGAGAGGAAGGGGGAGGAAGCCCCCATGTTTATTTATCCAATGTAGGCAGCCTTTTGCCTTCCTGTCTTCCCCTCATTCTTCTGAGTGTTGTTTATTTCTGTCTTTGCTCTCCACCCACTTCTCTGCTTTCTTCCCCTTCCACTCCTTTTTATTTTTCCAGTCCTTAAGTGACATGAACCTTCACACACACACACACACACACACACACTCCTAAATATATCCTGCTCAGTTTGTAGAGTGTTGTTTGTACATATGTTTACAGGGAGGGCCATTTGCCCCTAGACAATGGATTGGTGTGCTTACTGGAGAAGACCATCTCTCCTGCTCCCAGGTTTCCTCAATTGCCTACAGTTATAGCCCACTGTCATGTCTTGTTGGTGAATTGGATCCAAACTTGGGTCACAAGAAAGACCTCCATTTTATTAGCTCCACTTGAACAGCCCCATCATATGCTAAAATATGCTTTTCTTTCCTTTCTAGTTACCAGAGAGAATAGAATGCCAACAGAATTGGGGAAAAGATTGGCAGCTATTCATCTGACAGGGAATTAATTCTCAGAATATTTGGTAAAGGTAAAAAAGCCATTTGTTTTCCCCCTTTTATAATGTTCTCAGCTTATGACACCACTTGTGTGTCTGCACTTACTTGGTGTGAGTCAAGCTTCTCAGGAATTTCTCCACTGGCTGCTGCTTCTGTAAAGGCTTCATAGAAGGTCTTTTCATGGGATTCCACTGTAATAGTCAACACTGCATCATAGGCTTCCCGGAGCTTTGGATTGTTCCTCAGGACCTGGTAGGGGCTGTGCTTATAAGGTAAACTGTAGAGCAGTACATCATAGGGGACAAAGACGTAAGTCCCATCTGTCATTTTCAGATCATGAGCCAATTCCAAGAAGTGTATCTGAGTCTCTCCCCCAATCAAGGCTGAATGCATACACATGATGATTACTGAAACCGGGGTGGAGGGGGGGAGGGCAAGGGGTTATGGGAGTAAAACATAGAATCAGAAACCAAACAGGAGAAAGAAAGAAATGCGTTATAACCAAACATTTAGAAATTATTTCTATCCTGTTCTCACAGGATGAGCAAGATACTGAGGTCCTAAGTAAAAGTCTGAGTTATATGTGGGAACTCTCTAAGTTATGTATAGACTCAAGAAAGACATGTCTACAGGCTGCAGAGCCTAATCCTAAACAGGAATAATAATATAAGTTAGGAACAGCAGACACAAAGGCCTTGAGGCTGATAAGTCTATTAAGTTTATAACCTGATAGCAGTAGGTATTAGCTGTGTGCTTCTGGGTGAATGACTTATCCACACTGTGCCTCTAGACGTCAATAATTCATGAAAAAGTAGTGATAATTCAAGGAGAAAATTCATAAGATGTGCCTAGTACATAGCACTAGATGGATAGTATCTACTCTTGTGTAAGAAGGATAGACTGGGAGAGAGGCCCATAGCCACTATTGCTTTCTTGCTGCCCACTCATTACAAATGTGCATTCCAGCATATTTTGACTAATGTTCCCTGCTCTTCCCAAAGCCATTATAGACAATGAGTGGCACTAACATATACTCATCTATAAATGCTACTAAAATTGTGGATGCTATGTTCAACTTTTTTCAATCTTACTTCCCTGTAATTGGAATTACTTTGCACTCAATTTAATTCTTCCTAGACTTATGAAACTATGTTGTTTGGCAAGGCTATGCTAGAATAGACTGGATTAGAGTGGGCCATGGCTGAAGAATGGCGGCTAGATCATGAAACTGAAAGTCTTATATCCAATTTTGTCCTTGGCATGCTAAATGAGTTTAGTTTAAGCCCACTTGTGCTTCAGTGCCCACATCTTTAAAATGCAGATTCCAATGCATTTCGCAGGTACATTGAGTAGTTTAATTAGATAACGCCTGGCAAGCATTCTGAGCTCCTTGAAGAAAAGCAAAAGTCCTATCACCACTGGTAAATATTAATTATACATGCTTCTATGGAACCTTTAATCTCAGGAACTAAGTGTGCTTAACTACATTCAATGACTCGTCTTTGGCTTTTCCGAATTGCTTCATGTGTTTTCAAAAGCTTTCTTTACACTTTTTAAATACTCCTGGAAAGTTTTGCTTTGGAACTAGAGCTATCACCTCTCAATTTTTAATGCACCCAGTAACTTATAAGATGGACTTTAAACACACACACACACACACACACACACACACAAATACACATACAACCCAGCCAAATTTGAGTTCTTAAATGACTGTTAGTTCCTACAAAACAGAGACCTTAAGATGATCTACTTGTATTTCAGTGTTCAGACCTTCCTTTGAATTCTCCAAAGATATATCTTTGGAGCTATGCTTTGAGCCACACAAATAATTCGGCTTCAGTTGTTGATAATCACACACTATAGAAATAGGGAAAATGTGGTACCAGGGAGGTTTGGCAATGCAAGAGTTGGACTTGGAAACAGAAACTAAAACTAACTTCACCCTCTCTATTTGACTACACTATCAAACATGAATTCATTTGACCTAATCAGTCAAGTCACAGGTCTGTTGGGTGGGGTTGGGAGTGGGGAAGATCTTAGTTGTCTAGTTCATCAATATTCTTGGCAAGAAAATCAGTTGCCATTTCTCCTGCAAAGGCAGTGATAAACTGACTTGATCAAGGTTATCAAACACAGTTCCATTTAATTTCCTTAAGGGATATTGAAATTAGTGCACGGAAAACTTCAAATATAACAGAGGACTTTGTGTTTGTTAAGACACAAATATTTCAGTGTATGCAGAGGGAGCTATTATGGTGTGCCATCCAGACACACACTTCAGGACTGACACTCATTCCCCCTAGCTGCTGAGAATATTAGCATGTGAGAGCTAATGCCTCACCAATAATTAACCTCAGCTGAAGAGAGCCACCTCTCACAAGGTCACATGCCTTTAGCAGTGACCTGAAGCTGGCTGGGGTGGACTTACACTGAATCTGTGGTTACATTTTCAGGACATCTGTAAGCCAGTAAACAACATATTAGCTTGAAATTGGCCACGGTGATGGTGATTTACTCTATGGAAATCAGCAAACTACAAATCAGGGCTTTCTCACTCCCGAGAAGGTGCTTACTAAAACAATTATTAGCACATTGTACCCTTTCTTTGGGTCAGCCTACACAATGAGCAGTCTACACACAGTGAGAGAAAGCTGCAGACTCTTTGTCTCAATTCTAGCTGTCTCAGTTCCAGAGTACCCTTTATGGATTAGACAAGGCCTTTTTTGTTCTGTACTTTCTGCCTAATTCTCTGGCTTCTCTCACTCATGAGTGTTATACCTGAAAACAATCACTAATAAAATTCCTGCCCTAAAAGTTATATCTAGCACCAGTTTGAAGTTACAACTATACCCTAAACTGGCCTCTACCGTGATACCCACAGTATTTCTTGCTCTAATTTGTGTGTGACAGCATTTTCTACAAAACTGTAGACTTCCTAGGGTCAGAGACTGAGTCCTATTTATCTTTTATCCTGATACTCATGAACACACACACACGCACACACACACACACTAAACATTGTTTAGATGGATGTCTGCATGCTAGCAAATTCCTAGGAAGAAAGAATCTGCATTCCTGCATTTTTAAATGTTCCATGAGGTGTATAAGAGACATGGGCACATTCGTCCTATTAGGAAAGCAGAACTGGAAGCTACACTCTTACATGAGTAGATACTAGCAAGCTTATATATAATGCTGAGTGCCATTATCTTACCCCTCAATCTGAATCCCTATTTTTCTTTCTCATTGGCACATATGAGTGACATTTTTTAAAAATGGTCCAAATTTCCAAAACTAGAAAGACAACTTAAAAGTAGCCCAAGCTTCTCTAAAAAACCAAAAAAAAAAAAAAAAAAAAGAACGGCCGGGCGGTGGTGGCGCACGCCTTTAATCCCAGCACTTCGGAGGCAGAGGCAGGAGGATTTCTGAGTTCGAGGCCAGCCTGGTCTACAGAGTGAGTTCCAGGACAGCCAGGGCTACACAGAGAAACCCTGTCTCGAAAAACCAAAAAAAAAAAAAAGTAGCCCAAGCTTTCCCTCTCTTTTTTAGATTAAAAAAGAAATGGAAACATTGAAATTGAATGATCTCTGGCCTCTATTTTTGCAAGGCAAGAACTTGCCATTGGACACAATTAAAGTAGAAAGCATAAATACTGAATTCAAACAACAGTGTCTTAATTTAATAGATTGAGTGCTTCGAGCACAGGGATTTATGGATACATCTGTTCTACGAGATGGTTTTTACTAAATAGCTTTTATTATCTCAAAATTACATTCATTAAAATGGGATTTGACCTCTAAGTTGTTGTAAGGAAAGGATTAGTATACAGAAAACTTAAATCCTAGACAAGGTTTAGGTCAACAGGTGGACACCAAATAATATTAATTTGTAAGTTTCCATCCTGATTGTTAACATTCAAGACATTTTATAGCCAAAACAAGGACCAGAAAAGACATCCTTTGGAGATCATATCTTACAAGGATGAATCAAGCAGTTTCTCTGGTATATGCACAGTCCATTTGAGCTGTGTAGTGGCCATGTCTTCAGTTTGTGGGGCTCCCCATGGTAAGCTCTATAGGCTCCTTCTCTCACCTTCAATATTACTAGAAAGGAATGTCATGAAAGCCTGAAAAAAGCCAGTTCCTGGGTTTCTCTACTCTTCCTTTTCTCTTCCTACATTGAAATTCTCTACCCACTATTTCCTTGAGGTAGATGATTTATCTTCTTCAAAGGACAAAAACTTGTCAGACACTGTTCTGCATTCCTGTAATCCCAGGACTAGTAAGAAGTGGGCAGGTGGGCAGGATGACCATGATGAAGTATTACAGTGCACAGCCAGCCTGGACTCTAACAGCCTGAGACACAGGAATTCGTTGTCTAAAACAAACCAAAACCAAACAAACAAACAAACAAAAAATCCTATTCTTTTGTCCCCCACCTGTATTCTTGACTTTTTTGGGCCATTTTCTTCCATGGACATTCATCTTAGACTCTTTCAGTTTAATGATTTGTTAAGACTGACTAAAGGGAGGGAAGACTATAGGAGGAAAAAGATATAGATGACATAGACATAGTGTTCATGAATGCAGGCAGTCTTCTTGCCAGTTATATTTATGTACATATTTACATTTACCTATACCAAATTTTATATAAAATCCCTATCAGGACTAACACCATTCACCTCAGTGTTAGCAACAATAACCAATTAGTGTTGGAAACAGGGCTTAAAGCTTGCACACCTGGGAGCACTTAAAATCATTTCATCAGTGGGCCTTTGAATTAAGAAAGAAAATCAGAGGGGCTTAATTATATATGATCCAGAGAGCACAGACTCTCCAGTGTGCGTGTGTTTTAGGAGCATATCTCAAGCAGAGATGACACAGTAAAGTCCTTTCATAGGCCAGTTATCACGGTATAGTCTGTGAGCCAGCAGGACGAGCATCACTTAGGAACTTACTCGAAATGCATATTCTGGACCTCACCCCAGCCTCTCTGAATCAGACACTTTGGAGAAGAAACTCCAGGGAATTCTGATGCTCACTTAGATTTGAGAGCCACTACATCAGATAAACCTGAAGGGCCTATCTCTTAGCTTTCCCCTTCACTAGCTGTATGATGTCAGGCAAGTTATTTAACCTTGCTGCCTCAGAGGTCTTAGCCATAAAACTGGGAAACAGTAATTGGCCTTATTTTAAAGGGACATTGAAAGAACTGAATGAAAAGTTCTTTCCAAATGCCTAGGATATAATAAAATCTCAATAAACATTAGGTATTATCAGTTATTCTTTCATGTGGAGGAATGTAATCGATGGAAGGAAGCCAGTCAGGCCCTGGCTATACGGAAAGAATACTGTATCTAAACTTGGGGAGAACAAGAGAAAGGCATTTTGACTAGCACAAGGAAGCAATTCCAATTTGGAAGGATTTAAGGGAAACTCTAATTGGTGGTCAACCAGGTAAGCTCAAGTTGAAAGGATTTCAAAATGAGAAGACAGGAGGAATTGAAATGGTCATTTGAAAAGACCTCTGAAGTGCTAGTGGTAAGTCCTCCTGCTGGCCTCTGTAGGAATGGGAAAAGGAACCCCTCCTGGGTAGACTCCATTCCTCAGGTGCTTTGCCTTGGGGAGTGAATGCTTCTTTGTATCAAGGGACAAAAACCTCCAATGGGGCTCCTAGGTGGAGGAGCAGAGAGGGAATGGGATTGTGTCCCCCTTAGCCACTCAGTTAAGTTCCCAGGCACTGGGCAAAACCTACATAATCCTACACAGGATTTCTGACTGCAAATTGAGGTCTTTGTCTTTGACCAATACCTCCACTTGACTTTGTGGGAAACAAAGATAATTGGCAATCACTTCCAAGATGTGAAAGAAACAGGTCACTAACCTTGGGAAGGCTGAATCCCCCTACTCTGAGGCTGCATTGATACTAATAATGCCTACACCTGCCTACTTGCTCTTGTGAGCTTCACAGATATTGTAAACTTTGAAGAGGAAAACAACTATCACCTGGAAAATACTGACAAATGAGTTGGTCAATGTATACATACCTTGTAAACTGTATAGTGCTGCTTAAATGTGAGGAAGAATGAATTTTGGTTGCTTTTATTGTCTCTGTGATCCAACATCTAAAGAAGCCTCTATTGTTTTCCCTCCCAAAAGTATTTAGCTTTATTATTATTACGCTATTGCTTAATTAACCATTACCTTTGTACTGGCAAACATGATTCAGATTTGTTTCTCAGAAAGACACTCCCTCTAACTGCAATGAAGGGCCAATAATCCCGCCTAACTGAAAACATTAAGTCTTAAGAAACAGAAGTGGCATATGGAGCAGTGTCTGCTCTCCTCTTCCTTCCATCCCTATTGCCCCAAGTTCCCACCACCTGCTACCACTGTCATATAGGAATGCCATCACTGTTATGGTGACGCAACCTTACAACTATTACCAGATCTCTTTAAAGGAACGGGTCCCTTCTCACTATATTCAGAGCTACAAAGTGTTCTCCTATGAAAAGCTCCTTACTATTGAGTTCCTTTCTAATCCTGCGAAGAACCTGGGTTACACTGTTAGGAGCTCTTGGTTTCACGGCATAACAAGACTTCTTGGCAATTGATCCAAAGGCCTATTTTCTCACTTCTCTTTTCCAACTCCTACTGCCATATGTCACCCACTGGTTGGCATGGACTGAAATCTGAACACTTAATTGTACCAGTTGAAGGGACCCCCTACTCCTGTGCTAACTCTACACAGAACTACATGACATCACACTCGTCTACAACCCAGCCTACAAGCCAATTTCTCTATTTCTATACCTCGTCACATTATGACTCATTTGCACTTGCTGATAGAGAAATAGTATTCTGGAGCATAGAGATTTATCATTACTGCCAACACTGTCTCTTTCAGAGTCCCCCTCCTCCACCTGCTTCTGCCATCCTTCTACAGGGGCTTCTATTACTCCTTAAACAGTCTCTGTTGGGCTCCCTGCTCATTCTCAAAGTTCCCATTCCTTTAGTGGACTGATGCATATCATCATCATCATCATCATCATCAAAAAATACATTCTGACCAAAGAACGTCTTATTAAGGCAAAGATGACTGGTCACTTTAAATGAGGAACACTTATTTGCATTCTGAAGAGCATAAGGGCAACAGTTCTGAACTCTGTGCTTTAGAAGTAGCTGGGAAGCTATTTAAAAGACCCTATCTTGCCTGGGGCCCCACCACAGACCAATTCCAGTCTCTGCAGGTAGCTTCAATCATTTCTGAAGGGATGCCCAGGTAATTCTAGTGGTCAGCTAATGCAAGAAAAGTGAAAAAAAAAAACAAAGACAGGCTTCAAATATGACAATAAATGCATGGTTGCTACCCCTCTATCTTAAAGGAATTGGTGGTCCGAATTCCTCTTGCTCTGATGACAAAAGAAGCCGAGGGCCTGGATTTTATTTAACATTTCATGATAGGGACCAAAATATCAGCTCAAAGTACAGTATTTAGAATGAATGGGATCTGAAACTTATAAGAAACACAGGTCTTCATGAATCTCTAACACAAAGTTCTGACACTAAATATGTTGTTTTGTTTCTAGCATGGCTCCTCTCTGGAAATGATTTTTTATATAAAAAAAAATAACTCTGCGCTCAACAGGTGCTAAGTTCTGTTTCAAAATAATCAGAGCCATGCTGATTGTCTAAGACTGAAGGTCTTACAGACTGGAGCTTACAGACTTATAGGACTACTATAGTCTGGAATTTAAACCTCTGGCTTTCATCTTTCCACAATGATCATAATTAAGGTGCAATAGTGGAGAGACACTTGAAATTCAAAATGGATTCTGGTGATAATCCAGGCCTAAGATGGTCCTGTTATGCTATGTCAGCAAGATCATTGTTATGCTAAGGAAATGACTAGGAACAGGACTAATCCTAGAAGCTATCAGTTTGACAACTGGGTTCTGAACTACAGGTCCTCCAATGATGAAGCCGCTGCAGCTTGGCACGAGCATCATTCCTGTACATCACTGCCACTTTCAGAGGGAGGTAAAGAGGACATTTATTGTCAAAAAATCAAATAGAGAGGATAAAAAAGAAAATAATCAAAACCAAGTGTCACAAATGTAGGGAAAAAAAAATCTGATTCTAGAGAACTAGGAAGGTTTCCTCCTCCGAATTAACTCAAATCCTGCTGGTAATTGTAGCTTCGGTGAGTCAAGTCCCCTGTGACACATTTTGCCTGCCTATTGCCTCTTCGACAACCATTTCCCAGCATAAAGCTTCCCTTGCAATAAGAGGAATGTTAACACAAAGCATGCTTTGCTGTGCTTTCATTCGCCACCTAAATGCCCTCCATACCAATGAACTGGATGCTGCCGAGAGAAGCATCTGCTTTATTAGGAAAGGGAGAGAAGGACCGACGTGATGACAAAACGGTCCTGGGTGCCCATGAAGGAACTACTAAGAAGGGAGTCAAAAGTACATCTCCACTCCATGATTAAGAAAAGAAACACAAAACAGCAAAACAAAAATGAGACGAAACTGTCAGAGGACATTGCTGTGGTTATCTGAAACTGCTGTGGTCCTCAGGACAAAGATAGGGTGTGCCTACAGGACCTTTGATGTCATTCTTCTATACCAGGTGCTGCGATCAAGTGCTGGCACACAAGGCCATTTGACCATAGCGTTCTTGACATCTCTTTTAAGTTGCTAAGACTGGCTCTGTTGAAGCCACATTCTTGGGGTCTGATTATGGATAAAAGAAGGCATGTGCGTAAAGGACGAGGGAATGACGTGTTAGCCTAGGGTATGGAGGCAGAAAACGTTTTAGAGATTGTCATGCTTTCCACCAAAACCACTTTTAAACCTTAGCCAGGAACAAGCACTCACTGCGAATTCTGTCTGCCTGGCGAATGTGCTGAAGAGCTTTCTGAATGCTTTGGCTGTCTTGTCCCGAAGTCAGGACGACCCCTACAGGTAGGCCGAGGCTCCGAAGAGCACTTGAGACTCGATTGGCTGTATGCACCCAAATGTCTTCATCTGAGGAAATGACCCCAGCATGAGCCCACTGAAAATACTTCATGACAGTTACAAGCACCCGGATAGGAGAAGGGAGTGTCCGAGAAAAGGTTGGGTAGCTATGTTTGTTATCTAATTCATGATTCACACAAGCCCAAGAGAAAATCCCTTTGTCCCAGCTGTTTCCCAGGAGTGAGGCTGCCTCACAGAAGCCAGGGTTGGCAGGCCCAACAAATCCTGAGGCCATCTGCTGGTGGGAAATGAAACTGGCGAGGGCCTTTGAAGTCTGGCAGTCTTCGTTAAGAATCACATATTCGAAGGAGTAACTCCTGTCAAATGACTTGTCCTGGCTGATTCGTTCAATTGCTAAAGCAGCAGCAACCTCAGGCAGGGCCTTGGAAAAGAACGGATCACATGTCCAGGGGCCTACGACCCCTATCTTGTAGGGGAGTGCTTGCCCCCACCGTATGAGAGCCAATAGGGCCAGGAGGCACACACATCTCAGGAACTTGGAGGAACGGAGGCCATGCTGCCCTGAGGCCATGCTGCCCTGACAGTCGGCTGGAAATGGCAAACCAGGACAGAAGGCGAGAAAAAGGCCAGGGTCCGAGGAACATAGCCTTGTTGCCTTCCAGCAAGCTAGAGATGAGATACTGGAGGATTACTCTGCCCTCTGGAGATGGACTGTGGTGTTTCCGAGTGCCTGTCAGAGGGAAATAATATGTTACACTATTTCTGAAGTTTCTAGGGAGGAAAAAAAAAACCATCGCTTTTGAAACAATGCAATTTCCCAAGGTGAAACGTTCTGTCCCTCACCCCAACCAAAACGTTTCCTCATCTGGTCCTCCTTACCTTACAGTAGATGGCGTTGTCTCCATCTACTGTTCATTCACTTGCTTCAGTCAAAAACTGTAGAATTATGGAGGCTCCTCATTTGCCACCCCTCCACATCCAACCCATCACCAAGTCCAGTGAATTCAACATTAATAAGAACTGTCCACCTCACAATTTGTGATAATTACAATGGGTAGCATACGGGAAGTGTTTACAACATGGCTTGAATAATCATCAGAAGTATGTTGGGTGTGCTGTTATTGACATGATGGTTTACAAGATGTCAATTTACCCCCATCTTGCCTTCCTAGAGACAGACAGGTGAAAACAGATCATAGCAGTCAGAGAAGTGCTCTTTGAGGTAGCTCACACAGACAGGAACAACTGGGCAGAGGAAGCATGGGGAAAGAAGTGAGCAGGGGGCGAGGGGTATATCTGGCTGCTTCTTGTTTGAGATCTCTTCACTCTGCACTTATAGAACTTCCTAGTTTCAACCACAAGAAGGAAGAGGGCAAAAGAGGGGAAAGGGAAAGAAAGAGGAAACAGGAGAAAGGAGGGAAAGGGGGTTAGAGGTCATTCAAGAATGTGTATTTAAAAAAAGAAAGAAAGAAAAGAAACGTGGCCAAGTAACTGTGATTTCAAGGTAGGATATGCTGGAAGACTTTCAGGGGGTTTCATTTTCTTTTTTTCTTACAATTTGTAAAATGAATCAGAGTTCAAAATATGTGAATTTAGCTGAATGTAGTAGTGCATACCTTTAATCCCAGTACTAAAGAAGCAAATGGAGGAGGATTTCAGTAAGTTCAAGGCCAGCCTGGGCTGTTAACAGAGAAAACCCTGTCTGAAAATAAAACCCCAAAAAAGTGTATATTAGAGTCTAGAGTTTCAAACTGTTTCTTCTGCCTACCCGGATTTATGAAATCAGTGAAGGCAAAGGCCAGATCACTAAGATCTATATATAATGAGTTTTCAAGCTTCTGACATTGCATATGACATTGTCATCTACAGAGTTCATGTGTGTGAAATGGGTGATCCTTTTACCCATGCCCCCAAATTATTAACATGTTTATGATTTGTTTTAGTTGGGCCAACCTCATAGCTATCCCAGCTGTGCATGATCATGGCTTGTAGGTCAGACATGCCTGCTATCAGCAGTGTGGAGAATGGTCTGGAAGGCTGGCAAGAATTTGGAAACATCCATATAAGACATAACAGGGGGACTGGAGAGATGGCTCAGTGGCAAGAGCATTGGTTGCTCTTCCAGAGGACCTGGGTTCAATTCCCAGCGCCCACATAGCAACTCACAACTGTCTATAACTCCAGTTCCAGGGGATCTGGCACCCTTATACAGACATACATGCAAGTAAAATACCAATGTGCTGAAGAATAAATAAATCTTTTATAAAAAAGAAAGAAAACAAAAAAGAGACATAAGAGAACAAGAGCATAGGAGTGAAGATATAGAAGAATTAAGATGAATTTCTCCAGGATGAAGAGTACTAAGGAAAATCTCGGCGAATCCACAAGACTTCCAGGGTAATCAGAAAAGAAATAGGTCATAATGACTCACAAGCTCCTAAGGGGGGGGGGGGAGAAAAGCTTATTGTATACCCCAAGGATGATGAAACTTTGAGGACACGGAGTATTTATCAGTATCACACTCAGTAAAATCAAGTAAGTGAAAGATAGTTAGGGGCCCAGTCGACTCAGACAGTAAGGATGCAAGTTTGAGACCACAATGAGAAAATAATTAAGAAGAATGAATGAATGACGTAAAGTCAGCAAGCACGGAGAACTTGAGATGACAAATGCTGAAGCCTCAGTCCTTGCCTCTAACACCTCACCTCCTGCTCTTCTGTCTTCATGCTCTGATAAAGGTCGTGTAGTTCTTCTGACACATGTCACATCATCTGACAGAACTAGGATTTAGGAAATCCCATGCCTTCTGTGTGGAATTCCCTCTTCTTTCTTCCATAGTTTCCTTCCAGGCTCTTTTGATGAACGCATGCTCCCTTCAAGAACCAACTGAAGTGTTTCCCATTGTGTGCTACCTTACGTAACCTTCCCAGGCTGAATTCATTGCACCCATGTTCCTAATGTTGAGAGAAGGTATTACTCTTATTCTAAGCTTTCCATTTCTGGATGGATAAGGATACTGAACCAACTGATTTCTCTGCACTTAATAGAACTTCAAAGGAAATAAGCCATGCCAAGGGCAGCTGTATGGAGAAGAGGGCCCACTTGACTAGAACTTCCTGAAGCCAAGTGCCCAGCAAACAGAATCAGATGAATGGTCATGAAATGAAGAAACAACACATTCAAGTTGATCCTAGGCCAGGAATATCCCCAGTACCTCAAATTAATTACTTGTTACTGTAATCACAGCATTTAGGAAGCTAAGTTAAAAAGACTGATGTAAATTCAAGGATAGCCCAGAGTACAGACTGAGACCCTCAAAAGAAAATTAATTAAAAAAAAACTATATACATTCAAAACCATTAATTGCTCAAGAGAGATGATGAGGAAAACCATTAGTAAAACGCTCAGCTTGAATCAAACGTCAAAATAATGCCTTGGCTCTCCTCTGGGTTCATAATCCGCATAGATGTGTACTGATCAGGCCAAACATTTATTATTATTATTATTATTATTATTATTATTATTTGCAATAATTTTGCTTATGGTAGCCCTGCTGGATGTATTCCTGGCTCCAACACCTAATTTTGTGAGAAATCCTAATTGGGGCACACCTGGTAGATCTTGAAGAGCCACCAAAGTAGTGTGATCAACATTCATACCTCAGTGAAAGTTGTTTTAAAGGACAGTGGAGGGAGGCAACTTGGAAAAATAGGAAGCTCGAAAGTCACACGGTGAAGACAGGGGTGTGAGTGTTAGAAAGTGAAGCGCCTAACTGCTTTAGGCGTAGAGAAAAGGTATATCTGGGATGACTATATGGATGAAGATCTCAGATTCATTGCTAGGCCCTGAAAGATAATATGGTTTAATCTCTCTTTCATTAAAATAAACCTCACATCTGGTCTGCGTGGTATGGTGGAAGCATGCAGGTAAGACACAACCTACAAACTGAGATCTGAGAAACAGCCACATGATTCTCTTCCCACCTTCCTCCCCTTCCAAGGTTTTCCATTTTTACAGGAGGGGTTCCTGTTTCTAGTATGTTTTGTGACAAAGATATTGAATCATATCCCTCTTAGCTTACAGGTCCTTGCTGTTTCAACCACCAGGAGTGGACAACAATGAAAGCAGTTCTGTGTGGTGAACTGACCCTCATTCACAGCACCAAGGCGAGGAAGCTGCTGTTATTCATAAGGAGCTTGTGCATTACAAAATTCATGGTGATGCGTCATCACCAATGTACCACCAGTGTTGTGGTGGAACTTGTAAGAGGTGAATGGGCCTTTAGAAGGGACTGATGGGTTTTGGAGGGACTTGGTGTTCACACAGGAATGGATGAATTCTTGAGAAAATGAGAGCATTCTTATAAAGTGAGTCTGGCACCACTCCCAAGTGTTTTACGCCATTCGATCGCTTATCTGTGCCCCTATCATTCAATGACACCTGAAATATTACAGTGTGCCATGAAGCCCATAGTACACGCAACTGTCAGATCTTGAATTTTCTGATATCAAAGCTGTGAGCTCAATAAACATCTCTCTTTACAAAGTACTCAACCTCAAATATGTTGTCATAGCAACACAAAGTGAACTACCAAGACAGTTGGTTCTTTTAATCCAAATACACCACTCTGATGCATTCTTTTCCATAACCTGTATATTTAAATTAGAAATCATCACCCTGAATAATAAATTATGTTTAATTTACTGAGTTCTGAGTATGTGAATAACAGTTGGTTATACCCTTTGCATGTATTATCTTATTTTAATAACAACTTAATTTAAAGACTTCATTTGAGCTCTTAGAGGCACCTGCTGTCATAATCAATTATAGATGAGGGAAGAGTACTGAGAAAGAACAACTTGCCTGAGGGTGCACCATGGTAGACTGAGGATTTACACCCCAGTTGATTAAGCACTCAGAAAGAAAGCTTACAGATATCCCTTAATCTATAAAATAATTGAGATCACCTCATTATACCTTCTCTTCTACTCAAATTGAGTTTTATTGACTCATTTGTGGTTTAAGACTTCCTTAGTCTCGCCCCCCCCCCCCGTGAAAGAATAAATTAGACCAAGAGGTAGAGAAACAAAACGAATTGGAAAAAAATTAACATCTAAATGGAAGAAATCTGCGGTTTATGTTTAATCCTCTCTCTGAAACAACCTGACTTGAAGCAGAGTGCTTCCAGGGTGGAAGTGTGTGTGTGTGGGGGGGGGTGGTCACTAGGACCACTGCACTATATAGCAAGCCTGCATAGGTGTTCAGGAATGGACATCTTGGAAGCACATCTCTCACTGTTCAGTTTCTTCATCTGCAAAATGTGGTTAAATAGCATGTAATCCTTTGAAGAGAGCTGGCTAAATTAAGTTATGCTAAGAACACAGCCGTCTTTTCATTACCCTGGTTCTTCTTTGCTGCTTGCCAAGTGGGTCATGCTGGCAATCACAAGGCGAGGCAGGTCTCTGGATCCAGCTCTGCTAGTGATTTGGTACCATGCAACTGTCAACAAATTGCTCCCCTCTCCCCGCTAAACTAGACTTTGGGGTCTTTAATTATCTTTCATCTTTGGCATATACTGATCCTGGATTCTCTGCTTCTTCCAGATGGTGATTCCAAAGCACACCACTGTTAAAGTGCTTGCTAGACCAGTCAGCATCCCCCGACAAAAGGCCTTCCTCCTCTAAAAGGCTTCTTCTTCACATTTCATACCCAACTGTCTTCTACTGGGTGCAAGCTGGCAGATCCAGTTTCTTAATTTTGATTTGTAATCCCTGATAGAGAGGATGTGAAGCCAACTTTCTCCTTCAGTGAGAGTTATACTATGCTAACAGCCTGGATTCCCAAAGCCACCACTTACCATTATTGTGCCTACACACACATTTAGAACCTGTGCACCTAGCACTATGCCTGGGGCATAGTAAATGCTCAATAAATACTTGTTGAGCAATTAGCAAAGAGGAGAAAACAGCAGTAATGAGATGTTCTTGAAAAGGCCCTATTTTAGATCTTGGTCAGTGTAAATGATCCACAAGGTGAAGCCTGCCCCCATTATTTTTTCTCAGTTCTCTCTGGCCTCTCCATTAATAGAGAGAAGAGCAACTCTAGAGAAAACTGTCTTTACATAATCTGCATGGATATGTGAAGGAATCAGAACATTTGATGGCTTCTCCTAACCCTCTCAAGTAAATAGTGTTTGAAATAGTGGTAGAGACATGTTCATGCTGACATTATCAGTATTAATTTGTAATACATTGCAGGTACATGAAGAGCATCCACATTTTAAACAGATCTTGTCAAAATCATCAGCTGTTCTCTCTAGTATAAGCCTGACATTCTAATGATATAATCCAGGTCAGTCTTCCTAATGCCTGCTCCATCTCAAATTCTAAAAAGTTTGGTATTCTTGAAGCATTTTCAAAGTTCACATGCATTCATAACATAGGTTCGTCCTCTAGCCCTGGGTCAGAAAGTGCCCGTTGCCCATCCCTCCCAGTTCCTGCAGCTCCTTTTCTTCATTAACTGCAAAGTTATTGCTTCACCAAGCTGAAGATCTGCCCTCACACTCTTTCTGGCATGCATGTCATGCATTAAGCACTACTGCTAATACTACTAGGTCTCCCTGAAGAAGCAGAATTTTCTATGTTGTTATAGTATTGCGTCTTGTTTCCCCAACTCGAGACTTTACAGAAGAAAAACTTATTCTTTAAATAAGGAATGAATAGAGGAACAAAAGGAGGAATGGGGATGGGGAAGTGGAGACAAGAAGAGGGAGAAAGAATGCCTTCGCACGTTGGTTTTGATTTAAAGACAAAGTACAACACTCTGGTATAAAAGACCTTTGTCTGTTGCCTGCACAACAAGCCTGCTGTAGGGCTCCTGGGGTTAATGGGAAGCCTATACACAACCAAACGCAAATTTGAAGTTATGAAATTTTGGAACTTGAACACCACTGACACAAAGTTCTGTGAATATTGTTTAAGTAACTCAGGTATGAAGACCTGCACCAGGGTCCTGCTTCCTCGGACAGTGCTCAACACGTACGGACACACTATTTCCTCTCAGGTAGCTTTCCCAACCTTCTGGGCAGCCTGGCTTCGCAGGGCAGACACTGTTCTCTAAACATACACAAAGAAAAGCTAGGACGGATAGAACTGAGGGAAATGGCTCCTTATGTGAGCTTGTCAAGCTGGGGACTTCTCTGGAAGATTGATCTTCACAGTTACAGCCTGAATCAAGTTAACAGCTTGGCTAAGACAATGTCAGGAAGAAATAAAAGAGCCATGGGAGAAAGTAAATTAAAGCTTGGTGGAGAGTTTTTAAACCCGAATCTTGATTTAAATGTGTCTCGAACTAGCCACCCCCTTCTCTCCCTCCCTCCCTCTCTCCATCCCTCCCTCACTCCCTCTCTTTCCCTCTCTCACTCCCTCTCTCCTCTCTTCCTCCCCTCCATTTGTTTCCTTTCCTTTCTTCTTTCACCACATATTTCAGTAAATGTAGCACATCTCAGGTAGTGTCTGAGCTCACAAGTGGGCCGTTTTTCTTCCCCCATCACAAGCTTTCCCATAAACAAGAGTTATCAGCTACTTACCATGTAAATCACCATTCAAACATCTCCAGTGGACAGCCTGCACATCTCAGGCACTGCTACTCCAATGCACACATTTCTGCACATCTTCTGGCCTGTCATAATCCTGCCAAGAACTCCAGTCTGTTGATAAATTCCACTGAAAGAGTAAATAATTGTGAGGCATTGTAAACCTTTAGAAAATCATAGCAGTATCCCCACACCAAGACCTGGATTAGGATTTAGAGTGACACTTGTAATCCTTTAAATTGATCCCACCTGTAGCTGAGTTAGAGCTGACCTAAATGCATTGACCCAGAGATTAACAATTTGAATCCTTTAGACATACACAGCCTCCACAGACTACTGCCTTCTACCTTTCCAGCGAGGCTCATATAACCTTGGATTTTTTGCCTGTGTGTTCCTTCCTCCTTTTCCCCCTCTGCCTACTAGCTACAAAGCTCCCTTTCTCCAGGAGTGCTCTAAATGCCAGAACATTCATCAGCTGTGATTCTGGTCTGAGATATGAGTGATGATCCAGGCTGAGACCTGGAAATTTCAAAGGAGATGAAATTCCTCTCCTTCCAATAGCCCCTCCCCCAAGGCCCTGTACTTCCTTTCCTTGCAAATAAAGGTTTGTAAGTTCCCTGCACTCCAGGCTTCTCACCCTCCCACTTAGACTTCAGATCTGTGCTTTTCCCATCATCCCTCTCCCTAGATGCCTGCTCACTGTTCATTCAGTGTTCTATTTTGGAATCCAGAGTTTAAGAGTTCAGATATCAATGAATAAAAATGACTTGTATTAAGTAAAGGTTACTACGTGACAACCATTTTACAATAGCTTAATTTTGTTATAATTCACCTATCATATTTACTTCCCTGACACTTATGATTTAGAGGTTTTTAATATATCCACATGTTTGTACAATTATTACCATTCTTTCATCCCAGGACAATTTTCACTTTCCCCACAAGGCAATTCTATGCTTGAGTAAAAATCACTCTTATTTCCCCTTTCTTCCCATGCCTAGGTAACTGCTGATCTGCTTTCACTCTCTGTGGATCACCTCTCCTGGAGATTGCATATCAATAGAAGCATGCAGTGTGTGGTCTTTTGAAACTGCCTTGTTTCACTTAGCATTATATTTCCAAGATTCATACTTGTTCTATCATTCATGAGGGCTCCATTCCTTTTTATGGTCAAATAATATTTCACTCTCTTGGACATACCTTATTTTGTTTACATTCTTTTGGACATACCACATTTTGTTCCTTCACACCCTCTTGGATGCAACACATTTTGTTTATTTATACCCTCTTAGACATCCCACAATTTTATACCCATTTAGATATACCACATTTAGTTTATACCCTCTAGGACATAACACATTTTTTTATACCCTCTTGGACATACCACCTTTTCCTTACCTTGGACATACCACATTTACCACCAGCTGATTGGCATTTTGGCTGTTCCCACTTTTCAGCCATTATGAAATATTCTATTTTATGTGAAGGGATTTTCTGGGGACTCGTGTGCTTTGTGCGCATATGTGGGGATGTGTGTGTGCATATATACAGAGACAAGAAGATCAGAGTCTTCTCCAATCGCTATCCACTTTTTTTGATACAGGAATTCCCACTGAAGGAGACTTTGACTAGAGTGGTAGCCAGCAAGGCCCAGAGGACCCTCTTGTTCCCGTCTCACCATTCCTGGGATTTCAGGAGCATGCCGCTGTTCTCTGCTTCTTTGTGAGTGTTCTAGGAAATAAACTCAGGTGTCATTGCTTGCACAGCAAACATTTTATGAACCAAGTCATCTCTGAAGATGCTATTTCATATAAAATTTCAGGTGGGCAGAGAGGGCATTAGAGGCTCACACCTTTAATCTCAGCGCTCAGGAAGCAGAGGCAGATGGATCTCTGAGTTTGAGTCCAGCCTGGTCTACTGAGTGAGTTTCGGGACAGCTAAGGCCACACAGAGAGACTCTGTTTCTGAAACAAAACAAAACAAAAGACTAAGTGGAAGTAGTATTTTTCCCCCTTGGGTATGTACAAAGAGAAGTCCTGGGCACATGTATTCCCCTTGAGTGCCTGCAGAGGGAGACCATTCTTTCCTTCACCCATTAGATAAATTCAGGTGATTGAACTCTAGGCTTCTAGGCTTGCTTGGGAAATTCCTTTGTCTACTGAGGCATCTATCTGGTCCCCTGTCTTTCTTTGTAATGATGACCGCAAACAAAAGAAAATAGTCTCCTTCCATTTAATGATGTTTTTTTCCTACTAAACACTACAGAGGACTTCTTAAACACATATCATGGGAAAGTGGCAAAGGCTTTACATAGCATTAGCCCACAACCCTCATATTCCTTTCATGACTAGGATGAAAGTTGAAGTGTGGGCTATAAATATAGATCCACAACGGCAAGACCCTGGATAATCATTCAGAATGAAGCCTTAGATAAGTTCTTCCATCAAGTAGGGAAATGGTGTGCGAACCTGGGGACCATGTTGGGGAAAAATAAGTATAAATGAAGAGGAAAGCTACTAGGCAAGATGTTAGACACCACACACTTCCACTGCCCCCCTATTTCAAATGAGGGCACTTATTGGCAACTTTCAACCTTTACAAAATTGTTTCATGTGACTCACACCACTGAAATTTCTTTCTGAAAATATTTTTGAACAATGATTTGATATTTTTATGTGTATGGGAATTTTATCTACATGTGTGTCTGTGCCAACACGCATGCAATACCCCTGGAGGCCAGAAGAGGGCATCAGATTCCCTGAGACTGGAGTTACAAATGGTCATGAGCTGCCATGTGGGTGCTAGGAATTGAACCTAGGTGCACTGGACAGCATCCAGTACTCTTAACTGCTGAGCCCCATTACTGTAATTTCTTTAGTGCATTCAGTAGTAATAGCAAAGGTCCTTTTGCATTTATCACATTTATCATGCTTATTGTGCTCAACAGGAGACACATTAGCTCTTGTTTAAAGACTGATTTCCATGTTTTATTTTAGCCAGTCAATCCAGAATATTATGAGTTTTTTAAAAATTGGATATTTTACTTATTTGTGTTTGAAGTGTTATCCCCTTTCCTGATTCCCACCCCCAGAAACCACCTATCCCCTCCCCCCTCCTCCTGCTTCTATGAGGGTGTACCCTCACCCGCCCACCCACTCTCACCTCACCGCCCTAGCATTCCCTTACACTGGAACATCAAGCCTTCACAGGACCAAGGGCCTCTCCTCCCTTTGATGTCCAACAAGGCCATCCTCTGCTACATATGGAGCTGGAGCCATGGGTCCATCCATGTGTGCTCTTTGTTTGGTGGTTTAGTCCCTGGAAGCTCTGGGGGTCTGGTTGGTTGATATTGCTATTCTTCCTATGGAATTGTAAACCACTTCAGCTTCCTCAGTCCTTCTGCTAACTCCTCCATTGGGGACCCCGAGCTCAGTCTGATGTTTGATTGGGAGCATCCCCCTCTGTATTTGTCAGGTTCTGGCAGAGCCTCTCAGGGGGAAATCTACACCAGGCTCCTGTCAGCAAGCACTTCATGGCATCCACAATAGTGTCTGGGTTTGGTGACTGTATATATGTTTTAAAAAAAAAGATAGTCTCAGCTAAGTGTTGTGGCACTTGGAAGGTAGAAGCAAGTGGATCTGAGTTTGAGGCCAGCCTGATCTACAAAGTGAGTTCCAGGACAGCCAGGGCTGCATAGAGAAACAAAACAAATGAGAGAGAGTGAAAGAGGTGGAGGGGGAGGAAGAGGTAAAGGGAGATGGAGAGGGAAAGGGAGAATAGTCTGGGATCAAGAATAATATAATTACCTGTTTCTTTGCACATCCTCACAAGTGGCACTGCAAATGTATTATTTCATTTATTTTTCAGAGCAACGCTAAGACACAGGGACAATTCCTAACCTCACTAGACATTTGTGGAAATGAGTAATCCTGTATAGGTTATGTAGCTTGAATAATATTAAACGGTTGGTAAATGATGGGATCATAAGTGGAATACACAGAATGTGGTTTGAGAACCTAGAACTTAAGTTTGCTATATTTCTTCAGGCTGCACGGGGAAAAGTGGAAAGTAACTTTCATGCATATATTATTTTGTGCACACATGTATTTATCTATAACATCAGTAGTGGGCTTGTTTTTCTGCAATTTTAACAGGACAGGTGGAATATTGTTCCTGCTATCATATTTAATCCAGAATACATGGCCAGAATAGAACTCAGTGCTCCCCTCTAGTGGTCAGATTCGCAACTGAAATTAAAACCAGCACTGCAATGACAGCACATAGCCACACGATGTCACTATTACATCATTATGACTACAAAATCTTGCTAACTTGATGCTGAAAACATTTTGTGATGGAGAACAACACAAAATCATTAAAATATTTTGTTTTTATTAAATGCCGTATTTGTGTGTGTATTTCCATTTTTGAGAAAAGGTCTCACTCTACACAGCCGACTGGCCCAAACGTAGCAATCCTTGTGTCTCTGCCTCCCAAGATCAGTGATTAGAGGCACTACCCTGGGTTTATATTTTATACTAGGATGGTTTGGAACTCACAGACCCACCTAATTCTACTCCATAATTTCTAGAATTAAAAGCAGGCACCATTATGCCCAGTGCAGTTTATATTTAAAATGATATTATGACATTATGTTCTCATATGTTCTCATTACCACCACAGGCTATGAAGTCAAAATGAACTCCTCTTCAAATACCAGCTTCACATTTCTTAACTGTCTGAACTGGAATTAGATGTGTAAATTCCTTAAATACTGAGTTTGCTCTTGAGGATTAAAGATGATGACTCTAGTATGCAGCAGGAGCTCCCAATAATAGTTTCTTACCAACCAAGGCCTTTTAAGTCTATGTATGGTAGGCCCTCTGCACTTTTGCATTTGGATGCCCTGCACCATGTCTTCTCCCACATACATTGTCATGTAAAGGTAAATGTACCTTTGAAAAATAATTTAGAGGCTTGGAGAGATAGTTCAGCCGTCAAAGAGTACTGGCTGCTCTTGCAGAGGGCTGGGTTTCTGTTCCCAGCATCCATGTGGCAGCTTACAGTCATTTGTAACTCCAATTCCAGGAGATCAGCATCTTCTTCTGTACTCCTCAGGAAGTTTACCCACAGGATCATCTCATTGGCCCTGACACTGAACTTGTGATCTTCCTGCCACCACCTTTCAAGTACTGGGAATATATTTATACTAACTCTACCTTACCAAGTATTGTTAATAAATTTAAACTTCTTAGTAGAGATTATATATACACAGGAGTTCTTATAAACTTAGCAACCAAGCAGACACTTGAACAAACTACTGGATTTTTCGGAATTTAAACTGTAAGCATTCATAAAATTAACGCATTGAATGTTTTGATATTTACCAATTATTGACTTGGATTTCAGAATTATCTAGATGTGTTGAGCCACTACCTCTAAGAACTTTAGTCAAGCTTCAAATTCTTTTGTCAGCCCTTTAGAACTTTATAGGTATAAGGCACTTTGTGGATGATATTTGATAATGAGAGCCTCTAGTTATTATCATTTAACTTACATATTATCATTTAACTTACATATTGCTATTATGACTGCAGAATATTTAATTGTGTCCATTCTAAAGTGAGGTCAGCCATGTTCCATGATTATAAATTTAGGTTGTCTCCCGTTTTCTCATTATAAATGATGCTTCTTGAGTGCGTGAACTGGCGCGCAAGAAAGCGCCCGATCGCACTGGAGGCTCGAGCGGCCTTAGCCATTTTGTAGGGTTCTCTCGAGGGACCTGCCGCCACTGCTGGCACCACCAGGAGACTCTTGTCAGGATGGTGAAGCTGTTCATTGGAAATCTGCCCCGGGAGGCCACAGAGCAGGAGATCTGCTCACTCTTCGAGCAGTACAGGAAGGTGCTGGAATGTGACATCATTAAGAACTATGGCTTTGTGCACATAGAGCAAAAGACGGCCACTGAGGATGCCATACGCAACCTGCACCACTACAAGCTGCACGGAGTGAACATCAATGTGGAAGCCAGCAAGAATAAGAGCAAAGCTTCAACCAAGTTACAAGTGGGCAACATCAGCCCCACTTGTACCAACCAAGAGCTTCGGGCCAAGTTTGAGGAGTACGGCCCCGTCATCGAATGTGACATCGTGAAAGATTATGCCTTTGTACACATGGAGCGGGCAGAGGATGCGGTGGAGGCCATCAGGGGCCTTGACAACACAGAGTTTCAAGGTGAACTGTTCTGGGGCTTGGGTGGCAGACCTTCGTGGAGTCTCTAGCTCAAGGCAGAGGGAAGAACACAAGACCATGGGGCTATGAGAGTAGCTTCTACCATTCTTTTAAATGAAAAGAATAGATTATGTTTACTACTCTGAAGCGTAATTAGCTCTTAGGGAAGTAAACATTTTCCATTGTGTTTGCCAAGATGTTTCTCCACAACTGCGAGGGTTCCTTTCTTTGGTCTTCATTCACTAGAGTGCTGTCAGAAGTCTAAGTTGCCTAGGCAGATAAGGAGTGAGTGTGAGAAGGACTAGAGGTTACAGCTTCATTGCTGGTTTGTTATGACCCAGAAGCCTTTGAGAGTTTTTACACTCTGCTGCTTTCGATGATAGATGGTGGTAGTAAAGAGGAAAAAGGGCATCTAGAGGAAGCGCTGGATGAGAATCTGCGGTGAGTCTGGTTGGGTAGATGGATATCATTGGGGTGTTCAATTTGTTCAGTCTGTGGACTACAAGCAAAGCCAGGAAACATGTCATAAGTTCTTCTGCTCCATTTAACTATTACTTAACTCTAACAAGTTAGGAAGAAAAAATTTTTCTTTAGAAATTGGATAGGAATGATGGTCTTGCTTTTGGGGAAATTCCAATGAGGACATTATAGAGCTTTCTGTATTGCTTCTATTGATCAGAAGTGTGTGTTTATTATCACCAATACCATAGGAGCTTGTCTGAAAACCCTCGAATCATGTTACTATAGTAACCACTAGTTACATGTGGCTACTAATTTAAATAAATTGAAGTAAATTTTCAAATTAGATTTTTCCAGTGTGGGTAAGAGTCATATGAGGGAATGGCTACTGTATTAGGAAACGGATCAGGCCCACACTGCAGGAAGTTCATTGGTTAGCATTTCTACAAGTCTTTTATTGACGCTGTCATGTCGGATCACAAATTCAAGGCTACTTTTGCAGTTCCTAAGTCAATATCTTTTTGTGGCCTAAAAGTTAAATATACAAAAGTCCTCTGCTAAACCTAGAAAACAATGAAATGGTGGGGAAAAGGGAAACTTAACCAGAAAAGTATAAATATGCAAATACTGAAGCTTACTGGAGGCTGACTATCATGCTTTCTAGCTTCATCACTAATATCCTGGCCTTTAATTATTGAAAGCCTAGGGTTAAAGTTGGAACTAATTCCTGTCCTTAACCAGCAAGTTGACAAGGGTATTCCCTATGCTTTCCCTCATTATAAAATAATGATCTCTCATGTGCCTCCGTGAAAGGGTGGCAGTGAGGTAATAAGTGCATTTTGACAGAAAAGCAATATATAATGAAAGTTGAGTGCTATTTGCAACCATGATTGTTTCTACTCTGCTTAGAAAAGTACTTAAAATGTGACAGTTAAACCTTTTATTTTTCTTTTATTTTGGAACAACACTAGCACACTTCAACTTTCAAAACATTCCTAATTACTCTTACTTTATGAGGAAGGTGGTCATGAATGGACAGGGGAGTGTAAGGAAGGCATTGCTGCCCCATCCCTCTTGGTTCTGGGGTCATCCAAGGGCCCCACAAGCACTAGTTAAGTGCTCTACCATGAATCTGTATGTCCCCATCCTTGAAGAAAGTAACAAAATGAAAAAACAAATAAATTTGCAGATAAAATTCTCAACGTATAATATTATATACTGTTGGGCACCGGTGAGCTTAGCTCACCGCCCCCAGCTGAGCTGTTCGCACAGGTTTCCTGACAGCAGAACATCCTGCGGCTTAGCTTGATTTCTGTCTTCCCGCCCGGTGTGGGAGGGACTTGTCAGGTGCCTGACCTATGGCTAGGATTGTTTTTTTCCTATTGTTTTTCACCCGGCCTCTAGTATATATTGCTGGTTCCTCAGTAAATCTTCGGCATTCTCCTCACCAGAATGACCTGAGTCTGTGTTTTCTGTTAATCCCCCAGGCCTATGCCGGATACTCGGTACTGTGGCAGCATGGGCGCCATCAATATGCCATTTTACTTTTTAAAGGAAATGGGAGTTAAAAGGATGAGTACGTGGGATTTTTTTTTTGTTTGTTTGCTTGGTTTGTTTTTTGTTTTTGGGTTTTTCGGTGTTTTTTTTTTTTTGGTGCTGAATATTGGACCCAGGATCTTGAGCATGCTGTGTACACAATACCACTGAGCTATGCTTCTTATTCCTTGTATTTGCTTAATAACAGATATAGTTACATAAGAAACACTGAACTGAATAACGCAATAGACATATTTTATTATATATAACATATATATAATATATATATAAATACACTCCCATGGAAAGTACAAACAATAAACTGAGTTGAAAAAAATGCTGCAATGTGCAATCTTTAAATATAGCCCTATTTACAATATGGTAGGATGATTACTTTAGGATAGATTCTTGAAAGTGAAATTACCACATCAATGTGCATGAAAAACAGTTATAGGTCATAGCATATGTGTTGTAATCATTTTTACAAAATGTTAGGACCAATTTGTACTCTCACCAAGAGTGAATGAAATAAAAGTGCCCATTCTATTGCTTATCCAAAGCTTTGTGGGCCTTCTAAAATGACATTTTGTTTTAGTATGTACTTTTATATGATTTAATATTAAAAATCTATTGCCATAATTTTGTAAGGCAAACCCATATCCTGCTTGGTGAGTTATCTGTCTTTTTTTGCATCATGGTCCAAGAGTAGACAGAGGATTCCCAAAACTTGGTATTTTTCACCATTATGCAGAACTATACAGTGTGGTACCTATGAGATGGCTCAGTAGGTAAAGTCACTTGCTGTTGCTAAGACTGAGAACCTCAATTCAATCCCTGTGACTGTTAGGATTCGGTCTAAATTCCACCCCACAGTTACCTGGCAATAGCAAGGTATGCTCTTCCCCACAGTTACCTGGCAAGAGCCAGGTAAGCCTGGCCCACTACAAACGGGCTTTACCCCTTCTCTCTCTCTTATCTTACTTCTCTCTCTCTCTCTCTCTCTCTTTCTCTCTCTCTCTCTTCCTCTCTCTCTCTGTCTCTCTCTCTCTTTCTCTCTCTCTGTCTCTCTCTCTCTTCCTCTCTCTCTCTGTCTCTCTCTCTCTTTCTCTCTCTCTGTTTCTCTCTCTCTTTCTCTCTGTCTCTCTCTCTCTTTCTCTCTCTCTGTCTCTGTCTCTCTCTCTCTCTCTGTCTCTCTCTCTCTCTTTCTCTCTCTCTCTGTTTCTCTCTCTCTCTCTCTCTCTCTCTCTCTCTCTCTCTCTCTCTCTCTCCCCCCCCCACCTCTTGCCCTCTTGGGCTCTCTTCCCTTCCCCCCTCTCTCCATGTGGTCATGGCCAGCCTCTACTTCTCTACTCTCTCCTTCTCTCTACCTTTCTCTGTCTCTACTACCCTCTTAACTCCCCTCCCCATATCCTGAATAAACTCTGATCTGTGCTATACCGTTGTGTGTCTGGTTCCTCGGGGGGAAAGTGTGTCTTGGCATGGGCCTGCTAAGGCACCCCCTTACCCTACACGCCAATAGAACATATCTTTTACTGCTTTATTTTTTATGATCACAACATTGTTGCGGTAACTCAGATCCAGAAACACTGCAGGTTTACATCCCACCTCAGCTACCACAAGAGATCCATGCTTGCTATCCCAGATCTGGTAAGGCCCCCATCCCCCACTGGTCAGAGCGACCATCCACATAGTCCTAGGTATTTCTTAAGCTAAACAACCCCTGTGCTGCTCTGACCCTCATTTTAGGACTGAGATTTCCCTCTTTTTCTTGCAACTGAGAATTCCAGGTCGGATCTGGATACCCCCTTGTGTTTCGCCCTTGGGTCAGTCTGTTGTCGCTTAGACTCCTCCCCCCTCTCTCATTTGTGGCCTTCTGGTTCAGCTGCCTGAAAAGGAGATCTGACTTCCACATGCTAGGGACTCTGCTGCCCTCCTCCCCACTCCTTGCTCTCTGATCTGGCAGCTTGTGCTTGGCTCCCTCAGCCAAGTCTGCAGCATGGTGCCATGTGACCACAAGCGCATTGCTAGGATATGAACCACACTACTTTGGGCCCTTCTTTTTGCCCCACCCACCGCAGGCTGTGACTTCTGGCTGCTGGTAGGAAATTCCTCCCTGCAGCTGTGGAGACCCACAAACCTGACCAATGCTGGCTGCCTGCTCCCATATGTGTGAGAGAGCTCCCACAGGAGCTGCCGCCACCTAGTCCCCAGCCTCTGCCATGTGGGTTACACAGTCAGATGGGCCCAAACCAAACACTCAGTCCCACATTTTCTGCCACCAGACTGCAGACCCTCACAAACACACACCTGCATATTGATTGATAAGGAGTTTCTCCAGTCAGCAGGAGGACCCTAATTTCCCAAATAGGGACTGGCCAGCTTTTTTTTTTCTGGGGACTAAGGTGTTGGCTTTCAATGCCCCATCCTTATGATGGGCCTCCTGGCTGACCTACGAGGTAGGACAAAGGCCCTTGGGTGTCCTCCCTTCCTGAAAGCAGTTCATAAGTTTCTTGGGCTCTTGCAGCCTCCTAAAATTCCTGGACCAGGTTGAATTTCTTTCTGACGTTTCCAGGAAATGTCGTTGCCATAGCCCCTGGAAATTTCTAGTGATGAGCTGAGTTTCCAGCTTGGCTACACCCGTGTTGCTGGGCAGTCCTCTGGTACGACGGTATGGAATGTACAGTAACTACCCTCCCACCTAATGGGCACTAAATTGTCTTCAACCATATATTTCAAGGGATCTTCACACATACTGCCAGAAGTCTGGTAAATGAAAAAAAGGCCCAAGCGTTTGCCTATCCGTGCTCCCACACCCCTGACCTGTTCTCATGGCTTACATGCTCAGTTTGTGTCACAGGCCTAAATCTGGCTGGAGAAACCCATTTCCTGTCACCATGATTTTATGCCACTGCTGCCAGCTCTCTTATTTTGGTCCTAGCCAAATACTTCTTTACTGATACAAAATATGCTTTTCTCTACCTACACAACCTGTAAAAGTTCCTTAAGATTCTCATTCCTATCCTGTCTTGACTACTGCTATTCTATCTCATGCTCAATCTTGTCAGAAGTTTGTTAATTATTAAATTTATGAGAGATAGAATTCCCAAAAGCCTCTAACAGTTTCTCCCACAAGGTTTCAGAAGATGTGGACACCACTACAGGATGCTGTCTAGATTGTGTGTGATATGATAATCACTGAAGAATGCAGTGGACAAAACCGGATACTCTTGAGTCAAATGATTTAGCTAAACCATGGTAAGCCACTTCTCATGCCATGTGTATCCATTCCACAGAGAAAAAGCCCTGCATCTTCTGTGCTTGAAAGCCAGACTGACATCCCAAGTTGCTGTGGAGACCATAGAGACCACAGAGAACTGCTGGCTATCAGAATCTGTCATTTTTCAAATAACATAACTGCTAAATTATTGTTTATTCTGCAAACATGACTACATTGACAGCTAGACAGTTATCTCCTTACCTAAACTCTTTCCATTAATTAAATGCGTCATATTTCCTCTTCTTGTTATGCCACTGTCCTAACATTATCTGAGTTCCTATAAATTTGCCTAACTCTAATAATAAACACTCCACTATACAATCCACCATTTTAATCTTGTTCATTCTGCTCCACAAAAGGCTCATCTTAAAGACTGTTCATGTGGTTAACTCACATTGTTATCTCTTTAGTAAACTTGTTAGCTGCAGGAAACCTACCCAGATCTACCTCACATGGATCAAATAGGTTCCATCCAGATAAGTATACCTGCCTAACATATTCCAGAGGGTGGGATTCCTCTGGGTTTCAAATGTACATCTTAAGAAAAAATTTTCTTTCTCCCAAATGTACCTAATCTTATTCCCTACCTCTAGTAATATATTTCAACATCTTGTCAAGTCCAGGCCCTTGCTACACCCAGGACAGCTCCAGAGAAGCAACCTTCAGATGCTCCAATAGCCAAACACAAACAGCTTCTACTGAACCGGTTCCTTCTGACCTATCCTCAGATGGCTACACAGACACTGGACAGCAAGGAAACAGCCAATTCTCCTAAGATTGGGCCAAACATCCCCCATACCCATTCCTCTAGATTCCCCAGAAATACATCGCTCCCAATGTCAGTATGAAGCAACCAGATATCACAATGACCCTATTCCTGCTTCGCCGTCACCTCTTTCTAATTTTTTTTCTTTTTTAATTAAACGAAAATGGGGAAACATTAGGATTCTGTCTAAACTCCACCCCATAGTCACCTGGCAACAGTCAGGTATGCTCCTCCCCACAGTTACCTGGCAACAGCTAGTTAGGTCTAGCCCTCTATAAAAGGGATGCTTGCCCCTCCCCTCTCTCTCTCATCCTCTTGTTCTCTTGTTCACTCTTGCCCTCTTGGGATCTTCCCTTCCCCCCCTTTCTCCACATGGTCAAGGCCAGCCTTTACTTCTCTACTCTCTCCCTTTCTCTGTCTTTCTCTGCCTCTACTACCCCCTTAACTCCCCTCCCCATGCCCTGAATAAACTGTTCTATGCTATATCATCATGTGTGTGGTCCTTCAGGGGGAAGGGATGCCTTGGCATGGGCCCGCTGAGGCATCTCCTTCCCCCATATGCCCATAGAACATATCTTATACTGCTTTCTCTTTTTATGATCACAACAGCGACGCACAGGGTTAAAGACACACACACACACACACACACACACACAGAGAGAGAGAGAGAGAGAGAGAGAGAGAGAGAGAGAGAGAGGTAAACACATAGATGCTAAGTAGGTAAAATGTAATTTTAAAGAATTAAAGTAAACAAAAAAAGAAGTATGTAGGTGTGTAGTGTGTCATACTATAAATGTCTTACAATCAGATAATAAAAACAGATTCATTCTGCTCCCTTTCCATGAATGTTATATCACTAGGATTTTTCATATATATCAGATGCCAGCAATTAAATGCATTTATATAAAATTTGGCAGGTCAAAATGGCCTGGCAAGCATGAAAGGAGTGTGTGTGTGTGTGCGTGTGTGTGTGTGTGTGTGTGTGTGTGTGTGTGTGTGTGTGTGTGTATGCATGTGCACATACCTGCATGTGCATGCACACACATAAACACGTGTTTTTTCTGTGGTGTTCATTATCCACCTTATTGAGTATCGCGAGCAATTGAGGTTCTGTGTACACAGAAAGGTTATCAAACACAGCTTCCTGACCTCATTTCTAATTAATGGATCTCATATATGGTTGCTCTTATTATGGGCTACATAAATAAGATAAACATGAAAGCAACTTCTCAGAAATACTTAAACAAACAAGGATCTTCTGCTTATAGCAGACTAAATACTGTTGCTGAGAACAACTAGAACAATCAGAAGAAATACCATCCTGCCTGCCCAGATTCCCCTTTCAAGACATCAGAGACATGGGACCAAGAAGTCATTGTCCAGAAAGAAGAGGAAGGGAAGCTCATTGAGAAAAGCTCAGATTTAAGCATGTTGGGTTTTTCCTTTGGGTAACTGTCAGGCTGTGACCTAGACACAGAAAAAAGTTCTGCATAGAAAAGCCAGCATATTTCTAGTAATGTTCCCAAACTCCAGAGGAAAAAAATTGAGTTTGAGATGGGCCAATATTAAATATTAAAAATATGCTTACAACATCACCCAATACTGTAAAAACAAACAAGCAAAATCAAATTTGGTAATGCTGAAGAATGAAATACCAACATACAAAAAACATATCATTTCTATACATTAATAAAAGCTAAAGGAAAAGAAATCACAGTAACATCTATAATTACCACAAAATATTTATGAATAAAAAAGAGGTAAATAATATCTATTATTAGGACTCGCAAGGTGAGTGTCCTTATCCTACCGATTGGGGTCCGGGCCTGTGAGCCAGTTGGAGTTGAGACAGCATGAATGACCAGGCCGAGCAGAAGCAGACATGTTGCTCTTCGTTGAGCAGGTGACATCTAAAGGCACTGGTTTAAGTCCTAAGTATGGCAAGAAATTCCTTTTGGAAATCCAGATGACGCTCCTGTAACCGAAACCTCTTTGCATGAAACTGCAGCCACATCTGGATGTTACCCTGAGGGCAATAAAGAACTTTCAGAAGATATATGTAAGGAATATGAAGTAATGTATTCTCCATCTTGTGAAACCACAAGAAATACTGCAGACATTGTAGAGTCAGCTGATGGAATACTCTTAGGACCAGAAGACCTGAGTTACCAACTATATGATGTTTCTGGAAAAAGCAGTGCAACAATTTCTACAGAAGACTTAAAAGAATGTCTGAGGAAACAATTGAAATTGGGAGAAGGAAGAGCCCAAAATTCATCTCTAAATGATTTTCAAATGCTGGAGGATTCCAATCAGTATATATATATATATATACATATATATATATATATATATATACACACACATATATATATAATTTTCTATTTTTGTTTTTTATTTTAATTTGCAAGGATTTTCTGCCTGGAATCAATTTTGAGGGTTCAGATTTAGGTTGGGAGAGACAACAAAAAACATTATACATCCTTCAGTATAGGAGACGAGGGAGTGAGAGAAATATTTTTTGAAGAAACATTTCTGTAAAAATTAGAAATTACCTTTTTTAAATCTATTTAAAGTTTGGCTTGAAGAATGCTATCTCTGACTAAATGGTCTTGTGTTGCAAAGTAGATGAGTGACTGGGTAGTCTGTCCTGGGTCTGAGTGTGTGCAAAGGGGATTTAAGCCAAATCTGCTGTCATGTTAGTAAATGATTTCAAAGCTGAATGTAATACTTGAGTAGTTTTTTTTTTGTAGTTTTGGATTTAGTTTGTTTGGTTGGTTTTCTTTTTTTGACATTACTAATACTGTATTGTCTGAGGAAGCTCTAATGCTCTGTGTATGAAGCTGTGACTACCAATCAGTTTGATATTCAAGGAAAGAATGGAGATTACTCAAGAAAAAAATGAAAATTCTGTTTTAGATTTGAATACTGAATAGGTTAAATAGATTTCAGAGGTTCAAACTGCCCTGGGACTTTTTTTTTTCTTTTTAAAATTTTTTTTCTTACTTGCTTGTTAGTCTCTGTTCTTTGACTGTCTGCCCCAAAAGCAAAATGATTAACTATTTACTGGACTGTATGTTTCTTACTACTTTGACCAGTTTAATCAAATCGTATAACTGTTCTAAGCTGCATGATGGAATATTGAAAGATTTTATTCAATTAGAATTTTAGGTCCCAGGATGGTACTAAATTAATTTGTATTGGTGTTAAAAAAATTAAATAGTGCTTCTGGGTGTGGGGGCAAAATCTTCAACCCTGCCCTCCAGAGGACTCAGTTCCAGTCCATCCAGGACTCTACCTCTCACTAGTCTCTGTCTTAAAAAAAAAAAAGAAAAGAAAAAGAAAAGAGGAAACCGTGTAACTGACTTTTTAAATGGTCTAAAAGAAAAATTCAAACATTAATTTGGGGAACTTTATTGTTTACAATGTTTATCATCTTTCTTTTGCTTCCCCTAAAAGTATAGTTTAGCATTCGCAGACCAAAAATAGCAAGTCAAGGATTATTTGAAATAAAGTGAAAAAGTGGTTGAAGAAAACAAATGCTTAATTTCTTAGTGAATAAATTTGTAGCTGTCATACATTAAATAGGCAAAGTTACATGTGTCATATATTAAATAGGCAAAGTCACATGTGTCATACATTAAATAGGCAAAGTCACATGTGTCATACGTTAAATAGGCAAAGTTACATGTGTCATACGTTAAATAGGCAAAGTTATATGTGTAATATGTTAAATAGGCAAAGTTACATGCTGGTGTTTAGAAAACAGCTCAAATAGGAAAAAACATGTTGCATTAATGTGTTTTAAGTCAGACCATTTTTATAGTTTATTTTTCTTCTTAGGGATAGTTTATAATAGCAAGAACTGTCCCTTATATTAGTGAGTTGCGTATATACAAATTGAAACTGTAAACACTGGAAATCACCATTGTGACATAAACATCATAGTAATATACTTAAAATGAATGTAAATGGAAGTTAAAATTACATTACTGTGAAACTTACCTTCTAGCTCTTAAGTGTCAGAGATTTGTGTTAGTGGGTAATTTTTAAGAGCTTTGAAAACACTGCACAATTCTTGTAACCCAGAATTATTATTTCTTTTAACTTATTATTCAGCTTGGCGAGTGCTTTTGATTTGGTGGATTGATAACATGGTATAATATATTTACTTAGTTGGAAACAATTATTTCTACATACTTTTTAAAAAAATATCTGCCAGATGAAATATACCATAAAACTACCTGTACTAAAATTTGGGAGAACTTTAGGTCTTTTAAAAAGTATTAATAATCGTTAGCTACATCTATGATAAAAGTGTTTATTCTGGTTTACTTAGAAATGATAAACCTTTAAAGTGTTAACATCTTATGAATGCAGTGAATTAATAGAATAAACATTTTGCAAAAAAAGAAAAAGAAAGAAAAAAGTTACAGGAGGACTTCCTTCTCTTACCACTTTTACTCAATATTCTACTGAAAGCACTTGACAATTTAATTAGGCAAGAAAATAAATAAAAAATATCCAAGATGGAAGGAAGAAAGTCACAGATAATATAATTATCAATATTAAAAAATGCTTACAAGTTCACCCAATACTGTAAAAACAAACAAGAAAAATCAAATTTGGTAATGCTAAAGAATGAAACACCAACATACAAAAAAACATATCATTATTATACATTAATAAAAGCTAAAGGAAAAGAAATCATAGTAACATCTATAATTACCACAAAATATTTATGAATAAAAAAGAGGTAAATAATATCTATAGGAGGTAAAGTGTTTCTCACATAAGCATGAGGATTTGTGATCAAATCCCCAGCATGCATATAAAAACTGGGAGCAGTGATGGTTGCCTATAATGCTACCACTGAGGAGGCAGAAATAAGAGAATCCCTGAGGTATGCAGGCCAAACACTCTAACAACGTATGAGCTCCAGGTTTAGTGAGACACTGAACCTGACATTGATCTCTGATCTCTACACTTCTGTTCACATAAGTATGTAAAACCATACACACATATACACAGAGGGAAAGGTAAAAAAAAATTTGAAGATAAATGATACAAACCAAACAAATGATGCAAATGAAAAACTACTCTGTGCTTGTCATGCCCAAGACATCTGATAGTTTGATTTTTCCTAAAACCTTTAGAGATTACTTTCATTAAAGTTATATCATAAGTATGAGATCCAATATCAGCTGTATTTCTTTTTTTTTTTTTTTTTTTTTTGGTTTTTCGAGACAGGGTTTCTCTGTGTAGCCCTGGCTGTCCTGGAACTCACTTTGTAGACCAGGCTG
Source organism: Tokudaia tokunoshimensis (assembly GCA_036184795.1). Classification (NCBI taxonomy): domain Eukaryota; kingdom Metazoa; phylum Chordata; class Mammalia; order Rodentia; family Muridae; genus Tokudaia; species Tokudaia tokunoshimensis. Next base: position 94,938,789 of record BTHU01000023.1, read on the forward strand.
GCCTCGAACTCAGAAATCCGCCTGCCTCTGCCTCCCAAGTGCTGGGATTAAAGGCATGCGCCACCACCGCCAGGCTCAGCTGTATTTCTAATCCATTAATCTATTGGTGCTAATTATTTTTTTTTGAATTCAGAATCAGCATTTTTGAAAGTCGAAGATTCGATTAATTCTTGCCTAGCTTCTGGATTTGATACTCTATTTACAGGTAATGTTGATCTTTGCAGAAAATCAGTGTATATTTCCTTTGGAGCTTGTATAACACTAGAAAATAGTTCAGGCTCTTTAACATTTGTCCCAAGCACTTAAAGCTACCATACAACACTGCACAAAGGTGACATTGTCATATTCAACCTACATTTGAACCTCAGTATATAGACCTTCACCTAGCAACTGATCTTGGGAAATATTGATACTGCTGGCCCTATTTCTCTGTTCTATTTCCTTAGCTTCTTCCTTCCACCATGGTCACCATTGTAACTAAACACTAACTTCTAATATTGCTTTTGTCATATCTTTCCAGTTTTGGGGGATTACTCTATTTTGAATCACCTAATAATTTAGTATCTGCTTCATGTGTGGTGAAAGCATATTATATGAAGTGACAGCTTCTTTAATTTTTTTTTTAAATCCAGCATTTCTACAGGAAATTCTTCATAATCTTGGGGATGCCTATAATCATCTGGCATTTATCATATAGTAACCAGATAAGCTAAGGTTGCTTTTCTAACAACTTTTGGCTGACCTTCAAATTCATTATATGGTGACACAGTTGGATCTTGTCTCAATACCTTTGTCTCTGTCCAAGTATCTTTTTCATTTTTATTTATGTGTTTCTAATTTTTCTTCTAAGGGTTGTCTTTCATCAATTCACCTTTTATATTTTTCATTTTTCCTGTATCTCTAAAAGCTTTTTTTTGGGGGGGGAGAGGGCACAGAAAGTCACTATAGTTATTATGAATAAAATATAAAATACCAAAATAATAGTAATCATAACCACCATTGAGCCAATCTCAGTTAACTCGTTTATTTTTTCATTTTGTTTCTATTTTTAAGCCATCTTAGGTAGCATTATATAGGATAAAAGCACCGTGTGTTATATTTCTCATCCTTATTTGGCTTATTCTTTTTAATTTTACTTAACTCTCTTTCTTCCCAAGTCTGATAACTTCTCGGAATCTATTGTCCTTTCCACATGTCTGCAGCTGGTATGATTTTTCTGCTTAGGTGATGTGCTTACTACCTGGCATTTTTCTGCCTGATTTCTCTCTGTGTGTGCTTTTGCTGGTGTGCCTTCTGGCCCACCAAGTTTCTATACCCTACACCCTTTCCACGCCTGTAGGCTTTTGCTGCAGCTCAGCTAGCACAGGTCACACTGTCTGCTTGCTCCAGTCCCAGCCGATCTGCTTGGGTCCCACAACAACAACCAAGTGGAGAAACCATGGATTCTGTGCACTAGGACCTATTCCTCCCGCTGTACTGCCAGTTCACCTGACTCTGTCGTCCCTCCAACTCTGGCTGCAGCCACTGTCTGTCTGCTGGCAATCAGAGTGTGCTCCTGTCGTCATCCACTACCTGCTCTGGACCCACATGCCACCCTGTGGACTGGGCTGCTGTTTGCCCTCCTGTAAGCCTCGTGGTAGAGGAGCACAAGCGAGTGCCAACAGTTCTGTCACAGCTCTGAGAAGTTCCTCACTTGCAGCCTTACACTGATGCTTCTCTCTGCTCATTTTCAAAGGGACCTAGTTGCCTGCCAGTTCTGAGTAGCCTCTGGCTGCTTGGGAAATGCTTTCCCTGCCTTCCACCTGGAACTCTTCTCAGGCTCTAAGTTTGGATATACGTGCCCTCGTGTTGGACACCATTTACTGCCAGAATGTCTGGACATTCCAGTTTCCCAAGTAATAACAGAAAGACTTTTTATTAATTATAAAAGCCTGGGTCTTAATGCTCAGGCTTTTGACCCAGCGCTCTATATTAGCCAGTTTATACTAATCTGTGTTCTGCTATGTGACTCATTAGCTCTCCTCAGTCCCGGCACCTGCTACATCCTCTGCATCTGGCTGGTGAATCTCCCATGCCTAATTTTTTCCAGAGTTCCTATCTGTATCCAGAAGTCCTGCTTATCCTCCTCTACTTTGCTATAGGCTGGTGAGCTCTTTCTTAAACTAATCAAAAGGTGAAGGAGAAGGTATTTACAAAACACCAAGACAGCTGATGCTTCAAAAGAAAACAATACCAAATAACAACAGGTCTTACCCAACTCTCTGCCAGTACACAAATCAGCATTTGAATAATACAAAAACAATCTTAACACAGTGCACAAGAGATTATTCCAACATATCTATCTAGAAATCCAGCCCTACGGAAGGACTATAATAAGAATGTAGAAGTGGCTCTGAGATCAGGTGAACCAGAGAAGGGAAAACTGCCAACTGGCGCTAGCCTAGAGGCGAAAAGACCACGGGCAGAGAGTAGCTGGGTATAGCACAAGATGGTGCCACTTTCTTAATATTTCTTGCAACACCAACCTATATAGTTAACCACACACAAGAAAACAGAAGGAATATTTAATATCAGACAAGCAAAATAAAAAAGAGAGACACACATACACAAACACATACCACCACTACAACAACAAAATAACAGGAACCAACAAGCATGGCTCATTGTTACCTCTCAATTCCCCAATAAAAAAAGACACAGACTAATAGAATGGATACAAAACAGGATCCAGCCTTCTCTTGCACCCAAGGAACATACCTTAATATCAAAATAAATATCATCTCAGGGTAAAAAGGATGGAAAAGATAGTCCAAACAAATGGACCTAAGTAGCAAGCTGGTATAACCATTTTAATATCTGGCAAAATAGACTTCAAACCAAAACTAATCAGAAGAAATAGGAAAAGACACTGATATTCATTACAAGGAAAATCCTCCAAGATGACATTTCAATTCTTAACATCTATGCTCCAAACATAAATGCACCCAAGTTTGTAAAAGAAACACTGCTGCAACTTAAATCACGTATTGAACCTTACACAAAATATACCATTGTCTCCAGTTAACAGATCACCAAGAAAAAACTAAACAGAGAAATGCTGGACCTAAAAGACATAAACCAAATAGACCTAAGAGATATTTACTGAGCATTTCACCCAAACACAGAATATACATTTTCCTCAGCACTTTATGGAATTTTCTATTTAAGGTGTTGGACAAAGGGGCCTCATGGGAATTCACAAACATTTTAAAAGTAGCACTAAAATGACTCCTAATAACATCCTGCTATGCTTGTTGCTCAGCCATCATCAGAGAAATTTCCTCGAGCAGATGGGAACAAATACAGAGACCCAGAGCCAGACATTATACAGAGAGCAAGAGACCTCCTAAACAGAATGTCTCCATGAAAACCATTTCTGTAGTAACCAGAGAACTGCTCAGAAGACGATACAGAAAGAGTCTAAGAGCCAGAGGGGATGAATAACAGGAAGAAAACAAAATCCTTTAAATCAATATGATCAATTAACATATGAATTCACAGAGACTGATGGAGTATGCACAGAACTTCGGCATGGGTCTCCAACAGATGGGTTCCTGGAGCTGAAAAGAAAAGTAGGCACATGCTCCCATGGGTAACTCATTGGAGGAAACTACTCTTTTTTTTTGCTTTTTTTTTAAATTTTCTATATTTTTTTAATTTACATTCCAAATCATTTCCCCTTTCCCGTTTCCTCCCTCCCCAAAAGTCCCATAAGCCCCCTTCCCTCCCTCTTTTCCCCATTAAACCCCCTCTCGCTTCTCTGTCCTGGCGTTCCCCTACATCCAGTCTTTCCAGGACCAGGGGTCTCTCCTTCCATCTTCTTGGAAATCTATTGAACAATGAATTCACGAAATTCCTAGGCAAATGGTCAGAACTGGAAAATATCATCCTTAGTGAGGTAACCCAATCACAAAAGAACATACATGGTATGCAGTCACTGGTAAGGGGATATTAACCCAGAATCTCGGAGGAAACTACTCTTCAGGGCAGGCTACAGGCCCAGCAGTAGATGGCTAACAGAAAGTGAACTCAGTGTCAGCTTTGGAGGTTCCTTGCCTCATAATGTCAGGGATCTCCCTTTTTTAAGTTTTATCTTTTATTTTATTTTATTTAATTTGTGTATTTTTTCTATAGTTTTATCCCATAAGTACTTTGCATATATGATATGGCTTCCAGTTCAGTGTTTCTATGGAACTCCCAAGGGTGTGAACAAATGGGCTTCTTTCTTGATTGTTTGCTTTCTCCAAATCTGATGTGTTAGTTTTTGTTTTGTTTTATTATATTAAATTTTATTTTATTATTATCTCATAGAAGCCTGTTTGTTTTCTAATGAGAGACAGAAAGGCAACAGATCCAAATAGGAGGGGAGTTGAAAAGTAGCTGGGGGGAGTATGGGGATGGAAAATCAGAATCATGATACATTCTGTGATAAAAATATATGTTCAATAAAAGGGAAATAATCAAATGTTTCACTTATTCCTCCCACCAAAACCAAAATAAAATCCAATAGACCACCAGGGACCCTTCCTCTTATTTAACACTGTGTAATACATATAGACTGAAGATCAGAAAAAACGAGTGCAACACCACAAACCAAACAAATTAAATACAAATTCAACACTCGACAGCCTCAAATAGAGAGACTCATCTCAAACTCACACTGACAAATTCTCTGTAATAGACAATATGTTAAGTCCCCCAAATACTCTTAATACATTGAAAAAGATTCTTCATTACAATGGGTTTCCTCTGAGTACCACAGAGTAGACCCAGAAATAATTGTTAGGAAAAAAAACCCTGAAAATCCATAAATGTGTGGAAATTAAACATTATGGTCATAAACAGTTGATAGATCAAAGAAGTCACAAGGGAAACTTAACACTGTGTTGGAAAATTCTATTTTTTTAATAATTCAGCATACCAAAATATGTGGTATATAATGAAATCAGTGGTCAAAGGGCCATTTTTGCAGTAACTGTTTACGTTTAAGAAAGAAGAAGCATCTGAGATTAATAGTTTTACACCTGAAGGAATTGGGGGGAGCAAAAGAAGCTAATCACCAAGCAGAAGGAAATAATGAAGATTATCATGCACAGCAATAGAAAATAATGGTAACTGAGAGCATTACCAGATCCAAAGTTAATTTTGTGAAATGGTTAACAAACTGGCAAACATTGACCAATATTAACAAGGAAAACAGAGAAAAGGTTAATCACTAACCTTTTAAAATAAAGTAAAGGATAACTTACATTTATAAAAATATAGGATAGTTTGGCATAAAAAGGCACTTGACACCAAGCCTGACGGCCTGAGTTCAATCTGAGACCCATATAGACCCACATAGAGTAAAAGGAAAATAATGGAATCCACATGGTGGAAGGCAGTAAGTAATTCCTGCAATTTGTTCTCTGACCTCCACACATGCTCTGTGGCACAAGTGTGTGTGTGTGTGTGTGTGTGTGTGTAAGAGAGAAAAAGAGAAAGAGAATACCACAAATAAATCAATTTTAATAAAAAATGTAAAAGGATACAATGAACAATGATAAAATAACAAATTATATAGCCTAGATAAAACATACTCATTCTTGCATTTTTGCCAAGATGGCACTAAAAGTAAAGAATACTCCTGCCCCACCCAAAGCTGAAGCCAAATTGAAGGCCTTGAAAACTAAGAAGGCAGTGCTAAAAGATCTCCACAGCCACAAAATGAAGATCCACATGTCACCCACCTTGCTGTGACTCAAGACCTTGCAGCTCTGGAGGCAGCACAAACACCCTGGAAAGAGCATGGCCAGCAGATAGAAGCTTGAGCACTATGCCAGCATCAAATTCCCCCTGACCACTGAGTCAGCCATGAAGAAGGTAGAGGACAATTATGATCCTGATGAATAGCAGACACAACAGTAAAAGAAAACAATATCCAATACCCCAAAGTATTGGAAACAAATACACATACGTGAGTATATTCATAGCAGCATTATTTACAATAGTTAAAAGGGTAGTAACAGCTCAATATCCATCAATAGATAAATTATATAAGATGTCTATCTTAACAAAAATATTGTTCAGTCACAAAGAAAGCAGTTGGCTACCCACCCCCAGTCTCCCATGACAGTGGAACCTTTAATACTATGTGTCAAAATTTGAGTACTTGTAGAAGTCAGAAAACTAGAGACTGGAAAAAGCTTTTCCCAGAAGCTGTGGAATACTAAACAAAAATTCAAGTGCCAGAGGTGTGAAACATCTCCACAAGTTATCCGGGAAGCTCCAGAAACCCATAAAACAACACACACTTTTGTTATTTCTCTTGGATGCCCATCAAAAACTAAATGATAACACGACTATTCATACAGTCTATTCAAAAGAATCTACAGATTTAAAATATTTATGTGAACACAACAAAGTGCTGTATAAAATTAAACAGACACAGTCATTTGTATGTATATATACTCATTGTCAAACAATTAGAAATAATTTAAAAAGATCTACCAAGTCTGTTACTACATACTTGTAATCCCAGTACTTAGGAGGTTGAGGTAAAAGGATTGCTGTTTACTGGGGCAAAGGATGATTCGAGCTTCAAATCACACCATATAATAAAGAGCACAAACTTCTTAAGGTTAGAAGAATACTCTAAGGACCTCCAAGGTAGTCAAATGTTTCTAAACTGGAACACAGTCAGAATAAATATTGAATGGGAAAAATAACAAATTCTACTTCATCAAAATTAAAACCTTCTGCTTATCAAAACATACCAGTAAAAGAAGAAAATGGAAAGCCATGAACCTAAAGTCATTCATAGTACATACATAATCAATTTTGATTATCTACTCAGTATAAGATGTTTATCCATTGTCAGTGGTTTCATGTTAAATATATGAAAATTACATAATATAATTCCTGAAACACTAAATCCACTAGAAAATCTAAGTATATAAATAAAAAGGGAGGAGTACTACAGTAGCCCATATTTCTATAAGAAACTCCAGGCCAGACAGTGAAACCTCTCAAAAAACAAAACACACTAAAAATCTTCGACTTTGCAGGGTGGTGTTGTGCATGCCTTTAGTCCCAGCACTCTGGAGGCAGAGGCAGAAGGATGTCTGTGAGTCGGAACCTGATCTACTACAGAGTGAGTTCCAGCACAGTCAAAAGGCTACACAGAGAAACCCTGTCTTGAAGAACCAAATAATAGTAATAAATAATAATAAATCATTATATTATTTATTATGTTTATATATTATATAAATAACTATATTAATAATAGTATAAAATGTATATAATGTATCAATAATAATTTGTATAATATTATATAATGTATTATGTACATTATATAATGTATTATTATTACTACTATTATTAGTATTATTCAACATCCTGGAGATATTTCTTCACAAAGCCTTGAAATATGACTAGAGATATTTCTTTCAGAGTGTCACAATTTCAAATTTTAATACATGTAAAATGTTCCAATAAATTCCTAAGTGGAAGAATATTTCAAATAAAAATGCACTCACCATGCCTCTTAAACCACATACTTTAGCAACACCCAGTCCACTCTAGATTATTGCTTGTCTATCCTTGTGATCCAGCAACAGCTTGCTGTCACTGCCCAGCAGCATAAGAGTGTGTATGTTCATACTAAATACTGGCATTCCCAGATGTATGAGCAGGGGCTAGGGTGGGGCAAAGCATGTTAGGAAAAACGAAAAGTGCAAAACCTGGAGATCAAGCTACTGTGGTGGCACTTGCCTATAGCTCCAGAACTAAGAGGGCTAGAGCAGGAGGATGGGAAGTTTCAGGTAAGCTTGGGCTACATCATAGCAAGTTCCAGGCAGCTAGGGCAATGGTGACACCCTGTTTCATAAAAAGAAAGAAAGAAAGAAAAAGCCTCCAGTTTAGGAAGGCCATTGAGGATAGTAATAAAAAAAAAATCAAGATCCATCAGGCTAGATAACATCTGAGGACCATAGTTACAATAACATTTGCAAATTATATAGGCAAATTACCACCCTTCCCTTGTCTGTAAAATATGAAATCACAAACCATTTTGCCAATTCTTTTGCATTAGGAAATAAGTTTACCACACATTCAGACCATTCTCATTCTCTCTCTCTCTCTCTCTCTCTCTCTCTCTCTCTCTCTCTCTCTCTCTCTCTCTCTCTCTCTCTCTCTTTTTCCCACTCTCATACAGAGTCACACATGATGCCATGTTATTATTTTTTCAAGTATTTCATGGTGCTTAAGTTACATTCAGTTAGCAAAAACCATTTCAAGACAGGATCTCACTGTGTAGCTCTGGCTGCCCTAGAACTCGCTCTCTAGATCAGGCTGGTCTCAAACTCAGAGATTCTCCTGCCTATGTTACAGGCTTGTGCTACCAAACCTGCCACCATTGCCCAACTAGAATGAAATTTTTTTAAAAGATGTATTTCTTTTATGTATGTAAGTACACTGTCTCTGTCTTCAGACACACCAGAAGAGGGTATCAGATCTCATTACGGATGGTTGTAAGCCACCATATGGTTGCTGGGAATTGAACTTGGGACCTCTGGAAGAGCAGATGATGTTCTTAACCGCTGAGCCATCTCTCCAGCCCTACTAAAATTTTTAAATGAGTAAAATATGCAAATAGGCTTTTCACTATAAAGAACAAATACATAGCCAATAAGTATAAGGATCCTTACTCATTACCTACCATTGTGAAATACGAACACATAGGCTCCAAAATAGTTCAAAATAAAATTTATTGACAATGCCAATGTCAGAAAAAATACAAAGTAAGTGGAATTTTTAAAAATTACTAAACTGAGTAGCAGTGAATCATGACTTTAATACCAGGACTCAGGAAGCAGAATCAGGCGGGTCTCTGTGAGTTCGAGACCAGCCTGATCTATGGAGCAAGTTCCAGGACAGCCAGGGCTACACAAAGAAACCATACCTTGAAAAATAAAGCAACAACAAAGATTATTGGTAAATGTATCAGTGTGAATGATTTCTGTCATTATCTCACAGAGCTAATCATGTTTAGACACTACAATCTAGCTATTTCAACTCTTTACAGAAAGTAAATGAGAGCTCTTCACAACACAAAAATGTATATCCACACCAACTTTATTTATTATCTTTATTTTCATAAAATACTTTGCTACTGAAAACGTTGACAGATTTATGTTAATATCAGAAAACATAATCAAAGGTAACAGAAAAACTGAATCATGACATTAAGTCCATAATTACACATTCTTTCTATTTGGGAAGGTATGCAGAGGAAAGTCACATATTGTCTTCATAATTTTTTATTTTGACTTGAGTTTGTGGAGGGGTGAATATTGGAACTTGATAAGAAGAAGAGAAGATAAAATAGATAGTATGAAGGACACTTCACTGGTTGAGCAAAATAAGATAAGGAAATGTTCAGATTTTAGTTTGTCATCTTGGTTATTATATGCACGTTTAGGCCAGAATCTTTCATTGCAATGTCTTGACAATCATAATTGTATTTTCTAAGAAATTTTCAGACTGGATGAACTAGAGTCTCAGCAGGACTTCCAGAAACCAGAAAGCTCAACCAATACAAAGTGCTTATTATATGTTCTTTATTCTGAAAATAATTAATTGAAGGCCAAGTTTCCAGCAGGGAGTTGAAATAATTGCTCCCCCTTGAAGATAAGACTTGTGAATGCCCCATAGAGGAGGCAATTGGAATGTAATGAGGTGAAAATGGATTATACTTTCACTTCTGTGTCACAGAAAAACAAATTCCCTTTACAGGAAATTAATTCACACCTTCACTTCTTCCAGAACGGATTCAGTTTGGGGATGTAGGGAGGTTTACAAAAGGAAGAAATTGTATTTGGTCACTCAGTTTCAACCACATGCTCTGTAAGAGTGTTTTTCACTCAGTGTCAGTGGTCAGGGTGTAAAATACATGAAAATTACATAATGGTATTCCGAGAAATGCTAAATCTACTAGAAAAAAGTATATAAATAATAAGAGTGTTTACTATAAAATACTGTAAATATAGATTTCATTGTGTCTATTTAAGATAGAAAAGATACTAATCATCTCACACCATTATCCATTTTCCTTTTATGACAAAATTATATGCAATCTATATATTTACACAGTTCCTGAATACAATACACTACTGTTAACTAGGACTCTTGTTGTATGTTCGCTCTGTAGACTGCTATTACTTTTTGCCCTTTAACCTGCATCTCCCCATTCTCTTCCCTAGCTTGCTCCCAATAACCTCTGTTTTATTCTATGCATATGATAATTTTTAGGTTCTATGTGTAAAAGATATCACACAATATTTTTCTTCCTATAACTGGTTTATTTTACTCATCATTCATATTTTGTCAAATGGCATTATCTCTTTTTGAAAATATATTGTTTTTAATTATTGTATAAAGTATTAGATACTGTGGTAGTTTGAATAATAATGGTCCCCACAGGCTCATATATTTGAATGCTTAGTCACCAGAAAGTAGTATGATTTGAAAGGATTCAAAGGATATGGAGATGTCAAAAATATTCTAAATAAAAGATGCCAAACACAAATGATCACATTTGTACAATTCCACTTACATGAAATGTCCAAAATAAGTAGATGCCTAGAGAGAGGCAGTATATTAGTGTTTTCCAAGATTGAAAGAGAAAATCATAATCAACTGATAAAGGGAAACCTGTTTGTAATAACACATGAATAAATTTGTGACTATATGAAAACTCTCAGAGCATATGTTCTAAATGAGAAGCTCATGTGGTATATAAAGTATATCTAAATTAAAAGGTATTTAATAGCATTGTTCAGTATGAACAAGATGCTTGCTCAATTAGAGACCTAAGAGGAATTTACTGACTTCTCAGTCTCAACCCTTGCCCCCAAGTTTCTAGATTGTTCCTGCTCAAATCTGATGCTATGGGAAGATTCGTGTAAGATTGCAGTAACTGTCAAGAACTTTATTCCTCCTAGGTCTCTACTTTAGAAGAACTGTACAGCTATAAGGAATCCTAACACACACACACACACACACACACACACACACACACACACACACATACACACACGCATGCACACGCACACATCATCATCATCATTATCATCATCATCATCATCATCATCATCTTCTTCTTCTTCTTCTTCTATTGTTCCTATAGTCTGTTTTGCAAGGGTTTTCAAATCTTTCCTGAACTGACTGATGCTGCTTCCTACCTCCCAAATTATCTAATCTCTTCCATTTCATCTTCTCAAAGATTGGGATATGGAATCTCTGATATGGAGAGGAAAATGTATTTTTCAAACAGAGAGCACACAAGATTCCGAGTGACTCTCATAACAATGAGCTTTTCTTTAATTTACCCATTATCTGTTCAGAGGAGGGGTGCACACAATGATGCAAATGTGGAGGTCAGATGACATCTTTTAAGAGTCCATTCTCTCTTTCCACAATATATGTCCTGGGGACTGAACTGATGACATTCATCAGTTTTGGTGGCAGGCCCCTTTTCCAATAATCCATTTTGCATATTCCAGCAATGTTTTGAAATATATACTAATATTATTTCCATTTTACAGTTTGAAAGACTGAGATGTATAATGTCTAGGTAATTCCTTCAAGGTCAAAAAGCTACTCAGCAGCATAGTTAGAATTTGAATCCAGACTGATGGTGAAAATAGTTTGTGTTTAATCACAATGTTACTTTAATACAGTTCCTAATCACTCTTGTACTTTAAACAATTTCAATTTTCTAGCAATGATGAACCTTGTTTCTCACCTGTTGTTTTTCACTGGCTGTTGTCCTCCGTGCCTTAACACTTATCCAACATGGTTTTCAATTCAAAGCTCCAAGAATCAGAGCCCGATACGTATTTCAGTGTCATCATTTTACCCAGCCTCACACTTTTGTAGCACCTCAATGTAGTAATTCTCCCATCGTAGCACAAAATTATGTGCAATAAAGATCAGTATAAAACTCTTGAGTCTAGCAGCCAACCATTGCACTGAGCAAGGGGTTCACAATAGAGGAGTTGGAGGGCAGACTGGAGGAGCTGGGGGGGGGGGGTTGCAGTCCCATGACAAGAACGACAAAGTTGGTCAACCAGACAACCCAGGGCTCCCAGGGACTAAGCCAAAGGGTACATGTGGTTCCAGTCAAAAGATTGGCAGAGGAATGCCTTGTCGGGCATCAGTGGGAGGAGAGGTCCTTGGTCCTGTGAAGGCTCAATAGAGGCCCCAGTGTGGGGAAATCGAGTGGGGGTTGTGGGAGTGGGTTGGGTGAAGGAGCATATTCTTGGAGGCAGGGGGTGGGAGGATGGGTTGGGGGTTTTCGGGGAGGGGGGAAACTGAGAAGGGGTATAACATTTGAAATGTAAATGAAGAATATATTTAATAAAAAAGAAAAGATAATGGGAGGGGGGATATGATCAAAATATATACATAGGTATGGAATTGTAAATAATTATTTTTAAGTAAAATATTGTTGTGCACAAAAAAAAAACCTCTTGAGTCTTCATTCCTCCTCTAACCAAATATCCCTTCCCAAATCTCAGTACTTCTTGATTCCTTGAGCACTATTGTCCATCCCATTAGCCACTTCTATAGGTTTAAGAGGCATGTCCTATACATTGTGTTTCTAGAAAAAAATGAAATGAGGTAAAGCTTCCCAAAAGTGAACATACTTGCCCAGGTATCTGAAAGACAGGTGGAAATGAAGTGAGCAAATCAAGAAGGAGGAGATGGAGGAAGAGAAGAAGAAAAACTAATATGTGAGAAGGAAAGAAAGAAAAGAAGGAAGGGAGGGGTAGGGAGGGAGGGAGGGAGAGAGGGAGGGAAGGAGAAAGGGAAGGAGGGAGGGAGGGAGGCCTGAGTCCATGGAAGTAGCAAGAAGCTGCAGCAAACCAGCAAAAGTTTTAAAAACACGATTCTCTCTATAAAGTCCTGACAAATAAAGCTCAACTACACAGTATAGGACAGACCAATACATATGTGTCATTAACAAAAAATCCTTCATCGTGTGTCCTTTCACATACTTTTAAAAAAATCCTTTCACCTATGTCTACTTCAACAAAACACTCCTTCACGTTTGCCCCAACAAAACACCATCCAGCACTTTCAAAAACCCTTAAGTTTCCACTTCTAATAAACTAATAAATAATAAATTAATTAGTAAGTATTAAATGAATAAATGGCGATGTGTTTATCAGGCACTTGTATCATCTTGTTTCAAAAATGTTTATGTGTATGTGAGTGTGCCTGAAATATGTAGATGTACCACATGTGTGTTGATACCAGAAAAGGCCAGATGATATTTGCTCTCCTGGAACTGGAGTTACTAGATAGTTGCAAGCTGACTGATATGGGTGACAGGAACTAAACCCAGGTCCTCTGCAGGAGAAACTCTTAACTGCTGAGCCATCTCTGAAGTCCAGACTGTGTCATCCCAGCAAAGTTTTTTTTCTCCTTTGAGTTTCATCTCAAATTCTTTTTTTTTAAAAAAAAATATTTATTTATTTATTTCATGTATGTGAATACACTGAAACTCATTACAGATGGTTGGGAGTCACTATGTGGTCGCTGGGAATTGAACTCAAGACACTTAGAAGAACAGCCAGTGCTCTTAACTGCTGAGCCATCTCTCCAGTCCCTCAAAATCTTAAAATTATGGATAATATTAATATTTACCTCTCTGTGATTTGTGCCTATTGAATGAAGTTATATTAAATACCTTCCTGAAAATAAATAAATAAATACCTTCCTGTATTGAAGAAAAGCCAAAATCAATATAACAATGAGCAGTGGTTTATTTGTAAGGAAATATAACTTACTAAACTTTTTAAATTTTGGAGAGAACTCTGTAAAAAATAAATAAATAAATCACATCAAGATAGGCTTTAAATATTAGAACTGTGGTGGTGGGGATAGAGTGATTAAATGTAAAAAGAAGAGGTAAGTTTGAGGGGGAGGAGAAAGACTTCAGGAGAGAAAAAGGAAAAGGAAAAAAAGGGGTTAGAGAGGCAGAGACACAAAGAGAGAAGATGGGGTAGAAAATGTTTTAGAGATTGGCTAAAACCAGATATTCAGAATTCACTACATGGAATTCCTTTAATCCTTATTAATATATACTTGGTTTTTTGCCATTTTTGTTAGTCAGTGAGTTTTGCAATGCTATTATGTCCACTAAGTTTACTGCTTAGCAGTTAGAGCTTTGCACAATGCCTGGACCACAGTAAATGATTATAAATACTTGCTGATAGAATAAATAATAAGAAAAGAACCAAACATTAATAAAAAAAATCCACAGATTCACACACAGCTGACTGAGAAAATATAGAATAGAAATAAACTGGAATAAAATTAGTTTAAATTTTGGACTTGAGTTTCTGAGAAACCTGAGAAAGATGCAGAACATTCTCATTTTCACTATTAGTCAGATTCAGTATGTATAATTCACCTCCATAAAACAAGGTAGAACCGAAGTTACAAAACTGTGATTCATTAGCATATCAAGAACTCCTGAGCATCACGTGTGAGCAGCCTCCCGGAAGTCATCAGAATACAGGAAGTAGCCGGGCGGTGGTGGCGCACGCCTTTAATCCTAGCACTTGGGAGGCAGAGGCAGGCGGATTTCTGAGTTCCAGGCCAGCCTGGTCTACAGAGCGAGTTCCAGGACAGCCAGGGCTATACAGAGAAACCCTGTCTCGAAAAACCAAAAAAAAAAAGAATACAGGAAGTAAGCATCATAACAGACAAACAGGAAGTAGTTGAAATACAGTCGCGCGCAGTCGCAGTCGGAGAAGAGACCGTCAGTACGATCGTGAGAGCTGACGGGGGATAAAGATATGAAAAAGTTTGGTAATAACTCGTCCAATGGGGACAAACATTTTGAAAGTTTGACAGTTCCTATGAGGGTCCACAAACTGACTACAGATAGTAAGTTTATAAAAATATTTGATTCAAAAGTTTAGAAATCTGGTGGTAGCCGCTTTGAAATCAATGGCTTTAAGAAATGGAGTAGTGAAACCAGTTTCACCGCTTGAACTTAAATCCTAGGTAGTCATTGGTTAATCACTTTTTTATAGACTGATGACAAAATAACATTTAACTTACAGTTGTCATAAATAATTGAATATAAGGAAAAATGTTTGGAAACGTGCATGTGGTCACTACTAAACTGTTTCTTGTGCTGTTCTTGAATAACCTGTTGAAATATACACCATAGGATTTAGGGGGTGGTCCTTGTTATATAATCCCCCCCCCCACAGAGGGGAGAGAATCAGTAAAATGCTTGTGTTTTAAAACAGTGGGAAATTGTAGGCATCCAACTGAAGCATTAGTGTCTGAGGCTCAAGATGGAGAAGGTTTTAGAACTTTAAAACAGTTTTCAACCCCTCCTGTACTTTAAACAGTTTTCAGCACCCCCTGTACTTTAAAATTTTCAGCCCTCGTGCCTTTGGCGGTTGGTGTGACGGTCCATAAGTTCTGCCCCCTTTTCCTATTGGCTACTGACTTAGTTTTTTTCCATTCCTCATTGGCCCCAATTTTGGGCCCGCCTCCTGGAGTAAAGATGTCCCCATCCCAAATTGGACAATTAATTTTAACTTGTGCCAGGGCAGGTAGCTGGGAAATTGAGATGCACTTGTTTTCCATATTAAGATTACAAAAGCAAGGTCCTCACCTTTTGTTTTGTTGGGGTTTTTGAGGGGTGGTGTAAGGTGGTTAGTTTTTTCATTTGTTTCTCTTACACTAAATAAACAGTTTGCAAGTAATTTAAAACGGGCGGGATCAGTCGGAACTGAAGGGAAACGCTGCTTAAAGTTGGAACATCGGGGTGATTTTAACACCGGACTAAGCTACTTCCGGGGGACAATGGGCGGGCTGAAAATTCTGTGCCTTTGGCGCGGTACATTTTGATGCTAAACATTTCATCCTTCCGCAGCCAAAGGACCCAGAAGAGTGAGAAGGTGCTGACACCTCCAGCGCTGGCCCTGAAGCAGACCATTTCGAGCTCCCCAATGGCCATGGCAGTGGTGAGTGCGTGACACCTCGCGCTGAGCAGAGGAGCGAGGGCTCGGGCAGCAGAGGGGAGGGGAGAAGAGGCGCGAGCGGGACTTGGACACGTGAGCACGTGGCGAATCAGGGTCTGGCCCGCCAGCCCCTGGGGCGGGGCTCGCGCCCTCCGCCCGCCCCCTGGTCCTGAGAAAGAGCGGCAGGTGGGAGGATGAGGGCTCTGAGGCTTGTGGCTTTCAGTGATGCTCTGTTGGCACTTAAAAAAAAAAAAAAAAAAAGCAAAAGCTCCCAATTTCTTAAAAGTGTGGCGATTGTTTTTAATTCAAAGACTAGAACTGCTTCATCGGGGAATCCTCTTGTGAGACCGAATCTGAGGGGTTCCGTTTCTTAGTTTCTGCAATTCACTTCCAAACACCAGTGAGTGGTTATATAACGTAAGAAAAAATATGTGAGGCTGCTTGGACTTTCACGTCGATTTTGACAGGTTTTTTTTTTCTTTTTTTTTCTTTTTTTCTTTTTTCAACGCTTGGTCATAAGTTAAAACAAAGCGCTTTGCTAGCCTACTCCGTGATTTCCCACACCGTACACCTAGGGTCCTGTCTCTGCACAGCTCCGAGTTGTAGTTACTATGGTGCCCTTTTGCAGGCGAATGTTTTGTAATATTGAGCTTTTCTTTGCTTACATGCTAAGCAAACAGCCAAGATTTATATGTGAAGAATGAAAAAATGGGAGATAAATGTTTTAAAGACATACACCTAAAACTAGCAGTAGATTTTTAAGCTGAAATTTGTGCCTTAACCTTTTAAATACTCAAATTTATGCGACAGGAGTGGATTTCAAATGCAGCTATAAAGTGATAAGCATAAATTGACTTCCTTTATGTATTTTGTGTTTGAGGGGAATTGGTGGGCTTATAATTTACCTTTGTGAAAATTTTCTCATAGGATTTTAAAACCTATGTGGATCAGGCATGTAGAGCTGCTGAGGAATTTGTCAATATTTACTATGAGACAATGGACAAAAGACGACATGTGAGTTTTATAGTCTCTATTATTCTTTGTTTAAATATTATTTTTAAAATACCATTTATCTGACCTGCATACGTAATTGTGGTACACAAGTTCTTTAAGAGTTGCTTTTAGTTGATTACAGTTTAATGGATTGTTTTTGTTTTTTGTTTTTACTGTTTTTGTGTTGTTTTATTTTGTTTTCTTGGTTTGGGGAGTGGTTCATTGTATTAAGTTTTTGTTCGGGTGTTTTGAAACCCAAACACGTTGGAAGGCTAGGGAGAGAATCTGGTGGGACTTGGGGGAGAGAAAGAATATGATCAAAATATATTTAAATTTAAAAACTTTTAAATAAAAATATAAAAAGAAAAGAAAACGAGTTGCTTATAGAAGGTATGGTAAGGTATTGGTGGGGATAGCAGCTCTGGAATTATAAGATTGACTTTACCTAGTTTCGTGCTCTTAGGTGAAGTCCCAACTTTTCTTAATCTTGTTTTATTTTTAAATAGGAAAAAAATTACGGTGCTGAAAATTGAATTCAGGGCCTTAACATATTATGCAAGTACTTTACCACTGTCCTATATCCCCAGTCCAGGAATTAATTTAAACACTTCATATAACTGGGTCCAGCATACCTGGTTGATCTTTTCTTATTCCCTCAAATTAACATAGTTAAAGAAATTATGGTGGTATGGAATGGTGTACCATTGCAGGGATGTCCCTTGGTTTGCTTCTTTTTTTTTTTCTATACTAATAGAAAATGTCTGCTTAAGGTTCACAGTTGTAGCTGTAGCTGATGTTCACAATAAGAATCTTAGTAATAGACATGCTTTTAGATTTTAATAGATCAAGGTATCACATAGTTTTTTGTTTTCATTTTAATTTATCCCTCAACTCTACTTTTATAGATTTTTTTATGTGCATTTGTGTTTTGCCTGCATCATGTATGAACTAGAGTTAAATAGATGTGAACTGACATGTAAATGCTGAGACTTGAATTCAGGTCCATTGGAAGAACAGTCAGTGCCCTTAACCAATGAGCCATCTTGCAATCTCACCTCAACTCTAATTTAAAAGAATTAATTATTTCAGTATGTGATGAAATGAGTCTTGCCTTGTTCCCCTACCAGTACAGTACTGTTTTGTTATTTTTAAAACTTTTAAAAGAAAGATAAAAATGTTACTATTGATGACTTGGAACTGGGGGTGGGAAAAGGTATGACAATGGATGTTTATTGTCTCTTGTCATGAATATCTGTCACTTGTCCTGTCTTGGTGCTTTCAGAACTAATATAAGCTGTTGAGTTTAATGGCACCTACTTTTCTTTAATCCCAACACTTGGGAGGCAGAAGCAGGTAGATCTCTAAATTTAAGGCCAGCCTGGTATACATAGTGAGTTTCAGGACAGCCAGAGCTACATAGTTAAGATCCTGTTTCAGAAAAATACATGATTGAATGATTGATAGATAGATAGATAGATAGATAGATAGATAGATAGATAGATAGATAGATAGATAGATAAAGTAAAGGGGTATGGGAAAGAATAGCCAAGCCCCTCTTGGTACATACCTGTAATTGTAGAATTCTAGAGGCTGAGACAAGATCCTGGGTTTGAGGCCAGCCTGGAATATAAGACAAAAGTTTTTTGTTTTTGTTTTTGTTTTTGTTTTTTTAAGGTAACATAGTTCAATCAGTGCAAGGGCAGTGTGATCTTTTTAATCCAACTTATCTTTGAGAATAAAACAACGTGTCACTTGACCCAATAGAGTTAAAGCTGTTGGATTTTTGTCTCATTTGGACCTTATCACACTCACTGTCAAAAGCACTACTTGTAGGTGATTCTGACTCTTTTGAACTTACTATGCCAATACTAAAAAAATGAATTCTTCCTAACCTAAAAGCATCAAATTATTCACATGTATTTAGTCACTAGAATTAAAGTGCATTGGGGCTTAATTGGCAACCTAATTCTCAGGATTGGAGAAGAAAAGGCAAAACTGGATTGAAATTGCATGTACTTGTGGTTTGTGATCACTTAATTCGTTTTCGAATAGCAAAACCCTTACTATCTAAGGGATGCAAGTTTTTCTCATCAAAACTAAAATGGAAATATTAAAATACCAATTTCCAGGTTTACAGAGTTGGATAATACATATTCAAGGCAAAGTAGACATCATGGCCACGTTAGTTTCCAAAAATAATGAGGTAGAAGTAGAGACAGTGGAGGCAGAGACTGTGCCCTGAAAATGTTTACACACTGTCTAATCTTTTAATACATTTGTAGACGATGCTCATGGGTAAAAATCCACTTCTGAACTTTTCCTTTATTTTTAGGCACTTGTCAGGCTGTATTTGGACAAGGCCACTCTAATCTGGAATGGAAATGTTGTTACAGGGCTGGAAGCCCTTGCTAATTTTTTTGAGATGTTGCCTTCCAGTGAATTCCAGATCAATATGTTAGATTGTCAACCAGTTCATGGTAAGTATGGAAGTATCTCCTTTATTTTCTGTTAGTAAACACTGAGGTTTACACCCCCTAGCAGCAGTAACCGTCAATAGTGGGTAATAAGCGAGTTAAGTGTCACAAAAACTAATTTATACAGTAAGGCTTCGGGTCTTCTTTTAGGTGATTTTCATTCCAGAAAACCGCCATTAATTCTGGAAGATTGTGATTTTTTTGTTAATGAAAAGGAGAATGCCTACAGAAAAAAATTAATTTATGTCATATCATAGATTAATGTGTTTGAGTGTTTGTTAAAATTTAAGAGAACTGTATTCTGTGAAAGAATGACGTGACAGAATTTGATTCACAGTGGATTGATGCAGTGTCCTATACTTACCTCTAGATGGGGTACTTACTATCTTAAGTAGTTGTTTATATTTCCCCTTATGTTTCCTGAAGAATGGTTTTAGAAACAAACTATGAATGATGTTAGATATCTAATGAAATATTAACACACATAAGGAGCATATGATCATTTTAGCTTTATAATCTGTTTTGAAACTTGAGAGTACCTTGCAAATGTTTCTGGACTGAAAAATCATCTTAATTTTTTTTAAATGTTCAACTATTGATTTTGGGATGCCTGCTTAAAGTACAGAATATTCATAAAAAATTTAACATTACATCATAAGTTTAGATATGTAAAGTGACCTATTTCTCTTGTTTATGTTGCTAAAGAGCAAGCTACCCAGTGCCAGACTACAGTGCTTGTTGTGACCAGTGGAGTCGTGAAGTTTGATGGAAACAAGCAACATTTCTTTAACCAGAACTTCCTGCTGACTGCGCAGAGCACTCCTAACAGCACTGTGTGGAAAATTGCAAGTGATTGCTTCCGTTTTCAAGATTGGGCTAGTATTTAAAGGAGCAGATGCCCATTCAATTGGTCCATTAGTTCCAGCAAGAGAAGTTTAATGTGAATTAATATATTTCGTTGTAAAAGTACTATAAATTTAAGTGTATGTGCTAAAACTGAATGTATGTAATATTTTTTTATTCCTAGCAGCACCTTTGCTAGATCAGCTGCCAGGTTGGATTATTGCCCTTAAGAGCTTTAAAGATAGTTTGTTTTACATGCCTTATGCATACATTCCACTACTGACCCTCTCAAGGTAATATTAAACATGATATAGGCACTAAGATACTCACTGTGAACCTGATCTATTGCACAAATGGAGTCCTTTTGTAATACTGTCTATGGGATAGCACAAGATAGCTCTGTAGAAGGAGGTAGTGGTTTTTCAATTATTAGGGTAATATTTCAATGAAGCACATGCCTGTTTACAATTAACACTAGTACTAAAGTTTAAATATATAAGTATAGATATTTGAAGTCAGTTCAACTTAGCTTTACACTAGTGTTCTGACATAACTGAATTGCATATAAGTGTATATAATAGTCCATGTTGTTTTCTTGCATTGACATGTTTCCTTTTAAAATGAGGTAATCAACTAGATGGGTGAAAAATGTTCTTGGCTGATATTGGGTGCATTTAGTGGCAGTAACAACTCTGAAACGTTTTTTTGTGGCAGCTTCAGGTCAATATATTTATGTGATAAGTGGGAGTGAAAATAAAAGCTCTAATGGGAGAGCAAGGAATGAGAAATATAGAAATCTAACACTGAAGCTAAACCCAAGAGAGCTGAACATACTTGTTCCCTCCCTCCTGGAGGTGGAGCCTAGTTTCAGGATTTGCATCCCAAAGAGTCTCTAAGAATTCTTGCCAAATGTTCCTAAAAACTGGATTTTAAGACTGTTTTACTTCCCCTTCATGCTTGTCTCCAGTATCCATCCCAGTTTATTTATGAACTTAAAGGATTAAAATATCAGCAGTAAATTTAACTTTGTCTCAGAATCTGAAAGTTAGAAAGTTACTGCTCAGTCTCTGTAAATGCTGAATTCTTCCATATCAACTTCAAGCCAGAAGCCTCCAAAGTATTACCCATCATGCACACGAATAATTTTCTTCTCTGGTTTTTACACAGTAAACTGTATTACCTACTTTATAAAATTAAGTCTTTGATGTTATGATTTATTTCTATATGGTACTGGATAAAAATAATAATAAAATATTTCTGCCTATGGTTAAAAAAACAGAAATCAAAGAAAAGATCTTCATGATAAACTTCAAAGGAACAAACTCATTAACTTTATGTCTTAGCTTCTAAAGACAAACAAAAATAACCTTTTTGGTTTTTAGTTAAACTTTACAATTCCTTGCAATTTTTAAATATTTTAAGCTAAACATGCTAGCTTTGTTCTGTATAGTACCATCAAAATTAAATTTTTATCACTCAATTTTAAAACTAATAATTCACTTTGGCCCAGAAATGTACTATATTTGTAATTATTGTATTATTTAAATGAAATAGAAGGGGATAGAACTGATATTTAAAACTGTGGCTTATTTCAGTTCTTATCAAAACATACACATTCTAGTTTATTCAGAGTGAGGTTGCTCTTATTTGAATTTTTTCCATTAACTACATCTTTAGCAAAAATAATTAAAATGCCTAGTCACTGCCCTTTCTATTGGTGGAGAACAATCTCAAAAGCTGTGTATAATTAGCAATAACAGAACTGAACCATTGTGAATTATTTTATCCATATGCTGTATAGCTCCATAACATGTATGATTTTAAATGGCTGGAACTGCTCATATGTGGACTAAACTATTTTTGACATGTTCATATTTTTATAACTTAGAAAATAAAATAAAAATTGCATTTTCACAAGTTTTCTCAAGTCTTTCTTAAAGTGCTTTTGGTTTTGTATTTAAGGCCCCATAATGGGAACCGGTTCATTATTAGACTTCTTTTTAAAATATTTTTAATAGTTATTTTACTTATTTACATTTCAATGTTATCCCCCTTCCTGATTTCCCCTCCACAAACCCTCTATCCCATTCCCCCTCCCTCCTTCTCTCTCCCACCCACCCACCCTCTTCCACCTCACCACCTTAGCATTCTTCAACACTGGGGCATGAGCCTTCACAAGACCAATGGCCTCCCCTCCCATTGATGTGAGATAAGGCCATCCTCTGCTACATGTGCAGATGAAGCCATGGTTCCCTCCATATGGTTGGTGGTTTAGTCTCTGGGAGCTCGGGGGGGGGGGGGGGTCTGGATGAGTCATATTGTTGATCTTCCTATAGGGTTGCAATCCCCTTCAGCACCTTTAGTCCTTTCCCTAACAGCTCCATTGGGATCCCTGTGCTCAGTCCATTCGAGCATTTGCAACTGTATTGATAAGGCTCTGGCAGAGCCTCTCAGGAGACAGCTGTATCAGGCTCCTGTCAGCAAGCACTTCTTGGCATCTGCAATAGTGTCTGGGTTTGGTGTCTGCATGTGGGATGGATCCCCAGGTGGGGCCGTCTCTGGATGGCCTTTCCTTCAGTCTCTGCTTTACTCTTTGTCCCTGCATTTCCTTTAGACAGGAGCAATCTGGGTTAATATTTTTGAGATGGGTGAGTGGTCCCATCCCTCAACTGGGGGCCATGCCTCATCTCTGTATATGGACTCTACAGGTTCTCCTTCCCCTTTGTTGGGTATTTCAGCTAATCTCATCCCTGTTGGGTCCTGGGAGACTCTTGCTTTCCTGGCATCTGGGACTTTCTAGTAGCTACCCCCCAGTTCCCCATCCCCTACGACTAAGAGATTTTCTGGTGTGTTCTGCTTAGTGTTTTGAAAATTTGAGCTGGTTCAAGTGGTGCCGGCCTGTAGGATTTGCTGAATGAGGCAGAGGCAGGAGGATCTGAAGTTCGAGGTCAGCCTGGACTAAACTTTTAGCAGGGCCGTGGTGGCACACGCCTTTAGTCCCAGCACTTGGGAGGCTGAGTTTGAGGCCAGCCTGATCTACAGAGTGAGTTCCAAGAGAAACCCTGTCTCGAAACAAACAAACACACACACACACACACACACACAGAGAGAGAGAGAGAGAAAGAAAAGAAAAGAAAATTTGATACAAACTAGAGTTTCCTGAGAGAAGAGAAAGAGAAAGTCAGTTGAGGAATTGCCTCCATAAAACTGGCCTGTAAACAATTCCATGGGGCATTTTCTTGGTTACTGATTGATATGGGAGGCCTCAGGTCACTGAGTGGCTCGTTTCTGGGCAGGCACCCTGGGTTGTATATGAAAGCAGGATGAACTAGCCATTCTAAACTATAGACTCCTCTTTGATTTTCTGTTGTGGCTTCCCTCAGTGATGGCCTGTGACCTGTAAGCCAAAATAAACACTTTTCTCCCCGGAGCTGTTTTTAGTCAATGTTGAACCCAGTGACAGGGAAGTAAACCAGGACAGGCTAGTAGTCACATGGTATTATTCAAAGTCTTACCATGTCATTTGCATTTCATGATGAACTCACTCGTATTGCTAGAAAAGCCACAGACTAGTAAATCTATCTGTGCCTCAATATGTTTGTCACAATAACATTTTTCTAATTTTTTACCTTAAAATTACTTAGTACTGTATCATTTAAATAATGGATAATCCAGGGGGCTGCACAGATGGCTCAGTTGGCAAAGGGCTTGCTTTGTATGCAGAGAACCCAGAGTTGGGATCCCTAGCACCCACATTATAAAAAACATAGTAACACATGGTTGTAATTCCATCACTGGGAGGTGAAGACATTTAGACCCCAAGGACTTGTTGGGCAGCTAGTCTAGGCAGTGTGTGAGCTCCATTTACAGTAAAAGAACCTGCCTCAAATTGGGGAGTTATACTCGTCAGCAGTGTCCAGTGGTAAGTCACCCTTGTTCAAGTAAATGAATTCCTACCTATCCTCACACAGGCAACACTAATTAAATGCAGTGGGTCATAAACAAAAGAGACACATAAATAGGAGGAAAGAGTTCAGGAGGAGGGTCGAGTGGATGAGAGAATAATAGGGTAGAAGCATGATCAAACTCACATGTATATGTGTGTGTTTGTGCAAGTGTAATTGTGAAAGAATTTTTCAAAAGCTAGAGAAAGGATTTGGAAAAATAGCTAAGCAGTTAACACTGGCTGCTCTTTCAGAGGACCTGGATTCAATTCCCAATTGTGGAGTGATGGCACACACGTATCTGTAACTCTAGTCCCAAGGGATCTGACTCCCACTTTTGGCCACCATGGGCACTGCACACTCACGATACACAGATATACATGCATGCAAAAGCCATTACACATGAAAGAATATTAAATGTACGTATCAGTTATTTGTTTTTAAAAAGGGAACACATAGGAAGGAAACCAGTGTCAATCACTGGCCTGCACAAAGGCACACATAGTCATGGACACATGCAAATACAAACTACAGAGAAAGAGAGAGAGAGAGAGAGAGAGAGAGAGAGAGAGAGAGAGAGAGAGAGAGAGAGAGAACTGGGGGAAAGGGTCTTTAAATTCTCAAATCCCATCTCCAGTGACATACTTTCTCCAATAAGGAAAAAAATCTAAACCTCCCTATACAGGAGCCATTCTCATTCAGGCCAATGCATACCACGTTCTTTGTTTCTTAGATCATACTTTTTTCTTTTATTTCTTTTGCCTCACTTGCTTTTTGTTCATTGTAGATCCACAGAGAGTGTGGTGGTTCGAATGAGAAATAGCCCTCATAAGCTCATATATTTAAATACTTGGTCCTGAATTGGTGGAACTGTTTTGGGAAGGATTAGGAGGTGTGGTCTTGTTGGAGGAGGTGTGTTACTTAAGACAGGTTTTGCGGCTTCAAAAGACTAGTACCATTCCCAGTGGCACTCTACCTCGATCTGCCTCATAGTTGTCTCAAGATATGAGCTCTCACCTACAGGTCCAACACCATGCCTGCTTGGTGCCATGGTCCCTACCAAAATGGTCATGGACTTTGAAATCATAACTCCAGATTAAATTATTTCTTTCATAAGTTGCCTTAGTCATCATGCTTTATTACAGTAATTGAAAAGTAAGACAGAATCTGGTACAAGGTATGTTAGCAGGAATAAACACACTGTGTGTGTGGTTTTATTTTTGGGGGGGAACAACATGAAAGACATTGGAACTTTGGACTAGGAAAAGGGTTTAATGCTGTAAGAGGGGCTTAATGGGCCATCCTATTAGAAGCTTGGAGGATGACGGTGCTGAGAGCAATGTGCACTTTGGAGACCTAGCTCAAGAAGTTTCAGAGGGGAACACTAATAAGCAACTGGGGTAGACATCATTGTTGTGATCATTTTTTGTCCCTGTTCTAAGAATATGCTTGAGGCTAAATTGAAGTCTTGAACTAATTTCTTTGGCAGAGGAGATCTTAATATTGACTCTGTCATGGGATTATCTACAATGGAAAAAAGAGCAAAAATATGTAAAATGTACAGTTTGAGAAGAAAGGGAGCACCAGGAATTGAATGTTGAAGCCAAGGCTTGTCTTGAAATAGATATGGTAAACACTGATACAAAATGAAATAAAGTGAGTGATGTCCTCAAGGTAAGTGATGTCAAGGTAAGACCCACCCAGCGATTCCTGCTACATGTGAAGTGAAAAGGCCTAAAGAATTTTATTATCCTAAAAAGGAAGGTAACAAATCAAAAGCTTATGCAAATGCAATTCAAGAACTGGGCACGTTCCACCCCAAGAGGGCAACTGAACTTGGCAGCATCAGTCACATGGTTCTGGCTATAGAGTCATAAAAGATACACTAGTAAAGGGATTGCAGACTCTTCCTCCATGGTTAAGAAGAGTTACAGTGGCCAGGCATGTGGCAGGGGAAGTCTCTACATAGAGGCCCCGAGAAATCATTGCGTAAAGCTCTGAAAGTGAAACCTAGAGTGCATTCAGGACCCCACAATGTCAGAGATGCCAGACCTGTCGGATGCCAGCCAGGGATTGCTGCAGGACAGGGAGTGGAAGCAACCCAAGAGAGATAAGGGGTTGTGAGAGCAAAGGTGGAGGGTGGAGCCCTTTGACACTGTGATACTGGATTTGGAGTTTGCCCTTCTGGGATTTTATCTTGTTTGGGTCCAGTATTTCATCATTGTGACTCCATTTTCCTTTTGGAATGGTAATATGTGTGCTGTGCCATTGTATCCAGGAAATATGAAACTTACTTTTTGATTGTATAGGTGTAAGAGGATGTGTTATATGTATGTACGTGGAACAAATGGAGATAAGAATGTCAGATGTCTTGCTCTGTCATCATCGCCCATATTCCCTTGAAATAGGAGCACTCAAAGACTCCGAAGCTATAACTGGAGGCCACCAAGCCCTGGCAATCATCCTCTCTCCACTCCCTGCAATACACTGTTATAGGCATATTTACACACACACACACACACACACACACACACACACACGCATGAACACTATTGCCTAGCTTTTTCCCACAGAAAAGCTAGATATTCAAACTTAGGTTCTCATGCTTATATTGCAGATTTTTTTTACCCACTAAGACAACTCCCCAGCTCCTGGATGTTTTTGTACAAATGTGTGTGTGTGTGTGTGTGTGTGTGTGTGTGTGTGTGTGTGTGTGTGTGTGTGTGTGGTGACATTATCAGAGGAAGCATATCTCATCTCAGTCTCTTCCCGCTGCCTTTGAATCCAGATGTAGAATGCTCAGCTCTTTCTCCAGCTTCCTGCCATGACAAAAATGAACTAAACCTCTGAACTGCAAGTCAACCCCAATTAAATGTTTTTCTTTATAAGAGTTGCAGTGGTCATGGTTTTCCTCACACCAATAAACTCTTAACTATTAAGAGACATTTCAGAAGAGGGAACCTCAATTGAAAAATAGTCCTACCAGATTGGCCTATAGTCAAGTCTGTGGTGCCTTTCCTTGCTTGGTGATTGATGGAGGTGGGGCATGCTCACAGTGGGCAGTGCCACCCTGGGACTGTATTCCTGGATGCTCTTAGAAAGCAGACTGAGCAAGCTATAGGGAGCAAGCCTGTAAGCAGCACTCCTCCATGGCCTCTGTATCAGCTCCTGCCTCCAGGTTCCTGCCCTGCTTGAGTTTCTATTGTAGCTTTCTTCAGTGATGGACCATGATGGAGAACTGTAAACAGAAATAAACCCTTTCCTCCCTAAGTTTCTTTTGGTTAAGTTTTGTCACACAAAAAAAATAGAAACCCTAAATAAGACAGAGAAGAAAGGACTTATTTCTTAATCTACACTTCAGTTCACAATCCATCATAGAGTATTCCAGTACAAGAACTCAAACAGGGGGACTGGAGAGGTGCCTCAGTGATTCCAAACACTTGTGCCTCTTGAAGAGGATCCAGTTTTGATTCCCAGCCCTACATGTAACCCCAGCTCCAGGGAGTCTAATGTCCTCTTGACCTCTGTGGGTACTAACCACACACATGGTATACATATATGCGTGCAAGAAAAACATTTATACAGGTTAAATTAATAAATAAATAAATAAATCCATTTTAAAAAAGAAATCAAGAATGGAAGGACCTTGCTCTCTGGCACATATTCACTCACTCCATGCACAGCTAAATTTTTATCTTTGTTTTTCATTAGTTTTTTTTAATAATCTCATACAATGTGTGCTTTGATCATATTCATGGCCCTTTCCCAACCATTTCCAGATCCACTTTTTTCCCCTGTCATTCAACACTTTGCGCTCTTTGTATTCATATTTTATTGGACAAATTATATTTAATGTTTTTATTTATAATATTTGTAAATATAACTACATCCATTCCCCCTCCTTTTCCTCCCTCCAATCACTCCCATGTGCCGTTCCTCACTCTCTCACAAATTTATGAACTTTTTCTTTAATTGTTGTTACATACAGATAGATAGATAGATAGATAGATAGATAGATAGATAGATAGATAGATAGATAGATAGATAGATAGATAGATAGATGCATATTCCTAAATATATAAATATACCCTGATCAATTGATACATCTACAATATAACTCCTGCATCTAAATTCAGGGATCATGCAGAAGAGGGGGGCAGAAAAATTGTAAGAGCCAGAGGAATGGAAAGGCAGTGTCTCCTAGAAATGTCAGAAAGGCTACACTAAACTCCTCTTTAAAAAGAAACAAAAAGTATCAAATCCAATTAATGATGCCATATATTCTTTTGTTGTTGCTGTGGGGATTGTTTGTTCTGTTTTGTTTCGCTACATATCCCTGACTGTTGTGGAACTCACTATGTAGACTAGGTTTGACTCTCCTTGAACTCACCTGCTCAGAACTCAGCAGAGGTCTCCCTGTGTCTGCTTTCCAAGTGCTGGGTTTATTGTTTTATTGCTTATTTGTATGGGCATTTTGCCTGAACGTGTATATGTGCACCATGTGCATGCCTGGTTTCCCCGGGAACTGGAGGTACAGATGGTTATGAGTGCTGAGACTAAAACTGACATCCCCTGGAGGAGCAATAAGTGCTCCTATTCACTGAGCCACCTCTCCAGCCCCTGCCCATATATATTCTTTGATGTGTGTTCTTTCATCAGAGCATGATCAATTTACAAAAGATTACACTCTTAAAATCAACTTCCTCTCTCCTTTCAGCAGCTATCAGTGGCCAATGGCTCCCCATCTAAGGGTCGGACTTCCTGCCTTCCTCCCTTCTCCATGTTGGAATTTTTGTCTGGCTTGAGATTGCATCAGTTTTCTGCATGCTGTCATATCTTCTGTAGGGTCGTATGTACATCTGCCCTGTTGTGTCTGGAAAACACAGTATCTTTGTAGTCATCTACTGCCTCCAGCTCTTGTAGTCTGTCAGCCCCTCTTCTGCAATGATCCCTGAACCTTAGGAGGAAGAGTTGTAATATGGATGTCACATTTAGGGCTGAGAAGGCCAACGTCTCTTATTCTCTGCAACTTGCCAAGCTATGGCTGTGTTACTCACCATCTACTGCAAATAGAAGCTTCTCAGATGAGGGCTGAGAGTTTTATTTATCAGTGGGTATAATGATAAGTTACTGGGTATTGGTTTAATATTGTGTCCATTTAGCAGAATAATGTTAGCAAGGTCTCTCCCTAGGGCCCATGAATGATCTCTTTTAGCCTCAAGTTCTTCCCTGAGAGTGGTTTCATCTTGTGGGGTAGAGCTTAAGTCCAATCAAAAAGTGGTTGGGTTAAAGCCATGATGCCATTGCACCAGTGACCGTCTCTGCCCATGGTACTCATTATTGTATGGTCCAGAGTTCACAGCTGGATAAGTCTGATGATCCCCTCCCCACTGCTGCCCTGTCTCCCACCTGGTCCCAATCTGGCAGCATACATAACACTTTCCTTTTTCTTTTTCTTTTTTTCTTTTCTTTTTCTTTTTCTTTTTGGTCTGTTGATTCTTTAAAAACTATTTTTAATTTACCATTTATGTAGATATGTGTTTAGGTATACCACATGCATGCCAGTGCCCACAGAGGCCAAAAGTTTTTTTCTTTTTTTATTAGGTATATTCTCTATTTACATTTCAAACATTGTCCCCTTTCCTGGTTCCCCCCCTCCCCTGAAAGTCCCATAAGCCATCTCCCCTTCCCCAATCAATCCTCCCCCACTTCCCTGTCCTGGTATTCCTCTACACTACAGCATCAAGTCTTTCCAGGACCAAGGGCCTCTCCTCCCTTTGGTGTCAAACAAGACCATCCTATGCTGCCTAAATGTCTGGAGTCATGGGTAACTCCATGTGTATTCTTTGGTTGATGGTTTTGTCCCTGGAGCTCTGGGAGTACTGGGTGACCCATATTGTTGTTCCTCCTGTGGTGCTGCAAACCCCCTCAGCTCCTTGGGTCCTTTCTCTAGCTCCCCCATTGGGGACCCTGTGTTCAGTTCAATGGCTGGCTGAGAGTGTCCCCACTCTGTATTTACTGTGCACTAGGAGAACCTCCCAGGTGATAGCTATATCTGGCTCCGATCAGCAAGCACTTGTGTGCATCCACAATAGTGTCTGGGTTTTGTGACTGTATATGGGATGGATGCCTGGGTGGGGCAGTCTCTGGATGGTCTTTCCCTCAGACTCTGCTCCACCTTTTGTCTCTGTATCTTCTTCTGTGGGTAATTTTCCCCTTTCTAGAAAAGACCCAAGGATCCATACTTTGTTCTTCCTCCTTCTTGTGCATCATTTGATATGTGACTGGTGTCTTTGGGTATTCCAAGCTTCTAGGCTAATATCCACTTATCAGTGAGTGCATTCCATGTGAAGTAACCCAATCAGAAGTTTTTCAGAACAGTATTCCCTCTTAGCCACCGAGCCATCCCACCAACCCTCTGTTCATTGATTCTTCAAAATTACATTATTTCCTCAACATTTTGCCTTTAAAATTTTCCTTCAAACACATTCCAACCTATACATTAAATTCTACAAAAGAAGTGGAAATGTACCAATACCTTTGCATAGCATGTTCGAGGTCCTGAGTCGGCTTCCTAGCATGAAAGAGAAAGAGAGAGAGAGAGAGAGAGAGAGAGAGAGAGAGAGAGAGAGAGAAAGAAAGAAAGAAAAAGAAAAAATTGTAAAGAAAAACCCCAGAATTTTATGGAATTTTACCCCAGCTCTGAAATTTTACCCCAGCTCTGATCCCTGTCTTAGGAGCCAGAGTCCCCTTAGCCTAGCCCTGAAAGAACTGCACCAGGCTCAACATCCCACCCAATTTACCTTGAGATCTGGGTAGCTCAGCCCTACCAGGGAAGCACAGGCCCTCACACTGTTCCCTTTCACTAAGGACATGTCCATGCTCCCCCAACCCTTTGCAGGCAGGAGAAGGGGGAGGCTGCTGCCAGCCTCTGTATCAGATCCACTATGTGCACCTTCAGCCAGGCTTGTTCCCTAGCAGGGCAGAAACATCCAATGGGCTCAGGACCCACAGGGTGAGATGTTCTCCCTCCCACCTAACCCTATCTCTTTTTTGTCCACCAAGCCAGAATGGGAAGGAAAAATGCTCCTGAGGGGATCTGCAAATTAGCATAACATTTTCTAACACTATGAAAACTAGACATTAGCAATGAAAGGTCATATCTGACCTTTCATTTCTTGACTCCACCCACTAAGATATAAGTTTCAAGAGGAAAGGCTCTTTGTATATTTTGTTTGTTGCAGAATCCCCAGAGCTACTGCAATGCTTGGAGGGCAGTAACTTCTCACTAAATATTTGTTGAATAATTGAATGATTAAGTCCTAACATTAGTGCATCATTTCTAGTGCTCTGTGAATTGCCTCATCATGTTCTTCACATGTATTTCCACCGAGGTTTATTTTTCCTTATGATTTTTGTAGGTTATCTTTAGAGCAGTAGTTTTCAACCTGTGGGTCATGCCCCCTTTGGGGGGGGTCAAACCACCTTTTCACAGGAGTCTCCTGACACAATTGGAAAACACATATTTCCAATTTACAATTCATAACAGTAGCAAAATTACAGTTACAAAATAGCAATGAAAATAATTTTATGGTTGGAGTCATCACGACATGAGGGGCTATATTAAAGGGTCACAGCATTAGGAAGGCTGAGAACCACTACTTTAGAGAAAGTGGGTATTAATACCTTTCTACAAATGTAGCATTTCCTCTTGCTGTTACATATATTTCTATTGCGTTTATATCCATACCCATTGTGATGTTTAATTATAGACCTCAAACCTGGGGCGAATGGCTGAGGTGTCTATTTAACATATCAAAGAGGATCTGACCACTAGGCTTTCCCAGCATTTCTTAGTCCCTACCTTCTACAAGATATGGATGAGATACCCCTTCCTCTACCCTGAACTCTCCAGTCCAGGGTCTGGGCTGCCCTTCCCCCAGTTGTCCTTCCCTATATAATACAGCCATTTTAATTACCCATCCCTTTGGTCTATCCTTTACCCTCCTGGCCTCTTTATCTGGCTCTCTCCCCCTCCTCCCCTCTCCTCCCTTCTTCCTCCTCCTCCCCTCTCCTCCTCCCCCCTTCTTCTCCCTCTTCCCCTTTCCCCCTCCTCCCTCCTTCCCTCTCCTCCCCTCTCTTCCTCCTCCCTTGTTCCCCCTCCTCCTCTCTCCCCCTCCTCCCCTCTTCCCCCCTCCTCCCCTCTTCCCCCCTTCTCCCCCTCCTCCCCTCCTCCTCCTCCCCTCTCTCCCTGCTCCCCTTTTCCCTCTCCCCCTCCTCCCCTCTCTCCCCTACTCTCTCCCCTCTCCTTTTATTTCCCAGCTCAGGTTCCTGGTCACTCTAGACTTTCCTAGATGATTCTGCCTCTGGCTATGATCTCCCACATATCTAAAATAATTTTTCTCCTTCACCATACCTAGTAACAGTCATGTCCTTCTTTTTTCTTTTCTTCATTCAATAATCACTTGAGCCAATTTTCAGAATATATTCCCTCTCACCCATCAATCTATCTATCTATCATCCATTCGTCCCTCTATTCATAATTTTCTAGTTTTGTTTTTCTGGAGAAAACTGAGTAATACACCACCCCTAAGATACTTTAGATTTTTGTCTGGCCAAACTTGGAACTCTTTTCTGAGATTTATTTGTTTTGTTTTATTTTAATTAGTCTACAAAATTATAGGTTTCACTATGATATCTTCTCAAATTGAGATTTTTTTTTAAGTGTGATGCATGATGTTACTTATTCAGAAACCCTGGCGTTTTCATTAACATGTCAATTTCCAACATTCAAAAAAAAACACCCTACAGTTGACTTTCAATATTCAAATGTGCTGGATATAAGAATTGGCCTAGTTAAATTTATTTATAATCCTCCATGAATACTACCAATATGCTCATGATTATTCCCAGGCATGGTATAGGCATGAAAAAGTCTATGTTAACTGATGTACACGTTTCAGTCTGAAGTCATCTGTGTGGAAAACAGTCTAGGTCTGAAGCTGTATGAGGAGATTTCCGAGAGCTTGTGAGAAAACTCCAAGTAAACAACACAAGAGTTCAACAACCCCTGTTCCTCCATAACATGGATTTGTTCTTGGCATGTGCTTTTATGTCCATCCCAAGTGTAGTAAATAGGAGTGAGTTTTACTTTAGATTACCCATCATCTTACCCATTTCTATTCACAATGATGTTTCCATGGTTGAATTGCCCTCATGACTATATACAGCTTAAATTCATGTGAACTTGCCCTTGTGACTGTATACAACTTGAACCCAAGTGACCTTGCTCAACCTGCAGAATACACTCAGAATACAAATTGTCTCATGTACTGAATAGAGTTGGCTATTGCTTCATTTTTGACTCCACTTTCCCAGGTTTACACCATCAAATGGTCTGGTAAAAAAAAAATTAATGTGATACTTTACTTTTTTTGTTTTGGCTCCCACACTCCAAACAAGTATATTTTTGAGGTCCTACTTAGTACATTATCACATCTTTTGATAGGGTCCCCATTAGTTATGGTCCTCATGAACAGTAAGTGTTAACCACATAAGTGTTAAATATGCCCAGGACAATGATGTGATATTCAAAGAAAATATGTGTGTTAGATAAGATTCTTCATTAATGAATTATCAGGCTTATAGCCAGTTGTTCAATGTAAGTGAATCAGCATATATTAAATACATTGCCTAATTTAAGCAGAACACCACATAAAATTAGGCTATATTTGATAAGTTGTACCAAACTATATTTTATAGCCATAGCGGTTTAATACTCGCTAATGTGATATTCATTATGACTTTATGGAACATAACTACTGCAAATGATGACACTCTAATGTACTTCTCTCCATTTCCACAGCCTTCACTTTCAACCAAGCCACCATGCTAATTACCTCTTACCTAGGTTGCTCCAATATCTTCTAGAATGATCCCCTTCAGCCTCTTCCTCTGCCTTTGTATTAACCACAGCAGCCAGAGTGGAGCATTTTTTTTCTGTTTAGAACTTTGTTTCATTTTACTTATTTTATGTCTGGAGCAATGGTTCATATCACACTGAGTGTGTCACAGTCCCTATGTGGATGGCAGAGGACAACTTGAAAGAGTTGGTCCTCTCCTTCTACTTCCTGGATCCTAAGTCTAAAATTCAGGTCAGTTGTCAGGCTTCGAGGCAAGTGCCTTTACCCAGCGAGCTATCTGGAACCCCCCAGAGTGATTTTCTGGCATAGTAAGTGACAAAACCATTGGGAAAAGCATCCTGTTGTACTTAGAATGAAATTCAAATTTCCAACTTGATTACAATTATACAGAGAAACAGAGACAATAGTGTGTGTGTGTGTGTGTGTGTGTGTGTGTGTGTGTGTGTTGGGGGGACGTATTCAGAGTGGAAAAGGTGAACAGTGAGGCTTATGGGAATTGGCTCATGATCATGGAGGCCAGGGAATCCTGTGATCTACCTTTAAATGGAGAATAAAGGCAGCCACTAGTACAGTCTGGCTCAAGAAGCTATAGCCGGTTGGTGTATGCTCTGGCATTCAAAGCCCCCCCCCCAAAAAAATAGCCATAACTCTGGAGAATAGACCAGGGTGGGGGGGTGAGTGGCCTAATTTACAAAGAAAGAGTAAATCTGTCCCTCTTTCTATCTGTTCTGTCTGTACTTTCAAAGCAGATGACACATATTCACAGTGGGGAGCACTTATCATCTTTACTCAAGAGCTAATGTCCTTCCAAAACAACCCTCACAGAAATACCAAAGAATGACCATCTTAGTGTTCTCTCTTAACTCAGACAACCTGACACACAAAATTAATTCTCATCCTTAACTGTGATCAGGATCCTCCCTATCTTTTCGTCAGCATTGTCTCCCACTTTCCTTCACAGCTCTCTTTCCTTCTGTTTTACCCACAGTGGGCCTTTTCCTCTCCCTTGAATATGCCAAACACATTCTCTCTTCAAGGCTTTTGTGATTGTGTAATTATAGAAAATTGTATGGCTGATTTCTCAGCTTTCAAAGCTTAAGTAAAATTGTCCATCATGTGAGACTTGGTAGAAGCACTTGCTGCCATTAGAGGCCAGCAGAGCTCAATCCTCAGTAACCATACAGTGGGGAGAGAGAGAGAGAGAGAGAGAGAGAGAGAGAGAGAGAGAGAGAGAGAGAGAGAGAGAGAGAGAGAGAGAGAGAGAACACACCCTTGTGAACTTTCCTTTGACCTGTGCACCCACACATGTGCACACACACACACAATAAGTAAGTAAACACATACAAACACATACATACAAAAAACATTTTAAAAATAATAAAATAAAATGGTCATCCTGAGAGAGGTCTTTGCTAAGCATATTGGCTGAAGTAAGCCATTGGGTATTTATAGCATCCTGTTTCTTTCTTCAGAAGAAATATTGCACTCAGTGTTGTTTGTTTATTCATGGAGTCTTCTTGCTGCTGTGACAACACTCCTTCCACAGAATACAGCCTCAATTCATGACTGAAGGTTCTGCTCTTAATCAGGCTTTTGAATAAGATTGAGTGGATGATAGGAATGTTGGCTGCTTCCAATAAAGTTGCCCTTTAATTTGTCCAGTATTCTCAGAATATGGGTCTATAGAAGGACTCCCTTGTTTTTGTCTATCATCCTGTATCTCTTCCTTTTCTCCTCAGTGTATCTTGAAAACATCTCTCATGCTTTAAGTGTCTGCCAATCTTACTTTTACCCCCTCTTTTTTGAGGTTTCTTTGAGAGATGATGCTATTTTTAAGTTTTCTTCTCATTTCTTTCTTTTCACTTAAAATATAGCTAGCCCTGTTCCCAATGTCTCAGGGGAGGTATGGATGAGATTGCTTTTTCTGGCTCCTAGCATTATGTCAAGAAGGAAGGCTACAAGGCAATCTGCAACATACAAATTACCTTGTCAATTTAGCTGCTTACAAGTGAAGCCCTAATCCCACATCTAGCTCCTTCCAAAATCAAAGCAGTTTGCACATCCATATGAATATCTACAAATAATGAATGAAGCTAGTATCAACTCTCCTGTTCTTAGGAAGTGTGGAAATTCCTGAAGTGTGTTGTCTAGGAGTCTCTAGATCATTCACAAATAGTGGTATGTGAGGGGACATTTGTCTACTAAAACAGTCTGGTTCATTTACCATTTTTTCTCTAGGATATGTTTCATCATTTTGGGTTTGACATATAGTAATCCTTAATCTCTTTTTGGCATGCATTCTATCCTTCAAAGCACTTCAAAGCATTCCGAGTCCTGATTTTCCAGACTACAATATCAGTTTCTATAGTGCATCTGAGGGATGTCATAGTATCCTACATTAGTGGTGACATTTGTGAATTACATAGGGAAAATTTTCAAGCCAATGGTGAAAGTTTATAACTTCTTCCAAACCAATTATGTCCCTTCTATCTCTCCCATACTAACTAGGGCTTCGATTCTAACCACTGGGCTCTAAACTGAGCCTCCATTTTCACTCAGTGAGATAATTAATATGATCCATTCATTTAATCTAATGCTGTTAGCATAAATTTTCCAATAGATTACCTGTAACATAAAGGTCATAATAGAAGAAGCCAATGATCTAAAATGTGTATTTCATAGTTGGTGCACTGGCATTATGCACACTTGCTCATCTTCAGACCAAACCAGAATCTTTACATCCCTACAAATCTTTTGTTCACAAGCCCTGGTTCATTGTGGAAGAAAATTATAATTGTTCCATGCTCCACTATTTTCTTTCTTTCTTTCTTTCTTTCTTTCTTTCTTTCTTTCTTTCTTTCTTTCTTTCTTTCTTTCTTTTTTTCTTTCTTTCTTTCTTTCTTTCTTTCTTTCTTTCTTTCTTTCTTTCTTTCTTTCTTTCTTGGTTTCTTGAGACAAGGGTTCTCTGCATAGCCCTGACTGTCTTGGAACTCTCTCTATAGATGAGGCTGGACTTGAACTCAACAATCCACCTGCCTCTGCCTCCATAGAGCTTGAACTAAGGGCAGGTACCACCCTGCAGGACTGATGATCCACTCTTCACATATTTCTTTAAAAAAAATACTCCCCTAATCACCAATATTTTATTTTATTCTAATCAATATTTTAATTAAAATATAATTATATTATTCCCCCCTCTTTCTCCTTCCTGCAACCTGCCCCATATTCTAAGATCAGCAATTGAAATGGGACCTCATGAAACTGAAAAGCTTCTGTAAGGCAAAGGACACTGTCAATAGGACAAAATAGCAGCTTACAGATTGGGGAAAGATCTTCACTAACCCTATATCCGATAGAGGGCTAATATCCAATATATATAAAGAACTCAAGAAGTTAAGCTCCAAAATAACCCAATTAAAATGGGGTAAAGAGCTAAACAGAGAATTTTCAATGAAGGAATTTCAAATGTCAAGAAGCATTTTAAAAAATGTTCAACATCCTTAGTCATCAGGAAAATGCAAATTAAAATGACCCTGAGATTCCACTTCACACCCATCAGAATGGCTAAGATCAAAAACTCAAGTGACAGTACATGCTGGTGAGGATGTGGAGAAAGAGGAACACTCCTCCATTGCTGGTGGGATTGCAAACTGGTAAAACCACTATAGAAATCAATCTGATGGTTCCTCAGAAAATTGGACATAGTACTACCTGAGAACCCAGCTATACCACTCCTGGGCATATACCCAAAAAATGCTTCACTCACATGTGCTCCACTATGTTCATAGTAACTTTATTTATAACATCAAGAAACTGGAAAAAGCCCAGAAGTCCCACAACAGAAGAATGAATACAGAAAATATGACTCATTTACACAATGGAAAACTATTCAGCTATTAAAAATGAGAACATCATGAATTTTGCAGGCAAATGGATGGAACTAGAAAATATCATCCTGAGCAAGGTAACTGGACATGCTTGGTATGTACTCACTGATAAGTGAATATTAGCCAAAAAGTACAGAATACCTAAGATACAACCTAAAGACCTTAAGAAGTGTAACAAGCAGAAATGCTGAAGTGAGGATGCTTCAATCCCACTTAGAAGGGGGAAGGAAATAATCATGAGTGGCAGAAGGAGGGAGGGACTTGGGAAGGATAGGGGAGGGGGAGAGGAAAAGGGAGACAGGATCAGGTATGAGGGGAGACAGGAGAGAAGCCCAGATGACCAGGAGAATGAATGGAAATAAGCAGCTAAATGAGGTGGGAGTGGACGGGAACCTCTAGACAGTGCCAGAGACTTGGCATGTGAGAAGCTCCCTGTACTCAATGGGGATGACCTTAGCAGAAATGCCAACAGTGAAGAGATAGAACTTGAAGAGACCACCTCCAGTAGTTACACAAGTCCCCAGTGGATGGATGGGGCCACCCACTTACCTTCAATTTTTTTTGACCCAGAATTGTTCCAGTCTAAAGGAAATGCAGGGACAAAAATGGAGCAGAGACTGAAGGAAAGGCCATCCAGTGACTGCCATCCCATGTGTAGGCACCAAACCCTGACACATTAATGATGCCATGTTGTCCTAGCAGACAGGAGCCTAGCATGGCTGTCCTCTGAGAGGCTCTACCAGCAGCTGACTGTGACAGATACAGATACTTATAGCCAACCATTGGACTGAGGTTGGGGACCCCTATGGAAGAGTTAGGGGAAGAAGTGAAGGAGCTGAAGGGGAGAGCAACCCCATAGGAAGAACAACAGTGTCAACTAACCTGGACCTCTGCAAGTTCCCAGACACTGTGTCACCAACCAGAAACTGAGCCAAGGGCTGGTCTGGGGCCCCCAGCACATGTGTAGCAGAGGACTGCTTTGTCTGGCCTCAGTGGGAGATGAGGTGCCTAATCCTGCAGAGACTTGATGCCCATAGAAAGATGTTGGAGGGGGGTGAAGTGGGGGTGGGGGAATGGAAGTGGGGGAGGAGTGGAGGAGTCAGGGTTGGGGAAGCATCTTCTCAGAGGCAAAGAGGAAGGGAATGGTGTGAAAACTCTGAGATGGGGGACTGGGAAGGGAGTAACATTTGGAATATAAATTCATAAAATAATTTAATAAAAAGTGCTACCCCAATCACCAATGTTTTATTTTATTTTAATTAAAATATAATCATACATATTATTTCCACCCTCTTTCTTCTTCCTCCAACATGTTCCCTATTCTACTCTCCAACTCCTTCTCAAATGTGTGACCTCTTTTTCTTAAATTACTATTGTTACACACACACACACACACACACACACACACACACACGCTTAAATGCATGAATGCAACCTTTTGAGTCTGCTTCAGGTGTATATGTATATGTATATCTGTATATATATATACACATATATAATTTCAAGGCTGACTATTTGCTATTACATAAACAATTAAGAAGCTCATTCCTAGGAAAGACAATTCTCCTTGTTTTAGCAGTTGAGAGTTGACTATAGATCTTTGTCTAGGGATAGAGCTCTGTAAGATAGCCCTCTTCCATATTAGTATGTCTATTAGTATTGTCATTGTTCAGGATCTATTCAGGTAGCTATATTCTCAAAATATCATGGGTGTAGCTTCCCTTTCATTTCTAAGAGGAGCACCCTCACAGCAGACTTCCTGGTCCTGTTGTTCTTAGGTCTTTCTCTCCCCCCCCTCTTCCATGTTTCCTAAGCTGTAGGTGTGAGGGTTGTGCTGTAGATGTATCTACTGGGGCTGGGAACTCCCTGATAAGTTGTTTTCTGCATTTTGACTAGTGTGGCTTTCTGTAACAGTCTCCATCTGCTGCATAGAGAAGCTTCTTTGATGAGAGGTGGGACCTTAACTGTGGGTATTTAGCGGGGTAGTTAGAATGCAGTTAGGAATTATGCTGGTTTAGTAAAGTGGCAAAAATAGGCTCTAGGCTCCCTTCTAAGACCCATGATCTCAGCAGCCCCAGATATTTGACGAGGTTTCCTCCTGTTGACTACACATTAAGTCCAATTAGACTGATATTGGTTCTCATCAAACTGCAAGGAACACTATTGCACTTTTTTTTAATTAGATATATTCTTTATTTACATTTCAAATGATTTCCCCTTTCCTGGTTCCCCCCTCCCTGAAAGTTCCATAAGCCATCTCCCCTCCCCCTGTTCCCCAATCAACCCCTTCCCGCTTCCCTGCACTTTTAATGATAGCTTACCTTCATCAACGAAACAAATTGTAGGACAAGAAACAGATCCTCACATATAGGCAGCTATGACACATGATAGAGATAATGTAGCAAATTACTGAGGATATTCATGTGCTAAAAAATGGTCAGATACTTACTATACAGTACATGCAATAAGAAGTCCAGATAGACTGAAATTGGAGACGTGAAAAGGCAAACACTTAAAACCTTTAGAAAAATGTATAGAATGTCTTTAGCTTCAAAGTAATAAAGCATTTCCTGAACAAGACACTGAAAGTACTACTAGCAAAAATAAATACCCAAAAAATAATGGCCAATAGATTTACATTGAGAATTTATGTGTTTCAAAAATACCATAAAGAACATGGAAAGTCAAGCTACAAAATGAAAGTTCTATATAGAAATATTAAGAATGGCAATTTTTAAATAGCAAGGTAAAATAATTAAGGACCATGAACATATTTTTGACAATACAGAAAATGATGGTGATTTTCATTAGCAATCTTGGAAAGACAAATTAAGGTTAAAGATATTACAAATTAAAATCATCAGGAGTATTTTAAGTTCATGGCAAAAAATGTCTGATAATAGTAAACTATGAAGATTTTTATTAAGAATTGTATATATTCAAGACCTGCTTACCAAATGGATATAACGCCTTTGAGAAACTACTTGTCAATATCTTAGCTATGCATACTCTGTGACCAAGCAGTTCCAGGTCCTGATCTGTCCTCTTTCAGATGTTCATCAGGAAACACAAAAATGAATGACAGAAATATATTTCATAATAGCAACATTCAATGGCAGTCCACATGTTCATCAACAAAATGCATAAATACATTGTAGAGTCTCATGCAGCAGCAAAAATGAAATGCCATCACACAAAACAACACGACTGGAACGTAGTAATAAATCTATGGAAAAGGGAGTTCAAGAATAAGGAAAGTTACAAGATAGGCCCATTTTTTAAACCTTAAAATCATTCCTTAGGCACACATGCAATAAACCTTTTCTTTTTTAAATCAATGCACAAAGAAACTGATTCAGTTATGACATTACATACAACAAAACTTTTCCTTAAAGTAAAAGTAAAATTAAAAACAATATTCAGGAAACTAGAGAGATGATTCAGTGGGTAAGGATGCTGACTGCTCTTTCGGAGGATCTGGGTTCACTTCCTAGCACCCACATAGTAGCTCACAACTGTCTGTAACTCCAGTTCCAGGGGACCTGACATCCTGTTCTGAACTCTGTATGCATCAAGTACATACATAGTGTGCAGACACTCATGCATTCAAAACCAAAACACCCATACACATAAAAAAATCTTTAGAAAAACAAAAACAAAGAAAAAAACAAACAAAAAAAACCATTCCAGGTTAGGGTATTTGGGTTTTAGGGAGAGAGTAAGATGGGGTGGTTAGCATTTTATTTCTTATGTTCTATTTATTTGGTAATTATTATGCTGCTTTGTATTTTAATCATACATGTTACATATTAGTCCTGTATAAAATAAAGTGTCTAAAGAACAAAGAATTATAAACATAGAGAATACAATTATTCACACTTTAGTGTGTGCATACTTGGTTGCACAAAAGAAACATTGATGGAGTCCATTGTTTCCATCTTTATGACTAGAAAAGGTATGAGTGCAAAGCCACAATGGATATTATTAAAGATCCACAGTATTGACCCATGTTGTGGTTTTCAAAGTGTTCAAATTCATGGTAGTTTTAATTTTTTAAAAAGGCACACTTTTTTCTCTCATTTTACACAATAGTTCTATTCTTGGAAATTTCAGTACTTTTAAACATTTTGAAAGGTACTTCAGTTGTATGCATCTACACTTAGGTTCTGGATTCATATAATCAAGTTTTATACCCACTTGAGCAGCCATCCAGGTCTTTCCAAGTCTTATGGGACAGTCATTTATTTTGTGAGAATGTTCCAAATACTGCTTGAATATTCTCAGTCTTTACACACGTATTAATAACTCTGTCCCTGAATCACTGTGGCAAGCACAAAATATCCCTATGGGTTGCTCAGCTTTCTCTTAGAAAGAAGAATAAATGTTGTTTAGCAGTTTTCTTCAAATTGAAACATTTCCTGGGGGATGGAGGGGGCAAGCTAGTGAGACTCAATAGATCATCTGAATAAGTCTGGGGAAACTGAAACTTGCTAAACAGCCCCTCCTCGTCTTTTAGAAGCACTAAATAACTGGTGGAAGAGGAGGCTGGCCAGCCAGGTTGCCAAGTTTCCAAGAGATTCCTTAGCTATGTGGAGTTGCCTATGAGTTATGTAGCAAACTCCAGGGTTTCCTGTTTTGTAAATCATCCCCCTGTTTGGCTTGGGCTTTTCAGTGATGCAGCTGTTTTCTAAGATTCTTTACTCCTGTATGTAACCTCTCACCTATACTCCTAATAGTAATCCTTATACAGACTCATTTATTCACCGAGTTGGACTTCAGCACAACTGTTATTTTGATTTGTCATGGCTTCTCTTTTTGCAGTGAATAGATGTGTGTGTGTGTGTGTTGTGTTTACCCAAAAAAAGTCTGTCACAAAACAAAAGAGTACTACAGATTCACCGCCCTAGTGAAAGGAACTCACTAACTTTTCTATAATTTGGTTTATTATTTAAATAAACCAAGGCACTCACCAGAAAACCTTCTAGATGCAGCATCAAGAATGGATGTGAGGCAATGGACCATAACTGTATAAAATCAAAATGCGGGCAGTGGTGGCTCATGCCTTTAATCCCAGCACTTGGGAGGCAGAGGCAGGTGGATTTCTGAGTTCGAGGCCAGCCTGGTCTACAGAGTGAGTTCCAGGACAGCCAGGGCTACACAGAGAAACCCTGTCTCGAAAAACCAAAAAAAAAAAAAAAAAAAAAAAAAACCAAAATGGATTATTTTGAAGGAGAAAAAGGACCATTAAGGGGAAAGGAAGTTAGGAAAAACGTTAGGAATGAATAAGAATAAAGGATACTGAAATATATTTGAAGATATTAAAAGGAAACTCAATTTTTAATGTTTGTATGTTAATCAAATTTTTACATTTAAAACATCCTTGGTAAATGTAGTGAAATCACACTGACAATAGAAGCAGAGGCTTTGGAGTCTGGGAGTTCCCGTTCTGTCCTTGTCCTTAACTAGCTAAATAAACTTGGTCAAGTTACAAAAACAAATAAGCAAACAAAATTTGAGTAGAAGTGTGTGTGTGTATGTGTGTGTGTGTGTGTGTGTGTGTGTGTGTGTGTGTGT
The DNA here is from genome assembly GCA_036184795.1 of Tokudaia tokunoshimensis. Classification (NCBI taxonomy): domain Eukaryota; kingdom Metazoa; phylum Chordata; class Mammalia; order Rodentia; family Muridae; genus Tokudaia; species Tokudaia tokunoshimensis. The sequence goes on from BTHU01000023.1 coordinate 94,982,500, forward strand.
GTGTGTGTAAAAAGAAAGGGAAGACTGAAAAGTTTGGAAAGATAAGGTGGACAGGGCACAAGACAGAAGAAGGTAGAGACAAGGAAGATAACCTGAATAGCAGGTAGTCCTCAAACTAAGCAAATTTTAATTTTGTTTATCATTTTATTTGTTTGCATTTCAAGTATCATCCCCCTTCCCGGGCTCCCCTCCACGAACCTCCTACCCCATCTCCTTTGCCTCTAAGAGAGTTCTCCGCCCACCCACCCACCCACCTACTCAAACTAGGAAATTCATTAAAGACAGTGTGTCTTCTTTTTTTTTTTTAATTTTTTTTTAATTTACATTCCAAATCATTTCCCCTTTCCCGTTTCCTCCCTCCCCGAAAGTCCCATAAGCCCCCTTCCCTCCCTCTTTTCTCCATTCAACCCCCTCTCGTTACTCTGTCCTGGCGTTCCCCTACATCCAGTCTTTCCAGGACCAGGGGTCTCTCCTTCCATCTTCTTAGAAATCTATTGATATGCGAATTGTGTCTAAGGTATTCCGAGATTCTGGATAATATCCCCTTATCAGTGACTGCATACCATGTGTGTTCTTTTGTGATTGGGTTACCTCACTAAGGATGATATTTTCAAGTTCTGACCATTTGCCTAGGAATTTCGTGAATTCATTGTTTTTAATTGCAGAGTAGTATTCCATTGTGTAGATATACCACATCTTCTGAATCCATTCCTCCGTTGAGGGACATCTGGGTTCTTTCCAGCTTCTGGCTATTATAAATAAGGCTGCTATGAACATAGTGGAGCATGTGTCCTTATTGCAAGCAGGTAAAGCCTCTGGGTATATGCCCAGGAGTGGTATAGCCGGATCCTCCGGGAGTGTCATGCCCAGTTTTCTGAGGAACCGCCAGACTGCTTTCCAGAGTGGTTGTACCAGCTTGCAATTCCACCAGCAGTGGAGGAGTGTTCCTCTTTCTCCACATCCTCGCCAACAACTGCTGTCTCCTGTGTTTTTGATCTTAGCCATCCTGACTGGTGTGAGATGGAATCTCAGGGTTGTTTTGATTTGCATTTCCCTAATGACTAAGGATGATGAACATCTCTTCAGGTGCTTCTCAGCCATTAGATATTCTTCAGGTGAGAACTCTTTGTTTAGCTCTGTACCCCATTTTTTAATAGGGTTACTTGCCTCTCTGGAGTTTAACTTCTTGAGTTCTTTGTATATATTGGAACTTCAAGTCTCTGAAGAAAGAAATTGAAGAAGACCTCAGAAGATGGAAAAATCTGCCATGCTCATGGATTGGCAGGATTAATATAGTAAAAATGAGCATCTTACCAAAAGTAATATACAGATTCAACGCAATCCCCATCAAAATCCCAACTCAATTCTTCATAGAGTTAGAAAGAGCAATTCAAAAATTCATCTGGAATAACAGAAAACCCAGAATAGCTAAAACTATTCTCAAGAGTAAAAGAACCTCTGGGGGAATCAGTATCCCGGACCTCAAGCTGTACTACAGAGCAATAGTGTAAAAAACCGCATGGTATTGGTACAGTGACAGGCATGTAGATCAATGGAACAGAATTGAAGACCCAGAAATGAATCCACACTCCTATGGTCACTTGATTTTTGACAAAGGAGCTAAAACCATCCAGTGGAAAAAAGATAACCTTTTCAACAAATGGTGCTGGCTCAGCTGGAGGTCAACATGCAGAAGAATGCAAATTGATCCATTCTTATCTCCTTGCACTAAGCTCAATTCCAAGTGGATCAAGGACCTCCACATAAAACCAGACACACTGAAACTAATAGAAGGGAAACTAGGGAAGAACCTGGAACATATGGGCACAGGGGAGAATTTCCTGAACAGAACTCCAATAGCTTACGCTCTAAGATCAAGAATAGACAAATGGGACCTCATTAAATTACAAAGTTTTTGCAAGGCAAAAGACACTGTCAAAAAGACAAAGCGGCAACCAACTAACTGGGAAATGATCTTTACCAACAGTGTGTCTTCTATGAATCTTCAGTTTAATACTTTGTGGCCCCTCCCTAACTGTGCACTTAACAGGACCACTGCAATATCTAAGGGAATACTGAGGCACTTTAATGGAATAAAAGGGAATAATCCACACTTGTGCTTGCAGTTGAGAGGAACTGAACCCAAGCCAAAGGAGTACTGTAACCTAGGTCAGTAAAAGTGGACTTCATAATTACATAGCTTTGTTAAACATGTGGAATTGCTGAACCCTGGGCAAAACAGGCAATCAATCCAACACATGCCTTTCCTGGCAGTGTTCACAAAATGTCACCAGAAAGAATTCCACCGGCCTTCTTTTCCTTTTATTGATATTTGCAGAGGAGCCCCAGCTGTCCACTGACCTCAGCCTTGGGGTTGGGTGTGCAGGGGTGAGGGGTAGAGTGAAGAAGGAAACAGGCTTAACAGATACGCAATTGAGCTGAAGGATAAGGTGGCTCAGAATAATCTAGCAAGACCAAAAAAAGCACTTGATACGCAGGTGTGGTGCCAGGAGTCAAGGACCGGAGATTGGGTCCAGTTTCGGAAACTGGGCATCCTGAGTGTAAGATAGCTGAGTGTTTGGAAGGTCAAACTGTATGTGGTAGAGAGCAACAAGGATCACAGCTCACATAGAAAGCCCAACCTTAGGCCAGCCAGGAATAGAGAGAAGCAGCTGACAAGGTGATGTACTGCAATAATCATCTGCCCATTAGGCAATTAGAAGGGAGAGGTCAGGTGAAACCCTCTTAGAATGTGAAATAAATGATCAGTTGCATAAAAATAAACAAGAAAAGAACCATGTATCTCTCTTGGAAGCCAGATGAAAGGACAGAGGTCCAGCATGTCTCTCTTGCCCATAAATTACTTAACTCCCACTATTTAAGATAATTATGTTTTAAAAAAACAAAATATTGTTTACAGAAACAAGCTGCTGACTAATGAGAAGATCTTGGTTAATAGGAATATTTTACTTACCACAGTAGAAAAGGAAACCACGCATATTCATAAGAATTCAGATAAAGGTAGAAAAGGATCCATACAGAACTGTTAACACTGGTCACTCTGGGCTGGAATGCTTATGGGAGTGAATAAGCAGATCTATATTTTTCTTTTATAACCTTTATAACATTTGCCTTGGTTAACTAACATGTGACAGAGATCTAAAAATTAAATGTGATAGAATGACTAGAGCTCATCCTTCCTTCTGCAGAGTCAGCAGAAATTAGGCAGAGGGGAGAAGTTCTTGACATTCAGTAGACACCGGAAATAGCAGAGACAAGGGCCATGATCACTTTTTTTTTGGGGGGGTGTTCAGTAGATTTCAAAAGAGTGTTGGGAGGGGTGGGGCATCCTAAGAAAGAGGAAGCAGGGACATGGAGGAAATGAAACTGTGAAAGGGGAGGACTTAAGGAAGGGATAAAGAAAGGGGCCTATCAAAGGATAGCCAACTTCCCCAGTCACCAAGGCAGTTAAGCATTGTATCTCTGTGAGGGAATAAGGTAACTAAGCAATGGAATAAGGAATGAGGAATAAAGTAACAATGACTGTTCTCTCTCTCTCTCTCTCTCTCTCTCTCTCTCTCTCTCTCTCTCTCTCTCCCTCTCTCTCTCCCTCTCTTTCTCTCTCTCCTTGCTGTGGGCTTAGACAAATTAGTTCATCTCTGAGAGCTGCTTACAGCTCTCCAAAGCTGAAGAGTTGTGGTAGGTATACTTACAGAGATCTGCACCAGCAACACAGGAAAGGCAAAGAGAGACTAATCGCCTTTTTCCTTCCAGAACACCAGTCAGCTTGGCTCTGTGGACGATGGAGCATCAAGAGGTGCCTACCTGCAGACAACTCTGAGTGACAAGGTTACAAGGATTTTTCTACTTGTGGATTTCAATTCAACTGGAAAGACAGTAAGACTCTTTCCCCCTCTTTGTTCCACTATTGTAGCTCTAGACCCACTGAAAGAGTTAAAACAGAAGGAAACATGAAGAGAGACCTGTATAATAAAGCCAACTCAATCTCCAGGGGCCTGCTGTGTCATCAGAAAAAGAATGAGCTCTTTTGCTATGGTTCTATTATTTGGTTGAATTTACTGTATCAAAGTGACAGATGTCGTGTATCAGCTCAGTAGTTCTTCCTGAGGGAAAGGTAGTCTGCATCATCTGAAGGGGAAAGAAGTCCTTTTAAAAACCAAATACACTTGTCCTCAACCCTAGGTAAGAATGCCTGCATTAGCAATTGCTATGAGTACAGGGTTGTCACAGAACTCACACGCGTTGGCATAGACATCATCAACAACGAAAGTGGGAAGGGTAATTCATTTATGCTAGTAGCTGTAAGTGTGATCTGTAGGCCCATAGCTTAAATGTCATCTGGGAACCTAATAGAGACCAAATCATAAGGTCCCAGCACACATGTTACTGAATTTGACACTCTGGTGGTGCAACCCAGAAACCTGTTTTGACAAACTCTTCAGGGGATTCTGATGTGTAGGCCCATGATGAAAACTCATACTTCTGGCCAAACCAAAACCCCTTTGGTAGAGGAGCACATCAACCTGTTATAAATGTAGAGAAAGTTTAAAAAAAAAAAGAAAAAAACTAAACCAAGAAATTTAACAAAATACAGTGGAAAGTACAAGACCAAATACATTTGTTATCATCATAAGTAAGAATGGATTGTATTGTCAAAAATAACCAAAAAATGTAAGTCAATAAAAAGGATTTTAGGTATTTAGAAGTCCTGGGATACAGTACCTATAATGAATACTTCCTGGGGAAATAAAGCAAAGAATGTCAGAAAATACAACTACTAGTCTGATTGTGTCAGTCTAGTACAAGAAAAGTAAGGGAAGAGGAGTCTATTAAAGAACAAATTGAACAAAATTCAAGACCAAAAGAGTGAAATGAAAGAAGGAAATAGTCTCATAATGAGAAAGGGCTCATTGTACAGACAAGTTGGCTTAAATCTTGGAAAATGTAGGAATTACACTAAAAACAAAATGAAATTTAATAGAAAGCCATAATTACATCAAGAAAATCTATATACTTTGTGAAATATATACCAAAAAGAAGACAGCAAGATATGAAAAATCTGAATTGTGTATTCAATGTATTGTACATTGTATATCCTTAGAATGTTTATTTGTTTGCATTTTTTTCTTATATTATTGTTTTACAATTTCCCATATGTATTCTTTGCCTGGTCACCTCCTACCTCCATATCACCCATATGTACCCATCTTCCCTCCCCACAAATCTCTATGGTTCCTTCTTTTCTATTCCTTTTGTTCTATAACCCACCAATTTTAACTAGGGTTCTGTTTGGAGCTATCCAATGTAGACTGGTGGGATTGGATGGTAGCCATAGTGATTTTTTTCTTCCAGAATAGAATTTGTCAATAGCCAGTAATTCAAAGGTAATGAGGAGGACCCTCTGAGCCCTCCCCTCCCCTCTCTGAAAGTATGAGTGAGTTGCTTAGGTTTAGGGATGGGCCAACATGCGTTACTTTTTCTCTATGTCTTGGACAGCTTGGGTCTCTGTGTTCATCACCATGAACTGGTATTTTTGTCATAGAGAAACCTGTCTTTACAAGTAGACAGTATGCACAAGATCTATGCAAGGTCAAGCATGAACAAATTTCAGTATGGAGAGGGAAGTTAGTCATGACATCCTCTCCCTAGCTGAGGAGCTATTGGCAATTGATAGGTGTCTAGGGAAGGAGAGTCAATTTTCTCTCAAAGTGTAGCCCCTGGTAAATCTACCATGCTAGACTGGAAGGCCACATCCCCAAGAATATTTGGGCAACCTAACTCAGAATTGATGAGTTTTTAAAAAGAAAAGAAAAAAAGACACAAAATTGGGAGGTTAAGGAAGTGGGGATGGTTCTGGAATGAGCTGAGGGAGGGGGTGAAAATGAGCAAACACACACAAAGGTCTTCAAAAACTAATGTATACATATATTAAAATTTAAATTTAGTTTTTAAAATCAACCACAAAGCTACTATGATGGCTTCCCCAAGTGCACCATGACACATGAACACACGCAGAGACACTCACGCACCACTCACAAGCACATGCACGTGTAAATAAAATAATCAGTCAATCACATAGCTGACTACAACACTGCATAACCTTTAAAAGCCAAGAAGGCTAAAACAAAGAAAATCCTATAGACCACTTTTACTTATGAATACTAATGTAAAATGTTTTAATAAAACTGTTAGCGGATACATTCTAGTACCACAGTAAAAAAGTAATTAGGCCAAGTCTATGTGAGTAATGTAAATATCCTTGAATAACTTTATTTATATATTTCACTGCATTCATAAATTAAAGAAAACAACTCCAAAGTTTTAGTAAAAGCTAGAGACGTAGTTGCTATAACTCATCAGGTGTAGCTAATGATAAAAAGACTTTTAAGACAAATATGGACGGCATCTATGTCAATCTGATAGGTGACCAATATCCGATGAAATGTGGGGAAATATTACTGGAAAAGCTCACACCAAGCCTAGGTTGCAGAAGGCCTATCTGAGAAATGGCCTTAGCTTCTCAAGGTGCTGAAACAGAAAGGCTAAGGGAAAAGAACTTAAGGGATATTCTGCTTAGTAAAATAAGGCTGGTGCAGAAATGCAAACAGTAGCTGATACCAGCACTATGCAGAATCTCAAAATGTTGGCATCAGAGAAGCAGCAAGTGGGATGGTGGGATGGTGGGAGTGGGCTGTGGATGAAATAGACCTCAGAGCTTCACCCAGATAGTTGGAATAGGCTTTAATGATCTATTGCAAAAGGCAGCAGATGCAGTCATTGTAAATATATTGTATATTTCAACATAGCTAGAAGAGTAGATTTGAAATGTTCTCACCACAGTAAAAATCATAATTTGGTGAAGTAATGAGTATATTAACTTAATTTGATTTGTGTGCAGTGTATGCATAACCACTATGTCACATTACACACAATAAATATTATTAGTGTTATTATTATTATTATTATCATTATTATTTGTTTTGTGAAACAGGGTTCCTCTGTCCTGGAACTTGTTCTGTAAATAAGGCTGGCCTTAAACTCATACATATCTGCCTTCCTCTGCCTCCTAAGTGCCTTAATTAAAGGTACACACCACCACACCCAATTTAATTCTTATTTGTCAATGAGTTTTTAAAGATACACCTTTTAAAAAGACAAATGGGAAGCACTGAGTGTGTCTTGATGATTAAATGAAACTGTCTCTACACCGAGCTCTCTCTAAGCATCCTCGTGGACCTTGGCTTGCGTGGCTGGAATTAAAAGCACAATCAAAGATACAGGCCTCCTCTTATGGTACAGGCCTCTAATCTCAGGTACTCAGGAGGTTGAGGCAGGAGGATTACAATTTTAAGGTTTGCCTGGGTTACAAAGTGAGTTTAAGTCCAGCCTGGGCAACATAGCAAACAAAAAAGCAAACATGGGCCTGGAGATACAGCTCAGTGCTTTCCTATTGTGTGTGATATTCTAGACGTCATCTCTAGTATTGCAATCAATCAACCTACACAATTTGCTTCATTAAGGAGGAATGTACTTTGACAACATAATTAAAATAAAATTTTAGACCTTGTGCCACGTATATAGCATTTGACATGAAAATCCAAGGTAAGAATAAAGAGGGGTATTTTTGTAACCTTTGTATGCACAAGGCCTTCAGTAGCAAGATAGGGAAATTAAAGACCACAGAAAAGATAAAGGTAAATCAATTTGAGAACAAATTTTTAAAGCTTTCTATGGAGCACATTATGCCATAAGTCTCACTGAAGGCTTGGAAGATGGTTCAATGAGGAAAGTACTTGCCACTCAAGTATGAAGCCCTGAATTTAGATTGACAGTACCTATGTAATAACATAGTGGGGTGGGGTACCTCTGCAACTGTAGCTGGGGATAGGGGTCAGATACAGGCTGACCTTATGGATCTGGAGGAGAGGGGGTTCACTGGACAGCCAGTCTAGCAAAAAAAGTGTCAGATTTAGAGAAAAAGATGAAGTATGACTTGAAACAGAAACCTTCCACATGCACACATGTGGGCAAAAACACTCAAACACACACATGCTCATATACACCTGTTCTAACTCTCTCTCTCTCTCTCTCTCTCTCTCTCTCTCTCTCTCACACACACACACACACACACACACACACACACACACACACACACCAAAAACACTTCACTGAGAGAAAATTTCAATATTTCAAATGAAAGAAAACCGAATAGCCCTGTAATACTTTTTAAAAGATTTTAATTTTTCTGTGAAAAATTCAACAACCTTAAAATATGGCCAAGGTTGTAAGCAGTCTAACAGATGTGGAAATCCAGATCTCAGTAAATACATGAGGGTGCTGGAGAGATGGTCCCATGGTTATAGAATACCAGCAACTCTTGCAGAAAAATTGATTCCTTGCACTGAAATGGTGGCACAAAACCATCTCTAACTCCAGTCTCTGGGGACCTGACATCCTCTCTGGACTCCTCAGACACACACATACATAGCACACAGACATAGATACAGGCAAAACACCCACACACATAAAAACAATCCTAATAAAATTCTTCTAAGTAAATGAGACGTTTTCAAATTTACAGGTTGTCATGGATACACTGTACTATAGATAGATTCCTTCCTCCTCTCTGTCATCTCTTTTCCCCCTCTAGCTCCCTTTCTCTCCCCCCTCCTCTGATTTCTTAGCACATCAGATATCCATCTTTATAGCAAAGGTAACATCATCTTGGTTTGAGTTGTTCCGCCTCATTCAAGTGCTCAGTGCAAGCCAACGTATTTCTATGAATTTTGTTTGACATTGAGTCATGAGAACAGTCAGCAAACATCAAACCGTGAACACTGGCTGTATTTGAGAGGTTGTGTAGGAAGGAAATACTTTATGTTTTTCTGCAGATATTATTGTATCGATTGAAAAGAGGCCGTTTTAAGATAACCTTAACAGTAAATTTCAGAGGCAAGAGAACAAGCCTGAAAGACTACAGAGAGACAGGCAAAGGAGAAAGGGTAGGGGACACAGGAGAAACGGCAACAGGCAAAGGATAGGTGTGAGTGGCTCCTGGAACCTGGTGCTGGAGGCCAGCTGCAGCCTTGCAGTATGGCAGCTGCTAATCCCTGAGCGGCTGGAGCCAGCTGTCAGCAGCAGCCCGCCCCGCCCCGTGGCTGCTCCAGTAATGTGGGAAAAAAGCAGAACCTCACGGAACAATTCCTAAGACAAATCTTTATATTTACACTTCTAAATTTATTAATATGTCAATGACAGCAGCTGAGGCATGATCAGGAAAAGAAAGGAAAGGTAGGCAGCCAGTCTATAGTTACAGAGGAGGTCCATCTGATGGTAAATGACCCTGCAGAAGCATTAGATGCACTACCCATCACTTGAACCATTAAAGGCAGACATCGTAAGTGCCTCTTGTTACAAGAGGGTGAGAATCCACAGAAGTGGGTAAAGCTATACAATCTCTTGGAAAGGGAGCAGGGAACAAGACAAGAGTCCAGCCATCTGTACTGGTTCCACTTCTCACAGTTCTTTGCCCTTAAAGCCTAGCGGTAGAAAGCATCTCTTGGCCACACCCCATTCCTCACACTCTGGAGATGTGGGTGAGGTATTAGTATTAATAGCCAAAGCTGTAGGCTTGACCCTGAGAAAGTAGAGATTGTGTGGAGCTTGTGGTTTAAGCTGTGAAACTGGGCTGCTTTCTCTGTCAAGCCTGACTCACTATGTTGAGAAGAGGACCGCACAAGCTGTGAATTCAAGTCGCTGTCTGTCATTTGTTTACTGAGACCCAGGACCAAGGCCTTGACCTCGGTAGAATCCAATATCTTATTTGTAAAATGAAGACAATAATACTGATTCTTTCCACCGAGTGTTGAGCTATTAAAGACAATAATATGAAAGAGTATTGCTTGGGGAAACTTGATATGTCCAACAAATCCTATTTATGACTAGGGCATTAATTAATGTTTCGGTTTTGTGCAGAGCCCTAGACCAGGTGTGTCTCTTTAATATCCCCAGAGGCTCCCACATTCCTACACTTTCCACCATCTCTGACCTTCCCCATCTCTTCTTCCTGCCACCACCAGCTCCGGATCTAAAATTCTACCCTGACTTGGAGTGTTTCCGGCTGTTCGCTCATTTTTCACCAGCCAGCTGTGGGCCAGTCTTCCCGCGCATATACACACCCCCCCGCCCTTGGGCACACCTTCTCTTGGAGAGCAAAGTCTCTTCTTCCAGAAACAGTTTACGTAGAATCTGAGGTGGGAAGAATGTCCTAAACCACCGAAAGGGTAACAGCAAAGGGATAGCAAGACTGGGGGGACCTGCTTGTGAGGCCCTGTGGCGTGCACACGGCGCTCAGCAGACTGCCAATGCTTAAGGTTGTTTCTTTGTTTTGTATTTTTTTTCAAGCATCTGCTGTTGCTCCATGTAACCCAAACCTCCTTCCTCCGTGAAATGTGTAAATGCGCTATAACATTCGATGTATTGTTTCTCTCACTTTTCACTGACTTGATCTCTCTCTACCTCCACTAACCCCCACATCATGGATACTTGCTCTTTCAGATCTGAGGCAACCCCCACAAATTGCCAAGTGTCATCGTGGTTAGTTAAGCAGCCATTTTTCTGCTCCCTATCTCTGTTCAGAATAGGCCATTCTTTAGTCAAATATGCAAGGTGCAAGGGAGAAAGCCGGGAATTATTTCTTTGAACCTTTGCTTGCTTTTGTCAAAGTGTAAATACAATGCTGCAGAATATGCAGAAATGTTTCCGAAATTGAATCAGCACTTCGGCAGGGGTGCCTGAGCAGTCTCAAGATGGATTTCTCTGTCCCCTTCAAGATGCTACCTACACAGAAGTTGGGGAGGAATGTTCGCTTGATGTGGTGCTGAATGATCAGTCCTTTATGATTAGAAAAGCTTCTTGATTTAGGAGACATTTGTGATGGAAAGATCCCATTTGCCCTCAGAGATCTTCCCCACATCTTCCTGCCCTGGTTCGCCTCAGCACCTCCACAGGCAGATTGTAGCAGTTTTTCTGTTAACCTGTATTCGGTCAGCTTGGACCATTATGGTTAACTGCTACTTTCCAAGTTCACATGTACCCTGTCCAAGCTGCTTCAAGTATACATTCCATTTTTTCAGCTATTTGACTGACAACCAAATCCTCATTTTTATCCATCATTGCTTAATGGCTTACCTTCAAATGAATATATATATATATATATATATATATATATATTATTGAGGCTGACTATACAAACTAGACATGACTATTACAAAATTACAAAATCGTACAAAAACATGAGAAAATAGATGCTATAAATACTTTGACTGCTTCTCAAAACCATCATGGTCATCTAAAAATGAAAGAAGCCAGAGAAACTCATAGCCCGAAGGAACCTAAGAAGACACACAACTAAAAGTTCTGTGGTGTTCTGAGTGGCATCCAGGAACAGGAAAGGAGCACCAAGACAGAAGGGGGTAAATTTTACTAAGGTATTAACTGCAGTTAATAATAGCATGTCAGTGGTGGCCTGAGTGTTGCTATGAATGTATTCCAGTGGTATAAGATGTCAGTAATAAGGAAATCTGGGGCCAGTGTGTATGGAAACTCTCCATTTCTCTTATATTTTATTATTGTTTTATGCTTGCGGGCATTTTGTCTGCGGTTATGTCTGTACATCACATGCACACAATGCCCTTGGAGGCCAGATGAAAACCTCAGATCCCCTGGAACTGGAGTTACAGATGATTGTGAGCTGCCATGTGGGTGCTTGGAATTGAACCTGGGTCTTCTGGAACAGCAGGCCATGGTCATAACCATTAAACAACAGCTCCAACCCCATCTTACAATTTTTATTGTAACTTTAAAACTATTCTAGAATTAGTCTTTTCTAACACGTGTCCCAAATGTTTCCATTTCTTCCTTTTCCTTTGTCCATCTTTCCAAATGATTATGGTAAGGGCTGGGTTTGTAACTCAGTGGTGATGCTTTGCCTCCACATATGAGGTGTAGGTTTAGTCCTCGCTACTGCAAAATCAAACTCAGAGTGCCCAGAGAAGAGTTGTTTGTTTTTCGTTGAGTTTTCTGTTTTCGTGCCTTGAGGATGCCTTGCCATCCTTACCCTTTTCTGTTGACATAGCAACCCTTTTCATGTGGGAGTCAGGAATGTGAAAATGGCACCTCGGCAGTACTGCACTCACACAGGCCATGATGAAGCTAGAACTCGAGAACAGATCACTTCCTTACCTTTTCTATTACTGGAAAGAGCAGAGTCATTTCCACTTAAGATTATGGAAACATTTGCACTGCCCCCTCATGATAGATCTTCTCACCTGAATCCATGCCACAGCCTCATAATATTGATGGTTTCCTTTGTAGTTACTTGACTGTAGCCGAACCACCTTGAATACACCTCATCTTGTCTTATGTAACTTATTAAAGCTTCCTTCACAGGCTTCCAATTTAGGATATGGCTACAACTACTATTCCTTTCCATTTTCTGTAGTGTCAATGCCTCCTGCCTCCCTCCAGCTCCTCCTGTCACATTTACACATGTCAACCCTCCCCTTTCTCAAGAAACTGAAGCAGAAACAAAACAAAGCAAATGAAATCCAAAAACAGCCTTCACCACCCTAGGTTCAACTCTAAAGTGTCCTTTCTAATTATGCATCTGTAAAGTCAAATTCTGTGCCTTTGCATAAAAATGTCTGAACTCTTATGCCTATGGTATTGAGATGTGACCAATCTGTCTCACATAGATGATGGGGGATGGTTATTTTTGTCGAGGAGAAAAGGTTGCACCAAGAGAAAAATGGGGTTAGCTGAGGAGAGAAGAAACTGAGTTGAGAGATCTCCATGGCTCCAGTTTCCCCTCTGACCCACGGAGTTCAGATGAAGTGCCTCAGCTCTCTGTTGCAACAAGTGCTACCAGCCAGGTAGATGCCTAGACCTGGACAGCAGCATGCTCGTCGTGGCTACCCTCACCAACACCACCCAATGTGCACCATGAATTCTGGAATAGAAAGAAAAGTACAAGTTGAGTAGTTGTACAGACAGGTCAACTCAACAGACAGATCAACTCAAGAGCATACAAGAGGCATCACACTGGGAAATCTCTAGAAATAAGCAGGGTATTCTCTAATGGATCCAACTCGCTATCCAGAGCACCTGAAAGAAAGGGAAGTATAAAAACTTGAACATGCTTGTGAATGTTGTGACCTGGTGTCGTAGGCTAGATGGGCCCAGAGGGCTTTCTGTGTTATATGCACATCCATGCAGAATCAATCAGAAAGGGCAAAAATCACCCTCCAAGACACATGTTCTTCTGTCCCAAAGGGCAATGATCACATTTTGCAAGTCTTCATCAGCCTGTGGAGTAACCTTCAGCTTTCTGTTTGAGGGGAGGGGAAAGGGGACCACAGGTTCTGTTGTATTGTAGGGGCATCCTGTGAGTACCCACAAGAAACTGGTATTGGAGCCCAATTCTGTGGGTGCTCAAATTCTTTTTGAATAATGGCACAGAATTTGCACATAACCCACACACATCCTCCCAGGTGAATTCAATCATCTCTAGACAATTTATGATGCCTATGTGTTGTGCTGTGGGAATGCATATCAACAGTTCTGAGCCATACTCTGTGAAAAACAATGAACAGGGGGAAAAAAGTCTAAATGCTCAGCATGTGTTCAATTTTTGCCAAATGTATGAATCCACTGGTTAATGCCATCTGTGGGTGTGAAGCCTGTAGTTTAAACAGCTGACTATATTGGAGTTGGCCTTGGCCTTGGAGGGTTAATGTTGTTTTTCTCTAGATGGATAAGAATAGGCTTCTTTCATTGAAGCCAAAAAGGCCATTTTGATTATCGGACAGAACTCCATGGAAGTCTTCTCTGATTCAGCTCCACAAACCCTATATCCCTGTTTCTTCTCTAGTGGTCATTAGCTTGCATCCAGTTCTCTTCTGGAAGAGACTCCCATAGAAAGAGACTCCCATTTAAGAATGACGCATGTATATCCAGACAGCAGCTCCAGTTGGGGAGAGGCCATCTTCCCAAGTTCTACCCCCGGGAAAGGATAGAATTGGGAATGATAACTCCTAAACTTCAAGGGGAAGGAACGTTGGAACAAAGACAGAAAATACATGGAACTTGGAAAAGTGAATGGGAACCATGACGAAACATGAAGAAAATCTTTCTATATCGGTTGCTGCATCTAGAACCACCCCCAAGAGCCAGAGTCATTGTGCTGACTAAGGAGTCCTCAGCCAACACATTCTCTGGTAAAATGAGCATTATGCTTAGCTGCCATTCCAGCACTGAGGGCCTCTTCATCAGTACGTGGTGAAAGAAGCATGTAGTGGAGACGATTCCTATGGTGATAGACTAAAACAGAGCAAAGAAATCAGAGAGGCTCGCTATAATTTTAAAAGTCCCATTTCCTCCGCCCCACCCCTTAAAGATTTCACAGCCTCCCCCAAATAATGCCAACTTGCTGAAGAGCAAGGATTCAAAGCATGAACATGCTGGGGAACATTTCAGAGATAAATCATAATCTGCTTCTTCCACCGGCTTTTTCATTAGCCCATTCCCTCTGGCTTACTCTCTTCTCCACAAACCACAAATTTTCCAGTGACGATCACCAGCATCCTGTTGCAATACACTCCCAGGAGCAGATACTCTCTGTTTCTCTCAACTCACCTTTGACCTCAGCAAATTTTCACGTTCATTATTCCCAGCATGCTGCCTTCCAGCCTCTTCTCTCTCCATCAATGGATTCCTCTGGTACCCTGTAGTAGATTTAGATGCTCCCTGAAGCTTTGCCTTCCCCTTATTTCTACTGTCTGAGACAGAGAATGAAATAGTTAATCCAAAGCAGTATAGAATGATGGCTACAATCGCCGTATATACAGCTAGTCTGCCTGAAATCCAGCCTCCCGGCCCTGTCACATGCTAGTTAGTGCATTTGATAAGTTTCTCTGTGCCCCACTTTACTTATGCATACTATGAAAACAAGTTGAGACTATATCTGTAGAGCACTTGAGCTAGAGTCTAACAAATGGTCTCATACAAGGTTTAACTATCATGTAGTCCAGGTCACAGTCCCTGAGTTCCTCCTGCACTCCAGTTCTGCTCCAACAGACCATCTCTAGACTCTCTCTTGAAGATCTCAAGAATTTCCATATAGAGCTGCTGATGTAGCTCCTTAGCAGAGGGCTTGTCTGAGTTCCATTGCCTACAAGCACGAGTGCACATATGGAAGATAGTGGGTAGTGAGATTAAGATAAGTCCCTGAGTTACAAGGAAGGTTTGTATCTCTTTAATTTCTACTTTCAAATGATCCTACTTATCAGTTTACTCCTCTTGGTTAGTTAAGACTACTGTCCCCATTGACACATGACAATAACCTAATGACCTGATGAACTTGACTCTCGTCATTTTATATATATACATTCATTGCTCTGCCACCAGTTCCACCCCGTATAAGTAAAAATGTGGAAAAACTGACACTGGTGACCAGAGTGTGCACTAAATTCCACCTGCACTGTGCACTTTAAAGTATTTCATGTTAGATAGAAATAGGTAGATAGATAGATAGATAGATAGATAGATAGATAGATAGATAGATAGATAGATCTTTAAATATTTTATATATTTTATCATAATGAAAATGTCTCTCCTCTTTCATTGCCCCAAACATAGTCTGGGCCAATGCTTCTTCTCTTGTGAATATTGTTACAGTCTCTAACTAGAATTTCATGTTTCACCTTCTGTTTACCCGTAGTAGGTCTGAGGGAACTTAGGTCTGAGAATTTGTCCTTTTAAAAAAATATTCCATGGTGTGCTTATTAAAGTTTGGGAATCAAACTATTTTGTCTGGGAAAATTCTTTATGGGTTCCCCTTGTCTGTCTTCTTTCCCTTTTACTTTAATTAAAAAAATATTTCATATTTTATTCCAAGATGATAATTTTCCAGAGTGGGGAGTGAGATTAAGATAAGTCCCTGAGTTACAAGGAAGAAGCTTGGAGAGAGGATACTCTAGATTATACCTCACCTCAAGTCTTACCTCCACACTACTTCCAAGTTTGATGACCTGAAGTCATTTGGCCTCTCTGATCCTCAGCCTCCTTATCTGTTAAAAGAGATATACAACTATACAAACTTGTTGGAAGATTAAATAACTGATGAGAAGTGCCTAATGCTCTCTGAGGAGGTGGAGCCTGAACAGACATACGGACAAAGAAAGGAAGTGATCAATACAGCTTGAGCCTGCACCAGTGTCTGCATCTTCAACATAGGAGTTCCAGGAACATGGAGTACCGACTTCTGCAGCTGCTGACATAGCTTACATAAACAAAAATGGCAAGAGTCAGGTATGGTGTTCTGAACCAACAGTCCAAGCTACTTAGAAGCTTGAGATAAAAGAATCACATGAATCCAGCCCAGGCAATATAGTGAGATCTCCTGTCAGAGAGAGAGAGAGAGAGAGAGAAAGAGAGGAGAAATCCCCACATGTTCAAAAAGATGCATTTTTTTTTCAGTTACTTTTGATCCTTGGTTGGATGAACCTACAGATTTGGAGCAAACAGATATGGAAAACCAACTTTATTTATGCATTTGCAACATCATTGAAAAACAATGAGTCTTAGGCCGGGTGTGGTGGTGTATGGTTTTAGTCCCAGCACTCAGGAGGCAGAGGCAAAAGTCTGTCAGTTTGAAGCCAGTCTGTGTTACATATCAAGTTCCAGGACAGTCAGGCTACGTAGAGAAACACTATCTCAAGCAAGCAAGCAAGCAAGCAAGCAAACAAGCAAAAAAGAATCTTTTAGCTTAGGCAATAATGATAATAATAATAATAATAATAATAATAATAATAATGTTTTGGCACAGTTTTCAATACAAGTCAAAGTTGTTTTCTCCACACAGTTCAGTACACAGAGCTTAGCAAAGAGGTTTTTTTCTATTTTCCTTTTCGTTATTGTTCTTTATATCATTAGAGTATATCAATGGAGAGTTTAACCTTGGCAAGGTGAAGAGGCACTTCTAGCGAGCCGGAAGCATTAGAGAGAGCTGTATAGAGACAGCTCCGATGCAAGCCAAAGGAGTGCCTGTCAGTTGGCCTCAATCTTCCCACTGATGAAGGAGATGAAGTCATCTCCTGAGAATGAGGGGGGACTGGGGTCGGGGGCTTGAGGAGAGGGCAGGAAGTTAGGAGCAGCTGCTGTTGGGAATGTGATAGGGAGTCAGCGAGCGAGGAATGAACGGATTGCTGACCAGCCAGAGGGGCCAACTTAGGGTAAAGAGCAGCATTGGCAGAGAACCTGGTGAGGAGGATTTCTCTGATGAGCCAACGGTGGAAAGGGGCACCTCCAAGGAGTCAGTCACTCAGGGCTGCAGAGTAGACAGTGGGGGTGGCTGGGAGAAAAGGGAGGATCCTGCAGGATTCTCGGGTGGCACATTAGTAATGAAACTGTCCGTGGATCTGGGTTGGAAATGCTGACTTATTCCTTCAGAAGACATTTAGTTACTATGCATTTCATAAATCTTTTTTTTTTTTGAGTGCTGGGCACGAGGGATGCTGCAAAGGAGCAGACACACAAAATGTCTGCAGGCTGCATGGGTCCACACACATGGCTCTCACACAACTATCCATCACATACAAATCTAGTTACGATTGTGAAAAACTGGAAATGACCTAGAAATCCCTTAACAAGAGATTGGATAAGCGTGCTGTGCCACATCAGTACAATTATTCAGCAATAAGGAAAAAAAAAACGAACTGCTGAGACATGCAACATGTAGATGAGTCCCCAAATCAGTGTCCTGAGAGAAAGGAATGTGTGAAGAATGATTATACTTGTTGGAGGAAATGCAAATTGATCCATCGCAACAGAAAGTGAATTATGGTTGTCTGACTAGAAGGAGAAAGGCACGTGAGAGGAAGAAAGGAAACCTGTGGGGGTGGTGGATAATATTATAGTTCTGATTTTTGGTGATTATTCCATACACGGGTAAAAATGGGCCACATCAGGTGATTTGAAACTGTGTGTGTACTTTCTAGCATTAATCTTACATCCAAGAGTTATACAAAAGCAATGCCTTTTAAAATTGACCTTATACATCCCTCATGAAAACTGCAGCATGCCTAGGTGGCACGATCAACAGAGCAATAAGTAAATAAACAATGATTTCAGACAGCGATGTCTGCTGTAAGGTAAATATATACGGAAATGGGATGATAAACGACGTGGGAACAGAAGGAACAGCATAATAAGATGGTCAAGGAAGAGACATTGGAGCTGAGACCTGAATGATGACAGGGAAGCAGCCGTGGAAAGGTGTACTGGAAGGATGTTCTAGGCAAAGGCAGCCAAACATGCAAAGATTTTTGAGGCAGAAAGAATGCTTTATATCTTCAGAGACCTGCAACAAGATGAATGCAAGACAGAAAATCAAGAGCAGAGTGGCCCTTTGCTGTGAGAAATATATCCCAATACACTTAGTGGTTTCTAGAAAGCACAACAGAATCAAGTCCTTATCTCCTAGTTATACAGTCCTTATCTCCTAGTTATACACACACACACACACAGACACACACACACACTTAGTGCCCTTCACATTTTCATGCTTTCCTTTAGAGAAAGCTTTCACTATACTGTACACAGGCTGGGTTCAAGTTGATGCTTCTGCCTCAACTTGCTAACTGACTGGAACTATGGGCATATAACACTATGCTAGGTCTCCTTTTCCATCTTTTATTTTACATTTTTTTATTAATTGTATTTGCTCTTTAACAGTTTCATACATGTATATAATGCTTTTTGATTACTCTCCCCTAACATATCTCATCTACCTCCCCATGCCATTGACCCCCCTCTCTCCAAAAGTCCCTTTCTCATATTCATGTTTTGTGACCCACTGAGGATAATCAGGGTCATCTGTGTGCCCATGTTGGATTTACCAGTGGGTATACAACTGAAGACAATGACTCCTCCTCCCCTAGAATGCATCAATATCCTATAGTACTACAAAGAGGACTAGGGCCACATGAGCCTCTTCTGAATCCATATCTATTACAAGGCCCACTCTTGTACAGGCATACTGCAGCTAACCATAGCTACTGTGAGTTTGTAACTGCCATGGCTTTGTTGTATCCAGAAGGCAGCATTCAGCAACGCTTACATTCATTGAGGTTATAATTACATCATTTCCCCCTTTCCTTTCCTCCCGCTTCCCCAAACTCTTCCATATACCCCTCATTGCTCACTTTCAGATTCATAGCTTCTGTTTTTCATTATTTGTTGTTAGATTCTTTCTGTACTGTTTTCCACCAGGTCCTTTATGCCTTAGAGGCAGTGGTATAAATGCCCTGTTTAGGGAATGAGCACTCAATCTCCTGCCATTCTCAGCTCCTCAGGCAGCCACATGTCTCTGCTTTCATCACCCTTTACTGCAGAAAGAAGTTCTCTGACTAAAGTCCAGAGTAATCTTTGTCTATGGGTATAAATATACAAGACTTAACCATGGACAGTGGCTGTGACTTTTGCAGTCTGAGGCATGAAAATAAAATCAGCATGTATTTCCACTTCCTTATTCACAATTTCATAATAGAAGATTTGTTCTTAACATAGATCTTTCTGACCCCTAGCATTTCTTAACAAAAAAAAAAGGAAAGAAAACTTTAATAAGTTGAAATTTTTTAGTTTTGGTTTACAATTCATCTTTAGCATATTCAAATGGCCAGACTGTTCTTGTGCCCTTATTGCATAGAGAAGAAGCTGGTGGTCTTCCCTAAGCCAGCACGCCCTAGCCATTCTCCAGGTCCATAGATGCATTGTGATAGATATGCAATCTTATAATCAATCTGATAACTGAGCTAACTACTAAGTGGCATACAGGCAGATAACATGAAGTGTGCACAAAGGAATGACTAACATCCTGCTGGGTCTGTGTATGACTGCACAAAATTTCATTATATGACTCAGAACGACCGACTGATAATTTTGCACTTATAAATTGTTTCTTTGTAAAAAATTTCCCATTGAAAAATTTCAGAGCACAGGTGTCTGAAACCATGGAAAGCAAAACTGTGTAGAAGAACTGCTGTATTCAAAGATGATGTTTAGAGAACTTGGCAAGGGTTAATTCAGGCAGGACTTTACAATCACTTCAAGGGCCCACGATTATATTTTAATTGTGTGGATAATACACACACACACACACACACACACACACACACACAAAACCCTTGAGTAAAGACAGGTATAGTATTCTTCTAGGTTTTATTTTCTTCTGGCACCAGGTAGGTATTACTTTAGTAATTCAAGAAAAATGATGGCGGTAAAGACTGAGGTCCTCGAAATAGAGCTCATTAGAAGTGGCCATGCGTAGAAACCCTGTAGAGGTGAAATTCAATGGATCTGGCTGTTAGGTTGAATGTGAGAAGGTAAAAGAAAGAGCAAATTCAGTTTGGCTCCTGCTGTGATAGAAGAAGCCAGTGGAAAGTGAATGGCAGGACCATGTACAAAACTGTACACTATCAGAAAGTGAGAGTGATCCTAATTAGAGAGCCTATTTAAAAGTGGGAAGCTAGAGAATCTGTCGATTTTAGAGAATTATCAACCGTTCCAATAAACTGGAAACACAAAAGCTGTAGTATTTCTTAGTTTCATGGTACCCTTGGTTTGGAATGTGCTTATATAGCATTAGAAAGCCGTCTTGGTTTGGTTTACTTAATCATGGTCCCAGAGATATGTGTTATTCCTAAACTGTCTATTATCAGTGTTCTATGAAATTATGCCTTACATTACATGGATTTTCAGTGACCATCACTCTAACTTCTAGCTAGTATGATGTTTAAATATAAATTATAAGAGCAGGTCCCAGGTGTTATTAGTTGCTTTTATTTTCTCACATGCAATAGCACTTTATGGAAGGAATTTTAAAACATAAATTGGGGCTAGAGGGATGGCTCAGTGGTTAAGAGCACTGACTGCTCTTCCAGAGGTCCTGAGTTCAATCCCCAGCAACCACATGGTGGCTCACAACCATCTGTAATGGGATCCGATGCCCTCTTCTGGTGTGTCTGAAGACAGCTACAGTTTATTCATATACATAAAATAAAAAATAATTCTTTAAAAGAGTAAATAAGTTGTGTGTGTTAAGGTTGAGATAGACTACAACAGCCACAGAAAGATGTCAAGTAGATACATTGACACAGAATTCAGAGTAAGAATTTCAGAAATAAATTATGAATTTGGGAGTCATCATTGGAAACATGGTATCAATAGGTGAAGATGCTAAACTGTGTTGAGACTCACAGAATGAAGCCACTGAGCAATTAAAGAATCAACAAAACAGACTAAGAAGAAAAGATCTGATGTAGAAAGAGATCTATCGGAGAACTTGGGGTATTATGGAAATCAGGAGGGTGATGCCAGGAAGACCCAAACAATTCCTTTAAATGCTACTAAGTACTCACAAAAACAAAGACCAGCAAGCAATAGCCTAGGCAACAAATGAGTTGTTAATGGTTATGATACACCAGTTCCTTTAATGTGGTGGAGATTTAAAAAAAAAAAAACCTATTTCAATGAACTGAGCTAAGACTGGAAGGGAATGAACAGAGGATAGACTTGAGTTTTACTCAAGAGGGTAGATAGAAGAACAAGACAATGCATGCATGCAGAGGGAAGAGGGGAAGATAGTTATCATCAAGGTGGGTAAGACTAACATTTTATACTGACAGGAATGAGCAAACTGGAGGCAGGAGATGGCTTGTGGCTTGTGGTTTGTGGCTCTGACGTGGTGAGACAGCTATGGGAAGCCAGATGAAAGAGATGTGTGCAACATGGTTACTATTATTCAACTCCTACCAAGAGCTAGGTATTGTGCTAGATAACTGTTGAATCTTTATGGGAGGTAGGTACTAGTTAATACACCTGCTTTACAAATTTGAAAAGTTTAGAAAGTTAATTACCTTTCCTGGTGTTACCCAGCCAGTAAAGGACAGCCCACAGGTTTCTCTGGGTAGTGTAGGATTATAGCCTAGCTCTATGCACTGTACTCTTTGGTTTTCTTTAGCAGGTGATTAAGAAAGGCAAAAGACATGGGCTCTTGAACTGATCAGCCAATGTATTTGCTAATGGAAACTCTCCAATTTCCAAAAGATGGTGCCAGTTACTTGAGATATAGCAGAAAGAGTAATCTAGCTGATTCTGGAGCATCTGTCTCAAAGCATGGTTTGTTGTTTGACTGTGGCCTTGACTTAGTATAGGCTTATAAGATGACAAAAAATTTCATTCTCACAACCCTGGGAGGATAATTTTTTATTTCTTTTTGTTTGTTTCTTTTGGGGGATGGTTTTTCGAGACAGAGTTTCTCTCCTGGACTTGCTTTGTAAACTAGGCTGGTCTCAAACTCAGAGATCTGCCTGCCCTTGCCTCCCAAGTACTGATATCAAAGGCATCCACTACCACACCTGGTCTTCCCCCACCCATTTTAAAGTCTCTTATATAATTCTCTCCCAACTGCAGTTTTCCCTGCCTCCATTCCTCTAAGTCCTTCCACACTTACCTCTCTTCCCATTTTTCTTCCATTTCCCTTCAGAAAAGAGCAGGCATCCCAGGGATATCAACCAAACATGGCATAACAAGTTACAGCAAGACTATGCACAAACCATCATATCAAGGCTGGACAAGGCAAAGGGGTTCCTAGAGCAGGTAAGAGTCAGAGATAATCCCCATGTGCACTGTTATTTGTCCTACAAGAACACCAAGCTACACAACCATAACTTACATGCAGAGGACCTAGCTCAGACACATACAACCTCCATGATTATCATATCATGTGAGTCCTGCTTAGTTGAGTCTGTGGGCCATGTTCTTATGGTGTCCTTGATCCCTCTGGCTTCTACAATTTTTTTCGCGCCTCTTCCAAAAGATGACCTGATCTCTGCCTAGTATTTGGCTGTGGGTCTCCGTATCTGTTCCCATCAGGTTGCTGGATGAAACCTCTCTAATGATTATGAAGTTAGGCTTCAGTCTATGAGTATAGCAGAATATAATTAGGAACCATTTAATTGACTTTTTTTCCAGTTGTATTTGATTCTATCTGAGGTCTCTGGGCGATCCAGCCTCTGGTTCCTTGCCATCCAGTGTCAGGTATGGGCTCCCTCTCGTATCATAGGCCTCGAGTTGGACCAGTCATTGCTTAGCCACTTCCACAAGTTCTGTGCTTTACTCCATTAGTCTAGCACTTTTTACAGGCAGGACCAATTCTAGGTTGTAGGTTTGTGGCTGCATTGATGTCCCAGTCCTGTCACTGGAAGCCTTGCCTGGATACAGAGAGTGGCCAATTCAGGCTCCGTATATATCCTTATTACCAGAAGTCCTATCTAGAGTCCCCTTGTAGATTCTAGGGAGTTTCCATTCCACTGGGTTTCTCCATTGCCCCAGAAATGCCTGTCCCCAATTCCAGTCATCTCTCCCAGTACTCTTCCCCTCCATCCCCATCCCCGCCTGATCCCTCCTGTTCCCATTCTCACCTGCTCCCAGTTCACCCACAAAATCTATTTTATTTCCCCTTCCCAGGGTGATCCATGCATCCCTCCTCGAGCCCTCCCAGTTTCTTAGCATCTCTGGGTCTGTGGCTTATATTTCTTTGCTGACTCATCTTTCCCTTTGTGTCCTTTTAATGGACAGAGGATTAAAGAGAGAACATGACAAAGGTTTCGGTCATATTCTGCTTACCCATAATTCATCTCATGCCAACCTCGTTCCCCACTCCAGGAGATGTGAATACCCCTAGAGGGTCATCTGAGGCAACGACAAAGTTCAATTATTTCTGTATAACTTAACCACTTCCTTTTTCTCCGACTTAAAAGGGCAATGTGGCACAACATGACCATGTTCTTTGACAAAATGATAAAGTGCTCAGGATATGTGATTTACCATAATTGTGCAAAACCTACCTGAAGCGACCTCCAATCTGCTCTGGCTGGGTTTCCTTCAGAGGAAAGAAGACATAACACAGTTTTGACAGTGACTCTGTCACCACTCAAAACCCAGGTGACAAGACACTGAATCATGTGCTATCTTGTTCTGAAATTTAGCACAGATAAAAGAAATAATATTACCTTGACCACATTGCTTTACTGGGCACACTGCAAGTTAAATAAGAGAATGGCTGAAAGGTGACTTCCCATACAAATTCTTCTACCACAGCCATTTTCAGTGAGCAGCTCAAGTTCCTCTAGGCTGGCCGCTGACTCATCCAATCTATTCACCCTTGATTGCCCACAGTGATGTTCCTTACCTACACAGAGCAGGCTAGACCATTCTTCCTCTTACTGGTCTCACAAGATCCATACTTGCAAGGGACAGTGCCAATTACTTGAGACTGTCACTTAGGATCTATTGAGATCCTGCTGTTCAGGAGGCGGGGGGAAGGGCTTGGAGAAATGCAGCAGCTAAAGATGTGGGAGGTGTTTGGTTTATACTTTCATTTCCCTTCCTTGGCAGAGTAAGCTTGGCAAATCAGCAGGGCAATGTGGGGGGGAACTATAGAAACCCCCGCCCGGGATCCTGCCCTTTTTTGTTGGTTTTCTTTTTTAGGCTCTACCACTCCCTATGGCCTTGTGCCTGGCGCAGCCCTGTCTGTACATGTGGTATCATGGTCATTTTAAATGGGAATTCTGGGCCTGCAGACAAAGAAGAGTAGAGTGGTGGGACCTTTATTCATAGATTCCTACTCAGCCGAGATTTCTGAGAATGGGGTAGCTGAGCTAAGAACTGTGGTAGTTACTAGTTGAGAAAGTGTTGCTAATGTTCTTTGGGCAATCTGAGTAGACTCTACGGAGTGTGGAATCTTCTCTTCCCTTTATCTTCCTTCCCTGTTTATCTTCGTAAAGAAGGATAAAGAACGTAGAAAGTGAACACTTGCACATCTGTGGCTCCTGCTTTTCTCCTAACTATTCCCTATCCATGGCCTCATTGCATCCTCAAATTTGCCAAAGCATGGAGACCTAATCCTAGAGAGGCTAAGCAACTCACTCTGATAAAGAATACTGGGTAATTGGCAAGACCATGGCTAGACTTCAGTTCTTGGGGTTCCTAGTCCTCTGCCTCTCTCCAAGACATCACAGTACATTTGCTTTAAGCACCAGACAAGACTGTTTGGAAAGCAGCCCAAGCCCTTTCCTCTTTGTGGATTCAAATTGTGTGCAGATCATGGGTTTCTAAAAGCAACTGCAAATTGAAAAGAAGATGGTAACCAGAAACAAATGAAAGGCTCCATTTATAATCCTGTAAAAAAAAAAAAACTAAAATGTACTACACGGAAGTATTCTTGTAATGGAAGAAAAGCTTCTGCTCATTTCTTTACTGGCCATGAGCACTTTGGCATACTGTAACTCAAAACATTTTCTAGGACTTCTCTGTTGATAGCCTCGAGTTACAGGGAAGTCCGGCTCTTCTGCTTCTTTATTGTTACAGAATCTGAACCTGAGTGGAAAGAGGATCTATGTGATCATGTGCGTTGAAAATTGGTCACTTTTTTTTTTAAGCTCACCACCTTCAAAATCACTTAAGGGCAAGTCTAAACCTCCCAGACTTAGAGAGTAACCTAATGCTATTTGAGGCTATGTTATCAAAACTGGAGGCTCATGCCATCTAGCTTTTCTCTTGTCTGTGTTTTGTTCATTGTGACATGACACCCCCATTGGTTGGCAGATATCTGGGTGAAGTTGTGGGAAACTTCATTAACAGAATCTTAATTATGAAAGCCTTTGACAAAACCTGCTGGACAGTAAAGTGTGTCACTCTCCCCCTCCAACTGGTTCACTTTTCTAGGAAGGAGCCTTCTATATAACTACTGTGTATAGTAAGTAATCCTTGAAGGGTGCCTAAACCAGGACTGACTTGACTGTTTTCCACTACTAGCATTATAATGCTTTTTTTGAGGGTATTGTTTCAACTGTCTAGTTTGTTTCTTATACTTTCAGCAATATATACTTATGGACATTGGTAATGGCTACAAATATGCTTCCCAAGTCTCAGTATCTAATGAAGTCATTACATTTCATTATCAAAATAACCCCTTTTGCCCATTTATGCCAGAGAAATAAATGGAACTATTGAAGTTAACACACAGCACTGGGGACTATCTCCCATGTCCTTCAGCATGACTGTATATCCCTATCCTTCTTCCACAGCCTCCTCAGGTCTCCCCTACATGGCTGGTGTGACTCTTCCAGCATCCTCTATTTTCCCATCCTTGTCCTGGACATCTGCCCAGTTCTCAGCCCCCACCTTCCAGAGAAGGAGGTAATCTTAGGCCTGGAACTGGAACTGGAGAGGAGCCAATGAGGCAATGCCAGCATAGCTTCAAGGAATGAAGCCTGGGAATGAAAGGAAGTTCGTTTAACTTATTAATAGAGCCCGTAAAACACCAGATGAGTTGGAAGGTCAAGTCAATGGCTTGAATGAGTCTTCTGGACTCATTGCATGCAACTGACCCATAATGTCTTCCTAATGCTATAACTGAGAAATCAGCTATATGGAAGCAAATCGGCTGACTTTAATGAAATAATTTCATGTACAATTGATGAAGTCCATACCATCCTTGTAAGTATTTCAGCCCTAAGCAAGTTTCTGATAACCTGGAAAGAAGGAGAATGAGTCAGGATGGATTCACTTCTAGAGCCAGGTATAATGGTGCAGGAGGAGAAGTTCAAAGCCAGTCTGGGCTGCATAGTGAGTTCAGGGTGTGCTTCAACTGTATAATAAAATCCTGTCTTAATCTCTCATATGAAAACACACACCTCTGACTTCTGTGTTACAATTTTACATTGAGTAAATCTTGTCTCATTATAAAGGTAGCTCTAAAAATTCGCTTTGATTACAGCTGGTACTTTCGGGACTTGGAGACCTTTTTTAAAAATTACATTAATTTTAAAGTTGTATATATGTGTGCCATATCTGTAGCACCCCCTCCCTCCAACTTCTTCCATGTCTTGAAGGCTTTTTTTAAAAATTAGCGTTGTCATTTTTAAAAGTAATGAGGAATTAAGAAAAAGGAAAGAGGTGATAGAGCAGTTAAAACTCCTGAAACACATAAAAAAAAAAAGCATTCAGACACAGAAACATCTTCACTATGCTGCCCAGGCAGGCCTTGAACTCATGGATTCAAATGATCTCCCTGCCTCAACACCCTCAATAGCTGGGACTCTGGATATGTTCATTCCTTCCCCCCCCCCACCCCACCCCACCCCCCACAGCTATCATATTCGGCCTGTAATCAATATAGAAATCACATCCACCCAATTTCCAAACATTATCTCCAAATGAAAAGTAAATGAATCCCTGCCTATCCAGTAGTTGGTCTCAAGGCTGGGATCTGTGAGACAAGAGTCTTGAGTTACTGTTTAACAAATTTTATTGCCTGCCTGTAAGATTCCCCAGGGTTACAGAGCTGGGGGTGACTGAGCCTCATCGTGAATGAAGCGTACATTGAAGTAATAACTGAACCAATACAAGAGAAGCATTTGGGATCATTAAGGCTAAGCAACTAGTAATGATTATCCAAGCCAGATGTCCAAATCACTAATACTCCGACCTTTGGGATGACAATTAAGAGGACAGGGAAAATACCCCTGGGATCATAGATCTTCCTTTCCCATTGAACCTTCCCTCCTCTTCAGTCCATTCTATCCCACAATAGTATCTCCCTAATAGCCTGCTGAAGGAAAAGATGTCTGAGGTCTCTTCTAGCTCTTTGTCTCTGTCCCCAAGGCAACAGAAAGCCGGAGCTGCTGCAGCCGGCCTGGCAGTGATGGCTAACCCCACTAGCTGTGCCGAGTGAGCAGACCTTGGCAGCCCCTGGAGCAGCTGCCAGTTAAACGGCCCCGGGGTTCTGCTAGAATTCGTTGCTTCGACTCAGTGCCAAATGTTGGACGTGCTGGATTCTGTTCCCAGAAGGTTGGAGCATGGTGTTGGGGCTGACTGAAGACAAGAGAGCAGAGGCAATTTAATTCAGTTGGATGTGCGGGGTAGGGGTGTGGGCGTGGAAGGGAGGGGAGAGAGAAAGTGGTCAGGTGTGAGTAAGGCGCTGCTTCTCCTTCCAGGGCCTTGCCTTGAAGGATTCTGACCTCTCCGTCATCTTCTGGGCCTCGGGTAAAGCAAGCTCTGGAAGGGCAGTAAAAGCGCGGGAGCCAGGCCCAGAGCAAAATGAGGAGGGCAGTGGATCTAGACCCGCTCAGCGCCCTGAGCCAGCGCAGGCAGCGCCCCTGGAGCGAGCTGGTGGCCGCCCTCAGCCAGCAAGCCCTGGCCATTCTCCGGGTCGGCAGATGCAATGGCAGCTGGAACCCATTCCTGCTCGGCGACACAAGCCAAGGGTGGCTCGTCCTTGGCCTCGACGAGCTTGCGGGAGCGGGTGTAGGCCAGGATGAGGCCTCCGGCTAGGCAGGCGTAGAAGATCATGATGAGCAGGATGTAGAGATAAGCGTCGTTACCCTTGGCGCTGGTCGCCTCGCGGCCCAAGAAAGGGTCAGGGACGACCCCCATGCCCATGCTCGGGCCCGGTCCGACGCCCAGGCTGCTGGCGTTGCCACGATGGTGCAGCTCCAGCAGCAAGCGGTTCAAGAGGGTTTGCAGCCGTTGGCTCTCACTGCAGTTCATGGCTGTTGGAGAGTGACACGGAGGATCCAGGACGCCGTTGACCTTTCCCCCTGGACGAGGGGAAGCAAAGGAGCAAGAGGAGCAGGCAGAACAGGCAGGGTGCAGAGACTTCGACAGCGAGGCGGTACCCAGCTCCCCGGCAGGCGCGCAATGACTGGGGGCGCGGGCCGGGGCTTCCTTATCCCCTCAGCCCCGCTCCTCCTCCCCTTCCCCACCACGCCCCCTCCAGCCCGCCGCTGCCTCCTCTTTCCAGGCTCAGACTGTCTGGCCACTTAGGGGAAAGGGGACAGCTGGTAGGGGGAGGAGAAGGGGACAAGGGATGGGACGAGCCCAGAGGTGGGGCGGAGAGGGTGGGGTCTCGGAATGCGCGAGGCCCAAGGCAGCAGAGGTTGGCAAGGCAGCATGCTGGGGCCAAGCCTGGACCCTGGGCTGCGGAAGAGAA
Source organism: Tokudaia tokunoshimensis (assembly GCA_036184795.1). NCBI lineage: Eukaryota > Metazoa > Chordata > Mammalia > Rodentia > Muridae > Tokudaia > Tokudaia tokunoshimensis. Next base: position 95,011,634 of record BTHU01000023.1, read on the forward strand.
TTCCTTCCAAGTTCTAGCCACCAGCCCTGCAGGCCTGGCTTCGGCCCAGATACAGCAGCCGCCTGCCTCCCCTAAGGCAGAACCTGCCCTGGAGCGCACCCAAGCAAGACTTCAGATGTCTTCCATCAGCTCTAGCTGGATTATGGCAGCTGAGACCCCTTGTTCACATCCTACCCCTGTTAGTCAAGGCCTATTTCCTTTCTAGTCTTCACACATTTTCTCACATTCTCCCCCCTGTGGTCTAAAAAGAGTATGATATTTAGAAGATACTCAGGGCAAATTTGGTGGCAGAGTGATTGATCAGGTAGGCCAACACAATGGAAGACTCCCAGGTTGTTCAAAATGCTAGCTAATAAAACACTAGGGAAGTAGCCTTGATCCCTATTACACCTTGACAGTCACCCGTGTTCCTTAAGATGTGCGTGTTCTATGTGCAGTGTGACCTTGTTTCCTTTGACTAAGCCATCTTCCCAGCAATGATATCTAATTCTACCATTAGGAGGAACAGGGACAGCAAAAACTAAATAAATAATAAATAAAATAAAATCTATGACTATACTCTCTAGATGTCTTTGGGTCTGAAAAATGCCCTTTCTAGAAAACATACTTATTCTCAGTCAAGGCTATGGGATTCCCCAAGTGTCTCTTATCTCCCTGACCCGTCATTCTCTGTCTTCTCTGTTGGCTCCTCTTCTTCCCTCCTCCAATTAACTGTTGGAATCTGTGAGCACCCAGTTCTCAGCTATTCTCTCTTAATACCCATTTCCTTGGAAAGTATCTCCTTACATAGCTTCACCTGCTACCTGGCAACTATTTAGTCAAATTTGGATGCCCAGCTCTGATTCTCTCTGCATAGCATCTCTCAGATCCGACCGACTGCTTCTTCCTTTCTGGTTTTATTGCCATGAGCCTAATCCATGCTCTTATTACCCAGGTCAAATGCGCAGACTGAGAGTCTCTTGGCAAATCTCCTCACTTACAACCCAACCCTCCCTGCTTTGGCTAGAATAATTCTCCAATATCACTGAAATCAATTCACTCTATTCTGAACCCAGAGTTGCTCCTCATTGAGTTGTTTCTTTAATGGAGCTCAATGTCCTTTGGTGGGCCTTAAGTTTGTATCACCAATAGACAGCCTCTCTCCCTCCGAACTGGAATAATGGCATGTTCCTGGGGGTTCTCTCTAAAACTGTGCGTTATGCCTTGCTCAAAATGAGAAAGAGCAAGTTTCAGTGGTTCACGCCTTTAATCTCAGCATCTAGGATTAAGGCCAGCCTGGGTTGCATAGGGACAGCCTGTCTCAAAGGTAAACAAAATGAATGTTACTGAAGGAAGTCTTGCTCCATATTCCTGTTTGTACTTTCCAGTTAAGTGCATCCATCCTGACTTGGTCCAAATTTAAAAAAAAAAAATGAAGAAATCCTTTAAAACACAAAGAACCTCCAAAATCAATTGTGCATTTTCTTCCACCTGAATATGTGTATAGACATGTTTCCATGCACATTGCCTCAGTAACCTATTTTTCTCATTTAATATGTTGTGCATTTATCCATGTCACTTTCTCTTTTCCTGCAATATGATTTCATTAACTCAGAACCTTCCAAATAACAGACCTATTATCGTTTATTTAACTGAGTCATTGTCATAATAGTTCTGTTATACCTAAAACTTGGCCTTTGATCCTAGGCTTTATAGATTCATAATATCATATGTGTGTAGATGACATGAAAAAAGAAGCAAAATGGTCTAAGGAAACTAATAGAGCCAAACCAAGAGGGGAGAGGGGAGAAAGGGAGAAACAGCCACACATGGGGAATACGTTCAAGGTACACTATGTACTTGAATGAAAATGTCCACAAGTAACTCAGTATAATAATTCTTAAATCCATGGAAGTAGTGTTTTACTGAAGATGTACAAGGATATGCCTAATCCCATTAAAATAAAGCATTACCAAAACAAAAGCAAATTTTTAATGTTCAATGCCATTGAGTGTGGTGGATGTGCATAAGAGAGTGGAAACAGAAAATAATAGCCATAAAGTTTAAATAGGTCAATCCTCAGAAAAAAGAGAAATGTGTTGGGGGGAGGGGTGTCCGGTTTCTTTACACACCAGGGACTACTGGGCGACCCTTCAAATCCTAGTCCCAGGACAGCCTTTAGTGGGCTTCCCTTTCACACTTAATGAAACTGATTCTATCAGACAGGAATCCTTCTTAATCTTCCCTGCCCTTACAGCGCCTCCACCTGTCCCATAACAGTTAAACAGTCTTCTATCTATCCATCATCTAGGATTCATTTATTTCTGAATGGTAATCACAAATATTGACAAAGGGAAGTCATTTATAATCATATATCTGGGCATTACAATTGTAGAGGAAAGGTTCTGACCCATGTCCAAGTTGTCTTAAAATAAAAGACTTGGGGCCCTGGGGAAGGGGGAAGAGACCTAGTGGGAGGGAGCATCCTCATGGAGACTAGAGGGAGGAGGAATGGGATGATAAACTGTGGGAGGGGTGACCTGGAGGGGGAGCAACAACTGTTATGTAAATAAATAAAATATTTTTTAAAAAATCAATAAAATAAAGACACCATGGTCTAGGAAATGCTTCTTCCCCCATTCCTTAAAACTGTGAGTCTTTCTTGTTAACAGAGCAGCTCCATGCAAATTGGTTGACTGGAACTTTGTTGGATTTGGCTACTTGCCAAAGGACAGGCACAGATGGCAAACACTGCTGGAGTCCAAAAGGCTGGGAAAGCCTCATGAAGTATCGACTGTAGATTGAGAACACATCATTCCATCTTTCTTCCAAACATGCATTCACCCAACAACTTTTGCATGTTACTCTGTGCAATGCCCTGATTTTGGAAAGTAGGGAAACACCAGTGATCGAATCACATCGATGAACAGTCTGTGGCTTTACAACTCTTCCAGCTACTCTTTTTTGTGAATGGGAAACAAGCAGGGAGTGCCAGGACATGGAGCTGAATGAGCAGTGGACAAGGAAGCCAGACAAAACTCTGAATTAGAAAGAACTGTGTCTCTGGACCAAAGCTCTGAGCACTAGAGTGCAGAGCCCTGTCTGAAAAAACCTGCAGGCATTCTCAGCTAGTCGTCTGCTATGTTGTATCTTACCCTACCAGCTTCCAGCAGTACCACCTTAAGGGTCTGGCCTACCACAAGCCATTCAGCTTGTCAGATCCTGTATTGCCAGTACCCACTCCTCACTTACCCATCCTTCCACTAATGTATTCATTATCTGAGATCAACACACTTCACTCTTAGATTATTTCTTTTCACCTTTTCAATTGAAATATACATGCAATCAACTATATAAATATTAATTGCACATTTTCAAGAAATTGACAAATGCTAAAATGTCATTACCATCATTCAAGGTCCCTCTTTGTCCCTTCAACCAGAGGCAGGTATTTTGTAAAGTGCTTCTGATGTTTAGTCTTGCCTGTTAATGGAGGTTCATAACAAATAGAATCATGCAGCATGAATTCTTCTAGATAAGCCTTGTTATTCTGAGATGGCTACACAGCATTGCCTTAGCTCTAGTAAACCTACATCGAGGTCAACTTTTGGGTTCCACATGAGCAAGGGCAAGCAGCACATATCTTTGTGTCTGCCTTCTTTGGCTTCATACACAGTCCTCTCGTTACAGCCACTTTGCTGAAATGACTCTATTACACCCTTCTGAATGGCTTAGTAGTACTATTTGGTATGTGATGGTGCTTTAAATAAAAATGACCCCTATAGGCTCATATATTTGTTTCCCAGTTGGTGGACTGTTTAGGAAGGATTTAGATGTGTGGCCTTGTTGGAGGAGTTATGTCATTGTAGGTGTGCTCTGAGATTTCAAAAGCCCAGACAAGACCCAATCTTTTGCTCTCTCTTCCTCCAACTTGCCAATAAGATGTAAGTTCTCAGCTTCTGCTCCAGCATCATGATTGCTGACCTGCCACCAGGCTCCCCACCATGATGATCCTGGACTCATCATCTGAAACTATAAGCAAGTCCCCAATTAAATGCATCTTATAAGTTGCCTTCATCATAGTGTCTCTCCAAAGCAATAAAATAGTAACAAAGACAATGTGCATATAGCACATTTTCTCTATCCATCCACTTGTTGATAGGTATTTAGTCTGGTTGGGTCCTTATCTTAGCTGTTGTGAATAGCATAAACAAAGAAAAGTGGGTATCTCCCTTATATGTTGGCTTCATGTCCTTTGGCTACACATGCAGGAGTGGAATAGTTGGATCACATAGATGGTCATTATACATTATACTCATTTATACATTATACTCATTTTCTACAGTGGCTGCACTAAGTTCCCACTGACAATGAATAGCACTCTTTTTAAAAGGAAGTCTTCTTTTATTCAGTCCAATGTTTTCAAAACACATCCGAATTCTTGCAAGTATCTGCAGTCTGTTTCTTAGCATTGCTGAGCAGTACTTTGCTTGCTGGACTCCATATTGTTTGTCTATTCATTTTCTTACTGATGCACATATAAGCTATTTCTATTTTCTGACTATTAAAGATCACATTGTTGTGAGTGGTATTATAGAAATCCTCTTCAGGGGATGTGTAGCCCTTTTCCTTAGGTAAATACCTAGGGGTAGAAATTCTAAGTTGTAGAAAAGATGTTGTCTAGTCTTATAAGGAACTGCCAAACTGGTTTTAAAAATTGCTTTATGCTCCCACAAATAATGGATGAGGAATTCAATTACATGAGGTTACTTTTGCAGCCTTCTGCTTCATTCATATTCACAACTGTGTCTTGCATCTATGAAATGGATTTGCCTTCATACTTCTAAGGGGAAGCCTGGTTTTAGTTCTTAGCTGACCCCAAGTTTGATGTTAAGTAAATGAACATCCACACAAGTGCTAAAATGTGAGCATCAGCCCTGTGGAATAATAGCTTTTATTGAAAGTGTGTGTGTTAAGCAATTTCCATAAAGAATCTCAGTGAGTCCTTAATGACAACTCTGTGCAATATGGACACTACTGTTCCCATTATATACATAAGGAATCTTCAGCCTAATGGGCGAAGAAACTGGGATATTAAGTAACTTGCTCCAAATCACACAGGAGGCCAATCTGGGATTTGAACGAAATCTTCATTGCCATAGCTTTATAATACTGCTATCTATTGTCTGTGTACAAAGGATAGCAGGGGCAGAGGGAAGTATTTCCAAGTATAAGATGTGATCGGCCTTCTTATTTTACATATAGCTAAGAAAATGAAGGTGGAGATAGAAGGGACTTAATAGGGAAGCCACCGGAATCCAAATATATCATTTTCCAGGCAGGAAATATTCCCATTCCACTTCTCAACCTCCTTCCATGCTTTGGGAAATTCTTGATTTTATTTCTAGCTTGTTAATAGTCCTGAGGATCTACAAAGCACTTGGAGATATTTGAAGGAAATGCACGCCTCTAAAAGAATGAAGGCTAACCTTCCCTTTGGGGAAGACATAGGTCATAAATGCAATGAGATTTCTGCCAATTCCTGCCTGGGCACTATCTGGAAAATGCTTCACCTACCCACCCAGTGTCCCTTGAACAAGGGAAGAAAATGTGTGGCTACTTGAAGCATTCTGTGGGAATAGTCGGAAGTGGGGGGGTGGGGTGAGGAGCATTTTTCTCTTGACGTCCCACAGCGCCATCTGGTGGCAAACTGGAGTTTTGACTTCTCTTCAGGTTTGTTTGCGTTTTTTTGTTTGTTTTGTTTTTTTTAGCCTGTCCTTTGAGAGGCTCCACCCATTCGCTGACTGAAACAGATGCAGAGACCCACAGTCCAACATCGGCTGGAACTCGGAGACTCATAGAAGAGTTGGGGGAAGAATTGAAGGCTCCAAAGTGGATGTGACCTCCGCAGGAATAGGGGGCTCTCAAGAGATTGAACTGCCAACCAAAGAACATATTTGGGTTAGACAAACCCCCCCCCCTCGCACCCCCCCATCCCTGACATCATATGTGACTGATGTGCACCTCGTTCTTCATGTGAGTCCCCCAACAACTGGAGCGGAACTCTCCCTAAAGCTGTTGCCTGTCTGTGGAATCTGCTCCCCTAACTAGAATCCCTTGTCTGGTCACGTTGGGAGAGGATGTGCCTCTGCTTCACAGAAACTTGATGTGCCAGGGTCAGGGGATATCCAGAGGGGCCTCCACCTTCTCAGTGGAGAAGTGGATATGGGGGAGGGACTGATGAGGGGGAAACCAGAAAAAGGGACAGCAATCAGTATGCAAAGTGGAAAAAAATTAAATTGTTTTAAATCATTAAAAAATATAATTAAGCCGGGCAGTGGTGGCGCACGCCTTTAATCCCAGCACTTAGGAGGCAGAGGCAGGCGGATTTCTGAGTTCGAGGCCAGCCTGGTCTACAGAGCGAGTTCCAGGACAGCCCGGCCTATACAGAGAAACCCTGTCTTGAAAAACTAAAAATATATATATATATATATATATATATATATATATATATATATATATATATATATATATATATATAATTAAAAAGGAAACAATATTTCTAGTCACTAGAGCCCAGAGAGCAGACTTTCTCTGGTCCTGCTATGATATGGTTCCTTGATATGATGAAGCTAAAATTCCCAAGAGGGCAAGGAAATGGCAGACGCCAGCCGGACCATTTTAACAAAGGGGGCGCTACAAGTGCTGGTAGAGGTCTGTAGCAAAGCACAGCGCTTGAGACTAACAGATTCAGCCAAGTTGTGGTGGTGGTGGTGCATGGAGGAAGAGGCAGATGGCCCTTCGAGTTTGAGGCCAGCCTGGTCTACAAAGGAATTCCAGGACTGGGCTACACATGACCTTTCTCGCACAATGGAGATAACCATGTTTACCATAGGAGTCTGATGCAAAGGCCGAATAAGAAATAGCCTGATTCATAACACTGTATGTAGCTGTGATTCTTTTATTCTCAACAGTAAGGTTGTGGTGCTGTGGAGCCAGGAGGGAAGCTTTTTCCTGAACCTGGGAGAACTCAGAGCTCTTTGGCTTGCTTTAGCAAATAATGGAGAAAGGCAAAAATCATGGGCTCTTGAAATGACCAGCCAATGGACTTTCTAATGGAAACTCCATTAGCTAATGGTGCCAGTTGCTTGAGATAGAGCAGAGAGAGTAATCTAGCTCCGGAGCATGTTTGTGAAGGTAGTCTTTTAGTAGATAGAGGATTTTAGAGAACACACCAGCCAACTCTTGACACATTCAAGGAACAATCACCATTCACTTCTCTTCAGTCCTACATCAGCAGGGAAGGTCTCCACGGTGGGGGTAGCAGGAATCTCTAGAGCGCTTTTGAGTTGGCAAATGACCCAGGAACATGTAGGGATTATTGAAATCAGGCCCTAGACCATGAAAGAAATTGTTCCCACACTGAACAGACAGGGGCCTGCCTTGAAACTCAAAAAGAGAAAATGACCAGTTGTGTCAACTGCCATTGGTCTGAATTTTGACTTTCTTCTTCGTAATGCTTCAAGGGCTCATGAGTCATTCAACCATATGTTAGATTGTGATGGGGCTTCATCAGGTTCCCATTGCCTCAAAACATGAACAATTCTGGGTGCCTCTGCTGCTCTCCAAGCTGCCCAGGACACAGCATGGGCAGATCTGATGGACCCCTCCCCTGCAAATCTTTAACATGCCAGGCTACCCACACTGAACTCACCCTGTCTACTTTTCCTCATATATGCTGTGGTCAGCACAGATGTATCAGTATATGAGACTAGCAGAGAGTCAAGAGCATAATGACAGCCTGCCTGGGACCAGAGACCATACACTACCGTGCTAAGAACAGGAGTCCATTCATCTAAAAGTGCCTTTCAACTGTTTTTTTAATGGCTCAAGTACATGTGTTAATAAAAATTGATCTCCTGGGAAAAGTGGCTAAGAATGCAAGCTGCCAGGAGTTTGGGCCACAATGAAGGCAGAGGGCATCAATCTCAGGTATGTATGGAATCTCTTGGAGCTTTCTGGGGTATGACAGAGGGTCCTCTGCCTTTTCCAAGTTCTGACAGGCAGAACTGTCAGCTCACAAGCAGTGTCTGTTACATGTGAGGAGAGCACAAGACATTTTGTCTCCTGTAGCATCTAGCAGGACTAGACCAATGCTTGGGTACACTTTTTTTTCTTATTAGAGATTTGCTTTATTTACATTTCAAATGGTATCCCCTTTCCTTGTTACCCCCCAAAAGCCCCCTATCCCATCACCCCTCCCCCTGCTTACCAACCCTCTCCCCACTTTCTTAACTTGGCATTCCCCTACAGTGGGGCATTGAGCCTTTCCAGGACCAATGGCCTCTCCTCTCATTGATGTCTGAAAAGGCCATCCTCTGCTACATATGCGGCTGGAGCCATGGGTCCCTCCATGTGTACTCTTTGGTTGGTGGTTTAGTTTGGGTATACTTCTAAAGTGGTGTCACTTAAAGCAAAGGAAATCTAATAGGTTTGGTGCTTGGTGGGACTTTAAAACAGAAATGGTTTTGTTCCCTAAAGCAGTCCAGTGCTATGCTATGCTGTACTTCTCATTAAAAATGTTTGCTGGGTTGAAGATGGGGGAATGGGGAGGGGGGGGTTAATCCTAGCACTTGGGAGGCAGAGGCAGGTGGCTGGTCTACAGAGTGAATTCTGTAACAGCCAGTGCTACACAGAGAAACCCTATTTGGAAGAAGAAAATTAAGGTTTAACTATATGTGATGGTGTACACCTGTAAGGCCAGCTCATGAGGCCAACCTGAGCTACAAAGAAGCTTTCCTATCAAAGAGAGGAGAGATAGACCCTATTTTCCATCCTTACTACTAAATAATAAACTTTTAGAGGCTACATTTGAGTAATGCCGGAAGTCACCAAAGCAGAGTTGCAAACAGAGGCAAGTAACAGTGTGTGGGTGTGTGCATCCTCATACACTTTACATATATATGCATGTGTAAATGTTAGCCTAAAATTAATGATTAGAATTTACCAATAATTCATACACCCCAACTATGCATTATCCCACAGTTTCCATCTTACAAGATACTCAACTCACTATATTAAAATAATAGCTCTGGATTCAAATAAACCAATGTAATGAGTAGGATTTATAAAAGCTACGTTAACCACTTACTTCCAGATACCCAAGCACACTACTTAAAAAAGCCTAGGTAACATTCAAATTTATAGATTTTTTTATATTGACATATAAGAAAAACAAATTGGCTTGATAACATGGGTGGATTTATTTTATAAGATTCAAGTGCAAACTTAAAAACAAGAACAAACAAAGCTTTTCAAGAGTAAACACAAAAATCTAAGGAACAATCCTACAATCGTGCATTTTAACAGAAAGTACAAATATGAATATAAAATTTGTAACTACATTCAAATTTAAATTTATCTCTCTGGTTCCCAAATGCCACACGATCTTTAACCTGTTCTCAGCTTCGCACTGTAGAAACATTTGTCATAGGCTACCAGAAAAATATAGGCAAAGACTACTAGTCAGTCTCTATGAACAAAGAAACAGCATTCTCCCTCACTTTGGACTCATTCATCTGTATTTCATTTCTTAAAAGTCAGACAATCATACCTTCAGTCTACATAAAAAAAGAATGAGTACAAATATCAAGGATCTAAGACCCATTCATGTAATTAAAGCAAAAAACATGAGTGTTCAACTTAGAAATACACACACTTATAATCAATAGTAAGCACAGCTTTATTTGATGGCTGACATGTAATAATTGTGGACAATTTAAATAGGTATAAAAATGGAGATCAAAATCTTTAGGCTCAAATACTTAAAAAGTCACTATGAATATGGAAAATAGTTCTGTTTACATAAACATGTATATTTTTGATGAAAAGGGGGGGGCAAAGGCATCTCCCTGGTCCCTTAACATGTTTGGATTTTCATGAAGAATTAGCAGCACCCAACCTTGTGTGAATTGCGTGATTCTTAAGGACCTAGTTGGCAGTGTTCCAGCTTTGGGAGATGGGAGTGGGTGGGGTGCAAGTATCTTAAATAAGATAGTATTCATGCACTCACATTTTAAGATCACCATTCCAAATGGGGTACATATATTGGAAAAGCCTTAAAAAAAAACACACCCTTGAATGATAAACAGTGCACTAGGAAGAAGTAGAAGCTGAACAGTAGTCTACTTGATAATGTCTTTTCATGCTTCAAAGGCAAGATGGAAGCATGAGAATACTCACATATAACTTCAGGGAAAATTTGCCTCAAATTTTATTTTGCAGAACACTGAAAAGAAACTTTTACAAAAACCTCGCTGTTGCTTATAATACCAGATGATTTGTTTTTCATTATTACCACCATATACATAACATTTAAATAATTTCTTTATAAATATTTTAGAGCATGAAGAACTCATTTTGTTGTAGTGGTGGCCCACATCTGTACAACGCAATGTAAGCAACATATATATATTATATAATATATATATTATATATTAATATATATATTATATATACACACAAACACATGCGTGTGTGTGTGTATAAAATGATTATGAAAAAGTGCAAAGAATAACAGTATTAAGAATTTTTGCTTTTAACAGTAACTATGGTTCAAGTGCGAATATCTACCAAGAATATATAATTCCAGATTTTAGCTGAAGATTTAAAAAGAAACTCACACTCCAAGTTACTGCACAGACAGTCCTTAATCAAGTAACTCTGCCCTTCTCCCAAATCTAGCATTTCCAGTTTCTAAACTCTTCACAAACAGGAAAAGTGGTAACAGTGTTTTCTTCCCTTTCACTTCCCAAGGCTCATCCAAGACATTTAATCACCCGTAGGTTTTGAACAAGATTTTGAGGAAGTCATTTATCATAACCCGCTTTGCTGAAATTAAAGCAAAATGAAGGCTCTCTGAAATGCACACTACTGACCAAGAATCAATCAGCAACAGCAAACAGACCATAAATTACAAGTGTAATTTAATACAAGCACATTTTAAAACTAAGCCCTGCTATCAAAGTTAAATTCCGAGTCTAAATCTCCCAGGTTCCGTGCTATGCAAGGATCCTAATTCTGAATACTTAGGATTCTATCAGCTTTCTAACAGAAAAGCAATGTATCTTGTTGAATTCTAATTAACTTTCTAACATGTTCCCCCTTGGTCTCAGTCTTCGACTAGATCACACACAGAAAGGTCACTTTTACAAAGTGGACATTCCTCTTAAGACATTTAAATAATTACAGTTGCTGACTTTAGTTCTCAGACATCCAAAGGAGCAGTTCGTTTTCCCTTCAAATACATTACGAGATATTTTTGGTATGTGTGTGTTGTTTTACTCTTAACTTCAGGCACTGTAATTATTCACAATATTGCAATGATTCTATATCTAATCTACATGACAATTGTGATCTTAAAATAATACCTTCTAAGATACTGATTCCATAGATTATGACTGATTTATTTCTCCCTTCAAGATAAATGGTTGGAAGAGGATTTCAAAGCCTGGTGGTACTTCTGTTTTAAGTAGCGTTAATACATAATTTTGTCATGATTATTATAGAAACTTCTGAACTAGGAAGACATAGACACTGGAAGCTGTAAATTTCTTCAACTCTATTCCAAGTCCAATTTATTTACTTTAGCATGGAGTATCTTTTCTTCATAAAAACAAGTGTATCTAAGGCTAATTTTAAAAACAGAATTTCTGCTCTAAACTTAATAAGACAGCTAAAGGGAAATGTCTTTTCAATTTCAGTTTCACTAGGACTATGCAAGTCAAAGTAGACTCAACTATTTTAACCACTTTTGGTTGTTTTTGTTTCATGTCTTTAGGAGATAAACCTTACATTCTAACAAAGAGATCAACAAAGGCTTAAACTCTAGAACTAAAAACCATCAGGTCACCTCCTGAGCAGATGAAGAGGGCTACATTTTATTTGCCCCCATACATTCGCTCAATGTCTTTGAGATAATGGTTCTTCAACTCCTTCCTTTTCAGCTTGAAGGCATCTGTCACCAAACCAGTTTCAGGGGTCCATGGCTCGGGGCTTAATCGAACCTTGATTGGAATTTCAAATCGCTCCAATTTCACTGAAATAAAATAGGGAGAGAAGGGTAAGAGAGAGGCAGGAAAGAAATAGAAAGGAGAAGAAGGGGGGGGGGAAGAAAACAATGCATCCAACATAGAATTTTCAGAATTGATGGCCTAGATGATGCAATAAAAGAAAGTTTGTTTGTTTGTTTGTTTGTTTGTTGCTATATAAATTAACAATATGCAGACTCATAGGCAGCTTTGCTCACATAGACACACACCCATCTTCCTCTTAGGGTCTTCTTACCACTGTTCCTCTACCTGGAGTGCTTTTCTATCCAGACGTATCCACTAACATCTAGAATTCCTCGATTTGTAACCAAAAATAAGACTAGATATTTTTGCCATTATATATGTATTTATGTATATAATATATAAACATATATATAATGTAATAAATGTATAATATATACACACACATATACATGCACGCATACACATACATGTATGTCTTCATATTTTATGACCACACTTCATTCAATGCCTGTATTTCCCCCAAATATATTATATGTTTGTCTCAAGCACAACAATGCAAGCCCCATGAAAGGTCTTTGTTTTCCTGGCTGTCACCTATAGACTAGACCAAGAGTCAGCAATAAATTCATATAAATCTATTAAGTCATTCCATGAAAAAAATTAAGCCTCCTGAAAACTATTCCTTAAAGGCTGTATTATATGAACCAACATGGTATTTATTTGGTATAGTAATAGTGTTTAAATAGTGTAAGAGCGGGCACAGTACTTATTGTGTGGGAGTTATACAACTTAGTATATGTCGGGAGAAGTATAAGAAGTTGAAAACATAGGAAGTAGGTGGGGGTGGCATATACCTCTAATCCCAGCACACAGGAGGCAGAAGCAGGTGGATTTCTGTGAGTTCCAGGCTAGCCAAGGCTACACAGTGAGACTCTGTCATAAAAATAAAAGTATCAATAATAAAAAAAAGAACAGGGTATTCAAACATATTAGCCTATTTCTTACAATGCCCCAAGGTATATCTTAACACAATCTCATTATAAAAATTCTAAAAGGCCAGACATGTTACTCTGCATGTGAGCTTGATTTTTTTTATAGAATAACTGAAAATAAAGCTTATGCATACTTCCAAAGCTACTACCCGCCCCCCAGCCTTGGTGACATTAGAAAATGCTTTAAAAGAATATGATGCTGAATATGAAAAAATAATCTCTCACATAGTATATAGCATGATATCATATTACCTTAAGTAATAATTAAACGGGTAGAGAAAACATAAAACATCTGGATTAATAATATCTACTCTTTCCTCACATTATGGCTCAGTTACAGAAAGGAACCTGAGATACCTGCCCCCTGGCGCGCGCACATCTGGATCAAAGGAAATCTCAACTACAGATCTAGTTCCAAAAACTTTCATTTCCTACTTAAAAGGGTCTAATTCCAGAAACACTACAAAATTGGTACACCATTTCAATTGTACACAAGTTAATGATAGCATGTTTTTAAATGTCCTATCATTATTAGCTACATTATCATTTAAACGGTAACAAAAAGGGATGCGTGGGGGTGTCATTCTGAGAACTCCCCATCATTAGTTCATATTCAGGAGAGAAACAGATGATCACAGCTTCACATAAGAGTAAAGTAGCCTCCAGCAAATGAGAAAGAAGGATTGAAGAACCAATAATTTCCCGTGTGCATTTCTCTGAGCAGCATTATCTATGGTTTTGCTGTTGCTGTTGTTGTTTTTAAAGAGTGAGAGAGAGAGAGAGAGAGAGAGAGAGAGAGAGAATGTGTGTGTGTGTGTGTGTGTGTGTGTGTGTGTGTGTGTGTGTGTGTGCGTGTGTGCGTGCGCGCATGTATGTGTACACCACAGCAGAAGGAAGGAGCTAGATTTCCTGGAGCTCCAGGATCATGATTATCATTCAGTTTCCAAATAATAATGTATTTTAATTACATATCTCACTCCAAGAACAGGAAAGTTATGGGAGCCTGGTGAGTCCTGCGACCTTTCTACTGCTTTCTATCTGCAATTATGATGCAGTTTGACATTCCCCCAATTATCTTCATACAGTTAAATACAAAGTGATAAATATTCAAGTAACCTTCTACTTTATTAGCATCTCAATAAGGATAACTGGAGCCTCCATTAGCAATGCCTCCAGTGGGCAGGTTATTGGTTGAAATCGTTTATGAGATACCATATTAAAAGAAAAATCAGACTATGTATCAAAGAAGATTCTGGGAGCCTGGGAACAGTAACATAAGACTTATTTATAAATAATAAAATTACCTTGAAGAAAGCATTACACATCTAAGCACCTTTACAATGTGAGTAATCAGAAAATGAACTTTGATCATGTGCTTGAAGCACCAAGAAGGCACCTAAGGCCCAGCCAGTCTCAGAAAATTTAGCAAATAATAAATAACCCCTACTCGAAAGAAAGAAAGAAAGAAAGAAAGAAAGAAAGAAAGAAAGAAAGAAAGAAAGAAAGAAAGAAAGAAAGAAAGGAAGGAAGGAAGGAAGGAAGGAAGGAAGGAAGGAAGGAAGGAAGAAAGAAAGAAAGAAAGAAAGAAAGAAAGAAAGAAAGAAAGAAAGAAAGAAAGAACTTTGAAATTTAAAACATTTAGAGTGAACGGAGTTCAGAAAGTTCTTTGGCAAATAAAATATTGAGGTTGGAAAAAATATTATAAACTATATTTTAAAACCTAAGTAAAATCTAAGTTGCCTTTTGAAATAAAAGAGGAATTTGGCATCACTACGAAGGAAATGTCTGTGAAACAAATAAAAGCCAGTGGAGCTTTCCTGATGAAATTAGAACCACTTTGACAAAGAGGGAAAAAACTTCTGTAATGTCCTTTCCTTTTGATGCCAAAATTCCACGTCTAAGAATTCACAGCAAGAAGACAATCACACACAGGCTGACGAGATGGTTCAGTGCTGTGAACCTGCCTTATGTATACTATATACTTGGAAAGTGTTTTGATTCATGACCTTTTGTGCTCTGTTACAAGAGAACTTCATAAAAAATGTTACCTCATTTGAATATAGCTGAAGCAACTTAAATCTATGGTCCAGGATCATGACTACTGATGTTTTCCTCCAGAATAATCAATTTCAAGTCAGTGAGAGGATACTCCAGTTGTAAAACATGTGTGCCCATAAAGTACAGGTACCCAATTTCATAAAATATTAGTAGATGTAAAGTCAGATTAACCCCCAGCACAACAGTAATGGGTGACTTCAACATCTGACTCTCACCAACTGACAGGTCATTCCAAAAACACAGGGGAAGATGTGACTTAAGTGACATCATAAAGCAAACAGACTTTAGTAGGTATCTATAGGACATTCCTTCCAAGCACTGCAGAATACTTTTTTTTCCGCAGAAGTACATGGAATGCCAAAATATATTAAGGCACAAAGCAAGTCTTAGAAAATACACAGAAACTAAAACAATCCCCTGTATTCTATCTGACCACAAATCAACAACGAAGAGAAACTCTAGAGAGCTGGAAACTGGAAACTCTAAACAAAAATCAATGAATGTCTAGATGTATATAACCTTGAAAAATTAAACCAAGCTGAGATAAACAATTTAAGCAAATCTACAATCAGTGAAATTGAAGTAGCAACTGATAGTCTCCCAACTAAAAATGTCCAGGTCCAGATAGAATCACTGATGGTTTTTACCTTCAAGAAGTAATAGTAATGCTTCCTAAATTATTCCATAAAATAGGAAATGAGCATGTTGTTGCCAAAAAATCTTTTTATGAAGCTACTATCACCCTAATACCAAAATCAACAACAGATTCAACAAAATAGGAAATTATAGACCAGCTCAATAAACATAAACGCAAAAAAATTATCAACAAAATTCAAGAAGACATCAAACCATTCACCGTGATCAGGTTGGCTTAATTCCAGAGATTGCTCAACATATGTACATCAATAAATGTTATAAACTACATAACTACACTCAAGGACAAAAATCACCTGGTCCTCTTGAAGGATGCAGAAAGGCTTTTGGCAAAAATCCAACATTCCACCTAGATGTGGCACTGCAGGCCTTTAATCCCAGCACTTGGGAGGCAGAGGCAGGTGAAACTCTGTGAGCTTGAGGCCAGCCTGGTTCTGTATAGAATAAGTTCTGGGTTGCCCAGGGCTACACAGAGAAACCCTGTCTCAAAAACTAACAAAACAAAACAAAACAAAACAAAAAACACCCAGCATCCCTTAATATTAAAAGACCCTGAAGAAACTCAAAATTGAAAGAACATATCTGAACACTATAAAGTAATCCACCAGTGCAGCAGCAACAATAGGGATAACTTTAACTGCCTTCTGATTGGATTTCAGCTGCTCATTAGAAAGAATTCATTCCCAGCATTGTCAATCTGCTCAAAAACCTATGCCTAAGCATGTCATAGCCATAGGAGTATTCTACTTTTGTTTTGGTAAAACAGGCATGCAAACCAACTGCCTTCTAAATACTTATGTTTATATCCATACATCTGTATTGCTCTCATTCTTGCTCAGAAGTTTCTTTTGGTAGTAGGCAGCAAAAAATACAGACTCATAATTGTCAAAGAATTGAGAATAAGTGACTGTGATTATTCAGCTTTTGAGAGTCATCTCAAAAACCCCATCCTTCCTGCCTAAGGCTCAAGGCACACTGTGGAAGAGAAAGAAGTAAGAATGTAAAAGATGAAAGATGGGGCTGTGGTGAGAAGTGCTGTGAAATGCTGTCTTTTCTATAAGGAAAAGCCACTGGACAAATAAATTCACAGCAGCTATGGTTATTCCTGCAAAGACCTATACAAAATCAAGCCAGTCAAAACATCAACGTGGATGGCAGAACATCTCACAAGGCCCCACCCTTAGTCGAGGAGTTATTGGCTGCCAGCTGATACCTCTTCCTTGGGGGGGTAAGGGCCCTGGTAGACTGCCCACGCTTCAGTGGATGGCCCTACACTCATGCCCATGTAGGGAACACTAGTGGGACTTAGTGGGTTATTAAAAGAGAGAAGAGGACATGAATTTGGAAGGGAGACCCACTGTTGGGTAAGGTCTGAGGGAAGTTGTAGGGAAACAGATTATGATTTTAAATATATACATATATACATACACACATATATATACATATATATAATTCTCAAAGAACAAAGGAGTATGTATTTAATTGGTAAATTGATTTTATATACACACATATACACACATAACACTCGCATTGAGACTTTTAGAAAAAGAAAGTATATAGAGTTGGGTGAAAAGTGCTTTAAAAGGAGTTAGCTAGAAGTATCAAGGAGAAGATACAATCAAGATGCGTTGTATATGTGTTTGAATTTTTAGTGTAACGCACAAAATATGTATTAGGTGACTTTTATGGACTTCAACAGCTTAGCAATTTCTTACTTACTGGCATTTGCAGCTTCTCGAATTTCTTTCAGTATTTCAGCTTCCATGGCAGGATTATTGCAAATATCAACCCAAGATCCTTCTACCCCCTTCTGTTGTGCCAAAAGAGTCAACTTTTTCTGGTTAGGAACCACAAAACTGATCACATAGGACTGGTCACTGAAAAATTACACATATTAACAAGTAAGCAAGATTATTCACATTATTCAATGTAACAGTACAGTAGAATTACATATATATATATATATATATATATATTATATGATATTAATAAAAAATCTTACAGGCTTTTGAGTTAGAAAAACTTGGACTGAAAATTCACCTATGTGAACTTTTGGGGAAATTATTCACACTAAGTCTCAATTGCTATGGTGCTTGTAACATAGGTTTAATCAGAAAATAAACATTTAGCAAGACATGGTAGATATCTAATAAATAACTATAATAAATGAGTTTCTGGAAAAGACCTTTATGCTGTTAAATAAATTCAAGAACTTTCATGTTCATTTTCCTAACCACAATCAAAGTTCTAAGAGACGTTTGATGGTATTTGGTATCTGAATGTTTACACACAATCAAATTTATTTTATAATGTTCCTTTTACTGTAAGTATATGAAACACAAAACAGAACTACTCTTTGTCTGGCAAGAGAGCGATCAAGTCTGATGACCTGAATTTGATCTCCAGAACTCAAATGGCGATAGGAGAGAACCCGCACAAGTTGTCCCATGTGAGCTTCCCCCAACAAGCACAAAGAGATGATAGACAGACAGACAGACAGACAGACAGACAGACAGACAGACAGACAGAAGTTACCTTTTGGCAAAAGCACAGATGTTGTCGATCAGTGGACAATTCTTCAGTGCAGCTTCTACTTTCCCAAGAGATACATATTCTCCTGCTTGTAACTTCACCAGATCTTTCTTACGATCTAGAATCATAAAAATATGGATCCTCAAGTTAAATTAGACACTGGTGGTTGTCTCTTGGGAGGCCTGCACTTCTCTGAATGGAGATGGAGGGGGAGTGGATCTGGTGAAGAAGAAAGTAGGCAGCTAGGAGGAGTGTGTGTGGGGGGGGGGAACTATGATTGGGATACATTGTATGAGAGAAGACTCTTACTTTCAATTAAAAAAATACAAACCCATAGTTTGTTGCATTGTGACATACATAATTCTTGTTTCATTTCAATTTATTGCCTTAGTTTTTATTTATAAAGTTATTTCCTCTAAAGTCTTGACATATATGTATATATGCATAAAATTTAATATAAAAATTAATATATATATATAATTTTAACATAAAATTATGTGTACATATAAAATTCCCAATGCATACTGATAAAAATGCATCAAATATAAAAGATCCAGCACTCAGGTGTATAAGGTAATATACAGTATAATCTCTTAATGGATTCAAGTTCAGTCTGAAGTATATATGCAATAGTGTCTCAAATCAGTTTTCTCCAATGCAGTGTCACCAGATATATCAACCACATACCAGAGTATGTCCCATTTCTAGCAGTAGTTAGACAGACACACAAACACACACACACACACACACGCACGCACACACGCACACACACACGAATCATGATTCCATGGTATTTGTTTGCTACTTCTCTTTTGTCTTAATGGTTTTATGATTGTTTTGACTTTCATTTTGTCATTTTCTTTTAAGAGGGAGAGTGTGTGTACAAGTTTGAGAGGGCACAAAATTAGGTAGCAAGGTGAATAAGATCTGGGAGGACTTGGGAATGTGAAAATATGACCAAAATATACTGTTTGAAAGAAGTTTAATAAAGAACATACTCAAACAAATATTAGCTAAAGGTTATACACAGCTGTAACATCATATCCTACTCCTGAATATTACAACGATCTTAGCATACATACTCAGAATTCCAGTGATGTTAAGGGAAGGAACAGAACTTTGGGGCATTAGATTAGGAATGGGAGCGTTGGGGCTGGAGAGATGGCTCAGTGGTTAAGAGCACTGACTGCTCTTCCGAAGGTCCTGAGTTCAATTCCCAGCAACCTCATGGTGGTGGTTCATTGTGCATTGTGTGCATCTGTAATGAGATCTGATGCCCTCTTCTGGAGTGTCTGAAGACAGCTACCATGTACTCATATACATAAAATAAGTAAATCTTTTTTTAAAAAAAAGGAATAGGAACATCATCTGTTACAGGCTGTGATATCAGCTTGGCATTTCAGCTAACCTCCCTCCACCTCATTCATATCAGTGATAATGGTGCCTACCCCACAGAAGCATGTCACAGTCTATTCCATATAAAGCACACTCAACAAATGCCAATTCCCTCATTCCCTATTTGACATTTTCTTTGTAAAGTGACGGTGCTATAAGAAAGTACTGTCACAGGACAGCTCATCTTGAGTAATTATTAGCCTGCTTAAAATCCTCTGTATGAATGACGTGTTGCCTACCAACAGCAATAGTAGGAAGACAGAGGAGTAAGAGGACGGGGGAGGAAGGTTGTGATCAAAATTCATTGTACTCATGGATGAAAAAAATAGGTTTTCTAAAAGAGACTGTGCTAGATGCTTTTCGACAAAAGACCGTCTCTGACACTCTGCTAACTCTAATGGCTTCCTTTTCCATTTTAAACCTGCAGCAACAGTGTGCACACGCATTGTACATGTACATGTACATATGTGTTTAGCTTTTTCCAGAATGCACAAATGTACAGTTACATGCAAGGCACTGGGATAATAAAAATCATCCTCTAATACACAGGGGGGTGGGGAATGAAAGCATGATGATCTGAGTTCAGATCTCCAGCACCCACATAAAAGCTAGGGAAGAGCATATGTGTTTAAGCTCAGTGTTGGGAGAAAGGCAGAAACAGGTAGATTCCTGAAGCTCATTGGCCAGGAAGCCCAGACAAATTGCTGAGTTCCACATTCAGTGAGATACCGTCTCAAAAGAAGAAGCCAAAAAGATACCGAGCACCTCAACCTCTGTTTTCCAGGTTTACCCACACATCTATGTGCAAACACACCAAGTACAAACACCGTACACACATGCAAACTGAAGGGAAGACAGACGTGGTGACATAGATCTAATTCCTATTTGTAGGAGTTTGAAGCAGAAAGCTTATGAGTTCAAGGCCAGGCTCTGCTACATAAGTTTATAGCTAGATTTTGTTATACAACCACGTTGCACTGGTAGAGGAGAGTGGGGGGTTTAGAATGTAGATGCATAGTACTCCTCTAGCATATATAAAGCCCTAGGTTTGCTCCACAGTAGATGGGAATAGGAAAAACTATGAATATGATTGTCTAGGAAAAAAAGTTCATCAATTTTTTAATGAATCAGCAGACCAATGTTAAAATGAAGATGACACTTCCCAGGAAATTACTGATTATATCCTGCTCAGATACTGTGAAGTAGAGCCACAAATTAAATGGCTCACTAGAACTATGACCAAGTGACTGTATCACCAGAAGACAGGATAGACCCTGGAGAGCAGCCCTTACAGCTAGTTAATGTTTAAACCTTTGCCTATTTAAAGTGAACACAGGATTTCTTTTGCTGTCTCTTTTGGAGTTGTGTTTTGAATTTAAACTTCGACTTTCATAAGTTCAGTTTAAAAAAAAAAATGGAAAGGCAACACTCATTTGGAAAAGAACAGACTAGTGCTGAGGATTGAAATACCTAGCTCTTACAGATAAAGTCATAGAAAGGGGTACCAGGAAAAACATGGGTGCATGATGATCACTGAAAAATTAGGGGGAAGGAAGGCCTAAAATCATGTATGCATGTCACCATAAATAGTTATATAGAGTCCTGTGGAGTTAAGCAAAAGAGGTCTTTCCTGAATTCTTTTTGTTTATTCATTGCTAAAACTAGAATTCATTTTTTCTGTCCACTTTCCTCTTCCCCTCCTCAAACACTGCTACTACTATTGCTACTGTTTTAAAAGATTCAGGCCCTTCTCTGAGCATCTCTCATGTCTTAACTCATCTAATGCTAGCAGCTGCTCTATGAGGTTGTTGTATCTCTTTCACAGATGGAGCTCAGGCACGAAGATATAAGTACAGGAGCTTGCAGAGAGTTGGAACTAATCAATCTATCGACCCCACTGTTGGCCTGACCTATGTTATTATTCAGGCTTACTGAAGCTACAAAATGAAAGAAACTATAGAAGAGAGAATACACTGACCTATGATCTGTAAGCATCCATCAGGATGGAATTCTCCAATATCGCCAGTGCAAAACCACCTTTGTCCATTTTCATCCACAGAATAATCTTCTGCTGTTTTCTCTTCATTTTTAAAATATCCCATGGAGATATTCTGGCCACCAATCACGATTTCACCTCTGGGGTTCGGCTTATCATGAACTGTATAACCACCTATAAATATTTTTTTAAAAATCTGTTATTATCCTAAAACAAAATTTATCATCTTTTATAAAATTCTTCATTACAATTATTTGTATGTGAACACATGTTCTCACCCACATTCCATGGTGCAGGTAAGTCAGAGAAAACCTTGCAACACTTGGGTCTTTTCTTCCACCTCGGAGGTCCCAAGAAACAAACTCAGGTCATTTAGCTACTGAGTCATCTCAATGACCCTTCATTAATTTCTTTGTTATTCTAAATTTTATATTGTGTTTATGGGAGAAGTGTCAGTTATGTGAGTATAATAAGGGAATAATGTGAGGAACAGCAAGGAAAACTCTACAACAGCCACCACTGCAAACATTCTACCCAAACCTTCCCATGACACAAAACTTCACACAGAGGACATAATTAAAGCTTAGCGTTCACAGGACTCTTGACATAAAACCGTCCCAAGCAAGAGCAATACTTCAGGCTGTTTTAGGCAAGTCTTCAATGTGTTGCTAGCAACACTTCTCAGATTTTATGCTCAGGGAAGTTTCAGGCAGAGACAATAGACAGGAAATACTAAGAAAGGCCATAGCATTAAGAAAGGGAGAAGCGGAGGTCATGGGAAATGGGGAAAACTTTACACACTGTTTACATTTAAACAGTGGCCAGACAATTACTGTCTGGTAGTTATCAAATTCTTTCTGGCATAGCGAGGCTGTTTAATTACTTGTATGTTTAATAATCCACCATACTGGGCTGGAGAGATGGCTCAGCAGTTAAGAGCACTGACTGCTTTTCTGAAGGTCCTGAGTTCAAATCCCAGCAACCACATGGTGGCTCACAACCATCTCCTAAAGAGACCTGATGCCCTCCTCTAGTGCTGTCTGAAGACAGCTACAGTGTACTTACATATAATAATAAATAAATCTTTAAAAAAATAATCCATCATACTGTAATTAAATTAATGTATTATTTATTATCCTGTATCAAGTTCATCAGAGGAAAATTGGTTTACATCTGACTTCAGATCTTTGAAAAGAGAATCATCAACAGTGTGTTTATGGTTCTGGTTTCCTCTAAATGCCTTGTCTCTATAGGTATATATGTAAATACTTACTATACAAAATAACTACATAGATGAATACTGACTGGAAATCTGCTAGCGTCGAGACCTTGTTGTATCAATGTATGTAGTGTCTCCCCGCCACCTGAAAATCCAGGGTTTCTTCTTCACAGCCCCCATGTCATCACTAGCAGAGGTAGGCTTCAGAAGGTGCCTCACACAGGGGAAGCTCCAATTAGAAACGCCCCACCTTGACCATCGAGTATTTCCTAAATTGAAAATGACAGCGGCTAAAATCTAGTCATTTCCCCCTGCTGAGCAAAAGCAAATCATAGGAATAGGCAAAAACCAAACAACCACTTGCTATTACAGGCAGCTTCTCCCTTCGATGCAATCTAAGTCTTGAGGCTCCTGGTGGTTTTCAGGGCATCTGGAGTCACAGAAGCCTGTGTGAAACCCTTACCTTCCTGCCAGTCTTTCAGTTTAATTTCACAGCAAATAAGAGGAGCTCCAACTCGTCCAGTAGTGTAGTCAGTAACTACAGGAGAAAAGCAACACAGCCATTAGTATACAGTAGCTCCGATGTGCACACCTAGCCACAAAAATACCAAGTCTGAAAGACGACAGAAGAGGCCTTACAGGGAGTGCCAACTCTTCAGGTTTTTATGGCATTTCGACTCCAGTTTCCAGAGTATATTTTTTCTTCTCAGGGCTATATTTTAGACAATTACATTTTTTTAAAATCTGCTACAAGTGAAAGGTGAGGTTTACCATTATCTAACCTAGGATTCTGCCAAGACAGAATAAGACAAGAATTCCTGTTCTATCGCTCACTGCATGTATCAAATTACTTGTCTTTGGCCTCCATTTCTTCACCTATAAATACACCGAGTTCATATAAGTACATGCAGTGAAGACCAAATGTGATGGTGAAAGCAGCACTTGCTGCAACGTGCCACAGCTAAAATGTCCAAGAACTGTAACCACTGTTCTCAGGCAGTAGCATCTTCATCATCATCACCACCATCACCATCACCATGTCATTAGCCCTTCCTTAGCAATCTGTGACTACTCTTAGCAATAATAACATCGTCATAGATGGCTTATTCTGAACTCAGCACTATATTAACCATTGCAAGCTAACATATGAAGAATGATCTGACACAGCCCTCAAAGGCCTTAACAACAGATGACCCAGGGAAAAATGTATGTGAAACAGTATAGAGAATCCTTAAATCCTTATCAGTATGTACAATCGACGACAGAAATGAGCTGAGGAGCTTTCTGTAGGTGTTAGTCCTACAGAAAGCATATTACAAAAACCTGGTTGCAGCCTTTACAAAACAGCTTCAATTGGGAAGATTACTGGTTGTCTTATCCCAGAGAGGTATGAAATCCATAATATGACCTTAAGTACTCTCAAAACGGAGTTAGATACGAGATAACCAAGAAATGCAAGATAAGAAAACTGCAGCTGTGTCTTACACACTGTGTAGCATGAATGTCCTTTGTGGGTGTGTAGATAGGTTGTACCCACTGCATTAAAAACTAAGGGCATCTTCCCACATTCACATCATCCTTCGTATGTTAGCTCTCAATATTTTCTATAGTGTTAGGTTCATAATAAGCCATCTATGAAGGTGTGATTAATTAGATGATTTTAATTAAATTACAATCTCAAAAAAGATAAAGAAACCCTCTCTACAATGACATATAGAGGGACATTCACCTTACCCCCATGGGTACGCTATTCACCTCAGTTAAGAGTCACAGGGACTTGGGTTGCTCCTCCCCCTTTAGCACCGCACACTCCAATTTGTATGTGGAGTACTTGCATTGCTTTCCTACTCACCTGTGTCTTTCACTACAAGTACCATAGCATTCTGGATACCAGAAGGACACGTGTAAAACAAAACATCCTCATAAAAGTCACGCAATGTTGACTGGCCTTGACTAGTCAACAGAAAGGGTATTCCAAAAGAAGAAAAGAGAAATTACAGTGAGGTTAAGCCCCAAAAGCTCTATCAAGAGACAGATGGCTTGCCTAGGGAGGAAAAGACAGGTGTATAAGATGACAGACAGTCATCGCACTGGATCAACAATATCTTCAAAACAAAAAAAACTAGGTAAAGGCGTGTTTAGACTTTACACATCCATCAATCAAACAGTGGGTGGGCTAGGAGGAGGGACTAAAGGGCTGCCATTTCAGAACAGCTGAAGTAATATAAAGTGGGATGACAACTTTGGCCCAGAGGGAAAGGGCAGCCTAGTGAGAGAATGAGGAGAGCCGATTAAAATTAAAGATAAGAAACAGTCTGAGGACTTCAAAGTTGATTAATTCCTGGAATGGTTTCAAAGATATGATAGCACTAACACAACAAATAATTTAGCAATCGGTGGGCTGTTTGGATTAGGAGTATTACCTTTGGACAGAGTCAGAGTGAAGTGATAGGAATCTGATTCACAAAACTTCCTAGGCTGCAGAGCCAGCTCAGAGGTTAAGAGGGCTTAGGGGACTTTCAGGGAGGGGAAACCAGAAAAGGTGAAATCATTTGAAATGTAAATGAAGAATATATCTAATACAAAAAAAGAGCCCTTGCTGTTCTTGCACAGGACAAGATTTTAGTTACCAGCACTGATTTCTGGTGGCTTACATCCAATCATCTGTAAGCCCAGACACAAGAGATTCAACACACTCTTCTGGGCTCTGTGGGTATCTGCACTAATATGTGTGTGTATGTGCATGTGTTTGTACACACACATGATTAGAATGTCATTTTTTGTTAATGGATTTTCATGCATTATTTCTATAAAACTCTTTCCCCTCCCAACTCCTCTCTACCTCCCTATCCACCCAACTCCTCTTTATGATTTGGGGAATCACCACACCATGAGTATTAGAGTATTAGAGGATCAGGAGTATTAAAGGATCAGGAAGGTAGAAAACCACTGATCTAGAACTTTCTTCCATCTAATGCACAGGGAACATCTCAGAGGTGGTAAGAATACAAGAGCCAGAGGATGGGAATATGTGTCAAATACTGACTTCTGAACACAACATGGCTGTTGTACATATCAACTCACAGCAGCTATGCTTCCTATACAAGACCTGCACAAGACTACGCCAGTGAGAATCCCAAAGAATCCCCAAGACCCCACCTTAGCAAAGGAGCTATTGATAATTGATAGCTGCTAAAATGGGAAATCATCCTTTGGGAACATGGACAGCAGGAGGTTGCCTATGTCACAGGCGACAATTCCATAGCATGTGCATATGGGCAGCAATAACTGGATTTAGGGTTAGCATACTAAAAAATGGAAGGAAAGAGAACTAAGGGCCCTAGGAGTAGTTGGAGAGATGTAATGCTGTATGGATATGACCAAAATCTGTTGCATTCTTATGACATTTTGAAAGAATAAAAAGAGTATTTTAAAAAAATTGATAAAAGAAAGAAAATTAAACTATCACAGCAGAATTCTGAGGCTCAAAACTAAAGGATACATGTGATACTTTCAACAGAGCTTTTATAAAACTCATACAGGGTGGGCTTATAACAAACTCTTTTTTGCTTATGAAATTATAAGATATGTCACTGTTGCTGAAGACACCATTTCAGATACAGGGCCCAGAGGTCACTGAGCTAGAAGTATCCTGAATGCTTCTCTCCCTGAGGACTAGCTTTCCTGGTCCTAGAAGCTGTCATGCTTCCAAAGGAATGAGGAGACCAATAGCCAGCTCTGATGCCTATGAGCCACAAGAATGACCAACATGACAAGGTAATTCTATGGTACAACCCTGGCATGCATGGTGGCAACCAATAGCTCTCTAACTGGATAGAAGACCTGCTCAACAAGAGAGAAGGCATGCCTAGTTCTGGAAGCCTAGCCAACTACCCAGGGCCAGAAATCATGGATCTTGGAGGACAATCCACAACCATAATGTACTAAGCCAACATAATAATCCCTAACCACATTCTTTTTTTTTTTTTTTTTTTTTTGGTTTTTTTCAAGACAGGGTTTCTCTGTGTAGCTGTCCTGGAACTCACTCTGTAGACCAGGCTGGCCTCGAACTCAGAAATCCACCTGCCTCTGCCTCCCAAGTGCTGGGATTAAAGGCATGCACCACCACCGCCCGGCTTTTTTTTTTTTTTTAATATTTATTTATTACATGTAAGTACACTGTAGCTGTTTTCAGACACACCAGAAGAAGGCATCATATCTCATTACAGATGGTTGTGAGCCACCATATGGTTGCTGGGATTTGAACTCAGGACCTTTGGAAGAGTAGTCAGTGCTCTTAACCGCTGAGCCATCTCTCCAGCCCCCCCTAACCACATTCTAAATACCCACAGGTAAGTATAGTTCTCACCCTTCATCAAAGAAACTTCTCTTTGCAACAGCTGGAAACCATTACAGAAAACCACAACCCGTCAAAACTGTGGAACCCAGTCCAAATGGATACACTTACAAACCAATTCCTGCACCTAACATTCAGGCAACAGGGAGGGACTGGGAGGGGAGCCAGGGGATCGAGGAAGGAATTTGCTGTGTGATTGTATCTCCTGGTAATATCAGAAGCTACATCCATAAGATCTCACCAATATGACTGAATGAATGATGACAACAACAGGACAGGGGAAAAGACAAGGAGGTCTCAACCTCACAACAGAGAACCAAGGCAAGGTTGGGACAGGAAAAGGTCTTCTTCCACAAGGAAACACACCAGTTGGATATCCAATACTAAATGATCAGCCCTGCCGGGGTGTAAATACACCTTTAATCCCTGCACCCAGGAGGTAAAGGGAGGCAGATCTCTTGAGTTTGTAGACCAGGCCAGGATGGTCTACAAAGTGAGTTCCAGGACAGCCAGAGCTACACAAACAAACTCTGTCTCAAAAATACAAAATGGTCAGCTCTGAAAACATACATAGGAGTAACACTATACAGAATGAGCAAGTGCTAATTGGGAATCTTTATGCATATAACTATATGCATGTTACAACAATTTTAAAAAACATGAATTTGAAAGAAAGCAAAAAGAGGTATACGGCAGGGTTTGAAGGAAATGATGTAACTATTATAATCTCAAAAATATTGAAGAAAGTTGTAAAATAACCATGTTCTTCCCCATGATGCTAATGCATGACCAATGTTTACCTTCAGTAACTGTTCCAGCACCGCATGATTCTGTCAGTCCATAGCCCTGACCAATGGGGCAGCAGAAGCAGACATTCATGAATCGGTGTGTCTGAGGAGATAGTGGGGCGCCGCCAGACAGCATCATGCGGACATTCCCTCCCAGCAGAGCCTTCACCTTTTTAAACAGTATCCTTGAAAAGAAGGGGAGAAAATGAGGGTCATATTGTCACACACTATTCTTGATACCTGACCAACTTATAAATGGGGATAAAATTCTCCAAACTGTGGCTGAACACAGACATTTCCAAATCATGGTGGTAATGGGAAGGTGAGAAAAACAGCAAATAATACCTTCAAACTATGCCAGAAAAGCATTCAAGCCTCCCTCCCCCAACCCAAACATGTAATATTGGGTTCTGTGACAATATTGGGTGCTCTGACACATGCTAAACAAAAAGTAAATGGCATCAAAGGAAAAATGTAAGTTTTCTATGGAACATTAGGTCAACTTATGAAGCTTGTAATGACAAATCCCATTGCTACACTTTAACTGCTATACTCATCGGCTCACTCTAACTTTATAAACACAAGAAAACATAGAAACACAAGTAGAATATACCTTAAAAATCTCTTTTCTTTCTCTCTCTCTCTCTCTCTCTCTCTCTCTCTCTCTCTCTCTCTCTCTCTCTCTCTGTGTGTGTGTGTGTGTGTGTGTGTGTATGTATACAGTAAAGTTACCTTTAAGCTTTAATGTTTATATTCAAAACTGTATTCTGGGTTTTCTTCAAGAGACTCAATTAAAGCTTATTTACTTCATCATTAAAATTAGTTAAATTATCAAATTCAGAGTCCACTGTCTTTTCATTCTTGTATAAACAATAGGATATAGAATAGAGAATAAATCGAAGTTTTAATCATGATGATAATATTCAAAGTAGATGAATTTGCCATTTGTTTGGTTTTCTTTCAGACTTAAAAACACAAAAAAGTTCATAGGCACATTGACATATGTTCATGGTGCCATACTTTGAAAAGCTAAGGCAGGAGGGTCACTAGGGTTAAAAAGTTTAAAGCCAGACTAGAAAACATCAAAATTTGGATGCCATACCACACTATACCAAAGAGAACACAATACAGGTTCAAAAGACAGGGACTCTGAAATGTACTTACAGATTACAAAGAGGAGCATCGTAGCCTTTCTTGATTTGCTCTAATTTGTAATCATATCCAATTTTAAACAGAGTTTTCTGAATATAATTCATCTCTTGAACCTTGCTCATAACATTCTTGTAAATTCTATCCATGATTTCCTGCAAGCCAAACAAAAACACTAAATAATCTGAAACGAATCACAACAACACTAACCACAGTCTCAAACTGGCAATACCTTGATACATCCTCTTATGGCAGCGGTTCTCAACCTTCCTAATGCTGTGACCCTTTAATACAGTTCTTCATGTGGTGGTGACTCCCCCAATTATAAAATTATTTAGCTCCTAGTTCAAAACTGTAATTTTGCTACTATTATGAAGCATACTGTAAATATGTGATATTCAGGATAGCTGATACATGACACCTATGGATGTCACAACCCACATGGAGAACCACTGTCTTAGGTAGAAGTCTCCAGGAAAATGGATATATTAATTTCCTTTATTACACAACTAATTTTACTGACTTGTTCACTACTTCTAGGAAACTAAAGATAATACATAATAATTAGCATGCCATACCCAATAAACATATACAATCTAAAATAAAATAAAATTAATTTAATTTAATTTTAAAAAGACTCAGCACAAGTGTACAAGGAGAGTGGCCGTGAAAAAGACCAATGGGAAAGACTGGCCAGTAAGTCCTGGACAGCTGCTGACCCCATAGGCCAGCAGATCGTGAACTAGAAAAATCAATCTTTGAAGAGAGTCTTCAGTTGTCCAAACCAAAACATCAATCACAGGGATTGAGAAACGCCTAAATAGTCTGTGAGTTTATTTCCAGAGGTCACATGGTCAGGAAGGCTCTGATCTACTCGATGGTTTAATCACTAATGAATACATTTCTTTAGGAAGAACTTCGGGGAGATGATAAGTCAGATGCTACCTTTGTGTGGTGTGTAGAGTGAAAAGTGTTGCCCTTTAGACTCAGATCTGTCACCAACCTGTCCTGTAACATTGGAAAGGCTGCCTCAGTTCTGTAGGATGGTGTAGGACTTCTTTGTTTTGAATGATAAGATTTAACAAAACAATCTGTAGAGTACATTTCTACCTTAAGATATTAGGACTATGCCTCACTCCAGGTACTCTGAAGGTCAGTTTCATCTTGAGTTTTCAAGCACCAGCAAATACTTATGGGTATACATTTCAACTTTAGTATTTATATGATTTTTTTTAAGGATCGTCTATGTCAACATTTCAATGTAAAATTATTCTTAAGTGGACACATATACCTAAAAGTATTTTACATTTTAAAAATTAGAAGTATAAGCAAGAGCTTGTACGAGTGATCCTTTGCCATTTGTATGAGTATTCTGTACTCACCGGAACAGCAGCCATAAGTGTGGGTTTCAGTACAGTACAATCACCCTTGCTCCCCTTCTTGATTTTGCTGGACTGCATTATTGAAAAAACAAAAATCATCAGACGTTAGCCAAAAAGGGGGCAGGTCTAATTCAAACACTGATAACGAAGGCAGAATTTGCACATGGGATTTTATCTTCTATTACTCCATCTATTGCAAGCCCAGAGAATACATGCTTTGTTTTTATCCTGTTGGTTTAGCTTCTAGCACATCTCAGTCTTCCATAGCAGAGAAACTGATCCAGGATAACAAGAAAATTGGACATTTCGGTGAACTGAAGATTTGTATTAATAATGTACAACCAAATATAACAGACAGCACTTTCAAGAAAATGTCCATCTTTTTTAAAAGCCCCACTAAAGTATGTTTATCACTAAAACAAATTTGAAGGTTATTTCTTTTTTAACTTTGATTAATCAATAGGCAAAGGTAAACGACCACTATAAACATTAATTGGCATCACAGAGAAATAATTTTGACAATATTCTGGCTGGTAGCATCATAAGGACCATGCCAGTGGCCAAGTGGCAACATGCATATATACACATCATGTATAATTTCTTGCAGGAATAAACGATTTTGGATTTCAAACGTTTAGATTAATCACAGGTAGAATGTTGTTAAGGTCAATTGCTGGAAACAAAAAGATAAAACTAAGAATCTCCTATAAGGTGATTTATAAATTGAGATGAATCATGTGAACAGGAAAGAAAAGTAGTTCAAGAAGCAGTGAGATCCATTAGGAACTCAACTTCTTTTCTTGTCCTTTTGGAAATCGGTTTCCTTTGTGTAACTTCAAATGTGCTTAAACTATGAGCTAGTGCTGACTGTTGTTGGGCTTTCTGCTATGGACAATAGAGAAAAAGGAGAAGCCTGGTTCAGTGTAAAGCTGAGGGCTGCCCTTAGAGATGCTGCACTGCTAACCCAACAGAAATGTCTGCAAAGGTGTAACTAGCTGGTATCTGTGCTGTCCAGCGTGAGAGCAATTGGTCACATAGGTAATCAGGTACCTGGAATGTGACTTGAAATGTTACTATATAAAACAAAAAGCCAAGGGTGGTGATGGCACACACTTTTATCCCTGACCTCAGGAGGCAGAGGCAGATGGGTCTCTGAATTCAAGGCCAGCCTGGTCTATGGAGTGAGTTCCAAGATAGTCAGGGCTACACAGAGAGACCCTATCTTGAAAATAAATAAATAAATAAATAATCTACATTTTTTATCAATTTCTATTTAAAGACATGGCTAGTGACGTGATTCCATAATAAATTAAGAAAAAAAACAAAGTCTAAAAACCTATGCCTCTTCCACAGAACCATCTGGTCCAGAACAGTATGTCAAAGGTTCAGTAAATATACTTTCTAGTATAACTCTCCAAAATAAAATCTAGTACAGAAAAGAAGTAGTTATTTCAAAGATAACTTTAAAATATGGGCCTAAATCAACGTTAATACTCTATTACTAATGGAAAGCTATTTTGGATGCCACAGAGATCTTTTTACTGAATAAACAATCATGAGCCAAGACAAAATTTGTCACCTGGTCAGACAGTGTAAGTGGTGAAGAATATCCAATCCTACAGCCGTAGGTAAAGCAAGATATCTCTGCTGTCAGTTCCAGCACATGAGCCAAAGGTAAGTAGCCAATATATGTGTCCTTTGGTCTAAAACAAAATAAAGGAGAAACATGTGAACCACTCTTGCAAAGGCATTTTAAGCAAAGAACTTAATCATCATCTCTGTAGTTCCAATAAAGTTGAACGAGCATCTCTTACCCTAGTCCAGGTATACGTTCACACTGGCCTGTCATCCCAGCAATCAAATTGCTATGATGCATCATCACTCCCTTGGGGCGGCCGGTAGAACCACTGGTGTACATGACAATGGCCATGTCTGAAGGAGTTGGTCTACTCGGAGGAATGCTCGCTAAATAAAGGAGCAAATTTTCTTCAGTACCACATTGAATTACTTACTTGACAAGAAGATGATTTTCATTTTACATGATTATACAAATTTCAAAACCAGTTGGTTGAAATAAAAGATTTTGAACTCAATCCAGCCTATTTTCAAGCCCACCTGACTAAGCCTCTTCACAGTGTTATGTACAGAAGTGGGGAGGATTTCTAAGGTTTTGACAACTGGAAAGGATAGAAAGCATCCTGTGTAGATTCCTTTGCAATAAATAATGGTTCAGGTCAGGCATGGTAGCACATACCTTTGATCCCAGAACTTGGGAGGCAGAGCCATGTGGATCTCTGAGTTTGAGGCCAGCCTGGTCTACAGAGCGAGTTCCAGGACAGCCAGGGCTACACAGAAAAACCCTGTCTGAGGGTGGGGGAAAGCAAGGCATATATATCACTGAAACGACCAAACTCAAAGTTACATACTTAAACAGGCTATATCAAATGCTCCTTTAGTGTTCATAGTCCTTGGTAGGATCCAAGAAGGAAAAGAATTCACCTGAGGATCAACTGAAGGAGCAGACCCAACACACAGTATGACATTTCTCATCTTTGCCTATTTTTTAATAAACATGCAAAATGTGCCCTTGTAATAATATTTACCTACTCAGGTAAACTCTCACTGCAATACTATCATAATCCATATATAATATCTACTATGACACATGATAATGACTCTTGACTCAGGTACAAAAATATATGGATCCTGTTTATCCTGGAAACAAATGCATGTCAGTGATTCGTGTCAGTAGTAAATCAAAATTGTGAAGATTGATACATATTTTCTAGGATTTTGTGTCAAATGTTTTGGTGAATCATCAGAACTGGCAGTGATAGATCCCAAGGATCCCAACTTCCCAGGCAAGCATGCCCCAGTCTTACAGTATCAACCTGCTAATAACAGGCAATTTTCCATGGCTTTCTGTGCATCAAGCCAAGAGATACTGGTTTGCTCTAGATTGTCTTTGCAAAGGATGCACAGTGAGACGTATATTCTCCAATGTGAATAATAGGCATGCTTACTGCCCAGAACAGTAAAAAGAATAAAATATTTGGTCTCTGGGCTTCTCTTCTATGATATGAATGCTAACATGATACTCTCAGATTTTTGGCTACTTTGTGGGTTCTTTTTTTCGTCTACCCTTTCAACCCACTAACACTAGATGGGGGGGAGGATAAAGGGGAAAGGGGTGTCATTATTGCTAGACTACTTGCTGATGATTAGGGGCACTGAGTTCCTTGGAGCAAGTTCGATCTTCCCCATCAGGATATCTAATTTCTTCTTGTTGTTGTTTCTTTAATGCACAGAACTGCTTAATAATCCACAACCAACAGCAACCAACACCCCCACAACCCAAAAACAACAACTCTCTCAGGGTCCTAGCATTTATATATCATCTGACGAGTCTCCAGAATTACAAATGTCATGCATGAACAGAAACTATGATCAGCTGGCAAAACCACAAACCTGCTAGAGCACAAGGCAAATCGTCGTCAACTGCTGTGAAAAACCTCAAACAGCCTCAATACCCCACTCCTGGGTTTAAAATGAAAACACATTCTTATAACGAATATATCTGTGTTCAAAAAAAAATTACCACTACAATTCAGACCATTGTTTAGAAGATAACAATCTGCCTCATCTCTAAATTCTTCAAGAAATTCAGGGAGGATTGCCTTCTTTAGGAAAAGAAAAAAGAAATTTTCTGTCATATGCAGTGCAGTCTTGATTACTTTTAAATCAAACAGCTCCAGCATTTTTACTCATGTAACTTTTTATTAATCTGCTAAAATAACAAATATGAATCCACGAGGAAATTAATTTCAACTGCTTTACTTACAGTTTTCTGGCTTGGCTCCCAGCTCCTCTACTGATTGCATGCTGTGAATCTCAAGCCCCTCAGGGTACTCCGCTCTATTGATAGTTTTATTATCCACATAAATGATATGTTTAACACAATTGATATCTAATAATGCCGCCTGTTGAACAGAAATAAAAGCCAGCTATTCAGTTTTGTCACACTATAAAAATTAGTATTAACTGAAAGGACTGGAAAATGTTTACTAAGTAAATTTCATTGCCAATGGTAATTACAGACAAATTCAGGATGCTCTAGTATTGTAAACATAAATAAATATTAAATAAACCATCCATATCTTGAGGATGAAAACTACTAAAACCAAAACAATTAAAAATAATAGCAACCATGATAAGATGCTAATAAACAGGCAATATAAAAATATGTAAAACTAGATAACAAACATTTTAAATGGAGCAGGGAAGGAATACAGGCATATTTTTCTTACTAGTATATTTTTTCTTTCTGTTTCTTATGATTCTAATCATAGGCCTATCTCTTAATAACTTAATAATGTTACTTGTCACAAAAATGTACTTAGGAAGCCTCTTGGTAACTGCAAAGCAAAAACCAATGATAGACAGACAAAAATAAAAAGCAACAGATCAAAATACATCATTACAGCAAACCACTTAATCATACATGAGACTATAAGCGAGGTAGATAAAAGGCCTCAACAAAACTAGAAAACAAGTCACAAAATTGGTTGCAGTGAAACCCTACATTCCAAATAGCTAACTGGAATGTACATAGATTAAAAGGAAAAAACAGAATGACTGAATGGATTACAATTACCTAACTATAGACAATCAACTTGTTACATTTCTAGAGGTATACCTATACTAAGTATCAGGGAAAATAGACTTGAAATCAAAAGTAGTAAAAGGAAACAAAGAAAGTCACTCATTATACAATGATAAAAGGACTGGGGTCAGCAAAATGACTCTGAGGGTAAAGGTGCTTCCCTCTAAGCCTGGTGACCTGAGTTAGATCTCCAGATCCTACATGGAAGGGAAGAATCAACTCCCTCAAATTGTTCCCTGACTTCTGTATTTACATGGTGGCATGTGGGTGTGTGTGTCCCACCTCAATAAACAAACAAACTAAAGGGATAAGCTGTACAAAAGAATATCTTAATATATATGTACCAAATATATGAGTACCCAAATACTTTATGAAACCAGCATTCAGAAAGACAGTGATGGATTTCAATATAGGGACAACCTAAAACCCCACTTTGAACAATGGCGACATGACCCATACATGAAGTCAGTAACAACAAAATCCAGAATTTAAATTGTACCCCTAAAACAAATGATTTTCTTCTTAAAATATTTTTAAATCAGTGTATAATGTTTCATAATATGACATTTTGAACAAAATGTGGTTTTGTGGTTCTCTCTTTCCTGTATCTCCCCCAGATACTGCGAACCTGCTTCACACTTCTTACCAATATATGGAATGCACTTCATGATAGACAACTGCATAGGACATGAACAAGTTCCAATAAGCTTTTAAAGTTAAAATCATGCCAATTATCTATTCTGACCACAGTACAATAAAACTAGAAAACAATGAACTTAATAAACTACACAAATATATGAACATTAAACAACCCAAACAATGGATCAAAGATAAAACCAAAAAAGAAATTTTAAAAAAAAATTTCCTGAAACAAATGAAAGTGGAGACACAAGATATTAAAATATATAGGATACAACAAAAGTAGTATCAAAGCTGAGGTTTATAGTATTCAAAGTGTATATCTTAAGAAAGCAGACTTCAATAAACCATCATTGTATCTCAAAAACCTAAAAAAAAAAAAATCAACAACAGATCAAAAAGAAAACTAAAGCAGAAGAAAAGACATAGCAAAGAACAGAGCCAAGTGAAACAGACATCAATACAAAAGATGAAGGAGACCAAGAAGAACTAGTTCTTCAGAAGATAAACAGGGCCTGGGGAGATGGCCGAGTCTGGGAAAATGTTTCAGAGTAGTGAAGTGGAACAGGTTTTTTTTCCATTGTTTTTGTTTTGTTCTTGAATAAACTCCAAAAGCATAGAAAACAGAAGCAAAGGCAGACAAGACAAGTAGCATTTTGGGAAACTAAAAAGTTCTGAACAGTAAAGGTTACAATCATCAGAACAGGAAGAACCTACGAGACAGGACAAAAATACTGCAAAGCCTACACGTGACATGATACATATCCAGAGACTCAGCAAGAAAAAGTCAAAGAACCCAATGAAAATGGGCAATAGATATACATGAGAGATTCTGTCTCTCAAAAGGAAACAGAAATGAGCAATGCCTAAATGAAAAAATCCCAGCATCATCAATAATCAGGGAAATATAAGTGAAAACCACATGAAATTTCACCTAACTCCCCAGAGCATGACTATAAACAAACAGGCAAAAGGCACTAGTCTATGGAGCAAGGGGAATCTTTGCACCACACTGTTTATGAAAATCTCCATCAATATAATCATACAAAAACAGTACTGAAGAACCTCCAAAACTTTAAAACAGAATTACTGTATAACCACAACAATCTTAATATTAGAAATCCTGCCGGGCGGTGGTGGCGCACACCTTTAATCCCAGCACTTGGGAGGCAGAGGCAGGAGGATTTCTGAGTTCGAGGTCAGCCTGGTCTACAAAGTGAGTTCCAGGACAGCCAGGGCTACACAGAGAAACCCTGTCTCGAAAAACCAAAAAGAAAAAAGAAAAGAAATCCTGAAGGTATGAAATCATTATGTCAATGACATTTATTCTCTCATGTTCAATACTGTACTATTCACAATAGCCAAGGAATGGATACAAGCTATGAACTGATAAATGAATAGAGAAGATGTGTTACATATACATTGGAATACTATTCAACCATAAAATGGAGAACCTAACATTTGCAACAGTTTGGGTGCACCTAAAGGTCATTACTGTAAGTGAAACAAGCCAGGCACAGAAAGATAAATAGCACATACTCTCATTCATGAGAAATGTAAGAAAACCTTGTGAAATTGAAGTTGAGGGTAGAACTGTAGCTACCAGGAGGATTGGGAGGACAGGGAAACTGACTCATGGATTCTAAGTTACAGCTGGATATAGAGCAAAAAGATATGGGATTACTGCATGGGAGGATGGCTATATTGATAATGTACCATGTATTTATTTCAAAAAAAGCCTAAAAGTGAGTATACTCAATGTTTTCATCATAAAGAAATAAAAGTGTTTATGGAAACATGTTTTAAGCTGATTTGAACATAACACAGTATAAACATACATTGAAATAGCACATGGTAACACATATATACACATACATTTTTTACAAATTGGTTGAAAATTAAAAATACATTTAAGATAATCAAGTTTCATATTTACCTTCAGTTTGCTTTCCAGAAGTTCAACACTAGTAATCAGATATGAAGCCTCAGATTCATTTAATCCGTGAACTACAGCTTCTTTCCCAAGTGTGGCATATAAAGTCACAACTACATAATAAAAAGTAAACATGAAAACTGTATTCTTAAAACTTTTGAAGATAGGTTATTCAAGGCAGGCCTTACAAACCCAAAAGCACTTGATAATTTGAGTTGATTTCATAGCAACTTGGCCATACAAATTCCCAGGAATGAAACTGGGAAGAGTTGTGTCAGAGTACAGCCCAGCAATGACTTGTCAGTGGCACATACTTTCATTGGTCATTGTTCTTACTCCTTCCAAGATGTCCCCCCCCCCCCATGGGTTCAATTTCTAATGCCATTGATGATCACCATACCTTACCTAGCAAGACTGGAAGATGCATTCCAGAGGACTCACCAGACAACAGCATACACTAACAGTAAAATCAGTTGGAACTGAGTGACATCTGCTAAACTTAGAGCAGATGTGCAGATTCAACTTTCTTCTGCTACCTAGAAATAGCCCATGCATCAGTAACAGGCACTTTTCTTATTGCTTGGCAAAGGTGGCTGATGAGGACCTATGGAAACATTTTTTGTAGCATCTATCTTTGTTCGAAAGAAAAGATGATGCTACACTTAACCTGTAGTACTTATTTCCTGAAACAACCAAATACTTAGGGTACAGCAAGGCATTTTTCTATGCTCAATTTTTAAAAATTAGTCCTTGAGGCTAAGAGACTTGCAGCTCTTGCAGAGAACAAGGGTTCAGGTACCAGCATCCATGTGGCTGCTTATATCCATCAGTAATTACAGTTCCAGGCTTCTGCTCGCCAAGCACACATGCGGTGCATTTACATAAATGCAGGCATATACTCATAGACACAAAAATTAAAATTGAAAAAGAAATCTCTAAAAAATCATTTCTGTAACAATGGAAAAAAAAAACAAAAGCTTGCCAACCAGAAACATGCATACCCAGTTTTTCTCCTGTGTCTCTAGTGCCAGTTGGTACGTCAAACAAGACAGTTCAACGTGCAAAAAAAATGAGCTACAATTTTGTAAGCAATCCCTTTTGTTGTACCATGTCCAGAAACCATACCTTCTACCTCTAAATTTTTAGGGTATAATTCATTTCTAACTAAAAAGTAAAATTCTGAATTATACCTAGTAATATCTCAGCTCCTAAACCAACTCTTAGATGTTGCTTTCCTTCTTACTTAATAGGACCTATTAGCTATATTTCTAATTTATTTATCATTATGTGTATTGGACTTCACTTTCCAGGGATTCTTATTGCTTTTTTTTGCTGCTGTGTATGCAGAAGAGTTAGCCCATGAGCTTCCAAGAATTCTCATGTCTCCATTTCCCACCTTGCCTAAGGAGAGCTGAAAGTACTGACATATATATGCTGTCACATCCAGCTTTATGGGCGTTCTTAGAGATTTGAACTCAGGTCCTTGTGCTTGCATAGCACATGCTTTACCCACCAAGCCATCTTCCTAGACACTAGCCATGTTTTATGGACATAATCATAAAGAAAAATACCTACGGAACACCGTGTGTGTGTGTGTGTGTGTGTGTGTGTGTGTGTGTGTGTGTTCAATGCTAAGGAACAAATCCATGATCTTGAGTATGCTATGAAAATGCTTTACTTTTCAAACTCAGCTCACTTTTAAACAGAAGCATCTCAGAACACACTGTGCATATCAGCAAAATGCTCCCTCCCCCCCCCACCCCGCAAAAAGCACAAGGCACAACTTACGTGGAAAGTTGTACTTAAAGCAGGTCTGTGCTGCAATCATCCACTCTGCCCTGGTCTCACAGAAAATGGCAATGGTGTTCTTTGGTTTGAGTCCCAATGCAGCGAGGCCACTTCCAAAGTTATTCACTCTGCAGTTCACTTCAAGATAGTTTATCCATTTATAATTCCCGAGAATGAGCTGTGAAGAGTGAGACGTTTTCCACGATCAGAATACTTACTCAAATAAGCAATTAAAATACTATTCAAAACATAGAACTCTCAAAAATTCCATGATGTGAATGCTCAGAAGCTGTGAGACCTCTGAGATTCTATTACCAAGCACCCAGATATCAGTGCCAGCATTCTTAAAATGCACTTGATTTAAACTATACCTTTGTCGTTAAAACAAATAAAAAGGACAGAAATACTTTACCTTCTTAAAAACCTTTCCATTTGGCTGCATTTCATTTTCTTCACTTAGGATCTCCCGGGTCCCAAGGCTGTCCTTCTTCCCAAACTTGGCTACAGCGTGGTCAAATAATTTATCCAGAGTATCTGCTCCAGGGATGTCTATGACAGCTAGTGAGTCGAAGTGTGTGACAGAGCGATATGGACTTCCGGGTTTGTCTGAAGTGGGCTTAGCTTTTATTCTCTTTGCCATAGCGTTTTTCTTCTTGGCATTGGTAAGAAAATACCATGGAATAAATATAAGGGCACTGTATATTGTTATTAACAAGTGGACAGGCAGCAATATAATGGTGAGCACATTTAGCTTAAGTTTCATAGTGGAAAGGCTTCTAATATGGTGTTTATTTGCTGTTATTCTTTGGCTTCTTAAAGCCTTAGGTTTCTGGAGAAGGCAATAATGGAAGCAGCAGTAAGAGTAGCAGTATAGCCAAGGTAACTCAATTTTAGTGATATAGAGAAAAGTTAGTAATCTCTGGAAGCTGATAATAAAGTACACCTGTTGATAAAGACAACGAACCAGGCAGAGAATAGGAAAAAACAAAAAAAACAAAAACAAGAGTATTAGCAAGTTGATAGCACAATTAATTAAAATACTCAGACCTTTTATTAGTTTCTATAATTGATTCAATAAGAAAAGATGAAGTAACTGGCATGAAATGCGAACATTTGAAAGTTGTCACTATTGACATCAACATTGTTTAGTGCAAGAAGTTCTGAATTTCATTTTTCTTCTGGGTCGAGTTATAAAAGTGCTCTGTATTCTTCTCTACATCAGGCCTGAATAGCAATTTCATGCTCTCATCAGTGTATGAGGATGCAAAGAACACTCCAGCAATATTATCCCTACTTGTTGAGATCAAATTCTAAAATAATACTGATCACTATCTTCTCTAAATGGGAACAATACAATTATAGTTCTTTCTTAGCGACCATATGTGCTCAAAAAATGTACCAGCTGCCTGGGAAGAGTGCAGATCTGAAACAGTGTTAAATCCTAGCCCTGGCCTACTGTAATATATATATATATATATATATATATATATATATATATATATATATATGTATGTAATATATATATATAAAATGATTAAAAGCATACAATCAATTTACAGCCAAAGATTGTCAGTGACTTGTTCTCCCTATCTGTTACCTTTTTGCCTAGTTTTCATCTGTAAACAAGCAACAACTTTCCAGCCAGACCTTCACTAGACAGCTATTTTAAAAACTCCTCTTACAATAAATACTCCTAATACACTGTTGTGTCATATTTTTTCATGTTTATTTTCCGTGTCTCCATTAGAATATAAGCTTCATGGGGGGGGGGGGCTGCTGCTGAAACCTCACCAACCAGAACAGCACCTCTATTTAATAATGTATTGATGATCATATGCAGAACTGGTCTGAATTAGACACTGACAGTATGCATAAACAAAATAATCTGAATATACTTAACTTGTAAGAAAAATTATTGTGTCAAAGTTCTAGGAAACACAGTACTCTTAAAAGTCTTGGTAATTAAAATGACTCTTAGAAAAGTGTTCTGCCTTTCCTATATGAAAAGTATACTTCACCCCGGTATTATTTGGGTGCAAACTGAGTTGTGTTTCCTTGAAGTCAGTTGATGAATGGACTTCTGCTTCAAGATAGCATCCACCAACGGGACAGTTAATTGTGCTTTTGAAGTTTTGCAATTTGAGGTGGGAATCCTCTTCATAGTTATTGAGAAGCCCTTTAATGTGGTATCTTTACAGATATAAGAAACTCAGAGACTATAAGTACAAAGCTTGCCAAAGCACAGCTGAGAAACAATTTGGACTCTAGGTTTATTAACATGCAAGTCTGTATGCTGTATCTCTATCGTCTGCTCATACTGGTATGAGTGACAAACCTTTTTGAGCATTGATTTGTCCTTCATCCAAAGGCATTGTATAAGGCACAAAAAACAGCCCTTTATATACCTAGCAAATTCCAGAAGGTTTAGGGAAGAATCAAATACATTTTTATTTGCTTTTGTTTTTATGCCAAATTTAATCACTTCATTCCAGTTACTTCAAAAACCCGAGACAGGTTAAATGCAAAAAGCATTAGCCATACATTCAGCTCCAAGGCCCAAAGTAAACACTCCATACTGATTAAGGTCTGAATTTAAAAGAAGAGATTTCTCCACCAGAAGCATGTCACACAATACCGACTTATGATGATTAATGCCGATACTTTTTTTAAAAAGTTTTAGAAAATGAACCAAACCAAGCAAGGATCAATGCATCTGCCACCACAGTAT
This sequence comes from Tokudaia tokunoshimensis, assembly GCA_036184795.1. Taxonomy (NCBI): domain Eukaryota; kingdom Metazoa; phylum Chordata; class Mammalia; order Rodentia; family Muridae; genus Tokudaia; species Tokudaia tokunoshimensis. The sequence continues at coordinate 95,053,960 of BTHU01000023.1, forward strand.
AAAAAAAAACAAAAAACAAAACAAAACAAAAAACTTAGCATCGTGGATCTTTACACTAAAGCAGCAGTTCTCAACCTGCGTGTCAAAACTGCATTGGGAGTTAAACAATCTTTTCATAGGGGTTGCCTAAGACCATAGGAAAACACTGATACTTATATTTTGATTCATAACAGTAGCAAAATTATAATTATGAAGTAGCAACAAAAACAATTTTACAGTTGGGGGTCACCACGACATGAGGAACTGTATTAAAGGGTCACAGCATTAGGAAGGTTGAGAACCACTGGGCTAAAGTTTTATAAAATTGTTAAATAAGTCAATCTGAAAATCAACAGTCAACTGTACAAATACTATTTTACTCACATTTTCAAGTCACATATTATCAGTTAAATTAAACATCAACTAAAGAAAACTGCCCACAATTGCTTCTATCAAACACTAAATCATGTTAAACAGACTTAACATTAAACACAGATTAAACAGATAAGAGTGCCTGCTATACTTTAAAAGATCATATTTCTACATAGATGTTGCATCACCAAGATTTTTATAAAAGGGTGGAGTCCTTTATAAAAAATATTTCACACACTATTACATTCTGACTTTGAAACATGAAAATGTTCACATAGTACGTTATAGAATGAATACCTACCTATATTTGGCAAATAACATGAGATTTTAAGGAGATGCATTACAATCTAATTTGCTCCACAGCTTAACATTAAAACTTAGAAAATAGTTAATATTTTAAGGCAATAAATGAATTGAGATTAGCCAGCAAGATCTCTTTCTATCAGATAATCTGCAGCAGCAAATCATTCCATGAAAAAATTATCTATCTATCTATCTATCTATCTACCTACCTACCTACCTACCTACCTACCTACCTATCTATCTATCTATCTATCTATCTATCTATCTATCTATCTCAGACTCCCTGGCCAGTCTCACCAATCTCAAATTGTTACCCTGAAAACAATGATCATTTTAACCAACACAAAATAATTTTTATCGAATTTGAAACTCTGTTATTAAAACAGAAGAAAAAACAAATTCAAACCTTGGAGAATGGCTGTGTACACAAGCACACACACTGCCCTTTACCAACATATACAAATAACTAGTTATTGTTTTGCTTTAAAGTACTCTATGATAACAACTGATCTTTAAGTGCATCCCTCACAAGATCACCCAAACCTATTTACTTCATCACCTGGAGAGGCATTAACTCCTGACGTCGCCATCCTGCCAGTCTCTTCCCAGCTTTTCCCAGGAAAGAAAGCACCCCAGCAGCCATGGTGAAGTGGCTCATGCTCCAGTGTCAGCTCCCTCCCTCCCATAATGCCTTAAAAAGATTCCCAGCAGGCATCAGATGTTTCATCTAGGTCACAGGTTGGTATAATCGGGATCCTATCTCTGTATGTTGAAACGTGGACTTAGGAGCCAATGATACTGCTCAATTTTAAATTGATTTTTAAATACGTATTGTACCGGCTGGTTTTGCGTGTCAACTTGACACAGGCTGGAGTTATCACAGAGAAAAGAGCTTCAGTTAAGGAAATGCCTCCATGAGATCCAGCTGTGGGGCATTTTCTCAATTAGTGATCAAGGGGGGAGGGTCCCTTGTGGGTGGTGCCATCCCTGGGCTGGTAGTCTTGGGTTCTATAAGAGAGCAGGCTGAGCAAGCCAGGGGAAGCAAGCCAGTAAGAAACATCCCTCCATGGCCTCTGCATCAGCTCCTGCTTCCTGACCTGCTTGAGTTCCAGTCCTGACTTCCTTTGGTGATGAACAGTAATGTGGAAGTGTAAGCTCAATAAACCTTTTCCTCCCCAACTTGTTTCTTGGTCATGATGTTTTGTATAGGAATAGAAATCCTGACTAAGACATGTATATTTCTTCAGTTGTAATTTAAGACATAGTTAAGGAACATGGAGGAGAAATATACTAGAAGGTGATACCTACTGGCAAAGCGTGATATTACAATCCAAGTTCATTAGCCAGAAAAACTTCATGGCCAGGCAGTGAGAGTAAAGGAGAAAAGGAAACAGGGTAAAAGAAAGAATCCCTAAAGGCCACTTTTACTTTCACAATTCATTACAAGTGCTTTGGACATTAAAAATAATACTGAATTCTTGACTGAAAAAAAGAAATCATACAAAGTCACATACACAAAAACCATGGGAAAACTCTTAAAAGTTAGCATGTCTACACTAACGTCAGAGCTACATTCTACTCAGTTCTTGCTTCTTACATTCATGTTGTCTACCTGGCCCACATCTCACTAAGGTGAGTAAAGGCACTAAGGAAATTGTTTTTATTTTGAAACCTATTCTGAGATAGCTGGAGCAAAGTTGTGACAAATGATGGACAGCCTCTAAAGTGCTACAGGGCAGTGTCTGAAAAACGTCTGAACATAACTGGTCAGGAGTTCTACCAAATTGCTGACAATTCCTACTCTTCACCTTGAGAGTATTTCTGCCCAAGCCTAGATCAAATGCTGTGTCAGTTGCTTTAAGTGTGTACCTGTGTGCTTAGATAGGGGTACAACGTGAAAAAGAAGGTAGTCCTCTCTGGAGAGATAACTACAGAGGTTTGATATACTGACACCCTCCACACCAACCCTACCACCACCAATGGCAGCAAACTCTTTTCCAAAGGAAATGCTAAGCTTACTGATACTTTGTCAACCAAGCAGTAGCACAGAACCTTAGGAAACAGATAGCTAATTCTGGCCTCCTCTGTGGCCATGTTTAAGATTCTTCAAATGCAAACTAACGAGTGACCATTGATTTAGACACATAAGAACATTCAACCTTCTGGATTTCTTCAGGCTCAGAAATCAGTCAATAGCATGGAAGAACTACTTCATCTTCTGTTTCAAGTTCATGACTTATGAACAATAAAACCAATTCTCAAAAGACCAGAAATACTAGACAGGCAACATCAGAGCTGCTCAGCTGTCAAGTCAGAAACAAATGAGCCTGTCATTTCTCATCTATAAAATTGGTAAGTTGGATTCAGATTTCAACACATCAAAGTCTAGTTTTGCTTTTAAAGATAAGGTAATGAATGACACAGAGTTCTTGTGTTGCCAGGTGTGAGTGTTAAAAATACCCCTACCACTTACTATGACCATCATTTTATAAAGTAAATGCTTGCCTCTTCGAATTGCAACCAGTATAGCCTTTACATTAAAGATGGCTAGCATTAAATAGAGAATTCATACCTACTGTTCCTTTTTGCCGTTTCCGAGTGGACTAGTAAAAACTGCCCCACTGGGTTAACACTGGCCTAAAATTACCACTGAACTAGGTTATTTTCAAGTTCTAAGTCTCAAATAGTATGAACTCAAGTGCTCTGTAGCATCTGACTCTCTGAATCATGGTTCAGAAATAGGTACCTTAGTGAAAGACAATGCTGATATTTAAAATGTATGCACATCGGATAAATATTTACATCATTTTGACAAATAACCACTAATGTACAATAAGCTTCAGTTTCTGAGATGTGCATAAAGGACATCAGCAACTGTGTGCTTTCTATCCAGCCCATTTTACAGACAAGAAAGCCATCCAAGCTGCCAAATAGAGCTTGGCCACCTCAGTACTCAAAATTGAAACTCTGATGTGTAACTCCATTTTGGAATATGACTCAAAGAAAGGATTTAATTACTGTTCCCAGTCTACTGATCCCCTTGAGTGACATATAGGTGAAACATATATTTTCCCATTTTCTTTCCCCAATATTGCCTTTTTAGTATTATAGATATTGGTAAGTTCTTCCCTTAATAGCCTCAAAATGTGGATACAATTATACATTTTAAGTCCTAAAGAACACATACTTACAGATTTCTTCTTTCACTTTTAAGAACAGGTGTAACTCCGGTGATCTGACTCTGCAGTGAGAGACAACATTTATTAGTACAGTGACATGGGACATGGATCTTTGCAAAAGAAAACCAGGTGATAGTTCACATTTTCTGTGCCCCTTAGCTCAAGATAAGCCAGTTACCATGGGCAAAATAACAAACTACTAAGATGAGTACCTGATTCAAGGTACTGGAGTTCAAGCAAGAGGGATTCTGAATGCTTATGAGGCCACGTCAAGCAAACAAGACAAGGTTTGTGACCCCAGTTACTTCAAAAATGTAGAACTGCTCTTGAAAACTGTGTGATCCTCCTAGGTGTAGCTGATAGAAGTGAGCCAACTTCAGCTGTTGTTATTCATGTGTCTCTATGGAAAAACACATTTTGCCTTGTGACTGAACACCTTACTCATGTGAATCTTAACTCTCAGAGTAAAAATTGTCTGATGTTCTGAATAAAGTTAGCTATTGCGTGAGACTTAGCCTCCCTCATTTTTAAACCCTGCTCTCCCAGGTTTGCCCAACTATAGTGGGGCAAGTAGAGCAGCAACACCTAGCACCAAATAGGAAAATAAAGAATGTAATGAAAATAGAGAAAAGGAAAGCAAATCACATTTTCTAATCTAGCCAACCAGAGTTTCCTGCACAAGAGAACTAATCCAGAACTCTCCCAGAGTTCCCCTACAAAACAGCACTCTCTTCTCAGTCATTCTAGTCAAATAAATTAAGAAGTAATTTAATACAGGAAACCTAAATAGGGCATTAGAAGCAGGTCCAATGGACAGTTGATGAGAAACAGAGACAATTCTGCTAGAATTAAAGGGCAAATCTTACTCAGAATTTTTCATGAATATACAAGTGTTTTTAAATAAGGAAGTTGAAATAACTTAGCTTAGCAAAATGTTCACACACTGAAAGCACATAATATGGTTTGTTTCTACTGAATAATAGCCTAGTAATATGGAAAAAAGTGTCAAATGTTTACAATTATGCAAGAAAAAGAACTGAGAAATTCTAATTCACCAAATATAAGGGAAAAAAACCACATCAATAAAACTAACAAGTGCTGTTGAACTTCAGATAACCTCATACTTGGAAAGAGACTTAAAAATCAAATCATTACAGTGTTTGGTTTGGGCCCTCTCTGTAAGCAAATCAGTCTGTTAAACCAATAATTTAAAAACATTCTTTGAATAGTCAAGTAAATACTAAACACATGATAGCATCTATTGAACATGGTCCAGGGTTGAGCTGGTCTTCTGTATTTAATATCTAACACATCAATGTTAGGTTGAAAATAAGATGTTTCGGAAATGAGTGGAAAAATATTAGGGAAATCAGCACATTGCTCTCAAACACAAGCCAGGCCAATTCAAAAAAATTCCTAAACAGTAGCGTTGTTTTATACATCTTATTAAGGAAATAGATAATCCTGTATTGATAAGTACTTGTGAATTAAAAAAAAGAATCTCCTACCATGAAATACAGCCTAAAACTTTAAAATATCATTGTCTAAAACAATTACGGTCCCTGTTATACATACATGTTAGAGTTCTACATATTCACAACATTTATACCAAAATATTAAGTCTAGCTGTTTTAATATTTGTATGCTTATCATATTTTCATGCAAATTCAGTATCTTCCAATTTTTCCATAAAATAAGAAATATATAGTTGGGAGCTGGACAGAAGGCCCAGTGATGGCTAAAAGTTCTTACTGCTCTTGCTGAGCTCAGTTCCCAGCACCCATATTGGGTGGCTTACAACCACAATTGTAGGGTCTAACAATGTTCTCTTCTGGACTCCATGGCCACTGCCCATACCCACAAATCGGGAACTGCCAGAACCAACAGGGGAAAAAAATGAAAGTTGAATCTGGATACTGTATCTACTCAAACATGTATTGTTAAAATATATTAATATTTATTACAAATAGAAAAACAAAAGCCAGGTATGGTTGCATACACCTTAAGGAGGAGGTGGAAGGTACAGGACAAGCCAAGTTTACATGGCAAGTTCCAAGTCAGCCAGGGCTACATAGTGAGACCCTGTCTCAAGCAAACAAAACAATATATAGATGTAATATTTTGTTACGTTAATAAGCAAAAGTATCTACTGGTATTATGTCTCAAAAAACCATTAACTATCTGAAAAAACCATTAAAATTCTGGTCCTTGGAAGTTCTCGTTTTAGAGACTTTAATTCATGCCCTACCCAGAATTGTGTCCCAAAGCTGCCTTTTACTAGGAATACCTTCACTGACACAGGCTAAAATGCCTACTCCTCTTTGAACTCCTAAAGCTCTCCAAATAGTCCTTAAGTTGTCCTGTGTTATGATCTAAAGAGCAAGGACTAGGTCCTATTACCTCTGTATCCCACCGTCTTGTAAATAGCATCAATTATTTATTTTCTCTTTACAGTTCACATCATCCTTCATTTGTTTTAAACTATTTTTTTAGGCTTGATACTTTTTACATTCTTTTCAGCAGACATTTTGAAAACGTACTTAAGACAAAAGCTTATTGCTATATTTTAGAAAGACGAGAATTCATTTTAGCTAAACAAAATCTTTAGATCTTTATTTAGTGCTGACTCACAAATTCTATTTTTCATGCTAAAACTATATATGGATTGCATATCATAACAGCAATAAATATTTTCGTTGCATGGTTAAATCTGCAGTATACTAATGAAATTTATATTTATCAACTTTGAAGTCATATTTACTTACATACTAGAACCATAACTTTATCTAAGCTCTACTGACAGTCTAGTTTTAATGCCAAAAGAAACTCAACCCAGCTATAAGTCTATTATTACCTATTATTTTACATAACTTCTCCCTCAGGTAATTAGTACACAGCAAGCTACAGCTTTATTAAGTGTCTAAATTACAAGGTGAGTTCCAGACTTCAACTGAGACAAATTGTGGACAAATTCCACTCCTTTTTAACAATGGTGGGGAATTCAGAAACCAAATAAGCAGTTATTTTAGGTATAGCCTTTCTGTGTAGCACAGGTTGGCCTCAGACTTGGCAATCCTAATGATCCAGTCTCCTCAGTGCTGCAATTACAGGCCACAAAACACCTGAAAAATAATACTAGAATAGAAAGAAGTAAACTCAGTTTAAAAGGGAACTCTTCTCATAGATACACTAGAGGGCATTATGCTAAGGCAAAGAAGTACCACAGACTCAAAAAAAGAGCCAAATTCATAGAAACAGAGGATAGAACAGTAGTTTACCAGGATCTGTGGGAAAAATAAGGTTGTAGCAGTCAAAGAACATCAAGTTTCAGTTATACAAGATAATTCTTAAAGGTCTATTCTGCAATATAGTGACTAGAGATAACAATACTGTCTTGTACACACTTAAAAATTTTCAGAGACAACTTCTGAGACGTATTCTTGTCAGCCATACACAAAGAATAAGATGAGAGGAAAAGTCAGATGGTGATGGATTGGTTTATTGTACAGGCTGTGGTGATGATTTTGTGGTGTAGACTCACTCATCTGTAAACTTATCAAGCTGTACACATTAAATATATTCAACATGGGCCAGGTATTGATGGCTCACGCCTTTAATCCCACCACTCAGGAGGCAAAGGCAGTTGAACCTCTGTGAGTTTGAGGCCAGCCTGATCTATAGAGCTAGTTCTAGGATGGCCAAGACTACACAAAGAAACCCTGTATTAAAACACACACACACACACACACACACACACGCACGCACACGCACACACACGCACACGCGCACACACACGCACACGCACACACACACACACACTAACACACACACCTCTCTCTATCTCTCTCTCTCTCTCTCTCTCTCTCTGAATCCAAATGATCACATGCAGCAATGACCATGCAAAACAAGTCTGCCCGTTTCTCCATCAGATGGCTTTTGAGCACACATTTCTTAAGATAGCTTACTTGAAGGAAGGAGCTTGACTTGTTCTGCTCCCAGTGGCAGATCCTGCTTGACTGTTTGGGAACAACCACTAGGTGGGAGAAGCCATTACATCACATCGACTCAAATATCCTAGACTTAAATATACTGCAGAACGCGGCAGGCACTGAACTAAGTTGCTGCCTGGCAAGGTGATTCAAGAAGTGTGCTAACCCCCATGGATGAGTCTAGATTTCCCAAGCTTTCATTTAAAATATTAAAAATCTAAATAATACTTCAAGGAAGTGCTTGTTACTTGCTGAGAAAATACTACAGTCATGTCTGTAGTATTTGTACACCACAAAATTTGTAAGATTTTTTTTTATCCAGAAGTTATAAAAAGTTAAAAAAAGTCACATAAAACATTTTAAATAGCTATGATCATAGAAATGACTAATATAATGAGCAATAAGTGATTAGAATTTTAGGAAAATATTTAAGACTTCCTCTGTAAACTATTTAATAAAAATATATCTTTAGAAACAAGGTCTCATAGCTTAAAATACAGCCTATTCCTGAAAGCACCACTGGGTCCTTAAAGTCTAGTATTTATTTGCATTATTACTGTGCATCTACTTCCAGTTCTGCTTGAACAATTTTTATTTGATAAAGCAGGTAAGATTAAATTATAGTTTCATCAAATATAGGGCCAACTAAAATAAATTGATGTCAAAGTCAGATAAAAAGGAGCTTTTTAAATATTACGTTAAAGAAGATAGAAATTGGCCAGGTGTGATGATACTTGCTTTAATCCCAGCACTCAAAGAGGCAGATCTCTACATTCAAGGCCGCCTGATCTGCATAGTGAGTTCCAGGACAGCCAGGGCTATAGAGAAACCCTGTCTCGAAAAACCAAAAAAAAAAAAAAAAAGTAAGGTATAAACTCGAACATGTTTTATAAAAAGAATTTGGCGATGTGTATTTAGAGGCCTTAACACACATTGTTATTAACTCATTTCATGACCTTACTCTAAGAATGTCTTTAGGGAATAATGAGGTGGAGATTCGCATATATACACACATTAAAAAAAAAAAGGCAAATACAGCCGTTGTGGTAGAGATACCAGGAAAATTAGTTAAGACTTCGAACAGAGGTTGGTAAAATAATGATGTGCTCATGGGATCAAACACTATACAATCACCAAATGCATCATGGCTACAGAATGGTGTTTATAGGTAACAGAAAAATCAAGGACAAGAGCAACTTCCTAAAATGCATCTAAACAACAGTTCAAAATGGAAATGTCCAGATTGTAGAATTTTAGGTGACTTTTTAAATTTTTATCCTTAAATTTTGTCCTAGATTTTTTTAACGCCTCCACAGAGAATATATTCCATGTCTCACTAATAAGGAAGACGTTCAGTTAATTCTAATTTATGCTGATATATTTCTCTGTGGTGACAAGTGACAATCAAAATATCCCCAAAGGTATTTGAACCAACTCAGGAGAATAAGTGATACTTAAAAAGAAGCCAAAAGCTGATTTATAAATATACTAATACAAATAGATTGAATACTTCCCTTTTTTTCTTTTTCGATTGTTTTTGGGGGGAGGGGGATGAGGGGTTCAAGATGGAGTATCTCCCTGTAGTTCTGACTATCCTGGAACTCAGCTCTGTAGATAAGGTTGGCCTCAAACTCAGAGATCTGGCTGTCTTTGCCTCCCGAGTGCTGGGATTAAAATTGTGCACTACCAGCACCCGATATTTCCATTTTTCAACCAGATTCAAAGTCAAGCAAACATATTTTTTCTTCTTATAACTATAACATTGCTTGTTAAGACTAAGCATCCTTGCTATTCCCTATATTAAAGTGAGACTAACAAAGGCATGATGTTGCTGCAGGTCAGTGGGAGAGTACTTACCTAGTAGGCCAAGTGCCTTATTTTCATCCCTCAGCACAAATACTAGCAAAAAAATATTACTGTCGTGATCCCACATGAGTCACCCCAGAAATACTTCAACTACCACTAAATAAATAGAGGGCATTAAAAAGCCAACAACTATGAAACGTTCCCCACACAAATGAAAGTGCTAATAATGTCTGTGGGATCCCACCACTCCATTTACCTTTCCTATTAAGAATACAAATAATAGAAGACAACTACATAATACTCAATAACCCTTTTAATGTCTGTGTGTAGAATACAGAGTATTGCTTTCTACACTGGTAATCAGAGGGGCCTTGGAAGGGATTTGAGTAGTGAACCCCTTTTTAGTACCCTCTTGTTTAATTTCTGGCCTCTGGAAACAAACATATGAAACTTTGGAGACTACCACTTTACCAAACAGTCTTGCTTTAGACATTGCAAGGAAATGTGATACCTTACAAATGTGTCCTGGCTGACTTCACAAAGTAGGACGCAGAAAAGGCTGAATCATTTCTCTCCCTCAAAGTTTTTCATTTCAAAATGTTTCGGGCAGCCATAAAGTATCATTAAGTAATCTCACTTCCTGAAAGGTCAAGGCGTCTATGAAAGTGTCCTGCAATAACCTCAACAGGGCCTAGCCGCAGGAAGTTCACCATCCTGACAACTGGGAAAGGAATACAAGTGCTGTGCACATGATTTTATTGCAATACACAACAGAGATTTACTCAAAACAATGTTTGCACATCCACATTAAAGGAAACTGCCTCACTGCTTATATATATCTGCACAGAAGCAACACTTGAGAAGTGAGATTCAAAAACAGGATTTCTCAAGAATAGACTAGAATCAGCGTGATCACATCCCCAAGTTTCCCAAGGTCTGTAACTGAGCTGCATGCCTCTCATCCTAGAGTAGAACCAAACTCCTTCTCTTGTTGAAAACAGTATTCTTAAGGTGTCTCTAGGTATGCCACATACAGAAAATACAGATGTATGGCCACAGTAACCAAAGCTAGCCTTCACTACACAAAACACACTTGCAGGTTCAAACTCCTCATTGAATCCACAGCCATTCGTGATCCCTAAGTAATGTGAGCACTAGCTATACAGCATTAAACTCACTGCGTCTTCTGTCTGTCATCCCGACTTCTTTCTCCTTCATACACGTGTGCACATAAGCTATAGCCCTCCAAAATCTACGCTTTTAGTTCTTGTACAACTGAGCATTTACAATCCAGCTGAAATCTAGAAGAATGCCTTATTGATTCCAAATTAAATTCTTCATCTTAAAAGTTTATATTTGCAGATGAAATAAAACAGATGCACTGGAAGAAATATCTCAATTTAGTTTTTATTTTTACATTCATGCAAATTTTAAAGGACAATAGTCCAAATATTGAAACTGAGTCCCAATTTAACTTTGAAAATCAAAAATATATATTGCCAAGTTAACGTCAGAAACCAAACAAAACTTCTACCTTTGCAAAAATATTACATCTTGGGGGGGGTTGGTAAAATATACATAACCAGTTATAATTTCCCATCTATAATTTTTTGGAAACCTTAGCAATGCATACCAAATAATGCTCGTTTGTCTACCATCCAATGACGAAAGACTAAAGCAAATCTGAATGTTTGTAAACTAATGCAGATCCTATAAATGCCCGCTGCTGGAACGGTAATAATCTGGGTCTCCAATGTAGCCTAACAGCATGCTAAGAAATGAGAGCAAAGAGCTCTCACTGGCTCGCGGGCACCAGTGCTTCACCCAAGCTTAAGGCTCCAAAATAACACCGCAGCCCAGATGAAAGGCAGCCTACACAGCAAACAGGGGTCAATATGCCACAACTAGACAGCCTATCTTCAATTGCTGGCTAGTCCACTTACTGGAGGCTGGTGACCTCTTAGATCCAGTTACCACAACTATAAAATGAGGAGAACACGGCTGGTGCCCACAGCTTTTGCCATAATGAACTTACATTGTCAAAAGCATGAACTTTTGGTCTTTCAGCTCCTTCCTAGCACATATTTTTTCTTCTGCCATGAACATTCTATTCTTCCCTTTTCTGGCTGCCTTTACGTCTTCATTTAAGCAGTACTGGTAGAAAGCCCTCTTTGACTGTCCATATATGTCACATGCATTTGACAATGGCCCTCAAAACACCCTTGAGTTCCGCCCTTCAACTTCTGCTTGTGTTTTCCTGCTTTGGTTCTCTCATTATTGAACTCGGAGGCCATGCTTGTCTTAATCACCACTGGGAGACACCATACGGGTACAGTGCAGGCTCCAAGCAGATGCTTAGTTAAGTATTCCTTGAATGAATATTGAATGACAATGGCAGACAACGGCAAGAGGAAATCGAGGAAGAATTCCTAAGCTACAGCTTTCATGCTAGGCTCAAGTATGAGCATCTTCACATATTTATACGAGTGTTTCTTCTTATACAGTGAGAAGCTTTCCATAAACATCAAAAGAAGTATCATATTCTTACCAAATACACAGTATGTGTGCCCTTTTGTGCAAAGAGCCATAACTTCATAAAGCAGAGCAAACAAGAATCCACTCAGTATGTTTACACTTATTAATATTGTGTCCCATATTCCAAAGTCTTTATTTAACTAGACTCTCAGAACCACATTATACAGCTAGTGTTCAGCCCCTCCCCACCCCCGTATCAGCTGAAACCCTCGAGTATTAGTGGCATGAGTGGGGAAAAAAAAACAGAAGTTGAAACCATGAACACAGAAGAAGAACATACAAGAAAACGTATTTGAAATGGTGGAAAATAATGAAGCAATAATAGCAGCGTGTCTATAAATTGCCACTAGGTGGCAGCACTGTCAGTAGCTACACAACACAGAAATGAATCAGGCTGTTTTTACAGAGCTTTAAGTTTGAAAGCTCCAGCCAATTTCTATATTCATAGGCAACACATTCAAAGTTCTCTAGCCATAGGTCTTAAGTTATGTTGTGTTTATCAGAGACTTGTGGAAGGTAAGTTTAGTTAACACTTTGGCCTAAAGATTTACGTTAGCACACGATTCTAAATGTGGAGATTCTCAGGGGAGAAAGAGGGATCAGAAAAACCTGGAAAGCATTTGCAAAATTCAGGGTGAACTACATTAAAACTATGACAGTCAAAAGTTCACTTCATACAATTTTTTGTTAAATTTAAAAAAAATTAAATAGTTCAACTTGACATACACATACATTAATCCAGTACTGCGGCTGAAAGTTAATAGCTCTGTTTTTTTTTAAAGGTGGAAACATGCATAGTTGGCCTTTAACTTAAAGTAATAAAGAATTAACTGAACAGAGATACAACAAAGTAGTAGACGAAGGAATAAGTTATATAAAAAAATCAGACATGAGAAAAAGTTCATCAAAGAGATATATTAATGTTATATCTAAGTGTAAAATGGCAAATTTTAAAAATGTATTTAAAATATGTTTGGCAGCCTATCTTTTAGGGAAATCCAGGGTTTGTGAAATGGGCTTATATTCTCCATAGAAAAACAGACAAAGACATCGATTAAAAATGCTAAAAATATTAGTTCGTTCTCTCTCTCTCTCTCTCTCTCTCTCTCTCTCTCTCTCTCTCTCTCTCTCTTTCTCTCTCTCAGTTTGTTTTTCGAAACAGGGTTTCTCTGTGTAGCCCTGGCTGTCCTGGAACTCACCCTGTAGACCAGGCTGGCCTCAAACTCAGAAATTCACCTGCCTCTGCCTCCCAAGTGCTGGGATTAAAGGCATGAGCCACCACTGCCAGCCATAATTTTTTTGTCAGTTGTCTCTTAGTAGAAGGATTACCCATACTTTGTTTTTTTGTAATTTTTCCATATATTCTAAAATAAATATATGAACACTTTTGAATGCTGTGACAGGAATCAATACCTACGTAATACAAAGTGAATTCTAGTTTAATTGCTTTGCCACTGTTATGTTATAAACAATGTTAAAATTAGGGGAAAGAGTACCAATTATACATAGACAGTAGCACCAGCTCTAATATATTTACTATGAGCTTAATATTGTTCCAAATAAAAAGTGTTCATTTAAAAGCAGTAAGATCAGCATTAATGTCACAATTAAAAATACAAAGTATGTACCAAATTGTTTGAATTTATAAGAAGTCATTTGATTAAGTCATTCCTAAGGATGCATAAGAATAGGTAAACTAAACTCTTGATCAGTAAGGCATCACACCTTCTAACATTACAACACAAAATTGTAGAGGCAAATATTCCCTTGGGTCTCCCTTAAATATACAAATGGTATGGCTCTGCTAGACCAAGTTTAATGAAGCAGGAGACAAATCCTTAAAGATCTCCTGATTGGTTTTGTAATCACCATAACATGGAGAGTTGAGGAGGAAAGGAATTAACAGTTAAAATATAACCTTTCCTTTCATATAATAAAAAATCTACTCTCCCAAATCCTTAGTAGTTACAAATGCATGTGCAAGCATTTGTTCAAGAAATAGTTCATAAACTGTACTCTGCCCTAATGGAGCTTGGTGTTCAATAAACATTTTTGGTAGACAGCACCCTAATTAGATAAAGAAGTACACCAGGAGAAGGTCACAGACGAGGCAATCCTCTCATCTAACTAGATGATTACAGTCTTTTTAAAAGTTATTAATAATAGCTACTGAGTATCCAGTTACACCTGTTATTGCTAAAAAAAAAAAAAAGGAGAGGATTATCTGGCTTGCTTACTTAAAATCAATTTTTATTTTAAAAGTTCATCTCAATGTCAGGCCATGAAAACATATGCACAACAAAGAATGAATGAGGTTCTAAAAGAGCACAGAGGAATGAAAAATACCATGTCCAAAAGCACAAATAAGGGGCTGGAAAGATGACTGCTCTTCCAGAGGACCCGAGTTCAATTCCCAGCAACCACATGGTGGCTCACAGCTATCTGTAATGGGATAGGATGCCCTCTTCTGGTGTGTCTGAAGACAGCTACAGTGTACTCACATTCATAAAATAAATTAAAAAAAAAAATCACAAACAAGCTAAAGGGCCTGACCAATCTCGTATATTGACCAGCCATGGATTACAAAAAAAAACCCACCTGGTTATATTATTTTAGGAAGTATAAAATCTGAACTAGTTTAGATCCATGGTAGAACATAGCCAAGGGAGGTTTTTATTGCCTAGGTATTTAAAGTGCTTTACTATAAGACAGATATCCAGACTGCCAAAATAAAAGCTTAGTACTGAGGGTACAAAGTTCAGTAGTATAGCATTTACATAGCATGCTCTCAGACACTGAAATATAAGGTAAAAAATAAATAAGAACCGATTAGAAATGAAGTGTCAGAGTACTACAAGATACCAAGCAGATGCAACGCCTTCTTCCATCTCAATGAAATACTTTTTTTTTTTGGTTTTTCGAGACAGGGTTTCTCTGTGTAGCCCTGACTGTCCTGGAACTCGCTCTGTAGACCAGGCTGGCCTCGAACTCAGAAATCCTCCTGCCTCTGCCTCCCAAGTGCTGGGATTAAAGGCGTGCGCCACCACCACCCGGCAATGAAATACTTTTTTAAGGAAGGCAATCTATGCATTCACATACACTGGTTAGCTAAGAAACAAACCCGCCAGATTTAAAAGTGTTGGTATTTAGTGCTGATGAAACCAAATACATTTAGCTTCTGCTGGATCAAAGATGGAAGAAAGTACCTTTAAGACACCCCTCTGCATTTATGTCTATGATCATTTTATGTCAAATGTCGTCTTTAAAGTAGGCAGTAATCCAATGTTCTTTGCAGCACCTGTAACCAATGTCAGCATCAGTAAAAGAAAGTAGTTTGCCTTTTCATGTGTATGGAGCAATCTGTTGCTTTTATATGCCCACTTCAATTAAGGAAATTTTAAGCCGGGCGGTGGTGGCGCACGCCTTTAATCCCAGCACTTGGGAGGCAGAGGCAGGAGGATTTCTGAGTTTGAGGCCAGCCTGGTCTACAAAGTGAGTTCCGGGACAGCCAGGGCTACACAGAGAAACCCTGTCTCAAAAAACCAAAAAAAAAAAAAAAGAAGATCAGTCATTTTGTTTTTTTTAAAAAAGTATTATAGCATGTATAATTGTGTTTAAATGTAGATGCTAATGTTGACATTTCTATTTGTGGAAACAAACACCACATGGCTTCCCAATTAAGGGTTGCATAACTCACAAAAGGTGCACCTGAGCCTTGCCTTTTCCAGGTTCCAATTCTGGAAACAACTTGCTTCCAAGAAATTCTAAGCTACCTTTGTGTGATGGTTTGAATGAGAATGTAGCTGACAGGGTCAGGAATTTGAACACTTGGCCCCCAGTTGGTTTGGGAAAGTGATACAACCCTACTGGAAGTATATCAGTGCGGTGGGCTTTGGGAGGCAAGTCACTCTGCTTCATGTTCAAGGTTGAAGATTTAAGAATCTCTGAGTTCCCTGCTCCTGCTGCCAGGTCTGCTCCCCTACTCCCTTCCATGATGGGCTCCTACCCCTCTAAAACCCTCATGCAAGTGAAACTTTTTCAGTAAGTTGCTTTTAATCATGGTATTTTGTCACAGCAACAAAAAAAGCAAAGAATACATTTTGTAAGGAATTGTCTGGGCATAGAGAATCCAAATACTTTCTGAAACTTTTTGGTCTTTGTTTTGGTACCTGATACTATCTGTACCCCAAATATTCCACCAAAGACTTGAAAACCACCCTAGACTAAACTTTCAATTAACCAAATCTGAAAGTCTCTGGTTCCAGCTCTAAGAATATCATTAGGCCTGGACTACTTTTCTCTTCTCAGAAGCTACTTTTCAGAAACATATTTACCTGGCAAGTGCCATGACTACTTCTCAGGTCTATCCTTCAGTAAAGCTTTGGTTTTTCAACTATTCTTTTAACTTACTTCTTGACTTCATAGCCTCTGTGGCCACATGGAATACAGTATCATTTAGATTCTTCCCAAGGCTACATTACTGTGCCTTCTTTCTTGTCTTCTAAGCCATAACTGGTTTTTAAGCTCATTCACCAAGTTCCTGTTTCCTGTCTGAGAGATCGTTTAAGCTTTTTGTTCAACCCTGAAGCAACAGTGACTAACACATCCGAAGCACAAGTAACAGTTGCCCTCCTCTCAGTAGTAGATTCAGTTCTCCAGGTTTTCTTAGATGAGTGACCCTGCACAAGCCAGCCATTACTTTGCACTTCGATAATGTGACCATACATCAAAGGAAAGAAGCACAAAAATTAAAGAAAGCAGGTGGTTCAGGATGCCCCCACGCCTCATTAGCCTTATCCACAACCACCAGAATTCGCCAGAAACTTCTCCACACCTTTTCTCTCATTAATCAAGTAAATATATAATCTTTAAGATAATTCTCTGTGGGCCGGGCGGTGGTGGCGCACGCCTTTAATCCCAGCACTTGGGAGGCAGAGGCAGGAGGATTTCTGAGTTCGAGGCCAGCCTGGTCTACAAAGTGAGTTCCAGGACAGCCAGGGCTACACAGACAAACCCTGTCTTGAAAAACCAAAAAAAAAAAAAAGATAATTCCCTGTTACCTTATTATCCTCCTAAGTCTGCTACCTTACTAACTGCACCTATAAGTGGAAAATCCTCCTGATATGAACTCCAACTCCAAAAGGCTAAGACAGATAGCCTTGGAAAATGGGCTGTTTCAATCATAACAAAAAAAAAAAAAAGAGTAGCTATGACAAATATTCACATGAAAAACCTTGTTCACAGAGAATCTTTTTAAATAAAATGTCCTACTGAATTTGTAGAAAATGATTAAAGAAACAACAACAAAAAAAACATGAAAAGAATGCTTATATGAGAGTGGTCCTATAAGACTGTAATGACGCCGGGCGGTGGTGGCGCACGCCTTTAATCCCAGCACTTGGGAGGCAGAGGCAGGTGGATTTCTGAGTTCGAGGCCAGCCTGGTCTACAGAGTGAGTTCCAGGACAGCCAAGGCTACGCAGAGAAACCCTGTCTCGAAAAACCAAAAAAAAAAAGACTGTAATGAAGCCCAGGCAGTGGTGGCGCACGCCTTTAATCCCAGCACTTGGGAGGCAGAGGGAGGCGGATTTCTGAGTTCGAGGCCAGCCTGGTCTACAAAGTGAGTTCCAGAACAGCCAGGGCTACACAGAAAAACCCTGTCTCGAAAAAAAAAAAAAAAAAAAAAAAAGACTGTAATGAATCTTACAAATTCCTATTGCCTACAAAGGTTGTGGCAAAATCGGTCACATTTGTGATGACATTGGTGTAAGCAAGCAAGTCCATTGTGCTCCAGTCATAATTGAACCACAGAATGCAATTATGTATACCATGTATACAGTGGGCTCTACCACCTAGCTCTGCATAAATACAACCTGTGATGTTCACACGATGATGAAACCAACTAACATATCTCTCAGAACATGTGAAAAAATTGTTCAAAACCACTTGAACTGCTTTGAAGTTGGGAACATAAAACTTCACTAGTCATGTGCTTTTGGTGACTATGACTTTTCCCAAGATTACACTTTGTTGAAGAAAACAGTTATTTTTTTTTAAAAAAAAATACTATATTTACACAGCACTGCTGCTTTTCCTCATCGGATATCTTTTCCAATTACATAGTCACCAGTCCTCAAAGATACCTACAGTACAGTGTAAAATTAAAAGAAAATTATAAATCAGTATATATAGCAAGAAATTTTGTAGAAAGACAGTATACATGATTGTATCTGTGAATGCCAAATGTCTATATGTGTGCAAACATGTATGTGCAAGCATCTACATTAGAAAGTTAACAACAGATATTCTGGTATTAGATATTCTTGTATTTATATTTTCAAAGTAGAAAATTTAGAAGATTTTCCATGGGAGAAAAGTTATGTTTTATCAAAATACCTGAACGTTCACTCAGTATAAACTATTGCATTTGTCATATAATAATCACAAGTATCCTCCAGTGGGCAAATGTTTCTTATTAACTTACACAACTACCTAGAAAACAGCAATTTAAAATATTAAAGACACTATAGATTTAAATAGAATAACAAGTTTCCTATAACGCCACTCCCTTTTCCTCTAGGGATAACTGTTCTGCAATGTGTTATCAATCATACCTTCTTTTATTATCTACGTATGATAAGCTTTGTTTGCATTTAGATAAGTGGAAATCATGGTGTATAAACGTTCCATGACTCCTTTACCATACTCTAGAATGCCTCTGTCAGTCCATCTAGGTCTCTCTGAAGGGAATCTTTTCTTTCTCTCTTTGTTCAATGATATTCTACAGCACAGCAAAATATTTGTACAAATTCTTTATTGCTTTTCTGAAACACTATGTAACCTTGACTGGCCTGGAGCTCACTACGTAGTTGGCCTGCAACTCAATTCACGGAGATCTGCCTACCTCGCCGCCAAAAGGTAGGATTAAAGGCATGTGCCACTACACCTAGCAAAACGTGTACATTTTTAAATGAAAGGATTCAGGTATTGTTTATCAAAATGCAACATAGTGTGTGAGTGCCCATTTGCTCAAAGTATTATATTTAATTTCAAGCAATACATCTTTTGCAAAATGGGTTGTATTCCCCTAGTTAAGTAAATGAACTTGAAGATCTTTTTTTGTATTCATTGCTTCTTTATCTATCGGGAAGATTCCATTTCATAACAATCCACCGCTTTTTTAAATGTACATACTTTACTTTAAAAAAAATTTAAAAAAGCATTTTCTGCACATCTTTCTCATGGATCAATAGGCTCATTACATATTATGCTTGTTATGCAGAAATCCTTTGATCTAATTTGAATTACAACAGCTAACATAAACGGTCATTTCACCTGAACAACTATTCTTAATGCGTCACAGAGCAAACATTCCAGGTTATCTTCATTCCATTTTATCAGTGGCAAAGGTACAGTCATTCGCCAAACTCCTGACATAGGGCCAAAAAGCCAAGATGTTTCTCATGATTGCAAACGAATTTAACCTGAAGTCTTGGGATAAAAATGTCAAGGAACTGAAGAAACCTGCAAAGCCAGGGGCATGTCGACAATCTTCAAATTCCTATTTACATAAAATGTACACTGCCTAACCCCTACCTAATTAACAGTAATTATTTTTAGCAATTTTCACTCATCAGATCCTCCTAAAAACAACTCTGTCATTCACTACAGTGAATCTAATATGATCATCACCAGTTTTAATCAATTACCTAGGTGTGGAACTGTGTTTTCTTCGATGTCCACGCCCACCTCTATCGCCTGCTGGCCATATGGTGTGAAGAGGAATCCCACACACTATCATTTCACTCATTTCAAAAAAACTGACAACTCTGCCCATCTATATCTTATCAGTTTAAAAAAATATTAAAATTAAATCATATATTTTAAAAACACTACAAGGAAACGTAGCTCAGCGGTGAAGCATTTGCCTAGCACACAAAAGGCACACAGCAGGCTTCATCCCCAGCAAAATACAGGCATGTATGACCAAGTATACATGTTCAGTAGTAGTAAAATGGATGTGCTCGGTTGGTAGGTATACAAGCACACTGGAGTAACAGCAATTGTTAGGGTTATAGTGTCTTCTACCAAAGAAATGAAGACCACCATTTAATACAGTGAATCAGGTAAACCGAAGTTTCTATAGCATACTTAGAAGCTACCCCTGCCAAAAATCTACTACTTTCCCTTTTGACTTTGTTCTGCTGTTTTGATGTTTTTCACAAGACTTTTTTTTAAAAAATAAAATATGCAGTTATATCTTAAAAATCTATCTAATAGACTTCTGCGTATGATGACATAAACTTTCTTCTAAACGTATGGCCCAGCGTCCCAACTTCATTTCCATCTTCAGTCTGACACATAGGACATTTAAAAGAACTGAAGTGTCAAGTTAACAAAAGAAGGAAGTTGTGCAAACAAAATAATAAACCACAGTGCAAGTTCAAATTAGTAGCCTCCTCCTATGCACTTTAAAGATCACAAAGCAGTTAGTTTCTGCTGCAAAACTGCAGCCATGCCCAGCTTACTCATTACCAGTCTGGCTTGGAACAAGCCTCTATTAGAATGGTACTAGTTAACCATACCTATAAGTCGGCGTTCATGCTGAAATAACCCACACCTCAACAACCAAAACTAACCTTACCAGTTCTCTAACTATGCCTTAATTCTACTTCCAGGCTTCGTGAAGAAACTGAATGCTGACTTCTGAGCCGAAATACAGCAAAGGCCAAAAAAATTTCCTTCATAAAATAGAAGAAATTGATCCTAGTTGAGGTTGCCTTATCTGGGAGTTCATTAGATTTTTTTTCTCTAATGGTCCAGAGAGTAAACAGACTTGGAAGGCCACAGGGTCTCTGTGAATACGGCCAGACAATGCAAGAAAGGGAGCCATATGGCTGGGTTCCAACTGAAGTTTATTTACAGAAACAGGTGGTGGACAGGATTTGGCCACAGGGAGTGTTTTTCTGTCCCCTGACTTATACCAGTTTGCCTTTTTTTTTTTCTCGTAGGAATCTGATACCCTAACTGCACACTTACTGGAGCAAATATGGTAGCAGCAAAGTGACACATGATTACTGCTGTACCACCAAAAAAAAATATTGAATATTCTTAGAATTAATCACTAGTCAAGCAAGTTCTTACCATAATACAGGCACACACAACTTTTTAAGAGACGGTACAAGCATCACATAAAACTAATATTCACTGTAAAAACAGTTAAAGGTTATCTCGATGGTAGAGCACTTGCCCAGAATGTACAGTATTCTGAGCTCTATCCCCACAGCATACATAATAGTTAAAACAAACAATAAGTAATGACTGTAAAAGGAAAATATATAGTGTAGACAAATTTTATCATGTTTTACTCTAGAAGAGTAAGTAAAAAAAAAGTATACAGCTGAGATAACCTCACTATTCAAAATGCAGGAATATACTTTCAAACTGTGTTTAAATAAGAACAAGGGCTGGACAGATGACTCAGCAGTTAAGAGCACTGACTGCTCTTCCAGAGGTCCTGAGTTCAATTCCCAGCAACCACATGGTGGTTCACAACCATCTGTAATGGGATAGGATGCCCTCTTCTGGGTGTCTGAAGACAGCTTCAGTGTACTCATATACATAAAATATAATAAATAAATCTTTAAAAAATATTTTAAATGAGAACAAACATCTATGCTTTGGATAATTAAAAACTTTGTTGAAAAACTATATTTTTGCCAAAACATTTTTAATTTAGAAGGTGAAACCCGTTCGTTGTGTGTCTGTTTAATTCTGTGTTGCATTTAACAACTGGTAAGGTTGTAAGACACTCTATTTTAAGGATAGCAGCCATTTTAGTACGGTAAGACCACGTATAACCAGATTCACATGCTAAGTTCAAAGCCACATGCCCCAGAACACATCTGAACTCCAGAAATGAAACAGTGAACACATTGCTTATACTAGGAAGAAAGAAAGAAAGAAAGCAGAACACAAAGGAGTACAAGTAAATAATGCAAGTATATAAGACCCCTTGATACCAGAAGCACAGGCCATGTATTTAAAAAAATTAATTTTTTTCCTGTAAGCAATGTAGTCACTGCTTCAGTGGTCCAAAACCAAGTTCTGCAAACTACCTGTGAGGAGGTTTGAAACACAAACCACAAAGTGAAAGAATATAGTTGCAAGCCATACACCAAAAAAAAAAAAAAAAAAATCATTTGAAATATACAAGGAACTTTTAATACTTGACAATTTCAAAGACTCCCAATACGAAAGTAGGCAAAAGGATAACTGATGCTGTACTCAAGGCCTAGCAGCGGCCTGGTAGGTTATCTAAGCACCTATGGAAGGCACCACACCAGTGCTTTCTTAGCTCTCAATGCATTATTTAAAAGGGGGGAGGGGACACAAAGTGGGCGGGCTATATGGTGTGTGGGATGAGATAGAAGAGGAGGGACTTAGTAGTATATTCTCAGGGCTGACCATTAGGTACTAGAAAACAGATGATGTGTTCTTCTCCTGCTCCCAGGTTTACTCAGTGGTCTGTAGCTTTGAGCAGGACTGAGGCCTAGTCCCTGCTCATGCTACTATTTTCATTAGGGTCCTCCTTATTCAGCTCACATTTGGGTGGTCGTGTTGGTGAGACTTTAGGGATATAGCTTTTGATGTTGCTAGGAGACATAATCATTTAGCAAACTCTCCTCATCCTCTGGCTCATACAAACTTTCTGCCCTCCTCTGGTGATACTCTGAGACTTAGGTTAGGGGGTGTTTTGTATATATCCATTGGGACTGGAAACATAAACACAAAGTAATGTTATATGGACTCAACAGATTAGAGTAAATGTGTGTGTGTGTGTGTGTGTGTACACTCCCAAACAAATAAACATACAACAACAATTAATGAAAAAAAGAGGCCACATATTTTAAGGAGAACAGGGAAGGGTAGATGAGCAGGTTTTGAGAAAAGTACAACCTTGGTGCTGGAGAGATGGCTCAGAGGTTAGGAGCATTGACTGCTCTTCTAGAGGTTCCAGCAACCACATGGTGGCTCACAACCATCTGTAATGAGATCAGATGCCCTCTTCTGGTGTGTCTGAAGACAGCTATAATGTATTCATTGTTAAATTAAAAAAAAAAGTACAACCTTAAACCAGTCAGACCATGCCTTTAATCCCAGCACTTAGGGGAGAAAAAAGCATAAATATAGTAAACAAAAAAAAAAATAGTTGCTAACAGGAATGTAAAATGGTAATGGGAATGTAAAAATGGTAGTCCTTGTGGAAATCAGTTCCTTTAAAATCTAAACATGCAACTACTATATAGCCTGGCAATTGTATTGTTAGGCATGAAAAGTTATGCCCATACATGTAAAGTACCAGAGGTTCTTTGATAGGTGCATGGTTAAACATACACCTATGACATGCCATACTACTCACTAATGAAAAGAAACAGATTAGTGATTAAGGATATAAATCTCGTGAATCTCCAAGAATTATGCTAGAGGTAGGAGGCAGTCTAAAATGGATACAGTCTGTGTCCCCATGTACTTAGCATCCTTGAAATGACAAGAGATATGAGAAACACGTCAGTGAGAGCTAGGAGATGGCTGTAAATATAAAAGGGCAACAGAAGCACCCCTTGTGGGATAGAATTGTTCTATGACTTGCCTTTAGAAAAGAAACTAAAGGAAGCGACACAGGCTACCAGTGTCCAGAATGAAACACACACAAAGTGCTAAAATAGTGAGGCCGGAAGATGGCTTAGCAGTGACCAGAGCTTGCTGCTCTTGCAGAGGTTAGTCCCTTGTACCTGTGTTGGGCAGCTCACAATAACTATGAGTCCTGCTCCAAGGTATCTAGGCCCTCTTCTGGCTTAGGAAGGCATTTGCACACATGTGGCATGCACACATGCATATAAAGCAAAAGTAAAAATAAAATTTTAAAAAGAAAAAATGGTGGAATGTGAATATGGAACACACTGTATTTATTTCAACTTCTTAGTTGACCTGTTATATATTAATTTATTATTATTTCATTGGTTGAAATCAGATTTGGGGTATTACTCCTTATAACTGTATGACAACCTACAACAATACCAGAATCCGTGATAAAAAAAAGAAAAATGTATAAAATATATGATTATCAGCCAGTAAGTAGCAGGAGTGGAAAAACAATGCTTATTAATTTTCCTAAGGCAAGTCGAGGAGAACCAGAAATGCTACAAAGAAGCAACAGTAGAGCCCAGGTGTGGTGGTGCACCCTTTAATCCCAGCACTCAGGAGGCAGAGGAAGGTGGAACACACCCCACCCCCCAAACCCCACCCCACCCCACTCCGGGCAGCCAAGGCTGTTACACAGAGAAACCAAGGTCCATAATAAAATATGATTATCTCTTCCGCCCCAATTGAGGCTTAACTTTGAGGGGATTCTGTTCATCCCAACTTGAACTTTACTATTTTAATAAAATAAACTATATGTCCATGTGTCTCACTAAAACCACACTATCCTTTCAGGCTTCAATTTCATGGAATAAGTGCTGTCCTCTTAACCATCACATCCTGAAGATCTACCACAAAATATGTGAGCCACTAAGAACAGGGGAGCGGAATGAATTATAAATAGAATGAGTGAGATTTCTGCATATGTTTTTAAAATATATTGTCATTATTGTTGTTTAAGACAGGGTCTGTGTTGTCCTGGCTATTCTGGAACTTTCTACATAGACGGAGCTGGCTTTGCAGCACAAATCTGCCTGCTTCTGTCTCCCAAAAAGTGCTGGGCTTAAAAGTATGTACCACCATAACTAAATAGCTAAATATTTTTATTGTATGTATAGGTGTTTTATCTACATGTTTGTCTATGGATCACAGGCATGTCTGGTGCTCACAGAGGCCAGAAGAGGGCGCTGGATCCCTTGAGACTGGGAGCTACAGGGGGAAATGAGCCACCACGTGAGTGCTGAGAATTGAACCGGGTTCCTCTGAAGAGCAGCCACTGCTCTTAACCACTAAGCCAGGCTCTCTGTACACACTTTTAACGTTACACGCTAATTACAGTTTTAAGGCAGTACGTTCACACCCTTACAAGTTTCTAATGGTCATGAGTATCTACAACTCAGTGTGGTACCCATACCTTTCATTTGCAAGTGGAAATTAACCTAACATTTGTAAAGCTGCTTCTGAATTTTTGCACTTGAACAGTCAGGATGAACTTAAGAATTAAATATCTTGTTTTGGCTTTTGCTTTGTTTTGTTTTTGAGACAATGGTTTTCTGTGTAGGCTTGGCTCTCTTGGAACTTACTGTGTAAAGCAGGCTTGCCTTGAATTTAGGTATCTGCCTACACTCAAGAGATTTGCCTGCCTCTGCTCCCCATCTCTGCCTAGGCCTCCGCCTCCTCTGCCCCCTCCGCCTCCTTGGCCTTGGCCTCCTCCCCTCCCCCCCGCCCCGCCGCCCCTCCCTGCCTCCTTCGCGCCTCCCAAGTGCTGGGTTTAAAGGCTACTACCCTAGCTAGGAACGAATACTCTATTGATTAAAAGCTAGTCTATGCAAACTTTGAGATGTTCTAAACTAATATAACAAGATTCAGCCGCAGCCTTAATGAGAAGTGCACTAAAATACATATATATTCATAAAAAAATCTCAGTTTTAAGATGGAAGCCAAAACGAGGGGGTTTATGGATCATCCTGACAACCATAAAGTCACTTAATTTATATACGTGAAAACTAAGAAAAGTGCTCTGCTCAAGGTGTATACAGCTGGTATAGCTGAGAGGTTGGAACTGGAGCTCCAGCAGCTCCAGAATCTGGATTCAGTTCTCTTGCCACCTAAATGGGCAAGATTCTGTCCTACCTCTACCCGTCACATCTCTACCCAATACAGTAAGAACCTTTAGATCTGATTTATGTCAAGGTCCTTTATCCCTATTTGCACATATATTGACAATATAATACTAGTTCCTCCATGGAAATGGCAGAGAGCGTAAATTCGAACAGGAGTCTATCATGTTTTCCACGTATGCAGATTCCACTGAAAAGATGAGCTATGTTTGCAATTTAAGGGAGGAGGCCTTACATTTCAAATTTTGCTTGACCTGCTCAGTAGCAGCACTGTAATTGATCTCCACTTTGTGGTTTATACATTAAGAATATTTGGAAGCATTGCTTACTGCAGGTACAAAAAGAAAAACTAAAGTTACAAGTAAGTGCAGGAAACGGCCTTCTTTGGTTAAATAATCTGTAACAATGTGTTACTCAGAATGAATTTACAGGTTCAAGAGACAAAACATGAGAAGGAACCTCGGTTATGCTTGAATCCAACTGCACGACAGCTGGGCATGTTTCCACAGAAGAGGAAACTGAGTGGTTGATTAAACCATGAACCAGTAAAGCAAACTGCTTACTTCTTCAACAAGGTTCATTTCCCCTTATTCCATCCTTACCGCCGTTTCTATTGAGGATTGACTTTTTTTTAATATGAAAAGTACGAATGAGCAAATTAATTTCAAGAGGATAAAAAAAAAGTCTTCGAAGGAGATGCTAGAGTAAAAAGGAGAAATGACATCTGATTTCAAATATGTAACCAGTTGGGCAATGAATCACATTCTCCTAGGTTTTTCTGTCTATAGACATCAGCCACAGTTCTTTTCAGTACTCATGAGAGGAAGAGGAAGTGAATAAACCTAATATTAAATATACAGCACCCACTGATCACGGAGATAAAGACGGGAAGAACACAGGGTACAAGCTTCAGCTACGATCCAGCTGTTTGCTAACATACGTAAAGGTATGGATGCTGAGAGGGTATCTATCGAAAGCGAAGGCACCCTCCTCAAATTCGAGAGGGCAGATGTTTCTAGAGCCAAAGACACCACCACCACCACCATCGCCGCCGCCGCCACCACCACTACCACCACCACCCGCGGGCGCCCGGACCCTGTTAGAGTGACTGGGAGGGGACAAAATGGAGCTGAGGTCTAGGGGCAACCTAAAGGTCGTTTGGAGGTCTAGCAGGCACTTGGTGTGCTCAAGTCAACTGAGTCCTGGCAAAACCTGGTACCCCCGGGAGGAAGAGTTCTCATGGCTCTCAGGGTACAGGGAAGAGCCAGGTGGGGTTCTGAAGGATCCCAGAGAGCATCAAAGGAGAAGATAGTGACATTGGTTCTCTCCAGGAGCCAGCGGCCGCGGCCGGAAAGCAGAGCGCTCCCCCCACTCTACCCGCGACCTCCAGCCGGCTCAGGTGAGGATCGCAAAGCCCAGCAGGAATCGGAGACTCTCCGGGGCAAAGGCGCAGCAGCCAGCATCCTCCCCAGCCTAGGATCACTCACCAAAGGTGCTGCGTCGCTCGCCACGAGTCCGCCACTGGGTCCCGGCCTTACGGGGAAGGAAGCTCCCGGAGAGGAGCTCGCGTGCCCGCTAGCTCTAGAGCTGCC
Source organism: Tokudaia tokunoshimensis (assembly GCA_036184795.1). Taxonomy (NCBI): domain Eukaryota; kingdom Metazoa; phylum Chordata; class Mammalia; order Rodentia; family Muridae; genus Tokudaia; species Tokudaia tokunoshimensis. The sequence continues at coordinate 95,081,537 of BTHU01000023.1, forward strand.
TGGCAAGGAGGGGCGAGCCGCGGAGACCAGCGGGAAAAAAGAGAGAGAGAGAGAGAGAGAGAGAGAGAGAGAGAGAGAGAGAGAGAGAGAGAGAGAGAGAGAGAGAGAGCCGCAGCGGCGCGCGCGCAACCCGGACAGCCAACGGAGGCGGGGCGCGGCGCGAGCCCGGAAAAGACGAGCCCGGAGGGGCGGGCGGAGCGGGGGAGCGCGGTGGTGTGGCTGAGCCCGCCGAATCGCAGGCGGCTGCCGGCTCGGCCCACCCACATGCCCGCCTCCGCTCGCTAAGGACGTCACCGCCAAAGAGGCGGAGCCCGGCGGGGCTTGCAGCTGCTACAAAGGAGAAGGGCTGCTTCTGAGGGGTCGCGGGTCGCTAAAGGCTCCCCTGAGCCCTCAGCCACCATGCCGCTCCCGCAGTGCTGGGCAAAACAGCCCGTGAGGGCTTGGCTCCCAGAAGCCTAGAGCGGCAGAACCAGCCCACGCCCTAGCGGGCAACCCGGGACTCCACCCAGGATGAAAGTTCCCCCGGGGTCATCTTCCAGCTGCCCTTAGTTAGATACCTATCTTTGAACTGCCTCGTGCTTCCTATAGTAGAGATCTTAACCCTATCAGCAAGCTTCTAGCACCTGAAAGCCAAAGCCTTCCATCCTTTTATCTCTTGCCTTGAGCTGTATTAGGATCCCTGCTCACTCAGGCTCACGAAATGTTTCCTGAAGGCAGAGTTTTGCACATCACTTAGTCTACACAGAAGAGCCCACAACTGATAAGAAAAAGTCAGGGCAGTACTGTGAGGTTCTATTGCTTCTGAGACTTCTTGATAAAGGCCTTCCCCCCCCTGCCCCCCAAGAGTTGAGAATTATGGTTCTAAATAAATTCCAGAGGCTATCTCAGGACTTCAAGACAAGACAATAATTGTGAATAGTAAGCCACAACAAACTGCCAAGAATAAGTCTCCAAAAGAAATGTAAACTATTCTCCCTGTTCTGTGATACATAAGAGTGGACTGGCAGGGCAGTGGTGGTGCGTGCCTTGAATCCCAGCACTTCGGAGGCAGAGGCAGGTGGATTTCTGAGTTCGAGGCCAACCCTGTCTCGAAAAACCAAAACCAAAACCAAAAAAAAAAAAAAAAGTGGACTGGCTGCTTTGCTTTTTTCTGCCTATTATGGGTGTTTTACTAGCTACTTTTCATTTTCCTTATAGAATGTAATGCACACACATACAATTTCTGGCCTCACATCGCTGGCTGCTATAGTGCTTTAGGCTTTGTATATCATAATCATCTGGATGTTTATTCCAATGTGAATACCTACAGAAATAATCCTCAGAAGTTTTGATGTGGATTTTAATTTGGTGAAATTTTTTTTTGGTTTTTTTCGAGACAGGGTTTCTCTGTGTAGACTTGGCTGTCCTGGAACTCACTTTGTAGACCAGGCTGGCCTCGAACTCAGAAATCCTCCTGCCTCTGCCTCCCAAGTGCTGGGATTAAAGGCGTGCGCCACCACCGCCCGGCTGGTGAAATTTTTTTAATTTTGGATTTTGAAGAAGCACCCCAAATGACACTGTTAGTGAGCCTGGTTGAGAGCAGAGACTTTCAACTTGTTCAAATGTTATTCTAAAGCTGCAGCGCTCATTTTATTTCCAATAGACCCACCAACTTGTAAATAACGTGCATATAAACATTGTTTAGACACTCGTGTACTTTCCTTTCTCAAGATTGACCTAGAAAGCTCAGGACTTCAAACAACAAACTTAATTGTCATCTTTATTTTTATAAGACCTTGTTGTAATGCCAGAAACAGATAATTATTAGTTGGCTATATATTCCACTAGGTACCTACAGTGTACAGAGACCTATCATTTATCCTAGAGTTGATACAAAAAAAAATACAATTGAAGGAACAAACTGTCTACTCCTCCAACAAACTTAGAGTTTCGTTATGGAATTAAAACAAACATACCACACAGACCCAGTGTTCCATATAAATCAACCTGTTAGCCTAAGCAGAAAAAGAACTTAATATAAATACTTTTTCTAGTTTCCTTCATCATCAGTCACTTAGCCCAGACATTTTAGTTAACTCTTCTGAACTCAGTAGTCCTCAACTTACAGAAGTTCCTCAAAATTTACAGAACGTAATTACAAGAGAAAAAGTTATCAGGTTTTAAGTGTGTGCGTGTGTGTGTGTGTGTGTGTGTGTGTGTGTGTGTGAGACCAAGAAGTTACTTATATTTTCAAAATCTTTATCACTTAAACTATTAATTAGTGCCCACAATGTCACAATGTTCCGGTCACCTTTGTCATCTACTAGATCTTTTCCTTCACATTTAACCACACCCAGGATAAAGAAGAAAGAAAAACTACTCCAACAAGAGATAAAACAGCCAGGCTTGGTGGCATATTCCTTTAATCCTAGTACTTGGGAGGCAGAAGCAGGTGGAGCTCCATCAGTTCAAGGCCAGCCTGGTCGACAGAGTGAGTTCCAGGACAGTCAAGGCTACATAGAGAAACACTGTGTTGAAAAACCAAAGAGAGGAGGGGGAGGGGAGATGCTGTGTCAAAAAATAAAAAAAAAAAAAATAATCAAACAGAAAAACAAATCCCAAAGTGAAAACAAGTATTTCCATAGTACTTCTAGAACTGCTTTTTTTTCCCCCAAAAGCAAAACCAAGAGCAGGCCTGTGATTCCAACTCTGTAGACTATGGCAGATCTAAGTCTGAGGCCAGCCTCAGCTACAAAAGGAAAGCCTATCTCAAGATCACACTATATGTGTAACAATGAAAGGAAGGAAAGACTGGATGGAGGGAGGGAGGGAGGGAGGGAGGGACACAGGGAGGGAGGGAGGGAAGGAAGAAAGGGAAGCAAGAGAAGACATCTAAGACCTATGACCCAGGAGCAAAACATTCCTCCCTCTCCAACCAGCTGTCTGACGTTTTAGAGTGGTTACAACTTTTTTCTACCTTTTGAGGATGGAAGATTACTGTCTTTGAAAGATGAAGAAACAGACGCAAATGAAACAATGTGTCCACTCACAAAGCTAACTACTAATAGAGCTTGGAATTCCTACCACTCCCAGGGGCTTGCTGTGAAGTACACTCAGTAACATCCCACTGAAATCAAGTTAGAGACAAAGGAAGAGCTAGGAAAATATAAGAAGCAACTGTCAAAATTCAAAATACAACACAGAAAAAGCATACACATGACAAAAGAAAAGAGGTACTGGGGGGGGACACCAGTGAGAAGGAGTGAGGACAGTAGGACAGAGACAAATAAGTGCATATATATATATATATATATATATACATATATATATACACATATATATATATTATACATATACAAATATGTATAAAATGTCCTAGCAAAACCTACTTCTAAGTATGTTAATGTTAAAAATTCATATCAAAACTCCTTTTAAAAAAAAGTATAGAAAAGTAAAGCTTCTAGAAGCTAAATGGAATTGAACAAGGCTGCTCTGTTAGCAGACATGGATATTTAGTGCCTGCTAGCTGTGCTCTCGTGTAATAAGAAGCTGAAACGGATAGCCAGCCTGCTCTTGGCATTAGTTATTTATGGAAGGACAGAAAACAACTGTTCTTCACTGACTATGTACCGAGTCTGCATCTTAAACTTACTTCTTGAGTTACTAGAATAATAAGTTCCTCCTGGAGCCCAAATACAAGCAGCAGGACTTCGTAATAACATTTGAATATACAAATTATGTTAGTTTGCCATTAACAAACTTTATTTGTACAGACCTGATAACCAGGCAAAATATTTTCTTTAGTGGTGTGTGTGAAGCAACTAGTGAAACCAGAAACCTCAGGAGATGATCTCACTGTGAACGAAATAATAAACTAAGTGAATTTTCAAAAGTCAAAATCAGGGCCGAAGACACAATCCAGTAAGTTGCTAGGTTTGTTCTCCTCTATCAAATGAAAACCACAAAAATGTTCAAAGGTATACTGGTTAGATTCAAATACTATTTTGAACATTGTTTTATCTTCTCTCTCTCTCTCTCTCTCTCTCTCTCTCTCTCTCTCTCTCTCTCTCTCAGTTTTGTTTGGTTTTTTTTTTGTTTTTGTTTTTTTGTTTGGTTTTTTTTTGTTTGGTTTTTCAAGACAGGGTTTCTCTGTGTAGCCCTTGGCTGTCCTGGAACTCATTCTGTAGACCAGGCTAGCCTCGAACTCAGAAATCTGCCTGCCTCTGCCTCCCAAGTGCTAGGGTTAAAGGCATGTGCTACCACTGTCCAGCCTTTATCTTTTCTCATAGTCATTTATTTCTATCCCGATATATTTCATTGGTCTTCAGACTCGTTGAAAAAACCTAAGCAAATAGAAAGCCAAACACATGGAGAGTTTGATCATATTCACCCCAACACACACACACACACACACACACACACACCACACAGTTCCCCATAACCCCTACTGGACCTATCCATCCACTCCCTGTCCCCTCTCCCAACTTCATCTCTTGTTTTTATAACCCACTGATTCCCATTGGTACCACTCATGTACTCATGTGGTAGGACCACCCCCTGGGGCTTGATCAGTGTACTAGAGGCCACATCCTTAAAAACTACTAGCTCTCCTTTCTCCAGAATCTATCAATTTTCAATACCCTACCCCACCAACCCCAAGGCCACATGAACTAGCTAGAACTCATACAGGCACCCAGAGCTTCAGGCACCAGACTTTTAATGGAACTTCATTTCAGTTTCTCTTTTGAGACTCCTTCAATGTCCTTTTTAAAGCTAACTCCTAAGTTCCCTAAATAAATATTGGCAATGTTCCTTGACCAAAAAAAAAAAATGCTTTAGCAACTTTCCAAAGAAGGAAAAAAAAACATTGTTCATAAAGCCAGGAGGGGGGGGGGGGGTAATGAGGATGGGAAAAGGGAGAGAGGGGACTGGAAGGGGATGGGAAAGGAGGGGAAGAGGGAGAGATGCTAGAAGTCATAATCAAATCAGTAAGAAAGTTATCTTTGTGCTTCTAGTCTGATCATATTAGATAAAAAGATCACCAATCTTTTAAAAAATGGATTTATTTATATGTAAGTACACTGTCGCTGTCTTCAGACACATCAGAAGAGGGCATTGGATCCTACTACAGATGGTTGTGAGCCACCATGTGGTTGCTGGGAATTGAACTCAGGAGCTCTGGAAGAGCAGTCAGTGCTCTTAAACGCTGAGCCATTTCTCTAACCCAAGATCACCAATCTTGTAACTCACTCAAATCCTCTATCCTTTCCCTCTAGCACACAAGAAGATCCCATAAGTCATATGCTTAAATGGCTAGTAAAATAACACCTTTATGTGTGTTTTCCTCAGAATCACTGACTATTATACCTGGTAGGCCAATGACATAGACAACGAAGTAGGAGGGAAAACCACCTGGGATGTAGACTTGGGCCAACCATCCTACAGCAAGTCATGCAACTTGTTTCTCAATCTCAACCTCTTCACCTGCAAAGTGGAGGTAATAATATACCTCACTTACAAGACCCATTGGAAGGAAAATGAAATGAAAATGAACTCATAGAATATCTACTTGTTCCAGGCAGTGGTGGCACACGCCTTTAATCCTAGCACTTAGGAGGCAGGGGCAGGCAGATTTTTAAGTTTGAGGCCAGCCTGGTCTACAGAGTGAGTTCCAGGACAGCCAGGGCTACACAGAGAAACTCTGTCTCGGGAAGAAAAAAAAAAAAAAAGAGGGGCAAAGAGCCCCCTTTAAAAAAAATCTACTTGTATCATTTGTGTAGAAATGACAGCTACGGATTACTGGTGTGATTTTAATATGAAATGTACCACCCACCCCGGGTCAAGTGTCCAACTATGTCTCTTGCTGGTGCCCTTATTTAGGGAAGCAGAAGGAACTTTAGAGCATAGGACCTAGCTAGAGGAAGTAGCTCACAGAGTGGCTTGCCATTGGTCATCTGGGCTCCGTGAGCTTTTCCTTTTTTATTTATTTTTTTTCTGATTTCTAGCTGCTATGAGGTGCTGCTCCCACCTCAGCGATGTTCTGCCTCTCCTCATAGAATCAACAAAAGCCTAGGACTATGAACGGAAACCATGAACGAAAACAAGTCCTTCCTCTCCACTTGTTTGTCAGGTATTTTTTCCACAGTGAGGAAAAGTTCGAGACAATTATCAGGTACAACTGCCTCATTACACAGGAGAATTTAAAAAGAAACAACTGAAAGACCTCCACTGAGAACAGCCAATCTTCAGGCTGTTAATTACCAGCTGGCCTTTTCTTAAATCTGAAGTCTAAAATCCTTGAGCTACTTTCTTCACAATTTTTTTATTGGTTATTTTCTTTATTTCCTTTTTAAATGTTATCCCCTTTCCTGGTTTCCCCACCTCCGGGAAACCCCCTCTCCTAACCTGCCTCCCCCTGCTTCTATGAGGATTTTTTTTCCACCCACCCTACTCCCACCTCCCAATCCTTGATTCCCTACCCTCGATTCTCCTACACAGGGGCACCTATCAAGCCTTCATGGGATGAAGGACCTCTCCTCCCATTGATGCCTGACAAGGCCCTGTCTTCTGCTACATATGAAGCTGGAGCCATGTGTACTCCTTGGTTGATGGCTTAGTCCCTAGGAGCTCTGGGGGGTTTGGTTGGTTGACATTGTTGTTCCTCCTATGGGGTTGCAAACCCCTTCAGCTCCTTCAGTCCTTTCTCTGACTCCTCCGTTGGGGATCCCGCTCTCAGTCCAATGGTTGGTTGCAAGCATCCGCCTCTGTATTTGCAAGGCTCTGGCAGAGCCTCTCAGGAGACAGCCATATCAGGCTCCTGTCAGCAAGCATTTCTTGGCATCTACAATAGTGTCTGGGTTTGGTAACTGTATATGGGATAAATCCCCAGGTGGGACAGTTTCTGGATGACCTTTCCTTCAGTCTCTTCTCTACACTTTGTCTCCATATTTCCTCCTGTGAGTATTTTATTCCCCTTCTAAGAAGGACCAGAGTATCCATACTTTGGTCTTCCTTCTTCTTGAGTTTCATGTGGTCTGTGAATTGTATCTTAGGTATTCCAAGCTTCTGGGCTAATACCCACTTATCATTGAGTGCATATGATGTGTGTTCTTTTGTAGGCAAGTTTGTGGATGAATAGTTATTTATTTACATGTGTGGGCATAAAAATCAGCAACCTTCCGTCATGTGGGCCTGGGGTTTGAATTCAGGTTTTCAGACTTGACAGCCTTTACCCACAGCTATCCCTACAACCCATTGTCATGACTATTAATGACTGATTGGGAAGGGCCCAGCTCACTATGGATGATGCCGCCTATGTGTAGGTGGTTCTGGATGGTATAAGAAAGCAGGCTGACCAAGCCATGGGGAACAAGCCAGAACATAATATTCCTTCATGGCCTCTGCTTCAGTGCCTGTCTCCAGGTGCACTCCTTGACTTCCCTTGATGATGGGAGCTGAGAGGAACCCTTGAATCCCCTAAGCTGCCTTCAGTGTTTCTTCATAGTAGCAGAAAGCAAACTAGGACACATCTATGTCTAAAAGTAAAAAATTGGACAAAAATCTTGAATACTCATCGATTTAAGATAATATGAATGTGAATGAATAAGTGTGTTTTAAAAGATCATTATCATGTAAACCCACCTAAAAGAGAAGCAAGACCTCTTTTCAAACAGCCTACTTCCAATAAGTAAACAGCTAAGACATCTCTCCAGCCCCTAACATCCTACTTCTATATTAGACCTTGTTCATGAGAAGACATTTAAAACTAGTATTTTGAAGGTGAATCTATACATCTTAAGAGAGTCCTTTCTAATCCAGGTTCTCTGGGCAGGTAGCTTCAGACTTTGTGGATAACCTCAACCTGAGAGCTCGCTTCAATAAAAAACATTTAAGAGTTTTGCCTGAGGCCTGCAAACATGCATGGCTCAGTCATTTATAAGAATGTGTTGGTTTTGCAGAGAAACAAGATTTAATCCCCAACATCCAAGTGGTGGTTCACAACCATCCATAACTTCAGTTCTGGGAGATCTGATGCTGCATTCTTGCCTGCACAGGCACCAAGTATTCATGTGGTACACACACACACACACACACACACACACACACACACACACACACACGGTACACATATACACATACACGCAGACAAAACAGTCACCCAAAAACTGAAATTAAAAACTCAAATAAAATATTTTTGCTTAGTTTTTCACCTTTAGAAATAATGCTACAATTAATATCCTTGCAAGTATATCTTTTTGGTATCTGGCTAAGCTTCTTTTTCTATGCTTTGGATATGGCTTAATCGTAATGCTTGTCCAACCTGCACAATACCCCAAGATTTAATCATCACCACTGCAAAATCAGAAAACAAAACCTGTTTGTAAGGAGACCTCAGTAAGTGGAAATGATGTCAGAGAGGATGTGCATGCTACATTTTGAAGATCTTGTCAAACTGTCTGGGGGAAAAGCCTCAGCCAGAGTGTGTGAGTGCCAGTTTCTTCATATCCTTTACAAAATTGAAAGATACTTATCAGAAACGTTTGCTCATCTGATAGAAAAATGTTCCTTGTTGTCTAAGGAGCTTTCACATGCCTATATTAGAAGTCTTAAGGCAGAGGAACAAGGATTTTTCTTTTCAGTTTTGATTTTTCAAGACAGGCTTTCTCTGTGTAACCCTGTCTGTCCTGGAGGCCCAGGCTGGCCTCGAATTCAGAGAGCCACCTGCCACTGCCTCCCAAGTGTTGGGATTAAGGGCATGCAAAGGGAATGGCACCACCGCCCTGCAAATAGTTGTCATGTTTGTTTATTTTGTTTGTTTCGAGACATAGTTCCACTGTGTAGCTCTGGCTATCTTGGTGCTGGGTTCCAGGTTAAAACCAGAGTGACTCAGAAAAAAAAAAAAACAACTCACTTTAGATACAGAAGCTTAAAAATGAAAGCTTTATTTTCTGAGCGCTCAGGGAGGTGGCCAGCTCCAGATCTGAACCCGGTCCCAGAAAGGAGATTGTGTAACATTTTTAAAAGATGGTAACAAAAAGCAATGGGAGAGTTGGGGGGACTACAGTGTTATCCAAGAGGGTACGGGTTGGAGACTGAGCCTTATCCAAGGGCGGGGACTTCAGGGTCCTTGATTAGTCTCCCAGACTTTAGGTTCGGAACTCGGAGAGATAAGAAGTAGTAGTTCCGGAACTCAGAGTGATAAGGGGACAAAGGAGCCCGCTAAACATGGTTAATTAGGGCAAAGCAGGCAATTGGTTATATATTCTATAATTTATGCACCTTGGTTTGGATAACAGCAATTTTTATGTTTTTTATCAGTAAACAGACAATCAAGAAAACATCTGGAGAAGTTGGATAGGTGTTCGTTCTGAGGTCTGGGAACATGAACTTGTTTGACCCTGCCAGCAAGATGGAGACTTTGTCCTTGAGATGGCAGTACTCTCAGACAACTGTTTACTACTGACGCTGTTCGGCTCTAGGGAAGTTCCCGGCAGCCTTAGGGCCTGGGACCTTGAATTTAGTTTCTCCCTGAGATTAAATGGAGTTTGAAAACAAAATGGTAGTTCGTAGAATAAGTTTCTTTTGCTTTTCCCAACTCTGGAACTCAGTATGGAGACCAGGCTAGATGCAGGCTCATCGTAGAGAGCCACCTGTCTCTGTTTCCTGAGTGCTGGGATTAAAGGCGGGAGCCACTAAACTCAGTTTAAGATGTTCTTTAAATCATGCTAAAATTTCCATCTTATGTAACATTAGTATTTCATAATTCTCTTAACACATATGTCCTACATAATCTGTTTATTCCCATTCCACTTTATGGGATATTTGAGTTGGTCTCTAAAATTGTTCATAACTTATAAACTATAAGTTTTGTTCATAAATTTGTGATTCTCTTTACTTTTTGGAACATTTAAACTCACTGAATGAGATAAGAGCATTTAGGGTAACTGACACATATTAACAGAACACATGGTTGAGTGCAGTGGTGCTTGCCTTTAATCTCAGCTCTCTGGAGACAGAGGTGGGCCTTATCTACAGAGTATTCCAGGACAGCTAGAGCTTCACAGTGAACCCTGCCTTTAAAAAAAACCACAACAACAAAAATAAAAACTCCTCTAATTTTTTAAAAAAGATTTTATTTATTTTATGTAAGTAAGCAAACTGTCGCTGTCTTCAGACACACCAGAAAGAGGGCATCAGATCCCATTACAGATGGTTGTGAGCCACCATGTGGTTGCTGGGAATTGAACTCCGGACTCCTGGAAGAGTAGTCAGTGCTCTTAACTATGGAGCCATTTCTCCAGCCCTCTTCCTCTAGTTTTCAAAATAAATCGGAAAATAATTTGTAATCGTTTTCGAAGGGACTCTGGGCGGCCTGAGGTGGCGAGTGCGGCTCTGGCAGGCCTTGCCCTTTTCCACCATTCCCTCTGCCTTACTTTAAAAATGTTAGATTACATTCCTGAAACTAGACCCCAAGATCTAGTCCCATATTTAGCCATTTCTTCCTCCTGAGGCTGACTACCAAATACTATTAAAGTATTGAAGCCCAGCAATCAAAAGCCTCCTTTGATCACCTAATTAACGTGCCCAATTAAAATTAAACATCTCATCCTAACACGGGGTTTCCTTTTGTACCTTTATAAACAACCATTTTCCTATGTGTCACTTCTGTCTCCTCTCTATCCAAAGGCAATCTTTTGTCTCCCTCTGGGACAAATAGCCCTTACCCTCTCCTTTCCCATTTTCTCCCACTCACTTGTCCCTTTCTCCTTCTTCCTCTACTTCTATCAGGTCTTTCTCCCTGTCCCCAGATGGGACATATAAATCTCCATTTTGTTGAGAACTTGGTATTGGGGGGTCCTGAGCCAATACTCCTCATTTCAATCTTAATAAGTTAATGGCCAATAAGAAAATAAATTTACACTCTGATGCTATAAAGTCTCATGTGCAATTTTTAAAAAGTTCCATTTCAGCCCATGAGAGGACCAGCAGTCTCAACTAACCTGGATCCCTGAGATCTCTCAGACACCAACCAGGTAGCATACACCAGCTGATATGAGGCCTCCAACACATATATAGCAGAGGACCGCCTGGTCTGGCCTCAGTGAGAGAAGATGCTCCTAACCCTCAAGAGACTTGAACCTCCCCCCCCCCACCCGGCGGGGGACAGACCTGGAGTGGTATGAAGTCTGGACTGTAAAAAAGGATTAAAGAATAAAAAGGACAACAACAAAAAATTCCATCGGCCTGCCTGGTGGTGCATGCCTTTAATCTCAGTACTTGGGAGGCAGGGGCAGGCAGATCTCTATTAATTCAAGGCCAGATTGGTTACCACAGTGAGTTCCAGGACAGCTAGGGCTGCATAGAGAAACCTCATCTCAAAAAAAAAAAAATCATCAACCAAAAATAGTATTTGTTTCAGAGTAAAAAGAAGCAATTTTCTTGTTTAAATTTGAGTTGGAGGTGTTTCCTTCCCTCCTAGGGGTACAATATATTTTAACATTATACTGGGGAAACAGTGAGGAGAGACCTTAGTTAAATAGAAATCACTGTCCTTAAATGACAGGTCAGCTACAATTTTCTTTTCCTCTCCTACACCCTGATTTTCATCAGCTTCAGAAGCTTCTGCTGTTCAGGGACATAAGCAGACTGACCAAGGGCTGAAAGAAAGATTTGCAGAAACACAAGAAAAGTGCTGATGGAATGTCTGAAAATGAACATGGAAGAATGGCCAAGAAGTTAAAAAAAATATTGAGAACTGATACAGTCTGCAAATAATGCAAATGAAATCAATTCCCCTGTACACTTATCTCATTGTGGCTTTAATAGCACCTTATCTGATACACTGGGAGTTGGGGTAGGGGAAATAACACAATCAAAATATTTAAAATATTTTTAATTTCAAAACAAAGATATGGAAATCTAAAAAATTGAGAATCCATCCTACCTAATGTGACGACCATGATGTCAATTACATTCAACTGAAATGGTCTTTTCCATTGACAATTTGAGCCTCTGGTGAGCAAGTAGTCCAGAAGATGTGATCTACATAGGAAGGATTATGTTACATTTAGATATGTTACATTTAGAGGAAAAGCTACTCTAGAGTCTTGGTATTGTAACAAAGGTATTGTAACAAAGAGCTAATGGTAATGAGTTGACCCGGATCTGTGAGACCTACATTTGAAGGTGTGTAGAGGCCTCATTGGTGGTGGTCATTGATGTGTAGAGGGGATTCACACTAGCATTTTTATGATTTTTCCTACAAGCAAGAAGGGATGGGAGGAAAGCATTTAAAAACCCAGTACCTCCTTGTAAAGAAGAAAAACACACCCTCAGATCATATGAAAGTCAAAGTTAACATTACTTACTGTCATAGACGTTATGGAATTAAAAGACTGAGAAAGTTCTAGAAGATGAAAAATGTTTTATCCACTGACTAGAATATAGAAGTATGTCCTGTCAGAACCAGTTGCACTATGTTTGATAAGGAAACATATATGACACATATTGCAAAACAAATTAAGAACCTCAGGGCAAAGGGCAGATCATCACTGATACAATTGTATCAAGGCACTCGGCTAGTATACAAAACAAAAGGTCTTGGTACTTCAAAGTCTGTGTTTCTAGGCTTATGCTTTGTTGATACAGGTTTGACTGAAACAAGTTTTCACTTACTACAACTATGAATAAGAAACTATACTCATTTGCCTTTGAAACGTAAAGTATCTAACAGCAAACCTCTCAAGTGGAATTTTAGGGCTGAAAAATACTTTTAAAGATTGTCTACAGTCCAAATTCTTTATTCCTTTACAAAGAGACTTCATGAAAGTATGTAATAAATGCAATGTTACATGGCACTTATTTCAGAACAGGAAGAGGAAACACTGGTCTACACACCCTAGGCTCAATGTTCAACCTACTGGATGACATTGCCTACCTCCTACTAGTGTCCTAGAGGTTTCACAATTTAACCATGAGCATTATATTGTATTATGTTATGTTATATTGTTATATTAATCTTGATTAGATTTTAAAAATGGATAATAACTAAGGAAAATACAATCTTTTCACTTCATGTGAAATGCATGTAAGGAAGCAAATAAAATGTTTATTTTAACACAGGGTCTCTTTGTTTTGTAACCTGGGTTTTCCTTGGAATGCCCTAGATCAAACCAGCCTTGAACTCACAATGATCTGATTGCTTCTGCTTCCAGAGTGTTGAGATTAAAGGCTCGGACCATCATACCCACCTGAAATCAAATAAACTTAAAACAAAAAAGAATTTCTTCTCCTTGATATGATTTTAGGAATCTCCCGAAATTTCCCAGTTTATTCATCTTTTATCTGCTTATGCTCAACAAAGGTTCATTTCATGTTTCAAAATCATTTGTACACAATGTACTTATCTGCGTCATACTCAGTTTGTCCCAGATGTTAATGCTTCTGTTATTTCACATGTGCCATTTTATTCTTGGTATTAGTTTAGCTGTGTCAGCAAATAGTCCAAGCCTCTATGCTTAATATCAATAAGGGACTTTTGAAATGTTAATTAAAAAATAGAATTCTTGGGAATCAGGGACAGGAGGACATTTGTGCTTCTGAAAATATAATTTCCTAGCAAGGCTTTCTCATTTTCGTTTGCTTCTCATCTTTTCATCTTCTGAACTATATAAAAGAACTTGTGAAATTTCAGAAACACTCCAAAATAGGAAGTTATCTACATTGAAATGAAAAAAAAAAAAGGAATCATGCAAAAAAGCATATTCAACATTGTTAGTCATCAGAGAAAAAGACATCAAAAGGGGAAGATATCATTTCATATACACATGAATGGCTAAAAAATATTGAAAAATATTACCTGAAAAATACCAAGAATTGGCAAGGATATTTTAAAAATGGAATCTTCCTACATTGTGGCCAGGAAAGCAAAATAGTACAGCTGCTTGGGAAAGTAGTCCATCCATTTCTCAAAAAATTAAAGCTAGAATTGCTGAATAATCCAACAATCCCATTTCCAAATGTTTATCCAAAATGACTGAAAATGAATATGAAAACAAATATACACATATGTTCATAGCAACCCTATTTACAAGAGCAAAAATGTGAAACTGAATCAAATATGCTTGAACTCACATATCAGCAGGTAACTGCACAACCAGATGTGTTGTACCTATTCAGTGGAATATTTTCATCCATAGAAATGAAATAAAATGAAATACTGATCTATGCTATGAAATGGATGAACCTTGAAAGTATTATACTAAGGGGAAGAAGTCAGACACAAAAGGTCACTTAGTATGATTCCATTTGTAGAACATCTAAAATACATTCATGATGACAGAATGGAAAAATGGTAGATGCTAGGGGGAGATTGCATAATAGGCAAAGATTTTTTACTTTGGGCTTCTGGGAACGTTTTAGAATGAGAGGTTTGGTGACTTACAAAGTCATGATACAGTTTACTCTAAAAATATTTAATTTTATATTATTTGAACTTCACCTGCATAATTATGAGTTATGAAAAGAATCTGCATTGGAATCTTAAAGCTAAAGATTTATAACTTTTATTTTCCAAAAGCTCTCAAAAATCTGAATATGTGGCACATGGTCTATCATCCCAGCGCACAAGAGGTCCAGGCAGGAGCACTGCTGTGAGCTTAAGGCCAGCCTGATTACACTGAAAGTTTTAAGCCAGTGCTGTCCATAAAGTGAAACCCCTGTCTCAAAAACAAATAGTTACTGAAAGATATCCTATAAGACATTATGGATAATAATCCTTCAGAAAACAAAACTTAGAAGAGTAACTTTCTTGGGGTGAAATTGTGTTCAATGAGATCTAGAATGATCGTCTTACTCATCAACCTTAGCTTGTTTCCATTTATATCTAGATTTGTATATGTATGCATATGTGAATTATGTGTATGTGTATATGTATACCACTTATTTTGTTTTTATTTATAGTCATAATCTTAACTCTGCAGTCTGAATTATGTGTATGTGTATATGGATATCACTTATTTTGTTTTTAATTATAGCCATAATCTTAACTCTGCAGTTCAACTAGACTTGGAGAGGAATGGGGAAAATATGGAACCTAAAGAAGATCAGGGTGAACACAGATTACAGGGCATTATGAGCAGACAGGGTGGGGGCGCTTCAGGAAGAATGGTCTGGTGAATAAGATGTCAGCTAGTCAAAGGAATCAGAGTTATCCGCAGATGAAAATGGAGATCTTCTCACTGGTCTTGCCATTCCTGAACCCAAAATGCTTCCACAGTGTTCATGCCTTCTTTTACCTTCCCAAAGTCTACATGTTTGCCATCCACCCACTTCACAGGACAAATTGGAAAACAACAACAAACAAACAAACAAAAAAACATGGAATGGTTCAGCATTTGCCATGGACAAGATGCCAGAACGAGTATACATCAGGATGAAGTCCTCAGCTTCAAATTTCTCGCTATAGATGGACCTGCTGTCAATGCCATTATGGTATGTGAAGTCACCACCCTGGTGTATGAATCCCGGAATAAGGTTGTGAAAGGAGGAGCCCTTATAACTAAATCCTTTCTTCCCAGTGCTCAGAGCATGAACGTTTTCTGCCATTTTGGAATTTTGTCTGCAAACAGCTCATAGGAGACTCTGCCCAAGGGATTACCATTAGTCGTGATGTTGAAGAACATGATGGGATTGACCATAGCTGCAGCAAGTGGAACAGGGAACAGTGGGGGCAGTAAGCAGTCAACTACTGAACCATCTCTGCAGCCCCACATATAATATCAAATACAACTATTTTGAGATGTAACACAAACTGCATATTACACTCTTAAATTATTTACCTCTACATTCATAAATTGTTTTTTTAAGATAATCTAATTTATTTACAAATCTTTTGTTTTAATTGCTACCAAGCCTATGACCTGAGTTTGATTGATCCCAGGACTTACATGATGGAAGGAGAAAACTGAGTTCTGCAAGTTGCCCTACCCTTTAACAACACAAACACCCCTCCAACATACAAGCCTACACACACACACACACACACACACACACACACACACACACACGTACACAGAGAGACACACAGAGAGAATGAGAATAAAAACACTTCAATTAATCCCAAATGTCCCTGGCTGTGAAAAAAAAACTCCTGTTTATATTTACATTATGTCATTGTCTTTTCATTATAATAACCTTGACAATATTTTTACTAACTTCAACTTTTCCCTGTTGTGAAAAAAAAATTCTTGATATTCAATGTTCAAGAATTATTCTTCCAACCCTCTAGGGCTCCTTCACTAACAGCTTCAAGATCATTCTCAGTTTTCAATTTTGACTAGCCCATCATAACAATTAAAGCCAGTGATTTAATGTCATCTCCCTCCTGGGTAATATTATTTTAGTTCACTATCTGTTGCAGTGTGAGGAGGAAAGCCTTACAGGTTACAGTCCAGCATCAGGGAAACTAAAACAGAAATTCCTGGCAGGAACTTGGAGGCAAGAACTGAAGCAGAGACCACTTGCTCTCTATAGCTTACACAGCCACTATTCTTATATAGACCAGGCCAAATTGTCTGGGAATAGTTCTATCCTTAATGATCTGGGCCCTCTCTTATCAATCAGGAATCAATAACATGTCACACAGACAGGCCCCACAGACCAGTCTGAGAGAGATAATTCTTTGATTGATGTTACTTTTTCCCAGGTGACTCTAGTTTGTATCAACTTGACAAAAACTAACCAGAACACTATCTAACAAAACAAGTCTGTAAATTTGTTTACTTTAAGGTGTAAATTAATAGTTCAACTTTTTTTTTCATTTGGGGAGTCTACATACTTATATGACTGACTACAAAGAATTTTCTATATTTCGTTGGCATTGTAATAAATGCAGTTTAAGAATGATGCTGTCTTTCTGTTGATGCTTCTTTGTTGCAGAAAGTCAGTCCACTCATTTGTGGATGAGAATGCTTTAACTACAAGAATGAAATAGGATTCTTTCAAATCAATGATGTCTGCCAAACACAACAATTATCAGTCATTTTCTATAGTATTTGTGCAGAGAAAGCCATCTTAACTAATAGTTAAGGCTTAACTCAAGGTTTGATGATCTTTGTGGAGTGATTTCTCCTTTTATATTACAGTTTCTCTCTTTGATTTGCTCTTCCCCTCTCCAGCACAAACAGCCTATTCTTCCTTATGTATAGTGCAGTATCTGTTAAGCTGAAGCCAGTACTGAAAGCTTGTCTTAAATCAGTGACACTTTCTCTATGTCTTTTTTTACTCATAAGACTGTAAAATGAGACTTTGGGACCTAGACTAAAGAAAGACTGATAAGAGGGATTTTGCTCAGTGTTTCTCTTTGCTGAGTATGCAGAATGGGAGAAAGAAAATTAGAAAGAAAACTGGGGAAGCATGAGGTTGGTATTTTGTCTGATTCTTTAGTTTTGAGTCCCCAAAGGAACTTATATAGCCAAATGCTGAGGGAATCATTGTAGCTGGTCTTTCTTCTTTTTGAGTTCTTCTTTCCCCCTACCCTTCATCCCCACAATCTCACCCCCTGTCAATAGATAGGAAAGGAAGAAGGATAGAGGGGAGAGAGATATAGATCTATGTATCTAATTGTTCTTGGCTTCTTCTTTGAGCACAACTACTAACAAACTGAAACCATCCCACCACCACCACCACCACCCTCACCACCATCACCACCACCACCACTACCACTGATGACCAACAACTACTCACCCTACCTCTTGGGGCCCAAGCATTTATATACCATCTGAAAAGTTCTCAGAATTTCAAATGATCATACAATCACCAAAACTATCTGCAGCTGGTAAAACCACGCCCCTGCTAGGGCATGAGGCAAATCATAGTTAGCTGCTTTAGACAGTGTGAAGCAGCATCATATACCCACACAAGGGATTAAAATTAAAACGTATTCTTATAATATTTCTGTGTTTTTAAAAGAAACCAAAATTCCAGAATTCTCACTACAAACCATTTTTTATGAGGAACTTTCCATGATGCTGGGATCAAATAATCACATTCATAACAAAAAAAAATATGATACAGTTGAATGAACAGTCCCGGATTCCAGTACCTCAGAAGCGAGAAACTGTGTGGAATTTGGGAGCCAGTGCCCTGGACACAGACAATACTGTTTACACAAGGGGCATCAGGAACAGAGATTGTGACAGCTAGCAGACCCAAGTGTGCGTGAACATCTTAGTAAACCTGTTGTAACACATGTGGTTAAACCAGTCAGGAAAAAAAAATACAACTGGAGTCTGTTTGGACGGGGCTCTATTTCGTTTGTGAATAGATGGAAGCTTGCAACTGATATAATCTGGGCTTTATATGATCCTATTTTGCCATTTAGAAAAATCTAGGATATTTACATCATATGAGTCATTTTCTAGACTGCAATCTTAAAAACAACAGAGACTTCTACAATTTGGCTTGATCTTAGAAAAATACTGGTCAGGTATAGTGCACATTTATAATCTTAGCACTTGAAAGACAAAGGTGGGTTGATCCCTATGAGTTCGAGGACAGTCCAGTCTATGTACTTCTAAGCCAGTGAAAGTTATATAGTGAGACCCTTCCTTCAAAAGAAGGAAGAAGAGGGGGAGAAGGGAGAGAAAGAAGAGGAGGAGAAAGAGGAGAAAAGAAAAGGAAAGAAATACTGTGTGACTTTTGAGCCATTACACTCTCTGACGGGCCTTCACACTATCTTGCCTAACAGCATAGTAACTGGCTATTGCTCTGATCTTCTGTAAATACCCCTCCATTAGTGTTTGCCACATAGTCTCCCAAATCAATAGGGATATTTTGCCTTCAGAAAAGTCCTGTATGTTATATTTCCTTTGTCCTTCTTCATAAGCTATGTATCCTTCTACAAATAAATTGTGTAAAGAGCCCCTTTGCTTCTCTTAGTTTATAGTATTTCTTTTGTGAGAGTTGATATCTGAGAACCCAGACGACTGCTACTTTTAGATAACAATATCTTTGCACCTAATTTTTTGGCTTGTTTACCTAATGCAGAAAACCAAACCCTCAAATTATATATTTATTATTTATTTTACTATTCATTTTATATTCCACTCACTGCCTTCCTCCTAGTTACCCCCTCCCACAATCCTTTCCACATCCCCCTTCTCCTCTGAGTGTGTGGGGCCCACTGGGTATCCCTCCACCCTGGCACTTCAAGTCTCTGCAAGGCTAGTTGCTTCCTCTCCTCCTGAGGCCAGACAAGGCAGCCCAGCTAGAAGAATATATCCCATAGACAGGCAACAGCTTTTGGGATAGCCCCTACTCCACCTCTGCTCTATCCCCTGTGCCTGCATTTCTTGTAGACAGGATAAGTTTTGGGTTGAAAGTTTTGTTGATGGGTTGGTATCCCTATTGTTCCATTGGGGTTCCTGCCTGGCTACAGGAGGTGGCCTCTATAGGTTCCATATCCCCAGTACTGTGAGTCACAGCTAAGGTCACCCCCATTGATTCTTGGTCACCTCCCTTGTCCCAGGTCTTTGTCTCTTCCTGGAGATGCTCCCACCTCCTCACTCGCATCAATTGCAGATTTCCATTCATTCTCATGACCATCTGGCCATCCCTCTGTCTCTCCCCACATCTGATCCTGAACCACAGGCAGTAGAAACACCCCCTTTCCTCTCCCTATCTCCTCTCCCACCCAGTTCCCTCCCTCCATCTGCCTCTTATGACTATTTCATTCTCTCCTTCTAAGTGAGATTCAAGCATCCTTGCTTGTGCCTTCCTCCTTGTTTAGCTTCTTTGTGTTTGTGGAGTATAGAATGGGTATTCTGTATGACTGATATCCACTATAACTGAGTACATACAATGCATCCTTTTGGGTTTGGGTTACCTACCTCAGGATGATACTCTCAAGTTCCATACGTTTGCCTGCAAATTTCATGATGTCTTTGTTTTTAATGATTGAATAGTATTTCAGTGTGTAGATGTACCACATCCTAAAATGAGTCACCAATATATGCCATAGAAATTTAACATATCATACTTTCCTATTCATATCCCTATTCAAGAAAATCTCCTGCATGACAGACAAAAATCAAGCAAGTTGGGAGCATGCAAAAGCTGCTATGAACCCTCTTCTGTACTAGTTGGCGTGGGTCAGACACATACATTATTTGTATCTCTTTCAGTACATAACACATACAGCAAAGGAAGCATGTCTGTGTGTGCACAGAGGAGATGGGGAGGTGCGGAGGAGCAGACTAGAAACAGCAGAATGTATCCCCCAAAGGCAACAGTGATAAAAATGCCTGAATTTTAGCTGAACTCTAGAAAGGATAACAGGACAATCACTTGGCAGAAGAGACAGTATGAACAAGGTTAGATACTGGGAATGAACAGAGTATGTGGAGAAGGAAACTAAAGTTGCCTTCACAGGAGCAAAATATTTATGCTGAATAAGAGTGATAAGACATTTTGAGACTTCAGTTTTTTGCAATTAGAACAGAACTTTAGAAATTTAAACAATGAAAGAGGAGATAAAAGGCCACTAGATTTTCTTATACATCTGAGCATGGGTATTGCATCACTATGGGAGTCTCCAATCACTCGTTGACATATGGAGGACTCAACTAAGAATGTTATCCTTTAATAACACAAGGAGAAGAAATGAAGATGTAGAAGTTAAACAAAGTATAAATAAATAACGTGTGGCTCGGGATGTAGTTTGTGTATTCTGAAAGCAAACTATTATTGTTGCCTCACCCTGATTTTGATATTCTTTTCTTATGGATAACTTTAATACTGCCAAGAAAAGATAAGAATTGCTTGTTCAGTTGTACAATTAGTACATAATGAAAAGTCTACTTTTCTAGCCTGTCGATATATTGCTCTTCAATATAGATGACTATTTTCCTGAATTTTGTCTAAGAGTTGCAAAGATGTCTGTGTTCATGTTATCACACAGCCCAACAGATATCTTCTGTTATTCTGCCAAGCAAAGAGAGAGTGTGGAAGTTAGCACTCAATCCTTCTATGTTCTCACAGTGAAGATGGGGTTTGGGGACTCTGGGAACACTGTAGAGGGAAGTGAAGAGCAGCCATTTTTAAAAGGGACAAACTATTCTGCTCTTTACAAGGCCTGTCCTCAAGAGAACCTATTAACGGAGGTTGACCTATTAAACTGCTATTACAGTTTAATTATCTGGGAAACAAAAATACAGAATGTCTCTAACTCTAGTCCATCTGTCTCACTCAAGATTGAGGGAGAATATAGCCCAGGAGCATGGGTTCACTAATAGACTAAAATTTAATCATTAGACTAGAGAATGTTTCCCTGCCCTACCCCACCTTACCATCAAATTCAGAGATGCTCACTAACACAGTTTCTTTTGTTTGGAGTTTAGCAAAAAAATTGCAAAGCATAGGGAAGAACAAAAAATAAAATTTGAGAGACAGAGCAAATATCGTTGTACATGGCAGAGAAGTTGGAATGTTCAGATTGTTAATTTAAAATAACTATGATTCATATGTTAATCAATCTAGAAGAAAGAATACAAAAAAAAAAAAAAAGCAGGGTAGTCGTGGTGCACGGCTTTAATCCCAGAACTTGGGAGGCAGAGGCAGGCGGATTTCTGAGTTCAAAGCCAGCCTGGTCTACAGAGTAAGTTCCAGGACATAACCAGTGTCATAATTACTGCTCCTTTGCTGTGAAAAGGCAACTCTTATTAAAGAAAGCATCTGGTTCCGGTAGACTGCACTGAAGAGACAGGTACCCAGGCTCTCCCCAATATAACATCGCTTGGGACGCGGCCTGTTGGGACTTCCGCCTGCGCCCAAGAACGGGACAGCGCGGTGGTCGTCTGGGAGCCAGATCTGCAGGCCATCACCTCTGCAGGGTCACCAGCGCCACGGAGAGAGTGCAGAGTGCACTCCGCCATCTTTGCTCCAGTGGCCGGGAAGTTGGGACTGCCAGGCTCTGAGACAGACAGGCATAATATCACTTGGTTCTCGGGCGGATTGTGTGTACGTGGCTCCCAAGAGCTGGGCAGATATGCAGTAACCAGCGCGCCAGCTCTGCTGTGGGACTTCTGCCTGGCAGAGGGATGCCCCCTCCCTCCCCACTCTAGGAGAGATCACACACCCCTGCACAGGGCAGGAGCCTGCCAGCCTCCCTTTGGCGACCTCTGTTCCAGGAATCCACTACGCTGAGCATTTGGATGTGCAAGGACTCCTCAATATAACATCACTTGGGGCAAGGCACATCAGGGCTCCAAAGTCACTTAGGAGCAGGGCAGGCCCCAGAAATCGGTGCCAGGGGAATCCTGGTAAACCAGGGGGGGCAGAAATAGCTTTGCAGGCTCACAGGAGGTCCAACCAACAGCCAGTGACAGCAGGACCAACTAACATCAGAGGTAACCAGATGGCAAAAGGCAAACGTAGGAACGTTACTAACAGAAATCAAAGTAATGTGGCACCATCCGAACCCAACTCTCCAACAGCAGCAAGTCCTGGATACCCCACCACACCCGAAAGACAAGATCTGGATTTAAAATCACTTCTCATGATGCTATTAGAGGATCACAAGAAGGACACAAATAAATCTAATAAAGAATTACAGGAGACCATGAATCAACGGTTAGAAGCCCTTACAAAGGAAACACAAAAATCGCTTAGAGAAATGCAGGAGAACATGGATCAAAAGATGGAGGTGCACAAGGAGACAACACAAAAATCGCTTAACGAGATGAATCAACGGGTAGATGCACTCACAAAGGAATCACAAAAGTTGCATAAAGAAATGCAGAAGAATATGGGTCAACAGACGGATGCCCATAAGGAGGTAAAACAAAAATTGCTTAAAGAAATGAATCAACGGTTAGATGCCCTTACAAAGGAAACACGAGAACTGCTTAAAGAAATGCAGGAGACGATGGATCAACAGATGGAATCCCATGAGGAGGAAACACAAAAATCGCTCAAAGAAATGCAGGAGAACGTGGGTCAACAGGCAGAAATCCTGAAAGAGGTAATGCAAAAATACCTTAAAGAAATACAGGAAAATACAAACAAACAAGTGAAGGATCTCAGCAAATCCATCCAGGAACTAAAAAAGGAAGTAGAAACAACTAAGAAATCACAAAGGGAGACAACTTTGGAGATAGAAAACCTTGGGAAGAAATCAGGAGTCATAGATGCAAACATCAACAATAGAATACAAGAGATGGAAGAAAGAATCTCAGGTGCTGAAGATTCCATAGAAAGCATTGACTCAACAGTCAAAGAAAATGCAAAATGCAAAAAACGTGTAACTCAAAACATCCAGGAAATCCAGGACACAATGAGAAGACCAAACCTAAGGATTATAGGTATAGATGAGAGTGAAGATTTGCAACTTAAAGGGCCAGTAAACATCTTCAACAAAATTATGGAGGAAAACTTCCCTAACCTAAAGAGAGAGATGCCGATGAACATACAAGAAGCCTACAGAACCCCAAACAGACTGGACCAGAACAGAAATACCTCCCATCACATAATAATCAAAACACCAAATGTTCTAAACAAAGAAAGAATACTAAAAGCAGTAAGAGAAAAGGGCCAAGTAACATACAAAGGAAGACCTATCCGAATCACATCAGACTTCTCACCAGAGACTATGAAAGCCAGAAGATCCTGGGCAGATCTCATGCAGACACTAAGAGAGCACAAATGCCAGCCTAGACTACTATACCCAGCAAAACTCTCAATCACCATAGATGGAGAGACCAAGATATTCCATGATAAAACCAAATTTTCACAATATCTTTCCACAAATCCAGCCCTGCAACGAATAATAGGTGGAAACCTCCAATACAGGGAGAGAAACAACACCCTGGAAAAAATGAGATAATAACATTCTTGAATCAAACCCAAAAGTAGATAACCACTCAAACATAAAGATAGCGTCAAGAATGGCAGATGGCAATAATCACTATGCCTTAATCTCTCTTAATATCAATGGTCTCAATTCCCCAATTAAAAGACATAGACTAGCAGACTGGATACGTAAACAGGACCCAGCATTTTGCTGCATGCAGGAAACGCACCTCAGTGTCAAAGACAAACACTACCTCAGAGTAAAAGGCTGGAAAACAATTTTACAAGCAAATGGCCCCAAGAAACGAGGTGGAGTAGCCATCCTAATATCAGATAAAATTGATTTTCAACCTAAAGTCATCAAAAAAGACACAGAAGGACACTACATACTGATCAAGGGAAAAATCCACCATCAAGAACTCTCAATTCTGAATATCTATGCTCCAAATGCAAGGACACCCTCATTTGTAAAAGAAACTTTACTAAACCTCAAAGCACACATCGCACCGCACACAATAATAGTGGGTGACTTCAACACCCCGCTCTCTGAAATGGATCGTTCAGGAAAGCAGAAACTAAACAGGGACACAGTGAATCTAATTGAAGCCTTGGACCAACTGGAACTAACAGATATATATAGAACATTTCATCCTAGAGCTAAAGAATACACCTTCTTCTCAGCTCCTCATGGTACCTTCTCCAAAAGTGACCATATAATTGGTCACAAATCAGACCTCAACACATATAAGAAGATAGAACTAATCCCATGCCTCCTATCAGATCACTATGGAATAAGGGTGGTCTTCAATGGCAACAAAAACAAAAGAAAACCCACATACACATGGAGGCTGAACAATGCTCTACTCAATGATAACTTGGTCAAGGTGGAAATAAAGAAAGAAATCAAAGACTTTTTGAAAGTTAATGAAAATGAAGGCACAACATACCCTAATTTATGGGACACAATGAAAGCAGTGCTAAGAGGAAAATTCATAACCCTGAGTGCCGCCAAAAAGAAACGGGAGACAGCATACACTAACAGCTTAATGGCACACCTGAAAGCCCTGGAACAAAAAGAAGCAATTACACCAAAGAGGAGTAGAAGGCAGGAAATCATCAAACTCAGGGCTGAAATCAATCAAGTAGAAACAAATAAAACCATACAAAGAATCAACAAAACGAGGAGTTGGTTCTTTGAGAAAATCAACAAGATAGATAAGCCCTTAGCCAGACTAACCAGAGGGCACAGAGATAGTATCCAAATTAATAAAATCAGAAACAAAAAGGGAGAGATAACAACAGAAACTGAGGAAATTCAAAAAATCATCAGATCCTACTACAAAAACCTGTATTCAACACAACTAGAAAATCTTGAGGAAATGGACAATTTCCTTGACAGATACCAAATACCAAAATTAAATCAGGATCAAATAGACCATCTAAACTGTCCTATAACCCCTGAAGAAATAGAAGTTGTCATTGGAAGTCTTCCAACCAAAAAAAGCACAGGTCCAGATGGTTTTAGTGCAGAATTCTATCAGACCTTCAAAGAAGACCTAACACCAATACTCTTCAAACTGTTCCACAAAATAGAAACAGAAGGAACAGTACCCAACTCATTCTATGAAGCCACAGTTACACTAATACCAAAAGCACACAAAGATCCGACAAAGAAAGAGAATCTCAGGCCAATCTCTCTTATGAATATCGATGCAAAAATACTCAATAAAATTCTTGCCAACCGAATCCAAGAACACATCAAAACGATCATTCACCACGATCAAGTAGGCTTCATCCCAGGGATGCAGGGATGGCTCAATATAAGGATGTCCATCAATATAATCCACTATATAAACAATCTCAAAGAAAAAAACCTGCTTGAAAAGATCTGCATTAAAGTTGTGTCTTCCCATCTTGAAGACTCAGATTAAAGGTATGTCTACTTACCTCAAAGATCCTGATTAGAAGTGGATCTTCCCATTTCAAATTAAGCAAAAGTCCCTCAGAAGTGCACTCTTCCATTTTGGGTGTTTTAGTTAATTCCAGATGTAGTCAAATCGAAAACCTAGATCAGCTATCACAGTCTTCTTAGTTGAATGGACACAGCTATGACAAGAATTGCTGTGCTTAAAGATATGTCAACAGACACATCCTGAACTGAAACGTGAAGTGAAAAATACCCTGCAGAAACCATAAAATGCAATATTTAAGAACTTTGAGTTAACTATAAAGGATATAGCATGACTGTACGAAAGAGAACAGAACAGAAAAAGAATTAAATAGTAAATGTCAAGCATGTGTGGTGTTTACCATTGATCTTAGGGCTTAGTATGGTGAAGTAGCAGAATCTCAAGTTGAAGGAGGACCATGAAGTTATCTCAAAATGACTAAAATAAAAACAAGATTTGTGTGAGATATCAAACCATAGACTCAGTTTAGAGAACATCAGGAAGGATGAATATCAAACCACTGCCTCTAGACATAAGATGTAACAAAAATCAAAGGAAGAAAAAATACCCAAAAGAATACAAGAGGAAAGAGAGAAAGTTCTACATAACCACCTCAGCTATCTTCGACTCATTCAGCAGCTCAGGCTGTCAACAAACTCATGATCCTCCTGTTTCATCCTCCCAAGTCCTGGGATTTGGGTGTCTACCACCATTTTCAGATATTAGAGTTACATCTGATAGTCTAAGCAATTGTGTAAATAAGAAGTGAGCACACTGAAATATTTAAACATTGCAAGAAAATAAAAACAGCAACCTAGAATTATTTACCATGCAAAATTTTCTTTCAAAACTAAAGGTAATAAAATAGCTTCATAGACAGAAAACATTAAGGAAGGTTGTTAAAAGTGACATGCTTTGCAAAGAAAAATAGTTAAATTAAGTTCTTCAGGTGGGAAAAGAAATGATTTTGTAGCTAAGACCGCTGACTACTTTTCCAGATAATTAATCCTTAATGTGCATGTGCCTGTAATATACAATATATTAGTAAATTGTGTAGCTTGTTCTTCTCGTGGAACTCCAAATAGTGGGCTCTCTCTGACTCTTTTGCCTGCTTTTGGGACCCTTTACCTCCTACTAGGTTGCCTTGTCCAGTCTTGATATGGTGTGTGTGTGGGGGGGGTAGTACCGAGTCTTACTGCAACTTGATATACCACGTTTGGCCGATATTCATGGGAGGCCTGCTCTTTTCTGAGGAGAAACAGAGGAGTGGATGAGGGGGACTGGAAGGGGAAAAGAGGGAGAGGAAACAGCATTCAAGATGTAATTTATATATAAGGGCAGGGCTGGGAGGAAAGGAGGGAGGGAGCTGCAATTGGAATGTGAAGTGAATAAAAAATAAATTATTGAAAATAGGAGAAAAATAAAGAACAGAAAAGAATGAAGCCACTATGAACATAAAAATGAATGAATGAATGAATAAATACATAATAGATAAATAAATAAATATGATAAGACTATAAGGAGATACAGAAACTTAACTTCTCCATCAGAAATAGCCATATCTAGCATGCAGAAAATCAATAAGTATATGGTAAAATTTAATACCATCATCAATCAGTTGGCTATAATTGATATCTACAAGGCAGGCATAGTGACAAAAGCTTGTCATGACAGCACTTAGAAGACAGAAGCAGGAAAATCCCAAGTTTAAGGCCATCCTGGGGTTCATAACAAGACTATCTCTAAAAAAAAAATGATGCCTATAAATTATCTCACCTAACAATATTAGACTATACCCTTCAAACAAAAATGGGCTTAACATCTTTAAAATCTTCAGTTGAAACAACAGACCACATTCTGAACCATTAAATACATCTTTTTTTCTCTTTTTTTTCATTAAAAACATCTAAACAGATTAAAACAATAGAAATAAGAAAATGTATGCACTCAGACCCCAGTGAAATTGAGTGAAAGAAAGTCAGAAAATCCAAAACATCCATAGATTAAACAACACATTTCTTGTTGGTATTCTGACTAAACTCCACCCCATAGTCACCTGGCAACAGCCAGGTAGGTCTGGCCCACTATAAAAGGAGATGATTACCCCTCCTCTCTCTCTCTTATCCTCTTACTGTCTTGTAGTTTTCTCTTGCCTCTTGTCCTCTTGGGCTCTCTTCCCTCCCCCTCTCTCCACATAGTCATGGCCAGCCTCTACTTCTCTACTCTCTCCCTCTCTCTGCCTTTCTCTGCTTCTGCTACTCTCTTAACTCTCCTCTCCATGCCCTGAATAAACTCTATTCTATGCTATATCATCATGTGTGTGGTCCCTCAGGGGGAAGGGATGCCTAGGCATGGGCCCGCTGAGGCACCCCCTTCCTCCATACCTCACCACACCCCCATAAAACATATTCTTACACCAATTTCTCTTTTTATAATCACAACATTCCTAACAATACATAGAGTACAGAAGAAACCTGAAGAAAAATTTATGAGTACTTTGAAGTAAATGAAAATGTAGCTATTAAGTTGGTGAAATGGAGTTAAAAAAAAAAAGTCTTTGCTCCTTACATGGCAAATTTTAGCAATAAATGTATATATTTGAGAATCACAATGATTTTAAAACAATAATTTAACCTTTTACCTTGGGAAACTCAAGAACAGAAGATAGAATTGAATTCAAAGAGAGATGAAGAAATAAAATAATAAGCATTAATTAATTAAAATTTAAACCAGAAAGCTGATAAATCAACAAAACCAAAAAGTAGATCTTTGGGAAGATTAATGTTAGAAATGTCTCTTGGTACACTGTCTGAAGAACAACAAACGATGGTGTTAAATGCTATAGTAAACATAAAAGCAAGGATGTCACTGCAGAGTCTGTGGACATCAAAACAACAATGATGGAGTACTACAAAATCTGTGATGTCTTTGAAAAAGTTGAACAATTCCTACCTATCATCTGTCAAAATGCATAAGAAGAAACACACAATCAAATAGAAATGGACAATTTTAAAACCTACCAAAACTGAATAAGTAATCAATACTTTCCCAAGATAGCAGCAGGGTCAAATGGTTTCACTGATAAACTGTACCAAGTAATTAAGGAAGAAATTAAAATAATTTTCTATACTCTCTTTCACAGGCCAACTTTATCCTAATATCCAAATCAGACAGACATCAACTGAAAATAAAACTATAGACCAACATCTCATATGGACATAAATATACAACTCTTCAATAAAATATCAGCAAATAGTATCAAAAAGTATACACCATAGCCAGTGAATCTGTACTAGAACTATAAGCCTGGTTCAATATTAAAAAATCACTGAATGTAATACATTCCCACAAGCTTAAAAAGGGGAAAATGAGTTAATTATATCAGTCATCAATGGGTACAGAGAAAGTAATTCAGCATGACTCCATTTGCAATAAAATCATGTAGTATCCCTTGTGTAAAGAGACTATTCAACCATATAAGTTTGCCCTAAAGTCAGCTGTTGGCTTTGGGTTATAAGGATGCATCAGTATAGATTCAGCAATTGTTGCAAAGCTCTAGTTTGGAGCATGGTGCTAGTGGTGGGAGACTATGCACATTCAGGGTCAGGGCACATGTAACAACTCAGTACTTTCTGTCTGTTTTTTTTTTATAATTTATTTTTATTTTATAGGCATTGAGGTTTTGTCTGCTTCACACATGTTTGTGTGACGGTGTCAGATTTTGGAGCTACAGACAGTTGTGAGCTGCCATGTGGGTGCTGGGAATTAAACCCAGGTCCTCTGGAAGAACATTCAGTGCTCTTAACTGCAGAGCCATCTCTCCAGCTCCACTTTCTGTTTGTTAAGTCTATTATCTATCTATAAGAAGGGAAAACACGATGACAAAGTTAAAATTAATTAGTCCAATGGCACAATCAGATGACAATATTTTCAATTATTTACATTAGAAATTCCAGTTACACAACTGTGTTTATTCTTCTCATTACACTGGTATTTAAATTGGCAGGAGCATTCTGTTTCAGTCATAGGAGCTACCATTATAAAACCTAGGAAGCTATCTGAACTAGGGCATGGATGTGCAATTCAGTCTGAACGGCTTATGGAAGGATTAAAAAGCTGAAAACATCCATTACTTAGTACTCCATGAAAAAAGTACTAAACCATTTTACTGGAGCATATCCAGTCATTCCTTCCCTAAGTGTTTATTAGAAGAATGCTGTGTACTTTGTGGTAAGTACTGGGAACCGGTGGTGAAATCTTGACCTCAAGGAACTTGCATGTAGTGAGTGGAGTCATATAGTGACATATGAAGACCCAGAACACCGGCCTTTGGGGTCATCTACCCCTTTCTGAAGGAAGGCTGGCTGTCCAAAGCTGAGGCCCCTTAGTTTGTAGGCAAGTTGGAAGGGTTATATTTTTAGACAGACAAACCCCTTTACTGTGTGACTTGACAGAGCAGGAAGTGGTTTGGCTGTTTTTAGAGGCAGGGTCCACATAGTCTCGTAGAAAGAAGGGCTGGGGCTGGGATATGACTGTAATCTCAGCTCCTGGAAGATAAAGGCAGGAGAATCTCGAGGTTAAAGCCAGCCTGGACTGTGTAGTGAATTCCAGTCCAGCCTGCAGTACTCTGTTTCAGAAAGTACAATGGCATAATAGAAAACATGGAAGGTAAATGGAAGGAAAGAGAAGAAAAGAAATGTAGACAAATGTGGACAAAAAAGAATGAGGGAAAAAACTTTGCTAAAGGGTTAGTGATGTTGCTTTTGACAAGGAAGGCAAGGGCTATGGCTCTTTTCAGCTGGCTGCCAATCCCTGATATATTCCTTCTTTTCTTTTTTCTTTTCTTTTCTTTTCTTTTCTTTTCTTTTCCTTTCCTTTTGTTGTTGCTGCTACTTTTGTTGTTGCTATCCTTGCTGTTGTTTCCAGAAACAGGGTTTCTTGGTGTAACCCTGGTTGTCCTGGAACACACTCTGTAGACCAGGCTGGCCTCAAACTCACAGGAAGCCATCCCTGTCTGCCTCCTACATTGTGGGATTAAAGATGTATGCCACCACCACCCAGCTTACAAATCCTGTTGAATAATAATAAGAAGAAAAGTTATCAAGTAGCCACAACACAGTGCTGTGACACCTTATAACAGGTCAACTGGCCTAGTCAGGGGACCAAGGGACGCTATTGTAACTATCTTATTTAAGCTTCTTAAACTTGAATCCGGAAGATAATTAAGAGAGAGCTGGGAAATGTAAATAAGTATTCAATTCTAATAGGGACATCAAAATACACAAAAGCTCTACATCCAAAGGGAGCAAAAATGGCTATGAATGCAAAGATCAAGTGACTGGGATGACCCACACCTGTCATCTCAGATTGAGACTGAGACAGGGATGTTGTAACTGTGAGGCTGGCTTGGTGTATGTAATGCAACTCTAGTTTTGTTTTGTTTTTAATTAAAGATGGTGTGGAGATTAAAGGAGCTCAAGATGAAGCTGTAAAACAAGCAGATGTCAGATCATGCAGGACCTGGTAAGCCACTTTCAAGAGTTTTGTGTCGCCTCTCCTTGCCAGATCGCCTCCATCATGGACACCAGTTTCGTGCAGCCCATCGAGCTGGCTAGGGTAACCAAAGTGCTGGGCAGGAGCAGTGCACAGGGACAGTGCACGCAGGTGGGAGTGGAATTTATGGATGACACCGGCAGCTCTATCATCTGAAACGTCCAAGGCCCCACTCGAGATGGTGATGTGCTCACCCTATTGGAGTCAGAAAGAGAAGCTAGGAGGTTGTGCTGACCTTGCCGCTGGATCCTGGATATTCACTACTCAGCCCACAGAATGACCTGCAACTGTTAAATAAAGCATTTGTATTTTTTTTTTAAAAAGAATTTTGTGTCTATGGTCAGAGCATGGTAAAAGGAAGCTATGGCAGTTTTAACATGAGGGTACTCTAGCATTCATCACATTGAGAACAGATTGAAAGGGAGTAGAGGTAGATGTGATAGGATTATGGGGTGTTGCAGTAGTCTAGGTGACAGGTGATGGTCTAGTGGTATCTATGGAGACAGAATGAAATAAATGGATTTTAAGTATTTTTAGCAAGTAAGAGGCTTTAGCAAACCACAGTTTGGGGCTAGGGAGAAGACGAGGTAAGGATCCCTCTTAAGAGAAGGATATGTAAGGATCCTTAAGTACGACTTTACAGAATGCTAGAATGTCCCTCTGAGATAGGGAAGGAAACTATTTGAGTCTGAGGGTGCTTGGTGACATCCCATAGCAGAAGTCAAGTGTGTAACCAGATACAGTATTCTCAAGAGCAGCTAAGACATTTGATTTGGAAATATAGGCTAGAGAGCACATATGAGTACATCATGTAATTCAGCTGTAGATAATAGGCAAAGGTATAGGTGAAATTGGAAATAACTGAGAATTAGGCCTCAGGCTTTGTCATTAAAGAAGTTTCCTGAATCATGGAGTATTTCTCCATTTATGAAATCTAGAAATCGGGAATTCTTTGTTCTCCTCTGTTACTCAAATTTTTTGGCAGTGTCCAAAAAAATGTCTGTCTCCTGTGCAAGTCAGCATTTCATTTGTTGAAGGGGACTGTGCCAGAATGGCTACGTTCACTTTTTACCAACTATCATTCAGAAAATGTTAATGTACATGGGTAGAGATTAAGATAACACACCCTTAACTTGTCAAACTGTTGAGCAAAGCAAATATACCAAACTAGGATTCAAAGTGAGCTGAGCTGCTACTGTTTTTCAGAGCAGTGTTTGTGGGGAGAGAAGAGTCAACCCTTGTGATTTTTCAAGGTGGTCAATGTCCTACCTCTTTGAGAACAGAGCTGTGCTTTAGAATGTTAGGCAGGCATCCTGTCTATGACTCCGCTCTGAGAAACAAATTTAAAAAAAAATGAAAGAAAAAAAACCAGGGGTTCCTCCTTTGTTAGCTCACATGTTTATGCACTTGGGATGTAAGAGAAACATCCCAAGTTGATTCAGAACGTTGCTCTCTGAATCAAAACGTTACTCAATGATTTGGGGGGAAATGAGTGTGTTTAGAGTCAGGAGTCTGAGCCTTGGATGACTCATGTGCTGAATGATTGTAGGGCAAACTACACAAAGTCCCTCCATTTACATATCAGCATGCAACCTGTCCTCCCCATGTCTTGGTTGTTATGAGAGTCCGATGAGATCAGAGATCTGAAAGCGTTTTTTTTAAATGTCAGACTTTATTGTGCCAAAAACCAAGCCATCTTCTGAGAGCTAGCCTGCTGCAATGATAACTGATCCGTGCATCAATTTCTGTTCATTTTTTATTTCTGAATCATGTTTCCTGTGAAAGTGAAGACTCTGAGCTAATTCAGATACATGCAAGCTGTTCCAACCACCACAATTAAATAGCAAGATATCTAAATAAAACATTCCTAATTAATCATCCAGTTCACAAATGGAAACTCGAAAACAAAATGTATAAAACCGAGAGTAGCTTTTATCATGTTATAAACTCAAAAACTTTGACACAGCCGGAGGGTCACAGTGTCTCTAGTTGCCAGCTGTTGCTTAGCCTCATCTCACTTCCCTCTTCCTTCAGTCGGCTTCATCTCTTTCAGCTTCTGTGCTTTTCCTTCAAAACCTCTGTTTTGATGGCTGCTTTTCGCTTTGAATTCAATTCCCAGACATCTCTCTCTTCATTAGGATCTCAGCAAATGCTATACGCTATACACTGTCATGAGGCTATCCCTAAATACCCTTCTTGTATCTAACATTTTGTAGTTGCTGCTATTGTTGTTTTGCAATGCTAAATATAGAAACCCCCCCTGTGTGTGTGTGTGTGTGTGTGTGTGTGTGTGTGTGTGTTTGTAGCCTATGTCTTCTATGTCTTCTAGGCATACATTCTACTAACTGAGCATGCCCCAGTCCCTGTCTTCATTTTACTGTAGTCTTCCCTAAAAGAATGGAAACTCCTGGGGAGGGATTTACAAGGACAGAATTGGAGGAGGGCTTCAATCTGGATGTAAAGTAAATTTAAAAAAAGAAACTATTGAAAAAAAAAAAAGAATGTAAACTCTGCAAGAGCAGAGTTTCCCTCACTGGATTGCTCCACTACAATACACTTAGCACTTAAACCACAGGCTGGCACACAGTAGACACGCTTAAATAAGTTAAATGAAATTCTTTTTTTTTAACTTTTTTTATTTACATTCCCAACGATTTCCCCTTTCCCGGTTCCTCCCTCCCCGAAAGTCCCATAAGCCCTCTTCCCTTCCCCTGTTCCCCATTCAACCCCCTCTCGCTTCTCTGTCCTGGTATTCCCCTATAAATGAAATTCAGCAACATAAATAGTTGTTGAATGAATAAATCCTATTTCTACTGTTTTGGGTTTTTTTTTGTTTTGTTTTGTTTTGTTTTGTTTTTGCCTGAAAAAAAAGGTCCCACTTTATACAATACCTGACTACTAGGAATCTAAGATCATTCAAATAGGTCATTAAGGAGTTAGCAAGACAACTTTATATATATATAAAGTATATACTGTAGACAGTACCCCCAAGGTTGACCTGAGTTGCATATTCAAGATCAATATTGTAGAAGGAAACAAAGGACCCCATAAAGTACACATACACAATAAATTAAATAAGCAGGTAATATAATGGGTCCCTAAATAAAGTATGTCTCTATGTGTAATAATTTACAAAAATATGGAAAGCAACACCAGAGTTTTTACATATTTTATAGCAAAAGCACTTTATGTCATCAATTCAAAAGAGCAATGGAACTCTTGAGTTAATCCAACTATGTTGAAAATTGCTGTAGTTTTACAAGTTTCTCTGTCATTAAAGCAACATGAGGCTGTTGATGGGAATTGGACAAATCGTCTGCATGTTCCTTAAACCAGTAGCCTTACCAAATCAAGTATTTGGGGATAGTTACTAAGAATCAAGTCCCACAATAAACTACAAGCATAAAAGCAAAGTGTGTCCATTACAACACAAACAGAGTACAACGAACTTGGGGACGTAGTGGTGTCAGTGCTGACTCCAAATGATACAGTTATTATCACAGAAAATCAAATGGGAACTGTTTGTGACCATAAAATAAGATAGCTTATCTGTTAGGAGAGGAGATCTTGCTTTTCTTAGAGTTTAGAAAAGTTGTTTTTGCTTCTGCTCTTGTGTCTTCAGATCATAGGAATAGTTTATGGGATGAAGAGATGATCTGTCAGAATATACCATTGAATTATCTAGAGACCACAATAACTGTGATTAAAACGTAGAAAGAAGCCAAATATTAGTTTTGGATGAGGTCGTGACAGAACCGTTCTGAAGAGATCTGTTAAATCTTATCAGAAAACTGAATAAAAAGAGGGTGGATGCCGCACTCATGCTTCATTCAAGGAAGTGTGTTTGCTTTGGTTTTAAGCTATATAGAAATGGCTTATCGATGTAAGTTTAGCATTAATTTATTACTGCTTGCTTCCATTCTGTTTTAAAGGAGCAGTAAGCAAAGTTTCAATATATTTATATTTTTGGAAATATAAATTGAAAATATAATTGGAAAGAGGTAACCAGATCCCCAGACTGTGAAACCAATACCCAGAAGCATTTCCTTGCTCTGGGCTAGGATGAAATCACACTCTTTGTAAAGATTTCTTTGTCTTCTTCCTCTTCCTCTTCACTGTCATTTTACTTCCAACAATAATAAAGACATTCGCTCTTGCCTTTCTTAGTCTCTCTTCTCTTTCCCCTTCTCTTGCCCTCTTGGGCTCTTCCCTTCCCCCTCCCTTCCCCTCTCTCTCCACGCGGTCATGGCCAACCTCGACTTCTCTACTGTCTCCCTCTCTCTGCCTTTCTCTGCCTCTACTACCCCCTTAACTCCCCTCCCCATGCCCTGAATTAACTCTATTCTTTTCTTTTCTTTTCTTTTATATTTTTATTGAAAAAGGAAGTACAAATATTTTATGATAAAGTTGAAGATTACATAGAAAATATTTCTGATAAATTTGAAGAAATATATAGAAAAACACGTTAAAATTTTCATGGAAAATTAAAGAGTAAAATGATAAACATAAAAAACATTGCTAAATTAATTAAAAAAGGAAGTAGAAACAATTTATGATAGAATTGAAGATTTATGTGGAAAATATTTCTGATAAAATTGTAGAAAAATATAGAATAGAATGTTAAAATTGAAGATTATCATGGAAAATTATACAGATAAAATGGTAGGCATAAACTATTTCTAAGTTGATTGAAAGTGGAATTATAAACATTTTCTGATAAAATTGAAGATTTACATGGAAAATGTTTCTGATAAAATTCAAGAAAAATATAGAAAAACACGTTAAAATTGACTGTTTCATGGAAAATTACACAGATAAAATGGTAGGCATAAAAATATTTCTTAGTTGATTGAAAATGGAATTATAAACGTTTTCTGATAATATTGAAGAAATATATAGAAAAACATGTTAAAACTGAAGATTATCATTGGAAATTATGCAGATAAAATGGTAGACCTAAAAATTAGGAATACTTTTATGCCTACCATTATTATATTTATATAAATTTTCCATGATCCTGAGGATAGGAATAAACATTGGTCAAATAATCATACAAACAAATGTAAATCTATGCGTATGCAAAGTTTTATAAGTGGCTTCCCTAAAAATGCCAATTGAAACCCAGGCCTAATTTTGTTCTAAGTCAGTATGCCACAAAGATACCTGTACCTCCATTTTTTGTATAACACTATGCACAATAGATAAAATATAGAACTAGCCTATATGCCTATCAACAAATAAATGAAAAAATAAAATGTTACACACACAAGCACACATGCACACAAAGTGGAATTTTATTCGGTGATATAGAAAAAAGTAAAAGGTAATATTATATCATTTGAATAGAACTGATGCTCATCATGCTGAGCCAAATAACCCAAATTGGGAAACACAAACATTGTATCTCTTTCTTCATCTTTTTCTTTCATGTGGGAACTTTAAACAAAACAAAAATAAAAACAAAAAAACCCCGACAATGTAGACTATTAGTGAGAGGAGAAAAAGGTCCAGGTAGAGGAACAAAGATTGAGAAAGGGTGGTAGGAAGGGTGGATATCACCAAAGCAAGATGGAGGGGTGTGTGTGTGTGTGTGTGTGTGTGTGTGTGTGTGTGTATACATATATACACATACATACATACAGGTTCATTGAGAGATTTGGGATGAGAGAAGATATCCAACATCCCTTTCTGGATTGCACATGCATGTATGCAACTGTGCTTCCTCTTACACACATATGTACACACACATCTACCCCCCACAAAATGTTATTTAAACACCCAGTGAGTTATTTTCATCTTTAAGTAAACCACTAAATGTTTGCATCTTAGAGTTAACTCTTGTCTTCATGACTGTCTGTAACTCACATAGCGAAATCATTTGTAGGGGTGTAAAATATTCATCAGAACACAGTGGTAGAGAAATGCTGCTCTCTTAGCTTCTCAAATATCACTCTTATCAAAAGAATTTTACATTTTAAAATCATGCATTATATGTAATTTTTTTATTTTTCCAGTTTTATATCTTTCTTGTGGCTTTTAAAACAGCTCAGAATTTTAAAATTCTTCTAAATACTTCTAAATTTACTGCTTTTGTGTAAAACTGTTTATAACTCTAGTTCCAGGGGATCTGACATACTTTTCTAGCATCCATGGGTACCAGGAAGTACATGTAGGTAAAACACAAATATACATAAAATAAAAATACATAAATCTTTAAAAATCTTAAATAATTCTGTATGATCAACCAGTTTGTTTCTCATGTTCTCTTAGTATGATGTTTTGAAATAACAAAGGGGAATTTTCACAATTTTTGTTGATAGCATGTAATGGGTATTTTTTCTACAACCCCACCATATTCCTAGTGTTCTTTTCTTAATGTTATCCCTGCTTTTCATTGCTTCCTTGTCTTCTTGGTAATTAGAATTAGGTTGTACTATTCCAGCTGGCTACAAAGGTGAGGAGAGCTCCTGTGCTCCAACCAAAATGTTGCATTTTCTGAGAAAAGCGGATCAGCCCAAAGAATGTCGCACCTGGCTTAAAGTTAAGCAACTTGGAGCCCTTACCAGAAGTGTCTTAAGTAAAGACAGCCCTCACCTTGATCACGAACTATAACAACATAAGAGAGGGACATTCTCCATTCCAGAGAGAGCCTGTCTGCGGAACGAATCTGAGAAACGGCAAGAAGAAATAAAAATAACTGGGTATAAAGAAAATCCTGGCAATATCTAGTCTGTATTCTAGTCTCTAAAGCTGTAGTACCTGGAAATTCTTTCTCTCACTTCTGCCAGGAATCACTCAGTTACATGAACAGTAAAATCTCCTGTGTGCTAAAGTTACCCTTCCAGTTGGAAAAGTTTGGGACAGTGTGCTAAGGAAATTGTTTATTCTTTTGATTTTTTTTTGTTTCCTTGTGCTAATATTAATAACCTCCTCACCACTGGACATTCTGAGTTTCTCTAAGTCTAATTCAACACATCCAAACAGATCTTTTGAATACTCACTGCTCTCCTGTATCCTCAAGATTCTTCAGTTAGTTCTATTGAAAGCTGAATCCTCTAGATAGAAAAGC
This sequence comes from Tokudaia tokunoshimensis, assembly GCA_036184795.1. Taxonomy (NCBI): domain Eukaryota; kingdom Metazoa; phylum Chordata; class Mammalia; order Rodentia; family Muridae; genus Tokudaia; species Tokudaia tokunoshimensis. The sequence goes on from BTHU01000023.1 coordinate 95,119,934, forward strand.
CATGGTAGAAAGGTTCCCTAAACTTTGTCAGATTTCTAGAGGATATTCAAAGTTGTCTCAGGTGATTCTTGCATCCAAGGATTTGGGATAGGTGTATTTAATTCTAGGCAATAGAGCTGATCTAGCTTGTTATTTGAATGTCCAGGCTGAAAGAGGTGAAAGAAATGGGGAGGAAGGAAAGAAAAGGAAGAAGAGGAGGAGGAGGAGGAGGAGGAGGAGGAGAAAGAGGAAGAAGAAGAAGAAGAAGAAGAAGAAGAAGAAGAAGAAGAAGAAGAAGAAGAAGAAGAAGAAAGACAGACAGACAGACAGACAGACAGACAGAAAGAAAGAAAGAAAGAAAGAAAGAAAGAAAGAAAGAAAAATTTGTTAAGTCAAATCACAGACTTCTCCTAGACTAGATGTTTCACTCAGCTAAAAATAAAGGCTAGCAAGGCTTCAGGCAGTTGCCACATATTAAGTAAAAAGGACTCCCACACAACTAAATGCTCTGCAGTGGCTAATTTGGCTGGCTTGTGAAATGCCTGCACTATTCAAAAAGCAAGTCTCAGGTTATGACTGTGAAGGACTTTCCAGAACTGATTAGATCATGAGGGCTCTGAACTAATGATGGATTAATCACTTTATGGCTTCCAAATATGATGGCATTTTTGGGAGGTGCTAAACAGAAAGACAGGGGGCCTAATTGGAATTATTCAGTCAGTGAGGGCAAGTCCTTCAAGGCTAAATATTGCATCAGCCTCTTCCCTTTTCTCTGCTTCTTGCCACTCTACCCACACTTCTCTTCATGACAGAATGAAAACTCTGAAATCCTGGACACAATAAATCTTTGGTCCCTTAAGTTGTTTGTGTTAGGTATTTGGTCACAATGACATGACAAGACAAGTAACTAGTACATGACACTCAGTGCAAAGCATATGTGACCAAACTCTTCACACACATCCAACACCCAGGAAAAAAGGGCTCAAATCAGAAAGTCAAAAGATTCATCTGTAGCATATGGTATTAGGGATGTAGGTAGAGACTAAATGCTGCAAGAGCATCAGCTGCTTCTACAGTAAGCATGGTGGCTCTAGGTTTCAAAGGTATTTTACGCACACATTCTTTCTGTGGTCAAAGCTGTGGAAGGGCTCTGCTGAAGCAGAATCAAGGCTGTACACTTTAGAAATTGAACAAGGCAACGTGATGCCTCCAGATAGAAACCCTTTAATACCATCTTATGAAAAGACTAACTTCTCCTTGAATGGCTCTTCTAACATTTCCCATCTCTGGAGTTATATTTGAATATGTGGCTAGGGAAAACTAGAGTTTCCAGGTGAGGCTCCCTACTAGGAAGTGGATCATTTGAATGCAAAAACATTATAAGGCACACAGCAAGAGACTGATAGTAGCAAGAAAATCATTTTATTCCAATTGTTGAAATAAAAACCCTCTCCACTCATTTCAGAACACTCAAGGGCAGTCGACTTAGACTAGGAAAATAGCTGAGTTTTACTCCTCACTAAAGAACAAAAATGATTCCTAAGTTAGAAGGAGAACTTATACTTAATAGTCTTTATTTCATGCTGAGTTCTGCCAAGGACCTGCCAGATGGCCTTGGTTAGGGTGGGAAATACTTTGTTCATCACTGAGCTTTAATATAACAAAATAATAACTCTCATCTTCTTATTTCTTATGTCCCCCCTTTTCCTTCCCTTCCATCCACCATCAATGAAAAATCATGAGGTATCATAATTATTAAAATTACAAGTGAACAAAATAGACTATGTATTGACACCCCCCCTCCTCTAAATGTTACTAAGCCCACTCTCTAATAAAAACTAATTGTAGTTAGGTGTGGTGGCATGCTGTTAATCACAGCACTAGGAAGACAGAGGCAGGGGGAATCTCTGTAGTTTATTGGCCAGCCTGGTCTACAAAGTTAGATCCTGTCTAAAAAAAAAAAATAAAGACCACCCCCAAAAAGTCCAATATAAAATTATAGGTAACTAGGGAATACTGAAAGCAGGAGACATAGTCCTCCCCAGGAAATCCCTTAATTGTTTATCCAATACCAGTGGTCATCTCTGAAATGATACACACAAGTAATGCTAAACAACCTAAGCAGGTTATATGTATATATTTAGGTAAATATATACTTTTATACATAAACTACCATTTAAAAATAGTGTTCATAAGTTTGAGAGAGAGCAGGGAAGAGTTAAAGGGAGGAATTGCAATTTCAAAAAATTAACTTAAGTGTTTAAAAGAAATGAAAATAGTTTCATAGCTGAGGAACTTTGGTTCCTCCATGTCCGTAGATATTGTTCCCTTGATAACTAACACTGACATGGTAATATCTTCAAGTAAATATGCAATATAAATCTTGAAGTTTTAACAAACTGAGCTGGAAAAAATAAGGTCAGTTCAGTTTATAACAGAACGGAAATCTGGTGACCCAGTCAGGCCAGAGGCAACGGGTAAACTGCCCCTGTGATCCAAACTACCTCCATTTTGATCCTAAAATGAAACAGTCCAGAAAGGAGAGAGAAAAATTTTTAACTTTGCCTTGCTGAGAGGCAGGTTTCCTAGACACTGGGGAACAATTAGTTAAAGTTCTATGCCATTCAGGAACCATTCAATCATTTTAATATAACCTTTTCCTTTTATGATTAAAAGACGTAAATTGAGCTGGAAGCAGAACATTACAGAATAAGAAATGCCAAGAGAGGCAGAAACTGGAACAGTTAGCTATTTCCCTGACAATTAGAAATCTTTGCTTAAGCCTGTTGCAAGACCATCTGGTATGCTTTCCTTCCCAGTCTTAGGTACACCCTTAGCTCCAGGGCATCCCCTACTTTCCCCCACCTTCTCAACTCCAAGATAATCTAGGACCTTGAATCAATGCTAAGACTTCTTCTCTTCTGAAGGAACATTGCAAATGTACACTGAGACCTCCCCATTAATTAATGGAGGCTAGACCTTTGGCTATGGCTATCTAGCTCATGTGTGCCCTACAATTTACTGGGAGAGTCACATCTGTTTCTCAAGGATGACTCAATGTTACCTGGAGGTTCAAAGTTTTCAAGGCCCTTGGTTATTTCCATAGATTTTTTTTCAGCTTCTGGATGAGAGGAAACACAAATACCCAATTATTCCAATTACTAGAAGATAATGCAGTCTAACTGCTTCAAACCTATCAGTTTGAGAATATTTGACACTAAAAATTAAAAAAGGTAAAGCAATGCTGAAAAGACATTACTTGCTTCATAAAACACTGCTGGACTTATACTTGGCATTGCATTTATTTGGAATCTTGAAATAGATATTTTTAAAATGTCAAAAAATGATGACTAAATAATTGGATAAAAGATAATGCTCAACAATTTTCTGCATGCAAAAAAATAATCTCACCTCACCCACAGAGACCTTCCCAGATTGAAAGTAAAAGTGTGGAAAAACAATCTGGACTAACTAAACAAATATGTTACAAAACAGATTTATAGAAAAATATTAATATTAATAATAATAATAATAACCAACCAGAAGAGAAGTTATTTACTTATTAGTAAAGGGAAAAGGACACATCAGGAAGACATAATAATTAGAGGGGGGAGGAAAGAGAGAAAATATGTGCTCTGAATATTATAGTCTAGTTTTATAAAATAAACACAACCTAAAGGAACATATAGTCACTAATATGATAATATTGTATGATATTATGCACAGACATTCAAAACTCGACTCATCAAAATGCAGATCAGTAGAGCTGAAATAGCTCAGTGAGTAAAGTATACTTACCACACAACCATACAGACCTGAAATTGGATCCTTAGCATCCATGTAAAAAGCAGAGCATAGTGGTTTATACCTGCAATTCTGAGCATTGGGAGGCAGAGGCAAAAGGATCCCAGGGGCATACTGGCCAGCTAATATAGCAAGTCAATAAGCTCACGGTTTAGTGAAAGACAAGGTAGAGTTGGGGGTAGCCGTGCAAGCCTGTAATCCCAGCATTGGGAGTCAGACAGATTACTGTGAGTTTAAGGCCACCCTAGTCTATGTAGCAAGTTCCAGGGTAGCCAGGGCTACATAGTAAGACCCTGTCTTGGGAAACCAACCAAACAAACAAAAGGTGCCAAGCGATAGAGGCAGACAGCCAATGTCAATCTCTGACCTCTAGATGTGTGCATGGGTGCTTGGGTGTGTACGCCCCATACAGAATATAACATTAAAACACACACAAAGGAGATAATCCAGGTTCAAAATAATGATGAGATATTATAGCTAAATTATACCACAGACCAAAGACTATAGACCCAACACTAAAGAATATCCTATCCAACAGCAAAAGGATTCAGAATGCATAATTTTCATCAGCATATGGAATAGTTTCCAAAAGAGATCTTATTTTAATCCATAAATGAAGACCTGATAAAAGCAAAAATAGTCATTTCTGGTGTCTTGGCAGAATATAACAGAATAAAATGGAGGACTGGGGAAATGACTTGGGGGTTAAATTGTTTATCACATATATCAGTTGCGTTTTTGTTATAGATTGTGTGTGTGTGTGTGGAAAGCTTAGCAGTGGGATAGATGCCTGCTTGCCTTGCGCCTGTAGTAGCACAGGGAGATGCATGCTGGAGCTCCAATTGCAATTTCTTGTATTCCTTTTAATTAAATTCTGGCCCCTAATCCGTGGAATAGTATTATTCATATTCAGGATGGGTCTTCCCTCCTCAGTCCCTGCGGGAGAGTGCACCTGGTCCTGCAGTGATTTGATATGCCAGAGTGGGGTGGTGATGGTGGGGGCTCCCCCTTCTCAGAGGAGTGGAGGAGGGTGGAGGGGGAGAGGGAGGATCTGAGGGGGAGAGGGAGAGGGGGTGGCGTATATTGGGATGTGGAGTGGATAAATAAATTAATGAAAAAATAAAATAAAATCAAATATAGACCAAAAGTTCTCTGAGAATGCCCCCACGGACACACCACAGAGATCTCTGCAATCAGTTGACAATCAAGATTGACCATCATATTTAAGTTCATTGCTGCACTGTTTACAATGACCAAACCCAATTGCTGGACAAATAATGTGGTATCTACGTACAAAATGTTGTTGTTTTGTTTTGTCTTTGTTTTGTTTGTTTGTTTGTTTGTTTGTTTGTTTTGCCGGAAAATGGATGGAAAGTTTTGTTAAACAAACTAAACTAGAGATAGAAAGGGTATTCCACGTTTTCTCTCATGTGTGAGAAGTAGAATGAAAAATAGTGACATGAAATTAATAGAGGAAGTGCTAGGGAACAGTAAAGATATGGGAGGAGGAAGGGGAGCCAGGGCGACGCAGAGAGGTCAACGGGAGGGTGAGTGCGACCAAACTACAATGTGGCTGTGTTTGAAATGTCAGAGTGAACCCCAGTAATGGGTACAGTTCATACATTTTTATAAATATTATTTTTTTAAAGCATCACTTCATAGTAGCTTTGAATTTTTTTTAAAATTTTTTTTAATTATTTATTTTATTTTTTTTTAATTAACATTCCTTACTAAGTGAAAAGGTGTTCCTTCACACAATCGTTTGAGTAGTCGTTGCAAAATGGAGCAATGAGGTTGGAGCTTCTACAGGAGGTTGGTCTCAGCTCTCTCCACTTCTGATAAGCCTTCTCATTACTGAGTTTTAAGAAAACATTCGGTAACATGTCTTTTCCTCTTTCTAATGTGAAAGCACCTGAGACATGAATTCCACACTCACATAAGGCAGTGGAAACCATCAGTTGCAAATCAGGACTGGAGGACACTGCTGAGAGCTATGACTGCAACTCTTTTTTTTTTTTTTTTTTTTGATACCTTGCCTCACCCTAAAATTAAGAAGTCTCACCCACCTAAGGAACAAGCTTAAGCCTGTCCCACAAGCAAAGAGCAGACCACAGTAAAGACCTTAAGAACAACACCTGCAAAGTGCAGGGCAGAGCACAGCCTCCTCTTCCTCTCAAATACAGTATTCAGATGTCTCTCTTGACTTGAGTAGGCCATGGAAGAGGGACAAGGCCACAGAGATACAGTGTATCTTTAGTATATGCTTCAGTGTACGCCTCCTCAAGGAAATGCCAGGGACAAGGTGTAGGTGGCTGCTTACGTGGAAGGCCAGGTCTGTGCATTATTATTTGTATCACCTCTCATACATATATAATTATATTTTAAAGGATGAGCCACATATTCGCACATTTGAATATAAGTGGAACTTTCAGAAGTGTATGTCAGTACAAACCCTTCATTAAGACTTTAATAAAATATCTCTTCTGCTCTTCTAGTGGCTCCAGTTTCTGCCAGTAAGGAATGCGTACACATGTTGATCTCATAAAATTAATTATGACTTTCTGGTTCTTTTTTAAAAAGTCTTGTTAGATACCTTAATTATGCTTAACCAACACAGGATCGGAATTCCTGAATCTGGGTGGTTTATAATTGGAATGAAGATTTGCCTAAGATGAATAACCTTTCTATTCATTTAAATCCCACCTGTGAATATTCTGCTGAAAGTTGCTTCCATAACTCCTCCCTATCACTTACATAGTTGCACAATGTCTGTCACTCCCCCTACCCCCCCACCCCCCAGATACCATCTGAAAAGGGGCAATGATTACACATTCTAGATTCTTCCCTCAACTCTGGTAAATGCACTTGTCTTGTTTATACTCAATGAAAAAAATGTAACATACTGAATTAACATAAATTATCCATTTTCTAGTTCTGTCTTGGCCTTCTCTATTTCCACCTTGAGATTAAAAATGGCATGCGGGCAAAGTCTGCTCATGTGCTCCAGCACACTGCACCAAGGGGGATTTAATGACTACCTTGAATCCAACGATGAAGAAGATTCAAATGGCATTACGAATGGCTCTCTTGGTTATTTGCACTTATGTTTTCAATCTTGGATAATAAACCGGTTCTTCCACAGTTAATGCCGGATTTGTAGCTCTGGTTCCAGAGTATCAATTCTCAACCAAATACTTTTCCACCAGATACCAAGACTATACAATAGGTGACTTGACATTTCGAGCCTCAGTTCTTCAACAGAGTAAGTATGGTTTTTTTTTTCTTTGTTTTTGTATTCCTGTCACAGTCACTTGTTCTTTTACCCTGACTTGCGTTTAACTTCTGGGCCCAAGTATCCCCCTGCCTCAGCCTTCCAGGTAACATGGACTACAGATGTGTGCTGCAGCTGTCTGCTCTGGGTAATTCTTCATGTATTTGTATCATTGCATAGTGCTGCAAAGTCAGTGCACATTTGTGCAATAGTCAACGCTTTCTTCTTATGCTTCTAAACTTCCTTCTCTGCCTTTCTTGTTCCTAATCCTCCTTTCCAGTGGCATTACTTCCCATGGCATTTCCAGGGCTTTCCAGACTGCCTACAGGGCATCCTTCTTGAGTCTGTTATCTCTATATTCTAGACCACATAGCTTGCTCTTGTTAGTCCTCTTTCAAAGAGTCTGCTGCATTTTTTGAGAATATTCTGTAGCTCTTTGCCAAGAGCAGCAATATTAATGATGGGGATGTCACAAAGAATAGAACACGCCAGGAGCATCTGGAAGCAGGAAGGCTTTAGATCTATTCTCAGATCATATTGTGTAGGTGGCTGCATCTGTGTGTGGGGGGGCTACTTTATGTATTAATATGTGTATCACATCATGTAAGTAATTATAGTTTACAGGTCAAGCCACATATTTCTGTCTTTGGATGTACATGTGGTACTCATAAATTTATGACTGCACAATCCCCCTCCCCCCAATCAGAACCTCAATAAAATGTCGTGTCTGCTCACATAGGATCCCTAGTTTCTGGGAGTAAGAACAGAAAGTATTCATGTTGATCTCACTCTTCTCTGAACTGAAAATATACTGATAAGAACTTGTGCTCTGAGATTTGCTCTCTCCTGCTTGTCTTGTGGGACTGAGCAACTACTAGATCCTTGGATTTCCATTTGCAGCTGCTGCTGGCCATTGTTGGGAGTTGGACTACAGACTTTTTCCTGCAAATAAAACTTTGCTCTTCATACGATCAGTGGAGCACCTGGGACAGGAGTCTTCACTTCCAGCCGCCACCTGCAGCAGGGAACCAGGCAGCTCCAAAGCCTTCAGTGCTTAGCCCACCAGGAGAGAGTGATCTCCCAGCAGCAATTTCACTTCTGAGTGCGGAGGTGAGATCTCCACCTTCTCTCTGGAGGGATACAGCTAGGAGTACACTGGGCATACGATCAGTGGAGTAGCGGGGACAGGAGTCTTCCCTTCCAGCCACCATTTGCAGCAGAGAATTAGGCAGCTCCACAACCTTCTCTGCTTAGCCCACCAGGAGAGACTGATCTCCCAGCAGCAATTTCACTTCTGAGTGCTGAGGTGAGATCTCCACCTTCTCTCTGGAAGGGTACAGCTAGGAGGGCACAGGGCATATGATCAGTGGAGCAGCTGGGACAGGAGTCTTCCCTTCCGGTCGCCATTTGCAGCAGGGAACCAGACAGCTCCACAGTCTTCTGTGCACAGACCCTGCCAGAAGACAGTTGGTCTCCCAGGAGTACAGACAGACACAGGCTTACAGGCCCATAGGAGGGGCAAGCTCCAGCCAGAGACAACAAGACAAACTAACACCAGAGAAAACCAGATGGCGAAAGGCAAGCACAAGAACCCTACCAACAGAAACCAAGGCTACTTGGCAACATCAGAGCCCAGTTCTCCCACCACAGCAAGTCCCGGATGCCCCAGCACACAGGAAAAGCAAGAGTTGGATTTAAAGTCTCTTCTCACGATGGTATTAGAGGACATCAAGAAGGACATAAATAACTCCCTTAAAAAAATACAGAAGAACATGGGTCAAATGGTAAAAGCCCTTAAAGAGGAAACACAAAAATCCCTGAAAGAAATACAGGGTAGCATGGGTGAACAGGTAGAGGCCCTTAAAGAGGAAACACAAAAATCCCTGAAAGAATTACAGGAGAACACAAACAAACAAGTGAAGGAACTGAACAAAACCATCCAGGATCTAAAAATGGAAGTAGAAACAGTGGAGATAGAAAATCTTGGAAAGAATTCAGGAGTCATAGATGCAAGCATCAACAACAGAATACAAGAGATAGAAGATAAGAATCTCAGGGGCTGAAGATACCATAGAAAACATTGACTCAACAGTTAAAGAAAATGCAAAATGCGAAAAGCTCCTGAGACAAAACATCCAGGAAATCCAGGACACAATGAGAAGACCAAACCTAAGGATTATAGGTATAGAAGAGAGTGAAGATTTCCAACTTAAAGGGCCAGTAAATATCTTCAACAAAATTATAGAATAAAACTTCCCTAACCTAAAGAAAGAGATGTCCATGAACATACAAGAAGCCTACAGAACTCCAAACAGACTGGACCAGACCAGAAAGTCCTCCCAGCACATAATAATCAAAACACCAAATGCACTAAACAAAGAAAGAATATTAAAAGCAGTAAGAGAAAAAGGTCAAGTAACCTATAAAGGCAGGCCTATCAGAATTACACCAGACTTCTCACCTGAGATGATGAAAGCCAGAAGATCCTGGGCAGATCTCATACAGACCCCAAGAGAACACAAATGCCAGCCCAAACTACTATACCCAGCAAAACTCAATTACCATAGATGGAGAAACCAAGATATTCCATGATAAAACCAAACTTACACAATATCTTTCCACAAATCTAGCCCTACAAAGGATAATAGATGGAAAACGCCAACATGAAGAGGGAAACTACACCCTAGAAAAAGCAAGAAAGTAATCATTTTCCAACAAACCCAAAAGAAAGTAACCACACAAACATAAAAAGAACATCAAAAATAACAGGAAGCAACAATCACTATTCCTTAATATCTTATAATGTCAATAGACTCAATTCCCCAACAAAAAACATAGTCTAACAGAGATGTTTTTCATGTGGATCTTCGATTTTATCAGAAAATGTTTGTGACTCCTCTTTCAATTCAGTAATGCTTTTTGTGTCTACCATTTTGACTGTATTATTTTCCATGATAATCTTTAATTTTAACATGTTTTCTGTGTATTTCTTCGATTTTCTCAGAGGTGTTTTTCATGTAGATCTTCGGTTTCATTGGGCAGGTGTTTGTAGTTCCACTTTCAATCAATTTAGGAATGTTTTTGTGCCTACCATTTTGTCGGTATAATTGTCCATGATAATCTTCAATTTTAACGTTTCTCTGTATTTTTCTTCAATTTTGTCAGAAGTATTTTCCATGTGGATCTTCAGTTTTATCAGACAATATCTATAATTTTACTTTCAATCAACTTAGGAACATTTTTATACCCTCCATTTTATCTGTATAATTTTCCATGTAATAGTCAGTTTTAACATGTTTTTCTATATATTTCTTGAATTTTTTCAGGAATATTTTCCTTGTAGATCTTCAATTTTATCAGAAAGTGTTTATAATTCCACTTTCATAAAACATAGGAATATTTTTATGCCTGCCATTTTATCTGTATAATTTTTCCATGAAATACTAAATCTTAACATGTTTTTTATATATTTCTTCAATTTTATCAGAAAATATTTATAATTTCACTTTCAATCAACTTAGAAATATTTTTCAGGACTGTGAGGTAATCCAATCACAAAAGAACACACATAGTATGCAGTCACTGATAAGGGGATATTAACCCAGAATCTCGGAATACCCTAGACACAATACGCATATCAATAGATTTCCAAGAAGATGGAAGGAGACACCCCTGGTCCTGGAAAGACTGGATGTAGGGGAATGCCGAGACAGAGAAGTGAGAGGGGGTTGAATGGGGAAAAGAGGGAGGGAAGGGGGCTTATGGAACTTTCGGGGAGGGAGGAAACGGGAAAGGGGAAATGATTTTGAATGTAAATAAAAATATAAAAAATAAAAAAAAAGAAATATTTTTATGCCTACCATTTTATCTGCATAATTTTCCATAATAATCTTTAATTTTAATGTTTTTCTATATATATTTTTCAATTTTATCAGAAATATTCTCCATGTAAATCTTCAATTTTATCAGAAAATGGTTATAATTCTACTTTCAATCAACTTAGGAATATTTTAATTCCTATCAATTTATCTGTATAAATTTCTTCAATTTTATCAGAGATATTTTACATGTAAATCTTCAATTTTATCAGAAAATGTTTTTACTTCTACTTTCCATCAATTTAGGAATATTTTTATGCCTACTATCTTATCTGTATAATTTTTCATGAAATAGTCAGCTTTAACGTGTTTTTCTGTATATTTCTTGAGTTTTATCAGAAGTATTTTCCGTGTAGATTTTCAATTTTATCAGAAAATGTTTATAATTCCACTTTCAATCAACTTAGGAATATTTTTATGCCTACCGTTTTATCTGTATAATTTTTCCATGAAATAGTCAATCTTAATGTGTTTTTCTATATATTTCTTCAATTTTATCAGAGATATTTTCCGTGTATATTTACACAATGGAATACTACTCAGCAATTTAAAACAATGAACTCAAGAAATTCTTAGGCAAATGGGGAACAGGGGGAGGGAAGTGGGCTTATGGGACTTTCGGGGAGCGGGGAACTGGGAAAGGGGAAATCATTTGGAATGTAAATAAAGAATATAGAAAATAAAATAATAATAATAAAAAAGAATATATCTAAAAAAAAAAAGAACTTGTGCTCTATAGAGAGACCTTCATTTCCTTACCCTCAGCCCATGAAAGTTAATATGCTTTAGTCATTTTAAAATGATGTTTTGTTTGGGAACAAACCAGCAACTTTTTCTGATATGAAGACTACATAAAGAGGAATAGGGTTTCCTAAGCACAAAGTTGATGCAAAACTGTGGTGAAAAAGGAGCTATGCTTTGCCAAACTGTTTCAGAGGTAAAAGTAGCAGTGATCCTGAAGTAGAGTCCATCAAGTCAAGAGATGCATTTAATTCATGTTGACGTTGGTATCTACTCAGGGGCGCAGGATGATGGAATGGGAAGAGATTTCAATGAGCTAAACTTGCTAGTTACGTTTGTTTAGTCTTAGCTGGAGTTGTTGGATGACATAAGCTAGCCCTGTGGTCAATTCAGCATGTAGTTTCATGAGTTCTTCTTTCCAGGTTATTAAAAGTTGGTTGAAAAAATAAAGAAGTTATTTAATACTTTATTAATTCCATCTGTAATGTTTTCACTCATTCATTCATTCACTCATTTCTTCTAATGGTGATGTTTTCACTGGTCTGAGCAGTGCTTAAACTTGCTTTGGATTCCTTGTTACATCTACTAAAGGTAAGACTCTAGTAGGGTAGATTTTTCAATTAAAATGGAATATTCTTCCATCTCTTCCCATTCCATCATCCTGTGCCCCTGAGTAGATACCAACGTCAACATGAATTAAATGCATCTCTTGACTTGATGGACTCTACTTCAGGATCACTGCTACTTTTACCTCTGAAACAGTTTGGCAAAGCATAGCTCCTTTTTCACCACAGTTTTGCATCAAGCACAGTATCTACCTTTTGAATGGTATGCATTTAATTAAAGATGGTAATGAGATTGAGGGTGGTTAGCACAATCATCATCAAGTTGGAAGTTATATGACAGGAAGCTTAGTTTCAGGATTATTCTACTTTCTTAAACACGAGATTAATAGCTAATTCTTATTGGACTGTTACTGCGTGTTTGGAACTGTTGTAAATTCTGTATATTTTATTAACCCACTTGAGCTTCATAACAATCCTAGGAGGTCCCTGTTATTATCAAAGCTGATTGTACAAAAAATAAATAAAATATAAATATAAAATTATAAATTATAAATTGAGACAATGAGAGATTAGATAATTAAATAATAATAATGATGATGATAATGATAATAATAATTTTTCCTTAGGTTACTCAGCTAGTGAGTGGAGGTTGGCTCTAGAGTTTGGACTATTACCTACTTATGCTGGAAGGAAAAATGAGATATGAGCTTTCAGTAAATTTTACAGTTTTCATTTTGTTTCTTCTTTTTTTGTTTCACATCTTTAAAATAGTGGTCTTTTTTATGGTAAGAATAGGGATGACATTAAGTAGGTATCAGTAAAGCATAACAGAGGAATTTTCAAGGAAGAAAAAATAGTAATTGTGGTGGTTTGATTAAGATGTCCCCCACAGACCCATATATGTAAGTGCTTAGTCATCAGGGAGTGGCACTACTTGTGAAGGCTTTGGAGGTGTAGCCTTGTTGAAGAAGGCATGTCACTGAGGTTGGTCTTTGAAGTTTCAAGAGTTCATTTTTGCCTGTGGATCAGGATGTAGTTCTCAACTACTTCTCATCACTATGTCTACTATGCCTGTTGTCATGCTCCTTGCCATAATGATAATGGACAAAACCTCTGAAATTGTAAGCAAGCCCTCAATTAAATGCTTTCTCTTATAAGAGTAGCTGTGGTCATGTGTCTCTTCACAACAACAGACAGAAGTTGATATCAAGGACTAGAGGATTGCCATGACAGTCCTGATCATGGTGTTTGTTGGAGAAATATGGAAGACTTTAAGACTTTGTACTAGAGAAGCAGTTGGACATTTTAGGCAGAGCTTACTGGACCTTCCTAGTAGAAACATAGTGAGGGTGATTTGAAGTGTAGAGGCCAAGCTCAAGAAGTTTTAGAGGGAAGAATATTAGTAACTAGCCTAAGAAAAAGATAGGGCTGGAGAGATGGCTCAGCAGTTAAGAGCACTGACTGCTCTTCCAGAGGTCCTGAGTTCAATTCCCAGCAACCACATGGTGGCTCACAACCATCTGTAATGGGATAAGATGCCCTCTTCTGGTGTGTCTGAAGACAGTTACAGTGTACTCATATAAGTAAAATAAATACAAAAAAGAGAGAGAGAGAGATAGAGGGCTCTTGCAGACCATTCTTGTGATATTTTGGCAAAGAATGTGGATGTTTTCTGCCCTTGTCCAAAAAGGGTGCTTGAAATTAAATTGAAGAGTGTTGGCTTAATTGCTTTATGGTTTTTTGTTTTGTTTTGTTTTGTTTTTTTTTTTTTTGGTTTTTCGAGACAGGGTTTCTCTGTGTAGCCCTGGCTGTCCTGGAACTCACTATGTAGACCAGGCTGGCCTCGAACTCAGAAATCCACCTGCCTCTGCCTCCCAAGTGCTAGGATTAAAGGCGTGCGCCACCACCGCCCGGCTTAATTGCTTTAGAAGAGCAGATTTCAAGATAGCCTAGAATTGATGCTGCCGCAAGGTTATTAGTGTTTACTCTTATGCACCCTATGCTGAGCAAGGAAAAATAGAAAATGTACAGTTTGAGAAGAAAAGGAACACCAGGAAGAGCTGAGTCCAATGCTCAAGGAGATAAAATGTTTAAAGAAAAGCCGGCAGTTGAATGTAATAAACGAGTGGTGACCTCAGGGCAAGACTCCACCCAACTAAGCTTCCAACTTATGTAAAGAAATTAAAGCTTAAGCAGTGAAGGAAACCATCAACAAGAGAAAGCTGATGTAAATGTAATTGAACGAGGAAACTGAATTCCAGCCACAACAAGACATATAGCTTGGCAATTTCAGCCATGTGGTTCTGGCTTTAGAATCAAGGATAGAAGGAAGGGACTGTGGAATCTCTGTGACTAAAGAAAGCCACTAAGGACAGGTATGTGTCAGGATGTCCCTGCAAGAGACCCAGAGAACCCATTGTGTGAAGCTGTGAAGGTAAAGCATGGATTGCTTTGGAAACCCCAAGGTTTTGGAGATGTCAGAGTCATAGGATACATGCTAGGAAAGATGCTGACCAGATCTAGAACGAGAGAGAGAGAGAGAGAGAGAGAGAGAGAGAGAGAGAGAGAGAGAGAGATTTTGCAGTCAACAAAACTTAAAGGAATTAAAACTCTGAAGACACTTTGACATCAGACATGGGGATGGCCTGATGGATTTTGGAGTTTGACCTGCTGGATTTGGGTTTTGTTTTGGTACGGTATTTCTTTACTATGTTCTCTTACCATCCTTTTGGAATGGTATATTTTGTGCTATTGTATGTTGGAAATATGTGATCTGCTTTTTTATATTTTATGGGGGCTTGTGATTAAGAGATTGCCACAAGTCTCAGAAGGGACTTTGGACTTGGACTTTTAAACAGTATTGAGATAGTGATAGACTGACTACGGGCACTTTTGAGGTTGTACTGAAGGCATTTCTGCATTATGATATGGCTACAAGCCTATGGGGGCTGGAGATAGAATGCTAATATATTTGAATGCTTAGTAACCAGGGAATGGAACTTTTTGGTAGCATTAGAAAGTGTAGCAGATATGTCACTGGGGGTGTGCTTTGAGGTTTCAAAACCTCATGCCAGATATGCACGCTCCCTCCCTCCTTTCCTCCCTTTCTACAGATTGGGTTGTAGCTCTCAACTACTTCTCTAGCACCATGGCCATGCAGTCATGCTCCCTGCCATGATGATAATAGACTAAGCCTCTAAAACTGTAAGCAAGCCCACAATTAAATACTTTCTCTTGTAAGAGTTGCTATGGTTATAGTGTTTCTTCTTAGCAATCAAACAGTGACTGAGACAGTCATGATAATGGTCATCTTGAGAGTATGTGACCTTTGGAAATCCATTTAGCTTCTTAGTAGAAGCTTGTGGGTTTTGTGGCACATACTTTTAGTGTGGGCTCTCAGGAGACAGAAGTACATGGATCTTTGTGTGTTTAAGTCCAGCCTGGTCTATATAGTGAGTTCCAGCCCAGATAGAATGACAGACAATTTGACCCTGTCTTAAATAAAAAAATAAATAATGAAGGAAGGAAAGAAGGAAGGCAGGCAGGAAGGAAGGTTTTTTGTTTTGGTTCCCCTTGTCCTCATGTCCCATACAAAGAACATGTGGGAAGCCAAATAGATGCTGAGCATTCAGTGAATTTACAATCAACTCAAGGAACACAGGGCTTTGAGAAATGTATAGTCTACATAGTAAGTAGTGAGCAATCTACTTACTTGTTTAGAAAAACATGATGCCTACTCTTTCAAGATTTATTCATTTACATTGTATTATTGAATGCCCTAGAACTGGAGTTGAAGGGTGGTTGCGTG
Organism: Tokudaia tokunoshimensis; assembly: GCA_036184795.1. Classification (NCBI taxonomy): domain Eukaryota; kingdom Metazoa; phylum Chordata; class Mammalia; order Rodentia; family Muridae; genus Tokudaia; species Tokudaia tokunoshimensis. Next base: position 95,135,981 of record BTHU01000023.1, read on the forward strand.
CTGCCATGTGGGTGCTAAGAAGCTGTACTGGCTAGTCGTATGTCAACTTGACACAAGCTAGAGGCAACACTTGAAAAAAAATGCCTCCAGGAGATCCAGCATTTAAGGCACTTTTTAAATTTGTGACCAGTGTGGCAGGGCCCAGACCATGGTGGGTAATGCCATCCCCTGGGCTGGTGGTCCTGGATTCCATAAGAAAGCAATCCATGAGGAGCAAGCCAGTAAGCAGCACTCTTCCATGGGCTCTGCATCAGCTCCTGCCTCCAGGAGTTTGAGTTCCTCACCTGGCTTCTTTTGGTGGTGTGGAAATTTAAGCTGCATAAACTCTTTCCTCTCCAACTTGCATTTTGGTCATAGCAATAGAAACTCTAACTAGGACAGAGCCAAATCTGAATCCTTTGCAAGAGTAAAAAGCGCTATTAACCACTGAGCCATCTCTCCAGCTCCAATTATGTGCTTCCTAACAAATCTCTGAGAAAAGGTGCAGCTAAAGATAAGTGAGGGCTTTGCATTCTTGGTATACTCATTAAAAGTATGGAGGGATATTCAGAGACCGTGGCAGGTTATGTCTCACAATAACTAAATAATTATAAACTGGTGTTAGGAACCAGAATAAAAGAAGTATTCATCTATTTTCCCTATTTATATCCATATATTTCCTATGCTAAATCTTGCTTAAAACACTGAATTTATTCTTTTGGGGAATTGCATAATGATTCTAAGAACAAGAAGACTATTCTCTGGCATCCTCTGGTTTCCTCTTTCTAGCTGCTGTCTGCTTTCTCTTTGTTGCTTCCTCTTTTACTTCAACCTTCTCACTGTCTCCAAATGTGTGTTGCTTGTCGCTTTTGTTTTCTTCTGAATATAGGTATTTTGAGCCCCTCTCTGGATCAGATGTGCATTTTTAAAGGCATTAATTTCGTGAAACCTGAGCAGTATCTTATCTATCAGTACAGTATCTTGGCCCTGGGGCATTGACTTTTCCACACTAATCAGAATGAAGTGTCAATTATTTTTTAAGTTTTTTCTTTTTTTATAATTGATTTACTTTTACTTTATATACATTGGTGATTTGACTGCATACATGTCTGGGTGATGGTGCCAAATCCCCCGGAACAGGAGTTACAGACAGCTGTGAGCTGCCATATAAGTGCTGGTAATTGAACCTGGGTTCCCTGGAAGAGCAGTGTTCGTAAGTGCTGAGCCAGCTCTCCAGCCCTGAAGTACCTATTATTAAGCAAGATGTGGCTTTTTCCAAAGAAAACATTGACAACTTAGGATCGAGATAAATCTCACCGAGCTACTAGGAACACTTGTCTGTATTTTGCTCAGTTTTCTTTATGCCTGGTATGATGAACCCTTAATAGTCAGTAGAAATATTAGTATGAACAAGCGAGCTTAGATGTTGACAGTTCATTTCCTGAAGACTGCAAATGGCAAAGCCTCACGTGGCAAGAAGGCTTTAGTGAATGGTTCTGAAGGTGAAACATTCAGAATTATCACATTCTTCTTCTAAGGAAGGGTCTGTTCTGGGCATCTTTTGGCTTCAGGTAGCCCCATGCATTTGCTGGCTTGCATCTGCAGGACTTCATTCTCAGTATTCATCTTTACATAGAGTTCTCTTGCTCATCTTTGAGAGATAACTCATCTTGCATTATGGAGCCAGTGTAGGAGTTCAGGGTTTGAGTTTTCAGGAGATGCTGGATCATGGGGCCTTTAATCATCAATGGATTTGTAGTTTAAAAGGATAGTAAGACCTTGTAGAAACTTTAGTAGGTAGGCCAGTTTGAACAAAGTAGGTTTTTCAGGGCATACCCTTAAAAGGGATACTTTGTCCCTGCTTCCCCTGTTCCCACTGGCAACCATGAAGTGAACAGCACTACTCTATCACACTCTTTACAGGATGTCCTATCTTTACAGTCCCAGAAACAACTGAACCAAATGACAAGGTCTGATACCTTTGATTTTCTCAGGTACATCATCATCATAATAGAAAGCTGACTAAGACAGTATTCATGCATGAGAGAGTTTGCTGTGGAAAATCTTGGAACAGCAGGCAAGTCATGACCACTTCAGTTTAAATGATACAAAACAAAACTAAACTACCCAACAGAGTACAGATTTTGTTGTTGTTTTGCTTTGTTTTGTTTTTCTGATTATCCCATGAGCTGGTAGAACTGTTGGTCAGTTCTTAGCTAAAAACCTGCTCTGGCTGAGGGATAGCTAGTGTTCCTTTGAGTTTGTGAAACACCCTGAATCCTCTTTAAACTATTTTTTTCTTTACTGAGTGTGAAGGTAATTTTGTTTATTTGTAATATTCCCAATTAGAAAACACTTCTTTTTCCATTTCAATTCAGCTATACAATATGTAGAAAGCTTATATCCAAGTTCATATCTGTCACTGCATGGACTTAACGGTGTCATTTTTTATATCAAAGAAATGTGCCCATTCACATTTAGTACAATTGTATTCTGAAATCTTAGACTATGTGAAGGAAGAAAAGAACTAAAGCTGATAATTTGTTGAGTTCTAATAATTTGGAGAAAGATTACAACACTCTTAAAATCAAAAGGAGCCTATAAAAGTAAAAAGTAATCTTCTGCGGCATTTAGTTTTCTCCTCTAAAGTTTCAAAACTTCATCAACTGCCACAGTTAACATATTCTTTCCTGTTACAGTAGAATTGGAAGACTTAATCCATAATTTCTACCTTCCTCCTGTATTGTGTCTACTTAAATTTCAATCTCTTTTATTTGCTACATAATACACATACCCCCACAAGTGCTTAGGCTATGGCCCAATATGAGTGAACTATCCGAAGCTGCTGGGTCCAAGCAACATCATCCTAATACCTGTCACATCTTTATTTATTGCATATTGTTTTGCTTTCTGAATGTGCTACACACTGGTCAGAATGTCCTTTTCTTGGATCATGAATACCTATTGAACTGAAAATTCTGGCAACTTCTCAGATCAACCTCTGTGCTCCAGTGAGTCTGGCTCGCCATAGTGTGGCTCTAGGGTTGCTAGATGTCTGATTTACACAAGAACAGTCTACTATTTGAGCTACTTATCCAGAAAAAAAACCCACCTGATATACAATAGTCTTGTTCATGCAATTAAGTAATTTGTAGCATTATTGTATTTACACACACACACACACACACACACACATACTGCAATCCAGTGAAAGGTAGAATTCGTTTTAAATGCATTTCTATGTCATATCTCCTTAATGCTAGAACTTCAGATACTTATCTAATGGGTTCAGGCACTTTGGAGATGATAATATGTAACAATACTCTCTAGCTTATTCTCCAGCCAACCCTGTCTTAATATATGAAAGACTATATAGACAAACCTTTAGCCAGTTTGTACCTAATATAAATTGGATGATAAGAACTCCATTTCTAAAAGTGAAGAAAAAGATATAAATTGTAGCTTTACCAACAATGAACCAGGGGTATAGAGGGTAGCCTAATAGACATATTTGGATATATAATACCCTGTTTGTTTTTTAATCAAACAAGGCATTTTTGTAGAAACATCTATAAACAATATAAACATGGTCAGCCTAAAATTGAAAAAATGACATGGAATAGGTAGAATAATTTTGAAAAAAAATGAGCTCTGCTTAATTGCAAAGTTTATTAGATACCTGTTTCTGGAACAAATTATAATTAAGGCTTTTAGACAACAACCATGTGTATTATGTACAGTTCAGAAGGCCAGAAGTCTTAAACCAATGTCACTGGATTAAAGGTGTTACCAAGGGTGTATTCGCTTTGGAGGCTCTTGGGGAGGATCCAGTTCCTTGTTTTTTTCAGCCAGTTGTGTACCTTGGCTTGTGCCAACAGTATTGTCTCTCTCATCTCCAATTGTTTCACTAAATGTCTTCTCTCCAACTGGATGTCACACCTCTTGGACAATCCAGGATTATCTTCCCATCTCAAGGTACTTAGCTTATTCAGATCTGCAAAGTCTTCTTTACCATGTTAAGTAACATATTACCAAGTAATGGTATAAACATCTATGAGGCATTATTTTTCAGCCTGCCATATTAAAGTTATCAAACATGTATAGGATTTGGTGCCAGAGAGATGGTTCAGCAGCTAAGAGCACTTGCTGCTCTCTCAGAAGAGCCTAGTTTGAATCCTAGCATCCACGTGCCAGGTCATAAGCAACTGCAACTCCACTGTCACGGGATGTGACACTCTGCTGTGGACTCCATGGACCCTATGCAGAGGTATGCATGCAGGCAAAATACACATACACATAAAATAAATAATTAAAATTAATATATAAGACTTGCCAGATATGGTAATATTCATGTATAATCCCAACACTTGAGAAGCTGAAGAAATAAGGCTGAGATTTCCTGGCTAGTCTATTGTCCACTGTGAGGCTCTATCTCAACACACACACACACAAAAGAGACTAAAACAAACAAACAAAAAAAAAAAGCTCAGAGAATATATGGTATTGGTAAAGGAACCGATACAAAGATCAGTAGAACAGAGCAGAGCACCCCCCCTCCCCAAATGTGCCCAACTTAACTTGGCTATAGAAGAGAAGCAATTCAGTGAAGGAAAGGTACTATTTTATTTTGTTTTCCAACAAATGGTATCAGAGTAATAAATGTTGAAAAAATCCCAGTTGAAGCCCAGCACCTTATTAAGTAAAAATAAGTTAAGTAAAAATAGACAAATAAACTTAAAGTGTAAATCTATGAAGCTTTTAGAAAACTAGTGGAATATCATTGGGATTGAGGACTAGGCAAAGCTCTCTTAAAATTGATATCAAAACATGGCTTTGTAAAATGAGAAATTAAGGAAGCTTCAGCAAAACGAAAACTATCCACTCTGGGGGCGGGGGGGGGAGCATTTCAGCCAAGCATGGTGGCACGTGCCTTTTATCTCAACATTCAGGAGGCAGATGGAGGTGGCGCTCTGCGAATTCAAGACCATGTAGGTAGTCAGTTCCAGGATAACCCAAGCTGTTTAAAAAAATAAATTTCCTGTAAAGAGGATAAAATAATAAGTTATATAAGAGGGAAAAATATGTGTAAACTGTATAGTTGACAATGACTAGTACCTAAACTGTATGAAGAACTCTAAAAATGCAAAAGTAAAAAAGGGGGGAGGGTGCTAAAGAAATACATCAAGAACACTAGCTTCTCTTTCAGAGTATGCAGATTCTATTGGCACTACCCACATAGTGACTCACAACAGTATGTAATGCCAGCTCTGGGTGACCCAGTTCCTCCTTATTGCCTCTGATAGCACTAGGCATACACATAGTACTCAGACATATATGCAGGTAGAACACACATGCACATAAAATGATGGAATATAAAAATTTTTACATAGCCAAATATGTCAACAGATGTTTCATTGAAGAATAGTATGCAGATAATAAATAAAGCCAAGAAAAGTGTTTAATATCCATTACCCACCATAGAAATGAAAATTAAGCCACAGTGAGATCTTGCGGCTATCTAAATGGTTAAATTTTTAAAAATAGGATCCAATGTTGACAAGAAGGTGGTGAAATGGATCACTAGTACATTGCCAGTGGAAATGTGAAATGGTGACATTCAGGAAAGCAGTGTTGCAGTTTCTTATAAAGGAAAATTACAGCTATCATGTGACTGAACCATTCCATACCTAGGCATTTAACCCAGAAAAATGGAAGACTTACATTTACAGCAAAACATGAAGATGAATGTTTCTAGCAACCCTATTCACAAAAGCACCCTGCCGGAAATAATGCTTGGTGTGTGAATGTTTAAACATGCTGTGGCACATTCATACCATGCAACACTTCTCAGGCAAGAGCCATTCATACAAAAAAAGACATGAATGAATCTCCAGAGAACTATTCTGAATAAAAAATTTAACCTCCCCAAGGATTACATACTGGCAGATTCCATTTATATACCTTTTTACATTTCTGTTATTCTTTTGACTTCTGGACAGAGTCTTGCTGTACAGCCCAGGCTTATCGTGAACTCACGATCACACTGCATATTTGCTTCGATCACTACAGGTATGCTTTAGTTGAAGCTTAATCAGGACCACACCATCCAATTATGAAGTTACTCTTAATGATCCTGCTTTGATGTGGTTTCCAGGGATACAACATAGTGAAAAGTAAAGGTGGCTTTAAGAAAGGACATAAAGTTAAATTTTGTCAGCCATTTTCTTAAGGGCCTTATGATCAGCCAGTAGTTCATGAAACAAGTTAGAATCCCTAAGCCAGAAGGCTATTAAAGATATTTTTTTCTTCTTCTTGTTTTGTTTTGATTGTTTTGTTTTTGTCTAAGATATCATGGAGTACTGAAATACAGTATTTTTTGTACTCCTGAGGACTATCAATAGTGGTACGTTCTGTTACATCATGCCTCTAGATAAGGCACACCAATGATAGAACTCCTGAAGTATTTTGCCAAAACCAAATGAGACCAGCTCAATAGTCACATAGTTATAATCACCTTGATCATTTGACTTCTCCTCATGTCTGTGCTACACCTCAAATGACTCTTGGAAATGGATGTAATAGCATGACTTTATAGGTACCACTATTTAATCTTTTAACTTTATAATAGCCAAAGAGAAAGCTGGAATACAGCATATTGGTAGATCCTGGCATGTACATGTGATGTATTTATTTCCCAGCACTACAAAAAGAGATTTGAATGCACTTTTTTCCTAAGAAGAAACAGATGTAGCTAATAAACATATGAAAAGATATTCCATGTCAGTAGGCAAGGAAATATCAGTCACAACTATAACAAGAAGTTAGGCCTGGAGGTGCAGGCTTATAGCCCTAGTTATTTAGAAAGCTGAAGCAGGAATTCTGCAAAGTCATAGCCCACCTGAACTATACAGCAAGCTCAAGCCCAATGTGAACAATTTAGTGAGACTCTGTTTCAAAATTAAACTATACAAAAAGAAAGGGACTGGGGTTCAATCCTAGCAGTAAGTCACCTACCCGCTATGCCCAAGGACCTAGGTTTAATACTTCTCACACCCCAAATAAACAAAGAAAACTACAATGAGATACCACTTTACCCACTAAGATGACATTAATCAAAGAGACAGATAGTAAGGGGTACTGATAGAAGTATAAAGAAACTGGAGGGGGGCTGGAGAGATGGCTCAGTGGTTAAGAGCACCGACTGCTCTTCCAGAGGTCCTGAGTTCAAATCCCAGCAACCACATGGTGGCTCACAATCATCTGTAATGGGATCTGACCCCCGCCTCTGCTGGATGTCTGAAGACAGCTACAGTGTACTCATATACATAAAATAAATAAATAAATCTTTAAAAAAAAAAAACTGGAGCCCTTGTATATTGCTGATAGGAAAGTAACACCGTTCTGCACTCGAAGAATACCATATAGATAGTACTCAAGTACTTTAACATAAAATTACTATATAATCCACAATAGCTTTCTTAGAGAATTATTCTAAAACCTGTTCACAAATGTGGGTGCTATCATCATTCATAATAGTCAAAAGCAGAGCAATTCAGATCTTTATTAACTGGTGAATGGTAAACACTGTGGTATATCTGCCCATACACAGTGGAATACTTAATGGCGATAACAAAGGGGAATGAAGTTATGAAATATTCTACAGCATGAGTGAGCCTTGCAGCTGGTATATCGGGCAAAGAAACCAGGTATAAAATGGCATCTATGACTGTTGGGATCTGAGGGTGGCAGATGTGAGTCTCAGGACCAATATTGTGATCATAAAGAGAGAAAGAGGTGTGAGCATACCGTCTATGGCAGTGTGGGGGAAGGGGATGCCTTAGCAGGCCCATGCCGAGGCATCCCCTCCCCCTGAGGGACCAGACACACAATGGTATAGTATAGAATAGAGTTTATTCAGGGCATGGGGAAGGGAGTTAAGGAGGTAGTATAGGCAGAGAAAGGCAGAGAGAAGGAGAGAGTAGAGAACTAGAGGCTGGCCGTGACCATGTGGAGAGAGGAGGTAAGGGAGGAGGAGAGAGAAGAGCCCAAGTGGGGGCAAGAGAGAAGCTGAGAGTGAGAGAATAAGAGATGCAAGAGAGAAAGGAGGGGCTGCTCAGCCCCTTGTATAATAGGCCAGGTAACTCTGAGGAGGGGCATACCTGACTGTTGCCGGGTAACTGTGGGGTGGAGCTTAGACAGAATGTAACAATGACTCCAGTATGAAATGCTCATAATGGGCAAGTCTGGGCCAGTGGAAATTAGACTACTGGTTAATAGGGGCTGGATGAAGGTGGGTGAATTCTTACAGAGGTAGGGTTTCTCTTAGATGGCAAATATATGTTGGGATTGTGTAGGGGTGATTGATGTACAAATCTGAGAATACTTAAAAAACAACCAAAGAACATTTGGAGACAAGCGTGAGGGTAAATAACTGTAATTCCCAGGGTTTGGGTATTTAGGGCAGAAGCATCTTAAGTTTGAGACCAGTATGGGATACACAGTGAGATCCTATCTCTAATACAAGCAAAAACAATGCAGACACACGCACAGTACCAACAATGTTTCAAAGAGTCAACATTAAATTATACAAATGATATTTCAGTATAATGACCATTATTTTAAAAGTCGTCATTGATGCCATGAAGGAATCACTCTGGGTCTTTTGTTGCTTCTGTTTGTTTTTCCTACTTTGCCTCTCCAATTCTCTCAAAGATTTCTGATCATGTACTTTCAACCTTGTTTTTCAGATCCCCTATTGGGTTTGAAGAGTCCCAGTATGTTCTACTCCATCTATCTTTCCACAAGACTGTAATTTGTTCAGTGATAAACACACGAACAATGATAGGCCAATTAATAGCAACAAATCTTAATTTAGGGCTGATCCATTGTTCTACGAAGGAAGAGAATTTCGCTGCTTGATTGGACATTGTAGGACAGAGAAATGCCAGGTATTTCTAATAAGAGCATGACAATGAAAACCAGCCCAGAAGTGCTGTCACAGCTCCTGTTGAAGTACTCTGCACTCAAGCTACATATAAAGTTGTTTCTCTACTTGAATATTTGACTTATAGTGACCTTTAAATATCCCAGTTTCTTAAAGCCATTTTCTGTGGGTTTCGCCCCTTTGACACTCAAAATAAAAGAATCCCAAGTGATATATATGGCTGTTTCACCTGAGTGGGTCCCGAATTACTTCAGAGCATAATTTTTTTTCTATATTAAAATGTATTGGGGTGTTATTAGGGGAGAAGGTTTCACGGGGGTGAATAATGGAAAAAACTTGAACAACTGTAATAAGTTAATTTCTTGGTCACATGCATTTCCCCTTACCAACGTTATGCTGAGTAAAATATGGCCTCCAATATGCAATTTCTAATGGAGATGTTAAAACTGTACTCTGAATCATGATTGGGTAACCGTTGATTGAATTCCTAACAATTTTCTAAGGCCTTTAGTGTCTTAGATACTGTACTGTGTATTTAGAACTGATAAATGTCACCTTACTCTGGGATTATTGTCCTAGAAACATTCTGTTCTTACAAAATTTCCAGATACCAGAGCATGATTTTTAAACCTTTGCCCTTCATAAGACCCTGCCCATCACACCCATATACTCACTGGTTCCTGACAGAGAGAGAAGGGACATTAAACAGTCTTACAGTGCAGCACATTAAGTTGAGCTTCCAATCTAGCACACAAACAAATGTGAATCAAACACTTCTTATTTATCACCAAAAAGCTGGAAAGGATTGTATAACGCCATAGTACCGGAGAGTGGTACAGAAGTTCAGTCCTCTCCTCTTTTAACCCAAAAGCCAGAGAGGAATAATGACTTGAATTGGTTTTTAAAAATTATTCTAGTAAGAGTCATGCTTTACAAAACATGTCTTCTGTCATCCCTGTCAGCCAACCAAGAGAGTACCTATAAAAGTAGAAGGACAGATTTGGAAAAATAGAAAACTTGGATCAATGTACTCGGTTCATAGAAACCTCAGAAGGAATTTGACTAATTACATACCTGGAAAATTAATTGTGTGCTCTTGCACCTAGCCTTGTGCTTGGCATATGGCCCCACTGTGGCACCACACATTCCTTTCCAACTTTTTGGTGATAAGTAGAAAATGTTCAATTTTTGCTAAGTAAGTTTTATTTTTACAGTCTTACATTGGAAGTCCTAGAAAGAAGATTGGCTGACAATATCATCTACACAAAAGTAGCCATAGGCCATTACATGTAATAAATAAATAAATCTTTGGGCCTGGAAAGATGTACTTACATATAACAATAAATAAGTCTTTTAAAAAGTCTACTGATTATATGTAAGAAAGGAAGCATTATAGGGACATAGGAAGTGTTTCATTAGGTCTTCTTATGCAGAGCATATCATGGATAGATGGTCCCCTCATCTAAATGGAGCATCTCAGCTTTAGAGGAATTAGACATCAATGAAGAAGACCCAAATGCTAACAGGAAGACTCTTAGTCACTGGCATGCACATCAGTGAGCAGAGAGAACTTGAGAAGACAGACAGCGTGTTTCTATTGTAATCATGTTAGAGACCATTCAGATTGCTAACTAGGAATACCTACTGAGGCTTATTGCTCTCTCTCTCTCTCTCTCTCTCTCTCTCTCTCTCTCTCTCTCTCTCTCTCTCTCTCTCTCTCTCTCTCTTTCTCTGTGTGTGTGTGTATATATATATATATATATATATATACATACATATATACACATACGAGCCACATCAAAAGCAAGGGACTCAGTTCTTTCTTCCCACCATGAGGGTTACAGGGAACAAACAGGGCATCGAGCTTGGTGGCTGAGTCAACTTGATGGCCCTCATGGCTCATTGTGGTGATACATTTTTGTTGTTGATATTGTTGTTGTTTGTTTTCTCCTCTGATTTTTGTAGATTCAACCATAGTCTTCTTCCCTACAAGACAGTCTCTACAAGCAGAACTCTGAAGCACCAAAAGGTAACAACAGTACCTTTTGTACTCCAACCTTTCTCCTGACCATTAAGTTATGCATCCCTAATGTAAAAGTGGACTTGTTTTCTAACATTTTTATGGTTTGTTTTTTTCTTTCAGTATTGCCAGTTTCTTTTAAGAAAGATAGCATTGATATCAAATGCAGACTAAAAACTAAAATTGTGCAGCTCTTTGGGACGCTTACTTCTGGGCACATCCACAGTCTCCAGTTGACTCAAGGTAGCTGAAACAGAGCATTTTGACTAAAGAGGCTGATCACAGGTCACACCCAAGCTCATACCCAGTTTACTGCCTCTTCAATCTGCCCTGTCTTCCTTCTCCTAATTCATTTCAGGTAGCCTTTAGGGACCTAATCTGGAGTAAACTCATCAGACTCATGCTTAATACCTTGAGCTCTACTCATCTTTCCCTCTTTGGTTGCCTTCTAGCCTTTCTATTCCAAGTAAACGCTTCACTTACTGCAGAAGCAACAGCAAAGCAAAGTTGCTCAGTGGAGAACTATGGACGAAGATATTTCTACTCTTATGGGGGCTCTGACCACCCAGGCAAATGACACAGATCAAGATCCTGTGGCTGCAACCTCTGCAGGGGTGGCACTTCCCATCTACACTCCCCCTCTTGAAGATGCTCTGAACAGTGCATACCATGAGGTACAAGCGGAACAGAAAAGTATACAAAAGAAAAAGACTGAGGAGACAACGGAAAGGCTCAATTTTCATTCTTGCCTGAGTGCACAAGTCCCACGGCAATGGACAGATGTGGCTCCAGAAGTTTCATCCAGTACAAGGAATGGGGGTGGTGGAGAGAAAAAAAGCAGCCGTAAAAGGAGGAATAGAAATAAATGTAAGAAGGTGGTTTTTTCTTGGTCTACGACTCTCCAGACACAAGCATCATCTACAAATCCTTTTTCTTGTCAGGTTTCTGCTATGGAGGCTTTTATCTCTAGCAAGGAGCAAAGAAGCAAGGAGAAAGAGATAGAAGAGGGAAAGGTAGTGTTTCTTGCTAGGCTCTGGAAGGAATCAGAAGGCATTTTACTACCTGAAGCAAGTCCAAGTCATCTTTCCATTGCACCCAAACAGGAAAGAAATGCACCGAAGAGATATGACTATCAAAAGAGAGCCAAGAAAAACCAAAAGATCAAGTCTAGTCCTTGGCCTATGACAGTTCAGGCATGGGCTTCTTTTGCAACCCTAGATCCGGTACCGACCGGTTTTACAGAATCTTTGCCAGTTGCCAACTGTGGGATCAAGGATGATGTGTCTGTTCTAACTTTGTCTAAGGGCACACAGATTGACATGACAGTGCCTGGTGCCAACGGAAAGAGAAAGATAAAGAAGAAGAAAAAACATAAAGGATGGCAAGGAAAGAAGGAAAATGCCCTGGATCATCACACCTGGCCTCTGGAGATACAGGCGTGGGTACCATTCCAAGCAGCAGCAGCAGCAGCAGCAGCAACCAACAACCCAATCCAGACTCTAAGAGAGGACATGTCGCTACTGTGGGAATGCTGGCCTCCAGTAGAGAGTAATAAAAAAAGCAAGTGTTTTGTTCCTAGGTCTGAGGGCACAGAACAGGGGTCCTTAGCAATAGCTCCATTGCAGAACTCACTGAAGGATGTTCCTGCTTTGAAACGTTGGCAGCCCAAGACAGCCGAAGCTCAGAGGAACCCTGATACTGGAAAAGAGCAACTACAGGACAGTAAAACACTTGGCCTGGGATCCTATGAAAGCTGGGAAAATACAGAGAAATACAAAGAAGGTCAGGATGAAGACGACTGGGGATGTAGCACTTTAGATTTGGTCCCTCAAGCTGATTGTTTTCATGGGGATCTCTTCTCACAAGAGGGACCCGAGGCTTCCACCTTCACTGGAAGCAATGCCTACACCAGTTTTTCTGAGGTTCAGACAGGGAGGCAGGAAGCAGAGGACGATAAAACCACATTTGAGACACTCTGGATGGGAAAGTGGGGGGGGGGTTTAAGATAGTAAAGAGAAGGGCAGAAAAACTAAAGAGTCTTTGCCCTCATTTGTATAAGCGTCTACATTTGGATGGAAGAAGGAAGTACTTTGAATGCTATTTGGAGAGAGGATTACTATACAAGTGGCAAATTTCCCAATATTTAATAGTAATATCACAATTATATTCTTGATGGTCAATTTCTTTCCTAATCAAATTTGAAGTTTATTAGAAAATACAAAGAAAGAAAGAAAGAAAGAAAGAAAGAAAGAAAGAAAGAAAGAAAGAAAGAAAGAAAGAAAGAAAGGAAGGAAGGAAGAAAGAAAGAAAAGGAAAAAGCTATTATTTTGTCTTTCCCCTTTCTTAACACTGTTGGGGAAGGTATGTGGTTTATGATTGGTAAACAGTACTACAAGTCTAGATAAACCAGTAGTAGGATGTATATTTGATCTCAGTGATACTGTTTTCTTGACTGGAAAATTGTATGTTAGAGTGTAGGCCGCTTTAATGGTTGTGTTTCATTTTGGCGCTGGCCACTTTGTTAAGTATGTAGACTCCACAGCCATGCCTAGGTCCAAAAGTCAGCTTTGCCACTACCTGCATTCTGCTGAGCAGGCCACCCATCTCTCCTAGGCCTCAATTTCCATAGACTTGTGGATGAGTAAGCAGGTTAATTAATAAAGAAGAAACGGAACAGTAGTTTTAGTGTATAAGAAGCCTGCAAACAAAATTGATATTAGTTTCACACGAAGCATTAGATTTCATGGACAAGCTGGCATTCTGTATTATGTATTGTTAAAAGTCATGCAAATAGAGATGCACATATAAAAAGGGACATGATACCTCTATTTACATTATGCTATCAAGATTGTTAGGGGTAGGGACTGGGGAGGTGACACCATCAGTAAATTGCTTGAGGATCAAAAATGAGGGCCTGAGTTGAGATCCTCAGTATTCACATCAAAAGACAGATACAACGGTATATGCCTGTAATGCCAGAGCCAGGGTGGTGGAGACAGGAGGTTCCCTAAAACTTGCTCACCAACCATTCTAGCCAATTTGGTGAGCTATGGGTTCTGTGAGAGACCCTGTCTCAAAGCACAAGGTATCTTTATCAAGAGATAAAGGAAGACTTCAACCTACTCAACTTGCCCCATCACCAGACACACACAGACACACACACACACACACACACACACACAAATGTATGCATGCACTCACATGCAAATCAACCAACCAATTCCAAGGTAGTAGGTCTCAATTCAATCAAGAAAATATTTAGCAGTAAAGGCTGGAGGAGAAATACGCTCTTGAATCTCTTGGTCATTGCTAGATGGAGAATCAGGTAGGGCTAATGTTAATGTTAATGTCTGTTAAGCCTCTCAACCCTTTCATGTAATAGCTATATATCTAAAAGTAAAGATGAACTGCCAAGGGAAATGAAAAGAGTTCTCCACAGCAGCCCAGTTGAAGGGCTCCATGAATATGCCCTGCTGGCAGCTGCTCAAATGCAGGTACCTTTGGTTTGGACCAAATAGAGCCATGCTGGGAAGGAAGAGAAGGACTTTAGTTTGCTCAAATGTCCGATGGCAACAAAAGAGTGGAGAGGACTGTACTTTTGCTGGGACAGACCCTAGGGCTGCCTTTGCAGAGCTTATGCTACCCTGTTGCTGCTTCCACATGCTCAGTTTGTTGGAAGTTTATTCATAAAGTATGAATGGGCAACATAGCTGGACAGAGCTGGAGACTCCTTAAGAATTTCAGATGGGGAGTTGTTTTGATATTTTTAGCAGCCTGACTTTGGGATCAACTTAGCTTAAAATTGCCATGATGTCTTCCCTGACTGCATTAAAGGTTCAGATGGCCGGGCAGTGGTGGCACATGTCTTTAATCCTAGCACTCGGGAGGCAGAGGCAGGCAGATTTTTGAGTTCAAGGCCAGCTTGGTCTACAGAGTGAGTTCCAGGACAGCCAGGGCTACACAGAGAAACCTGTCTCAAAAAACCAAAAAAAAAAAAAAAAAAAGTTTAGATGATCATGGAGGCTCTAAGTGGATTAAAATGTCCCTGGTATGTGCCCTCTATGCCCTAGCTAGAGCTCTGGGGAAATCTGGAGGCACAACCACACCAAAGTTCAGACAGGACATTCCTAGCGTCCATTCATTTCCTGGCCTGAGGAATTTAGCTGCAAGCTCATCTACTTCAAAGGGAACTATAGTAGTTGAACTTAGCCAGAAGCCTTGCTCTTAAAGGTAGCATCTTAAGCAGAGGAAAGAGCAGGTTGGAGGATGGCTGGAAAGCACTCTCTATGCATCATTTTAAACTTCATGAGGGCTTTCTGATAAAAATCACTGTTAGGATATGAGGAGCAGAAGACCTCTTCTTGAGTGGAGCACTCTGAGATGAGAACCGCCAACAGAGGGGGCTTTTCCTTTTTCCCTACTGAGCTCCAAATTCCAAGAAAGAGAACAAAGCTGAGCAACAGGCAAGATGAGGGGAGAGGAGGCAGAGAGAGATGGTTGATCAGTTCTCAGGCTACTCCAAGTCTGAGGCTAAAGGGAAGGATAATGACAGTGTAAAATATCATCACTAGCCAACTCAGCTTACCAAAGTAAGAAAGTCAAAATGGATTTAAAAATAAAAATAAAAAGCTCCTAACTGTGAATGAGGATTATTTGTGTCTAATATATTTCGTGTCATATGAGTATTAGGACCTTCAAGTGTAACAGGGGCCAACTGATAGAGGAGTCTTGGCATAATGGTGAACGGAACACCAAGCTTTTATTTTTACTTTCTCTGTGTAGTCCTGGAACTTACTCTGTATACCCAGCTGACCTTGAATTCAGAGATGCGCCAGTCTCTGCCTCTCCAGTGACTGCTGGAGTGAGTGCTGACACCCCACCACCCCATCCCCTCACCCCCACCTCCCACCCCCCCAACCCCCACACTGTTGGCTTTTCTTTCTAGTTCTGATCTCCCAGTCCTAACACAAAGCCTCAGAAGGCCAAATCCTCACCCTTGTTGCTTCATTGGATTTTTTTTTCTCACCTGAACCAAAGCTGTTTACTCAATTACTTCAGGAGCTTAGTGAAGTTCTGTGACAGGAAGCATTCCAGCAGGATATATATTGTTCTAAAACCGAGTCAGCCACCTGGGAGCCTCTTCCTGTATACATAAATTGGGCTGGGTGCCCACGGTATTGCGCTGGAACCTCACAGTTGAGTTAAGAAATCTGTGAACATTATTCATTTCCTACAGCAAAAGAAATAATAAGCCCTCTAGGGTGGTAGCAGGGAGCCCTTTAAAAACAAGGACCTTTTCATGGCACCCACCTTAAATAACAACTACAAAACCCAGAGTCTATATAGATATTATCTTCCAACAAGTTCATTAAGCTTTTTTAAAAAAAAAATGTATTACATTTACTTGCTTACTGTTTGTGTGTGTGAAGGGGTAAACATACCACAGCAACTTGTGGGGGTTGAAAGGGGAAATTGTAGAAGTCGGTTCTCTTCTTCCACCTTGTAGGTCCCCTGGCTCAAATTCAGGTTGCTAGGCTTAGCAGTGAGTGACTTTGCCTGGCAAGGCATGTCCTTGGCCTTTACCATGCTTAGTATCAAAACATGCTGTCCTTACTGTGTTTGATGTGAATATGACATCAATCACCCAAGAGCAGGAGGAGATATGTAGCAGAGCTGAAGCTGTTTTGCTAGAAGCAGGCAGGGGACTGCATTAAAGCTTCAGTCTGTCACTTAGGCTTCTTGTGGCCAACAGTAGCCATTCTCCAGCCAAGATGGGCCCTCTTTGAAAGGGAGCAGAACTAATTGAGACACAATGCCCATTCCCTGGCCCTGTCCTCTAACCACAACTAAACCGCCTTAAAGGTGTCTGTGTCCACAGGTTTTCAATATCGATTCATCCTGTACTTCTTGGGACTGTGGACTCTGGAGTCAGAATTCAAATATCTGAACTCTTTTTTGTTAATTGCTTAGCCCTTCTATACCTCAATTCCTTCATGTGTAACATGAGAATGCTGTTAGGAGTAGGAGTAGCAGGCTGGAGATGCAAATCAGTGTTAGAAAGCATCCAAAGTGGATAAGAAGCTGGGGAGCTGGGAGGAAGTGTGTGCATCTGTTGAGATAGTTGTAAGGGTTAAAAGGGATAGCTTGTCAAGTTCTTAGAGCAATGTCTAGCTTCTACTCAAGAATGTAACTAATAGTGGCTTTTACTTTTATTTCTTCCTCCCATTGAGGACACTTAAGAGCTGAGCCATCTCTCCTTGTCTGCTCTGGTTTGACCTCTGAGCACCTGCCAACTTCTTCCATAGCTTCATCAGTTTATCAACCTTGATTCCTTTAACACCCAAATTCAGAGCATCTTGACAACATTGCTCAAGTACGCATGTACAAATAGGCATCAGTGCTGTGAAGAAGCATACATGTATGCAGGTATCCTAAGAAGGGGACAGAGGGAGAGAGAGAGAGAGAGAGAGAGAGAGAGAGAGAGAGAGAGAGAGAGAGACCGAGACCAAGACTGAGAGAAAGCCCAGTTGTCCACCTGACAAGATGTATCAAAAGGGTAACAGCTTCAGCAACGTACAGAACTCATTGAAGTGTAGCATAAACCTAGTACACTTGAGCAGGTGTAGAGCCAACCTCCAGAATGTACTTTTAGCCCACATCTGGGCAAGCAACAACAAAAGATCTGGGAGATAGCTACAAGACAATCTTGTGGGACTTTGTGGTTTGTAAAAATAAAACAAGGGCTTTGGTCTCCTGTCAAGGTCATAACAATAATTATATACTAATCACCTAGAGTTGTTAGGCCCTGTGAAGGAAAAAAAGTGTGTTTATTTATATCTTATGAATCAAAGCACTAGCCATTGAACTGTTTAGTTATAAGGCAGCACAAGCTTTGAAACAATTTTAATATAATACAACAAAAGAACAAACATGATTCCACTTACACGTACCTAGTATTAAATTATAATGGCCAAACTCATAGATACAGGATTTAGAGTGGCAGTAAATTTTGTTATTTTACCACAATTTTGCAAATATAAGGATTTTTTAAAACCCCGAATGTAATAAATTATTCAGCATAGCCTAAGGTAAATCTATTCATAATGAAGTCAAAATAATGAATTCTCAATAAGACTAATTGAGAAACATTTAGAGTATTTGGGTTTTTGTTTGATTCCTTACAGTGCCTGAGATTGAAGCCAGAGCCTTGTGCATAATAGTCAACTATATTCTCAGTGCACACAGTATTAGCCTTTAAGCAAAATTAATGTTATTAAAAAAGGCAGCATGAATGGAGACGCCCACAGCCAAACAGTGGATGGAGCTTGGGGACTCTTATGGAAGAATAAGAGGAAGGATTGCAGGCCCCAAAGGGGATAGGAACTCCACAGGAAGACCAAGAGTGTCAACTAACCTGGACCCTTGGGGCTCTCAGAGTCTGAACCACCAACCAATGGCTGGACCTAGTCCTCCCTGTACATATGTAGCAGATGTGCAGCTTGGTCTTCATGTGGTCCCCGACAACTGGAGGGGGCCTATCCCAAAAGTTGTTGCCAGAATGTGGAATATGTTCTTCTAGTTAGGCTACCTTGTCTAGCCTCAGTGGGAGAGGATGCACCTATCCTCACAGAGACTTAGAGTGCCAAGGTGAAGGGATACCCAGGGCAGCTCCCTGCCTGCTCAGAGTAGAAGAGGAGGGGGAGGGGGGGAAGGATTGTGGGAGGGGTGACCGGTAGGGGGTCAGTGACTGGGATGTAAAGTGAATAGTAAAAAGTAAATTTTTCTAAAAAAAAAAAAAAAAAAGAAAAAGCTTCCAGATATGGAGTGCATGAATGTTGCAGAGACTGATGACAGTCCCCTCCCCCGAAATAAAAGTGTACATATTATAAGAAAAGAAAAACAAGGCAGCATGAACCTGGTGAAAGTGTATAGTTTGGAGAATTGGGGGGGTGATGAGAAAATGGGTGGAGCACAGGTGTACAGTTTAGAATGAATTTGGCCCAACAATGAAGAGTTTAATCTGTTTGGAAGTTCTGCGCGTGCTTCAGAAAACAAGTGGGAGCTATGGCTAATTGGGTGGCATGGAGCCCAACCTCAGAAGACCTCAAACATGAAGCAGACATTTGAATTGGAAATGTTGATTGGTAGGGATTCATTGTATTAACATTGACTTTTCACTACATGGTTTTATTTGCAGTATTGGGGATCTGAACCTGGAGCTTTGTGCATGCTAGGCAGGTAAACATCTCACTGTAGAACTTTGAATACGTCTATAATCTAGATCATTGTAATGAGCTAACGAGCCTGGGTTTGCTCATATAGCACAGTTACTATGCGAGGAAGGTATAGGGTGAATAAAAGGAAATTTTCTGAATTTAATTATTTTTGCAACTTCTTGAGACTCTATAATCATTTAAACCTGTAAGACGTAGAAAAGTGATTGTGGAGAGATCAGCCTGGAATCTGTGTGCATGGTTGTTTTAAAGGAGAAGAAATACAAACAATGAAGAGGCTCTAGCCAGTTTGAGCTTGGCGAGCATGGCTGCCGCAGGCCTCGCCTTCTCCCCCATTCCCTCTGCCTTGCTAAAAACCATTATGACATTCCGAGAAAGCTAGCCACCAAGGTCCATTCCCTTATTTGGCCACTTCCTCTTCCTGAGGCTGACTACTAAGGTCCAGCTATCAAAGTATTGAAGTCTAGCAAACAACACCCCCACCCCCGCTCCCTGTGGCTACCCTAATTAACCTCTCCAATCAAAGTTCAACATCTCACCCTTCCACAGTGGTTCCTCTTTTACCTTCATAGGCTGACACTTGCGCATGTGCCTTGTCTGTCTCCTGTTTATCCAGTGGCAGACCTTTGTCCCTCCAGGACAAATACCCCTTCCTGCTTCTCCCCTTCCCCCTTTCCTTCCCTCTCACTTGTTCTCTTCCCCTTCTCCCTAGTCCTTTGTCCCCTGTCTTTGCCTCTTATTTCCTGCCCTTTGTCCCTCTGGGACAAGTAAATCTTTGTGCTGAGAACTTGGTCTTAGGGTGCTTGGGTCGGATACTGGTCCCTTCAGGCAGGATGAGAAAAAGTCATCCCAAGCAGATAGTTCATTGTTTAAGTCCTTCAATTTGATTCATGCAGCACAGAGACTGGCTTTGGGTAAACAAAACCCCTAAACTTTTCAGCTTAGAAGATTTTTAGTTTATGCAATGTATGAGCTTAAAAGTGACGTGCTTAGTGAAGTTACTTGGTTTGGGGACAGTCATCTATCCAGGGGTGAGTCAGTCCCTGACTGGTTTATAAAGATGCGGTGAGCAATTGCATCTGCTCAGCTGTTGAACAAGTAAACTCAAACTTGTGTTAGAAAGCACAGCAGAAATATCTCTAAAGGTCTATAGCTCCATAGACAGAGCCTGAAACAACCTTCTCCAGTAAGTAAGTAAGCGCCCATGTATACAATATGCCTATGTGAGTGTAAGTGATGGACATGCAGAAGCCCATACCATGTTCCAAATGGAGTGTGATGGCATATCCCTGTAATCCCAGAACTTGAGAGCGGCAGGCAGGACAATTAAGGGTTCAAGGCCAGCCTGGTCTACATAGCAAGATGGAGGCCAGCCTAGGCTACATAGTTACTTTTGTATCACAAAAAGAGGAGGCAGCACCCCACTAATCATTCTAATATCGACTGTTTATCCAACTATAGCCATTCGCCATTCAAAATTGACAAAATAAAAGAGCTGAATGCCAACAAATAAAACCTCTCCTTTCTTGTGTTTCTTTTCTAGAAATAGATTTTGTTTGTGGTAAACAGCAAGTTAAGTAGGAGGGTATCCTTCCGATTCATCTCTTAACAGGTTGCTGTTTCCTCTTCCCTTTGCCCTTCCCCCTCACTAGCACATTAAGGCCTCAGCTGAGCCACTGGAGAAAACTCCACCAACTAGTTCAGCTGGTTGCTAGGATACAGGCTAAAAGGAGGAGGGAAGATGAGGAGAGGAAGCAGAAGCTCTTTCTTGCCTATTATCTTTTCCCATTGGCTCTTCTGAAGGTTTCAAGTTTCTAGCTTTCATTCCATTTGGTTTTCTCCCTTCAGCATTTCTTTCTAGAGGCAAGGACTTCTGCCAGTTCGAGTTTCTGGTCTGCCTTGTACAACAGCTGGCTTGCCCCACCAGTTCTGACTTTGCTCAATTATCATGATTGCTGCAGTTTGGACTACAGAATTAGAGCAGCCAGTCATGAATACTCAGAGGATTTATCACTTAATAGCTGAACTGTTTGGGTCATTAAGGGGTAGGAGAGGAACAGCCAAGTGATTGTTACTCCTGCAGAAACTGCCACATGATGGCTGTTTGCTTCCTGCCGGCTTCCTGCACTCCCTTCTGAACAAAGATGGAGATCTTCTGTTTTGCCTTTCTGACTTTTGAGGTCAGGAACCCTAGTTTGGGGAGAGGTAAAGGGCATTGCAGGGTGAAGGGAAAGCAGAGAAAACCAGTTTGGACTGCACTCAGAGTTTAAGTACAACACTTTTGCTTTTTACAGATCACTTCAGACTAGGCCTTTTCCCAAGATCATTTTGAAGGAATTTGCATAGTGTTCTTATAGTATTTGCATTAACCCAGGCAGGTGGCAGGATTCTCAGCTTTTCCACCTGCTTCTATGTGCTTCCAGTGAAGAGGACGGTGAATTTTCTAAGGTCACGGAAAACTTAAATGTTTTCAGAACTCAAGTCTCATCTAGCCAGTGACTGATGAGGGCCCATAGGCTTGAGATGAAGCAGAACAAAATATTTACCAAAGTGTCAGGCTATGTCAGAGGCCAAATATAAGCTCAATATTTACTCTTAAACTGTATGCTGGGTTTATATGTAGAACAAACAGATCAGGAAGATAGGTTCTCTGGACTTTTCACAGAAGCTGAGCTGAGCAACTGTGACCTCCTCTCAACCTGTGTTCTTTTTCCTGCGCCTGCTTTGTGGTGAACCAAGGGTGTGTATGCCCCTTCTGACAGGAGAGATGAGATAAACGAAAATGGGTGGCAACTTCTATATGATGCCTTAGCTAGCAATTGGGTCATGGCATTCCCACCACTGGGTCATTTGCTTTGCAATAAACATGTTCTCTAATTAGCAGGGCATGGTAGTGCATGCCTTTAATCCTTAGCATTAAGGAGGCAGAGGCAGGCAGATCTCTGAGTTTGAGGCCAGCCTGGTCTATGGAGTGATTTTCAGGATAGACAGGGCTGTACAGAGAAACCTTTTCTCAACAACAACAACAACAGCAAAGAAGTTCTCTAAATCATGATGTCTTCAAAATCTAAAAGCAACAATGTCCAGTAATGGAATTGTTAGACATGGGTCGTGGAGACAAGAGCCATTTCTGAATAAGTGGCCCACTGCTCCCTCATGCCTCTCTACCTTCATTTAGATGAAACTATCTAGGGCAACCCACCAGTTTTCTTTTTAACAGACAATCTGCAGTACTCTGTTGCAATATTAGAAGTTCCTTATTCCCCAGAACATCAGTTCTTGAATGCTGCATGAGAACCACTCATCAGAAACACAAATTGCTATATACCAACTTTAGAGACTCTAATTAAGGTATTCTGGTCTAGAGCTTAATAATTCAGATTTCTAGTGATTTCCAACTTTATGTTATTGTTGCTAGTCTTGTGCCCATAACTTAGGACCATTGTATAATGTTCTGAAGCACAGGCTAGACCACTTGGGTTAGACTCTACACCCTGCTACTGTCTACACCCTGTCTTCATAGCTTTATGATGGAGACATGACTTTTATGCCCCAAATAGTTTGGAGACAGCAACAGAATCTGTCTCTTTGGACCTGAGTGGGTAATTGAACACTGCGTAGTCCCTTAAACTATGTGATCATTATCATTACCATTCGTGTTGGTTCCTTTTGTCAATCTGTGAAGAGAGTTACCTGAGAAGAGAGAACCTCAGCTGAAGAATCGTAGGTATGTCTATGGAGCATTTTCATTATTAATGATTGAGGTGAAAGCAGCCCAGTGTGGCTGGTGTCATCCCTTGGACAGAAGGTTCTGGGTTGTATGGAAAAGAAAGCTGAGTAAGACTTGGCGAGTGAGGTGGTAAGTAGGACCCCTCCACAGTATCTGTTTCAATTCCTGTCTTGAATTCCTGCCTTGGATTGCCTTAATGTTAGAGTGTTAGCTGTGAAATAAACCCTTTCTACCTCAAGTTGCTTTTGGTCAGAATTATTTTGTTTAATCACAGCAACAGAAAGTACCATTAATTAATTATAGAAGAGCTGATGGCCTATTTTTCTTCTTTGGAAGTTCCTTCTGGCCAGAGACTCGCTTACAAACCTTTCTATGATGCCCACCTACAGTCAAAGACTTGAAGCAGCGACTCTAGTTTGTCTTACAGCCAGAGTGGCCCCTTGCAGGAGTTGGCCCAGTCAACATTCTATCTAATCTATAGGCTCTTAGCCTCTTGAACACTTTCCAGGAGAATGCATGTCTACGTATCCTCCAAACAACCCAAAATATTTTAGTAATATATGTCTGCAAACTTCATAGACAAAACAGTAGTGGTTTCAGGAAAAAAAACAGCTTAGTTGAGATATGTGGACTTCTTTGTCTAAAGGGAGAAGAACGTGTAAGAGGATGTACTCAGAGATGCACACATAAACAGGAATTGATACACACTCGGATGTCTTATACATGTTTTCCTTTTAGGAAAGAGTTATAAGGCTCATCTCCACTGAAGGACAATCTTCCCCAAAGTGAAAGGAAATTCCCTTCTTCACTCTTTGAAGTAATGACAGGCAAATGAGTTGAACTCCTTCCTGACCTCTCGGGAAGAGAAACCTGTTTTCTGCTGAATTGGGGTCCTATTTTAATAAACCAGTTTGACTCTTCCTGGTGGCCTCACAAGAACTATTATTAGTACTAGTAAAACATGAAAGTGGGCTGGTTGAGACAGTGGAAAAACACAGAATTTAAGAGGTTTATAGGTGTCAGCGACCACTCAAGAGACAACAGATAATGGACAATGAATGAAATTTGGTCTGCATTCCTGAATCTTAAGATTATAAAAAATAAAGAAAGAAAGAATTCCAATTGCCAGGTTTTGTAGTAAATTTCCCAATTCTTTTCTGAGACATGATTTCACTACATAACTTTGTTTGGCTTTGAACTCACTATGTTGACCAGGCTGGCCTTTAATGCACAGAGATATACCTGCCTCTGCCTCCCTAGTGCTGGGACTAAATGCATGCAAGACCCCATGCCCAGCTAAAATTTTCCAATTCCTAAATGTTATCAACCAAGGGATTTTTAAAAAGACACCATGAGACAATGAATATATGTTTACAGTACCTGTTGCCAGTGTGTGACTTCTGGGGTCTGGGGATGGAAGAGAAAGCATTAGGGATTTTAGTGTGGATTATAAAGGAGATTGTCAGTAAGAATTGAGATGATACTGAGAGGTGGGAGGAACGGATGCTACAAGGATGTCCCTGAGTGGTGTTGCATCCTGTTCAAGAGGGGCTCCGTGAGCACAGATGCAAAAAGAAGCAAATGCCAGGCACTGTTTTGACTCAGAGGTAGTGATGCATCAGAATCCTTGCTGCCATTGAGGCAATGGGTGAAATGACTAAAATTTATTGGACATTACATGATCCCTGGGGTTATTTTGAAATTTTGACATATATAATTGTCTCCGAGTCTCTGTGGGGGACTGGTTCCAGGAGTCCCTACAGATACTAAAATATGTAATTCTCTAGTCCCTTATATAAAAGGCCATATTATTTACATGCAACCCATGTACATCTTGTCATGTATCTTTTCTCAGTGTTGCAGATAGAACCCAGGGCCTGCACATACTTGGTAGGAGGTGCTCTATCACTGATCTATACTTCTGTCTTAATTTCAAGGTTAGTTATAATACCTAATGCAATGCAAATAATTGTTAGACCACTGGTTAGAAAATAAAGACAAGGAAAAGGATCTGTACATGCTTATTACAGATAAGCCCATCAGATGCTGTATTAGTCAGGGTTCTCTAGAGTCACAGAAGTTATGGAATGAATGTATACATAAAAGGAATTTATCGGAATGACTTAGAGTTTGCAGTCCAACTAACCCTACAATGAGCAGCTGTGAATGGGGAGTCCAAGAATCTAGGAGTTGCTCAGTCCCATGAGGCAGGTGTCACAGCCGGTCTTCTGTATAAGCTGGAATCCTGAAGAAGTAGGTTCCAACAGATGTGCTGGCAAGGAAGTGCAAGCAGACGATGAAGAATGAACCCTTCCTTCTTCTATTGTCCTTATATAGGCCTCCAACAGACTGTATGGCCCAGATTAAGTGTGTCCCTCAAAATCGGAATTAAAGGTGTGTGTCTATTTGGACTAAGTGCATGTGCCACCCCACCTCAAAATGTGGATTAAAAATGTGTGTCTTCCAACCTCAAGATCTGTTCCCAGGTGTACCCTCCATTTCTGGATCTTCTTTTTAAAAAGATTTATTTATTTATTATATGTAAGTACACTGTAGCTGTCTTCAGACAAACACCAGAAGAGGGAGTCAAATCACACTACCGATGGTTGTGAGCCACCATGTGGTTTCTGGGATTTGAACTCAGGTCCTTTGGAAGAGCAGTCAGTGCTCTTAACCGCTGAGCCATCTCTCAGATCGACCAGATTACATTTTCAATCTATAGTTAGATGAATCTGTGGATGCAATACCTATGGTTCCATATAGCTGACTAGTTTTTCACTTAACCTTCATAACATTCTTGGGAGATTGGTACTGTTAACTATTCCCATCTTCACCTCACCAGCACCCCAGGCTTGTCCCAGTTGACTTCATGGAGTAGAGCTTTGCTGTATCTGGACAATACACCCTAAAAGCCAACCCACTGATATATCAAGAATATACTAGGTACTATGGCGTTCATACAGCATCCCCACTCCTATCCTAAGAAACCTATTTTTTGGAGAAACTGGCCTGCACAGGTAAAAGCATGCCTGCTGCTCAGAGGTTCACGCCTGGAAACCTCTGATGGAAGCCCCCGGTTTCTGTTTCCCATGCTCGTGGATTGGCAGGATTAATATAGTAAAAATGGCCATTTTGCCAAAAGCAATATACAGATTCAATGCAATCCCCATCAAAATCCCAACTCAATTCTTCATAGAGTTAGAAAGAGCAATTCTCAAATTCATCTGGAATAACAAAAAACACAGGATAGCGAAAACTATTCTCAACAGTAAAAGAACTTCTGGGGGGAATCAATATCCCAAACCTCAAGCAGTACTACAGAACAATAGTGTTAAAAACCGCATGGTATTGGTACAGTGACAGGCATGTAGATCAATGGAATAGAATTGAAGACCCAGAAATGAACCCACACACCTATGGTCACTTGATCTTTGACAAAGAAGCTGAAAACATCCAGTGGAAAAAAGATAGCCCTTTCAAAAAATGGTGCTGGCTCAACTGGCAGCTAGCATGCAGAAGAACGCAAATTGATCCATTCTTATCTCCTTGTACTAAGCTCAACTCCAAGTGGATCAAGGACCTCCACATAAAACCAGACACACTGAAACTAATAGAAAAGAAACTGGGGAAGAGCCTCGAGCACATGGGCACAGGGGGAAATTTCCTGAACAGAACACCAATAGCTTATGTTCTAAGATCTAGAACTGACAAATGAGACCTCATAAAATTACAAGGTTTCTGTAAGGCAAGGGACACTGTCAATAGGACAAACCAGCAACCAACAAATTGGGAAAAGATCTTTACCAACCCTAATCCGACAGAGGGCTAATATCCAATATATACAAAGAACTCAAGAAGTTAGACTCCAGAGAACCAAATAACCCTATAAAAATTGGGGCACAGAGCTAAACAAAGAATTTTCACCTGAGGAATATTGAATGGCTGAGAAGCACCTAAAGAAATGTTCAACATCTTTAGTCATCAGGGAAATGCAAATCAAAACAACCCTGAGATTTCACCTCATAGCAGTCAGAATGACTAAGATCAAAAACTCAGGAGACAGCAGGTGCTGGTGAGGATGTGGAGAAAGAGGAACACTCCTCCACTGCTGGTGGGATTGCAAGCTGGTACAACCAATCTGGAAATCAGTTTGGTGGTTCCTCAGAAAACTGGGCATAATACTACTGGAGGACCCTGCTATACCACTCCTGGGCATATATCCAGAGGATTCTTCAGCATGTAATAAGGACACATGCTCCACTATGTTCATAGTAGCCCTATTTATAACAGCCATAAGCTGGAAAGAACCCAGATATTCCTCAACGGAGGAATGGATATAGAAAATGTGGTATATATATACACAATGGAGTACTATTCAGCCATTAAAAACAATGAATTCATGAAATTTTTAGACAAATGGATAGAACTGGAAAATATCATCCTGAGTGAAGTAACACAATGAACACACATGGTATGCATTCACTGATAAGTGAATATTAGCCCAGAAGCTTGGAATACCCAAGACACAATTCACATATCAAATGATGCCCAAGAAAGAGGAAGAACAAAGTATGGATCCTTGGGTCCTTTGTAGAAAGGGGAACAAAATACCCACAGAAGGAGAAACAGAGACAAAAGAGTCTGAGGGAAAGACCATCCAGAGACTACCCCATCCAGGGATCCATCCCATATACAATTGCAAAACACAGACACTATTGTGGATGCCCAGAAGTGCTGACTGACCGGAACTGGATATAGCTATCATCTGGGAGGCTCTCCTAGTGCATGGCAAATACAGAGGGGGACACTCTCTGTCAACCATTGGACTGAGCACAGGGTCCCCAATGGGGGAGCTAGAGAAAGGACCCAAGGAGCTGAAGGGGTTTGGAGCACCACAGGAGGAACCACAATATGAGTCACCCAGTACTTCCAGAGCTCCCAGGGACAAAACCATCTACCAAAGAGTACACATGGAGTTACCCATGGCTCCAGACACATAGGCAGCAGAGGATGGTCTTGTTAGACACCAAAGGGAGGAAAGGCCCTTGGTCCTGGAAAGACTTGATGCTGTAGTGTAGAGGAATACCAGGACAGGGAAGCAGGGGAGGGTTGATTGGGGAAGAGGAGATGGCTTATGGGATTTTGGGGGGAGGGGGGAACCAGGAAAGGGACAACATTTGTAATGTAAATAAAGAATATATCTAATTTAAAAAAATCAACCATTACACACACACACAAAAAAATGACCTATTTTTCTTCGAAAGAGTGCCATAAAGTTCCCAGTTCATGAGAAAATGCATTGAATGTGTTAGTTAATCTTCAAGAGTTGGGACATTGGGGAATAGGTATATTGCTATAGTTTTATATCATCACCCCAGGAGGCAAGAACAGAGCCCTGTAGAAAAGATAAGAGAATCATTTTCCAGTAGAGAAAATGAACAATGCCGTTAAGTCAGCTTTGATAGGAGGGAGGGAATGCACTGTTCATGCCCTGGAAAACTATTGCAAGGACATTGCAGAGAGGGACTCGGTGAATTGAAAATGAGAGTGTGAAAGGAACCAAATGTCTAGAGGAACAGAGAGGCTAGAAAGAAGCAAAGTTAGCATGGTTTAAATTTTCTCAAGGTCAGTCTTACATACAGGCCTTTAGCATGGTTGGGAAAAGCATTGGAAGGAAGTGACGTTAGGAAATCCAATTAGTCTAAATGCTGGACTAGGGAATCTGGGCTCTCTGAACATTTTTGCATCACTACAGCCTCAAAGGAGGAGGAGTCTTTGAATCTTGCTTAAGATCTTGGTTTATTATTATCCAAATATATACTTAGCAAAAGGCTTATGTTTAAATGAGAAGTTTTAAAGCTCTGGGTGACGTCCTTTCTGGTACATTTTTTAAGGAAAAGAGCTCGTTGCTTTATCAAATCATGGGTTATTTATTGATGGAAAAAGTAATAAGGAACACCATCTCTCCATATTGCTTAGTAACTTCTACACACACACTTGTCTTATTTACATATTTGTCCTAGGGGTATCAGTTATGCAATAACAGGAAATCTTGAGCAGGCTTTAGTATACATGTTACATTTTAGTCAGAGATTGTTCCATGTGTCTTCGCAGTGGCAAAGCCTATGTTGATGTGTTTCCTTCTTTCAACTACTTTACAGGAATCCTTTCAATCCAGTACTTGGTCATTGAACAACATTTGCTGAATATTGGCAATAAATGTTTCCACTACCATGCTAAATAATAATACCCACCATTTCTTGAGCACTTACTATTTGCTGCATTTTGGATTAAATATTTTATCTCAAACCTGACTAAATGGGGACCCATGTATTTGGTGTTATTACCACCCTCTTCCACTTTGCAGTTACTTTGACACATTAAGACATCAAGTAACTTTCTCAGGGCCGGGATTCAAGCCCAGATCTCTCTACCACCAAAGCCTGAGTCCTAAACTGTAGGAGCTACCACCCACAATAACAATAATTAGCTTTGAAAAGAATTATTTTAATATGTGTATATGGTATGCATAGGACGGCTATGAACCACTGTAGGCATGTCAAAGTCAGACAACAACGTTGTGGAGTTGGTTCTCTTCCACTTTTACACGAGTTCTGAGGACTAAATTCAGGTTGTCAGGATTGCACAGGCAGTGCTTTACCTGTGGAACCATCTCACTAGCCCACATTGATTGGCTTTTATTGGATGTATAGATAGCAAGTTTGAAACAAAGTATCTAGTGTTGTACATACACCATCTCATTGAATCTGTATATCAATTCTTTAAGTTCAGTATTATGATTCTTTCTAGGCCAGTTTTTCATACAAATACTATGAAACTCCAAGGGGCAGATTGGTTTGTCCAGGATCACACAGGTGGCAAGTGAAAGGACTAAGATTCAAAATGGACCCATCAAGTCAAACGTGGTGGTGCATGCCTGTAATGCTAGCATTTAGGAGACAAAAGGATCAATAATTATTATTTTGAGTATTTTTGGGTCAACACTATTCTCACATTATCTATAGTGTTTACAAATGCATGCCAAAAAGATACTATTAAGATTGCTATCTCCAGAATGTGTTCAGAGAAGCTAAGTGACTTGCTCAAGTCCACACCACTAATAGAGATGGATCTGGAATTTAGATTCAAATCTAGGGCTGCTGACATGGCCAAGCAGCTGGAAGCACTTGCCAGCAAGCCTGATGATGTGAGTTTGATCCCTGTAATTCACATGATAGGAGAGAACCAACTCCTACATAATATTCTTTGATCGCCACATGTGACATGGCACACGTGTTCTTGCCACACATACTCTCCCCCAACTTACCCTCAGTAGATAAAAGTAATAGAAAACTTCAAATCTGTTTTTGTTTTGTTTTGTTTTAGTTTGCTTGCTTTGGTTTGGTTTGGTTTGGTTTGGTTTGGTTTGGCTTGGCTTGGCTTGGCTTTTTGAGACAGGGTTTCTCTGTATAGCCCTGGCTGTCCAGGAACTCACTCTGTAGACCAGGCTGGTCTTGAACTCAGAAGTCTGCCTGCTTCTACCTCCCAAGTGCTGGGATTAAAGGTGTGCAGCACCACTGCCTGACTCAAATCTGTTATTTGCTATTGGTCAAATCCTATACTTGCCCAATCAAACAGTGTCTTCCTTTACTTTATACTGAAATGACATCTTTAATACTCAGCACTCCAGGGGGTCAGAATGCTCCCTTAGTCAGCACACTAGAGGGTAAATAGTCAGGCTTCATGAATCATATGGATTCTACTATAAGTGTCTGACTCTGCTGGCTATATTGGGAATCAGCCATGGATAATACAGAAACAAATGAGTATGGTAGGGCTCTGGTGAATAGTCATGAACATTGAAATTTCATTTCCTGTATCTCGTGTAGTGGGGTAGATATGGCTGGGACCAGGTTATACACTTCTCACTCCTTAACGACAAAAGGCTGTCGTAGTCATCACTTTTGTCAGGATGGCCCAGTGCTCCTAGTTAGAGACCCGGAAGTATTTGCTTATAGGCAGTATAGAGGACGTGGGTTCTAGTGTTCTAGTGACAGTTTTTTTTTTAATGTTGTTGTTCAAATATTAGCACCGTGGCCATTAGCAAGTCTCTATAAGATTACTGAATAAAAAAAAAAAAAAAAAAAAAAGGAGGACATGATAGCTCCTGGATATGGGTTGAGAAGAAAGAAGTCCGGGACAAGAGACTGGCTTGGTCAAAATGGCTGAATTATACAAAGGCCAGAAATGCTGGGAGAAGGGCAGCCCAGCCATGAGGCTGGGGAGTTCTGGATAGGGAATGGCATATGCCAGCCGGGATGGCCCAGTAACAGCTAGGGACTGAGGGATGCTGGGAGAACCATCTGGGAGAAAGCATCTGCTTTAATATGTTAATAAGCACCTTAGTTAGCTGTTTGTCCTAGGATTGAGACCTAACAGTTACCTTCTCCGTTCTCTCATAAAACAACAAACAAATAAACAAACAAACAAACAAGACTTGATGGGTTCAGAAAACACTTAGAACATATAGCATGACATTTTATTTGTTATATTATTTATTTATTCATTTACATTCCAAACGATGCCCCCCCTTCCAATCCCCCCCCAGAGAGACCTTAGAGTATGGCATTTTCCTTATTTGCTGTTTTCAAGCTAAATAAGCCCGTCTTCATGCGCTATATCATGTCATCTAGTCAGATGAAACAGAAAAGACAAAGTGTGAAACTTTCTGTGATCTAGCATTTTGCCAACAGACTTAGATGCAAATCCAGTTTCCAAAGTCTTCCTGTCCCTGTTTTTGACCTGGACTTAGTAACTCGAAGACTCTCAAAAGGGGACACAAAGTTAAGACCTTCACCAAGATCCACTAAAGATATGCTTCCTTTGTTCTGGATTGTGCTTACATTTGATGGTATTAAGGCACAGTGCACACATTCCACCTCCCTGGAGATAGGCCTCCTTTCTCCAACTCTTTTTCTCTGGTTAGCCCCACAAAAGTCAGGAAGTTGGAGACCTCTACCCTAGTGTCTCCATCCAGTGGCTTCATCAGGGACCAGCTGCCCTGAAGGATCTTCGCCACCTGTATTTGCAAGCATTACGAAGAGGGCTGCTCCATTTTGACACTGGCCTTCCTTTTTCATCACCATCTCTTGGAGTTGACTTCAAGATCTATCTACTCACGATTTACTCAAGTCCATCCTGCCCCTGTGATAAATCAGGCCCGTCTGCTACCTGTCATTAGCACCCACTCTTCTCTTTTCTTGGGATCTTCTTGGTTTGATTGCCAGCCCAGGCTAGTCTCAAACGTCTTTTTTTTTTAAATTTTCTATATTCTTTATTTACATTCCCAATGATTTCCCCTTTCCCGGTTCCTCCCTCCCTGAAAGTCCCATAAGCCCTCTTCCCTCCCCTTGTTCCCCAGTCAACCCCCTCCCGTTTCTCTGTCCTGGTGTTCCCCTACACTGCTGCATCCAGTCTTTCCAGGACCAGGGGCCTCTCCCTCCTTCTTCTCTCTTCTTGGGATCTTCTTGCTTTGATTGCTAGTCTAAGGTAGTCTCAACCTTCTTATCTGATCTCCTTGTTGGGATTATAGGCATGTTTGCTCTTTGTAATATGCTTAACTCCACTTCAGCAGGTTAATTATTCCTTACCCTTCAGGTATTACCTTAAGTATTATTTCATCCAGGAACCTTCTTCTAATGCTTCAAGTAAATATTAACACTTTATTTGAACTGTCACATAACTGTACAATAATATATCAGTGGCAGAAACTGGATTCTTTCATCTTCATATTGAGCAAAGAGGAAGTTCACATTTCTTAGGTTCTCCCACCAATGTGAACCTCCTCTTTGCTCAATAAGAAGGTGAAGGAATCTAGTTAAATGCATTTTTAATATTATGATACCCCATGAGACTATTTACACCCCACTATGGAGGGATGCTAAGGGTCACGAGAGCCACATCTGAAATCCAACTCCTTGTCTCCTGTTGTATGAAACTCTGCCTTAATTGGAGGTGACTCTAGGGAGGGACTAGAGTATATATTGGGGGGGGACAAAGAAAAGCAGGCTGCATTTATGAGGCTACAGGAAAGGCCTCATCTTCAGGGTAAAGGCTTTGCAAGTGCAGTCTGTGGTGACAGGCACCCATGTCTCTGTAAGTCAGCCCTCACCTTTGCTTTGTGAGGGAACCCAATAAACCCGTTGGGTTCGCAGAGTGAACTTTGGGGGAAATATGCATCTACTTGTCATTGAGACTTTAGGACTGTGTGTCAGGGGGTACACTTTCTTGATTATATCTTCCCCTGGAAAGGGATTTTAACAACAAAGAGGTGGGGGACAGAGGAGGAACCTCCCAAACCCCATGGGAAAGAAGGGAAAGTAGAGCTTCCTACATACATTTACTCCTTGGTGACTGGACACTGAAAGGGTCTGAAACCCACAGAAAACAGCCTGGCTGAGACTAATGTGGAAGGTGTCAAGCTTCCCACTGTGACTCCATGGTGATTAACTGTGGGGGTGCCTGCAAACACTGAGGCAGAGCTGAGAGTTGCTCAGAGAAAAACCAAGCATCCTGAAAGCCCAAAGTCCCTGAAGGCAAGGGCAGATAAAGCACTGAGCACTACTGTCTCTCATTTACTTTCACTAGTTTTATCTTTGCCTCCATCCTTATAAGTTTTACAGATTTAGGTTTAAATCTCCACGAAGACCCTTTGTTTTGATGTCCTCTGTGATTCTCTGATATTCTACATTTGACGGATGGGATTCTAGCCTTCCTGGCTCCTCTTGCACATGGAGGCAATGCCATAGCCAATGGTCTGGGGGGTGGGGGGGAGAGCTGCTCCATCTTCTCATAGTCTACTCTTGCTTCTTTTAACTACCTGAAAGGCGACCTTCCAGCATTCACACCCACCCCAACCTCCCACTCCCCACCTCCTGAGCCCTCAGCCCCCCCCCAACCCACTCCATCCCATCCCCACACATAGCCAGCTCTCTTTCCTCCCCCTGTGGCAAAGGATTCCTGTTCCGCAGTGAGTCACCACCCACTAAGAAACACCACAGGCCTTTCTGTGTCATCAGTGTTAACACTGGGTTTTTTTCTTTGAAAAAGTGAAGAGATGGGAAAAGAACAGGCATAACGAATGGAACAAAGTAAGCACACTGTAACCAGAGGACTGGCTCTGGTCTTCTGCTTCCTATTTACCTGGAGGGGGTCTTCAGTGTGTTAGACAGCCTTCCATTTGCTGAGAGAGAGAGAGAGAGAGAGAGAGAGAGAGAGAGAGAGAGAGAGAGAGAAAACAGCCTTGTAAAGACTCCCATAGACCTAAATAAGTATAGTCTAAGCCTAGAATGTTAACTATACTGCTGAAACAATATATACAGGTCATTGAAGTCCAAAGTCAATGTAGAAAATCCATAACAGTTATAAAACAGAGCATTCGAGAGCCTGATTTCTTATAGGACCTGGAACCACCAGCCCAGGGTTGGCACCACTCACAATGGACTGGACCCTCCCCCATCAATCACTAATTAAGAGAATACCCTACAGGCTTGCTTACAGACCAGTCTTATGGTGGTATTGTCTCAAGCGTGGCTCCATCCTCCCTGATAAGGATAGCTTGGGTCAAGTTGGAATAAAACTAGCCAGTATCCAGAGGACCCCAATTTGATTCCCAGCACCTGCATTGGGAAGCTCACAACCAGCTGTAACTCTAGTTCTAGGGGGTCTGGCACACTCTTCTGATCTTTGATTACCTCAGGCATGGACACAATGCACTTATATACATGCAAGCAAACACACACATTTTTGTAATAATAATAATAATAATAATAATACAGCCCTTATTTTTAAGATCTATTAATTTATTTAAAATTTATTTTTTATTGTTTTTGATTGCATGAATGTGTATATCTGTGTGTTTCTGTATGAGTATGTGTACATTAATGAAGGTGCTTGCAGAGGCCTGAGATGTTGGAGCCCCTGGAACTGGAGTTGTGAGTCACCTGATATGGGCGCTGGAACTTGAACTCAGATATTAATCTCTGAGCCATCTTTCCAGCCTCCAAATCATCATTATTAAAACAATGTTTTAAGTCACATGTACACACACACACACACACACTTCATATGTTTTGTAGTATTATCAGAACACAATGACGTATTTTTAATTTTTTAATTATTTATTTTTTATTTCATGCGCATTGGTGTTTTGCTTGTGTGAAGGTGTCAGATCCCCTGAAACTGGAGTTGTGAGCTGCTGGGAATTGAACCCCTGTCCTCTGGAAGAGTAATCAGTGTTTTTAACCACTGAGCCATTTCTCCAGCCCCTGATGTGTTTTTTGTTTGTTTGTTTGTTTTGTTTTTTTTAATGCCACATCATGGAAATGAAAACCAAGGGTTTCAGGTAAAGTATAATTGCCCCCAAAGGATCTATGCCAAGGAGATACAGAGCCAGAATCTGAGCCTAGGGCTTTGGCACTGGGAGTCCATGCTCTTAAGCATTCTAATCCCATCAGAAAATGCTGATGTTTAAAAATGTGTGGTCCTTTTGACTCTAAATTAGAGAAAGTTTTTTGGCGAACTGTGTCCTTCCATAGCAAACATTCAAACATGAGCAGAGAAAGAGAAGGAAAGAAAAGTGTGAGATGTTACACATTGTCCCTTGCCTATACACCTCTTAAATGGAGACACATGCCAAGCCTTTGCTAGAATTGTCATAATCTGGTCTGGCAGATGTCTTACCAGCTGGTGTCCTAGCTTTGAGAAAGCTCTTAAATGCAACCTTCAAGCTGCCGGTGTGTTCCTCTGTGTGTCTGTGGATGTGTCCCTTCCAGTTTCCTGACCACCCACTATCCCCTTTCACATAGCAAGATTTTACAGGGTCATTCATGTTCCTGGAAGAAAGTATACAAAATTTGAGCTTTGGAATGAGGCAGCTCTTTTGGGAAGAGACAGCGAAGCGAGGAATGACTCACAAGTGAGAAGTTTGACTGGTCAGAACATTCTGTCTGGTGCATTCGACCGCTGATAGAGTAAGCAGGGAGTCTATCGCCATCCTCCTCTTCAGGAATAAAAGCTTTCTAAGGTATCTATTATGACCTCCTCTGAAATGAGGTTTATCATCAGAAAGCCTCTGGGATTGATTCCTAGATAAAATTACATGTGTATTCAGAATCACAGTGTAGAAGCAGAATATAATGACGTTCCTTGGCTTTGCTAGCACAGTCCAGGAACCGTATTATGAAATATTCAATGATAGATCAGTTCCCAGAACACAGCCACTCGACTTGTGAAGAAATAATATTGAAACACAGCCCCACTAGAATGGAAAGTGGATAACTGCCCAACACCCACACCACTGTAATATGGTGGAGGAAACTGAGATCTATACAAGCTGGGTGAACAGAAAAAGGTGTGATCAATGCATCATAACTTTAAGACATGGATTACAGTTTCAGGGAGGAACTTGCAATAGATAAGCTATGAGTTGCACCACACTTAGTACTATGGCAATTTGTTCAACAAAAGTCTTGCAAATGTCAAAGAGAAACTACAGATCAAAGGAAAAACTATATGTGGAGGATAAATGATTTTAATCATTTGAGGCATAGATCTGCATATATAATTGTGTACCGACATGCAACTTGAGGCCAATCTATGGTTACCATAAAGATTATTAACAGTTGTTGTATATAGTAGCACATGCCTTTAATCCAAGCACTGGGGAGGCAGAGGCAGGCAGATCTCTGTGAGTTTGAAGCTAGCTTGGTCTGCAGAGTGAGTTCCAGGACAGTCTGGGGTATACAGTTTAACCCCGTCTCAAGAAACAAATGACAAACAATGAATATTAACAATTAGCATGTGGAAGAAGAGAATCCAAAATGCTTACTGACCACTCACAGTAGATTTTTATAATTTGCACAGAGCTATCTTAATCTAGCTTTGATGTTCATTAAAAAAAAAAAAAAGACGTGACCATCTTACCATCTTCAAAGGGAAGAGATTTAAAAAGATAGGAACTAAGAATGTGGGAAGCAAAGCGATTCTAAAATGAAGACAGGGAAAGTTGATGCTTTTATTTACTCTGCTCTGATCTTGATCTAAAGGGTTATTAAAGTAACTACTTGTCCTGTTCTACATCTTCTGTCTTGTGTATTAGAGGTTTTATCTATTGGTTTTAGAGATCTTTTAAGATTATGGGCAACATTCTCTGTGTGTTTATGGATGTGTACACAGATTTCCTCCCATCATAGGAAGTGATTGTTCCTCTTTTTATATCATTTAGGTAATCATAACATTATAACATTAGTTGGTATTTTTATCTCTAACCATTACATATGTCCTACCAATGTATCAAGCTATATACTTTTGGTAAGAATAGTCTCCATGGGATAAAACACAGAAGTTTCAGAGTTAATGGTAGCTAGTAAACTCCACTAATATCTGGATCTTGTATCCTAGAGAGAATTGGGATTATTTAAAACAAACAAACAAACAAACAAACAAAAAAAAACTTCTTATTGGTTCTTTGTGAATTTCACATCATGCACCTCAATCCCACTCATCTCTCCCTCCCCTTGTATCCACCCTCCACACTTGTGACACACCCCCAACAGAGAAAAGACCATCTCATTATAGAAGTTGCAGTGTGTCCCAGTGTATCCTGAGCATACCCTTTTGTCCACACTTTGCTTACAAATGTTCATTGCGTGAGTCATTGGTCTGGTGCAATGCCTCTGGCTTCTGACACGCTATCAATAGTGGAACTTCACTGGGAATCCTCTCAGACATCCTGTTGCTGCCCTGTGTCATGGAGATCTTGTGGGTTTGAATCTGTCTGACCAGTCCCTTCATGCACTCCAGCAGCTCATCAATGGAGTAGAAGTTGGCGTAGTCCAATTCAAAGTCCTACATCTGGGCCTGGGAGATATCTGAGCTGGTCAACCTTGTTCTCCTGCTCTCAGGCTCTAGGGCTTATTTACTGGCAATGCATGCAACTAGGGCCAGCTCTACCCTGCTGTCCAGGTAAGGTACATGGCCAGCTCTCGTGAGTGTTGCAGCTGGTGAAGGACATGGCTAGTTCCTCCCACTCTTATGACCTCAGAGCCAGCTCTCTTCCACCTACCATAGGTGTCAAGAGATGAGGGAGGGGAAGATGGTGTCTCTCCCTTTTCTGCACCACCACACAGCAGACAAGAGTCAGGGCCCAATCTTCTGTACTTCCACCCTTGGGCCAGGTCACCTGCAACCCCCATGTCCAGGGCTACCTCTACTCTGCTGCCCAGGGGAAGTGCAGGGCCTGCTCTCCCAAGTGCTAACGTTAGCAAGTGAGGGACAGGACTAGCTCTCCAGCTCTCATGACTTCAGGGCCAGCTCTCCTGCCTGCCATAGGTGGTGGGGAGGTGGGGAGGGGGATGGTGCAGTCATCTTTCCCTCACCCATGTCACTGCACAGCAGACAAGTTTCAGCAGAGAAGCTGTACGACCAGTTCACCCATGTTCACACCCTAGGGGCTGGCAAATGAGCAACCCTGCCATGGGGGTCAACTCTACTGTGCTGCCCAAGTGAGGTTCAGGGCCTGCTCTCCCCAAGTGCTGTAGCAGGTAAAGGACAGAGATAGTTCTCCTGCTCTCATGACCACAGGGCCAGGTCTCCTGCCTGATGTAGGTGGTGAGGGGTTGGGGGTAGAGAAGGGTATCTCTCCCAAGTCCATGCCACCACCCAGGGCATGGCAGGGCCAACTCTTCTACAGTCTTAGCCTTAGGGACCAGCTCACCTGATACTCCTGCAAAGTGTGGGGGCCAGCACTCCCACGTACTGCAGCTGGCTTGGGGTGGAGTCAGCTCTCTTACCCCCAGGGACAGCTCTCCCATGCTGCTGTCCAGGTGAGGGGTGGGGCCAGTTCTGCACAGCCCTTAGATGTCAACATGTCCCCAGGTGTCAGCCTAGACCAGGAGAGTCTGCCTGGCCTTTGATGATAACAGAACCCTGCTGATGCAGGGCTACAAACTCAGTCAAGGCCCCTGGTGGCAGCACAGGCCAGGACCCCACCAGGCGGCATCGCTGGCTCCTCACATCAGGCTGTTCTTCACTACCATTGAGTCTCCGGTTCTGCCTCTCTCCGTGGCGCCCACATCCTTCCGTTTCTCTTTCTCTTCCATTTCTCCACCACTTACTTGTTCCTCTTTGATGTAGCAGGGTCTCTGAGTGTCTGGGGGTTGTCTCAGGAGTGATCTCAGGAGGGCTATGCCCTGATTTTGCATTATGGCGCCAGGCAGGGGTCATGTCTGGCATGATTTGCTCCCCAATGCCTGCACCGCAACCAACCAGTGGTTGTCTCAGGCAAACTACCCGTCGAGGCCACATGGTGCGGGTCTAGTGGTCATCTCAGGCTCACTCCTCACCTAGCCTACCCCAGCGGCCCCATGCAAGGGTCATTTGTGTGAAGCTCATTTTTGCACAGGGTCTTTAGTCCCAGGAGAGGGGATCTTTTAGTCTCTGGCTTTCTCCCAGTCTTGGGACCTGCTGGGCACTGGACTTGTGGTCTTCTCAGGCTAGTTTTCTGTCTGAGCCACCTGGCACCAGTCTGATCGCTGTCTCAGGCTTAATTTTGTTCGGGGAATATTAGACTATGTCAGATGTTCATATATCAGAATACTCAGCGTAGAAATAACCTCTTTCCTCTCTGCCACCTATTGAAGGACATGTGACACAGTAGCTATACCTGCAACACTTATCTGGGCAGAACATGCTAGGGACAGCATACAATGACAGCAACTGCCTACAGTTGGCCAGGATGGAGACATCTCAGTAGCCCGCAACAGGTCTTTGTAAAAACCAGTTTTCCCATTTCTCCTAACCTTAGCCCTAGACAACGGCTGTATAGATTTCATTTTGTGCGTGACTGCTTTTCAGTTGGCCTTGGTGTGCATAATTGTTCTATTATATCTGACTTTCTTACTTCTTTCTCCTTCTGCTCTGGCAAATTCTGTGAAACTAGAGGTTCCCTGATGTAATGATTCTTAAACAATTGGGAACTGAGGCACGGGGCACAGCACAGCACAGTCCTAATGGCCCAGGTGCATGCTGTGTGTTCTCATCTTAGAAACAATGCAATAACTGCACAATGGTAGTTCCAGATTAATGCTTGACTTGAAAAGAAAGCTTGATGAAGTTATTAGAAAATGAATTAGAGCCAACATTGGGACCCCCAAAAGGAAAAAAAATATTAAAGTTTTGTACAACATTTAAGAGTGGTTCCTGGATAAGCAAGTATAGAATATGTAAAATCTTATATTAGTAAAACTACGCCAAAACACTGGAACTCTTAGGAGCATCATTGTGTGCAATGTGCAGAAGCAGAAATCTAGAGGAACTGCTGAGTTAAGGGTTAACTTGATTCTTTCTGGCCACTGCCTGGCAGCTTTGCCCATGTCATTTATCATTAGAGCCTCAGAAAAAAATGTAAGTAGCTGGCCTCAGAACTTTAAGCTCTGAAATATAATAGTTAAAGTTTAAATAATGATAAGTTTGCAATTATTATTATTTTGGCTATAGGCCTGGGAATAGGAAGCTTGAAGCTCTGGGGAACAATTGTAATTCTTGATTCTTTATGGGACTTGTTTATTCTTTTGAATTTGATTTGGCAATGAATATACAATGTCTTTTTTTAAATCTGCTTTTGGAGTATCAATAAAAGACTGGGCCAAGAGAAAGACAAGAGAGCGAGGAGTGAGCACGTGAAGAGCAGGTGAGAACGATACGGAAAACATGAGAGCATGTGAAGAGTGAGGGAAGAGAGAACATGAGGTGTATATGGAGAGTGTGCGTGTGAGTGAAAGGAGAGTGCAGGCAGTGTGTGTGTGTGTGAGAGAGAGAGATGTGTGTGAGATGTGTGTGAAGAGTGTGTGTGAGTGAAAGGGGAACACACAGAGGTGTGCATGAGTGTGGGAGTGCAAGAAAAGAAAAGCACACAGAAGAAAAGCAGAGTGTTCAGGAGAATACAGAGTGTGTGCAAATGTGAGCGAATGAGAGAGAGAGAGAGAGAAGAAAAGCAGAGTGTTCAGGAGAATACAGAGTGTGTGCAAATGTGAGCGAATGAGAGAGAGAGAGAGAGAGAGAGAGAGAGAGAGAGAGAGAGAGAGAAAGAAACTTTAAGTCTTAAAAAATTGCTTGTCAGCTTGTACCCATAAATAGTCCGTGTGTATTTATTAAGTGCCTTCCAGATAACCCTACTTCCAGTTGAGAACTCCAATCCTGTGTCGAGGCTGGACCCCTGACAAGAAAGATTCATTTTTATTATACTTATGTATTTAGTGTGTTTATATGTGTGCATACTCATGCCATGGTTCATGATCAGAGGTCAGAGGGTAACTGATGAGAGTCAGTTCGCTCCTACCATATGGACCTGGTAATTGAACCCAAATCCTCAGGCTTGGTGGCAAGAACCTTTTTACCGGCTGAGCCATGTTGCTGGCCCAGATGGAATAATTTGTCTTGTTAAGTGACACCATATAATGTCTGATTGGAGAAGAAAGATTATTAGTGTATTCCTCCTGTGTGGTAGATCAAATGATTTATTAATTGATTTGACAAATACTGTCAAATAAGTGTTTACATTATATTGTTCCATATGATCCACATAGAATTATGCCCTACATTTTGTGGCTGGGGAATTGGTAGAATTCACAGATACTTGGAGTGGCTAATTGGCCAAGTTCAGAAGCAAATACTATGTTAGGGTTTTGAATCCTGACCATATCTAACTCAAATTTACAATAGAAAAGTCTAGCGGGCACAATGTTTGACTTAATGTCACAACTAACAAGATGCTGAGAAGTCCCCAGGCCTCTGTTCTCTGGGTAAGGCAATCTGAAGATCCAGTACCCATAGCTTCCATCTGGAGCTCTTTTGAGCAGCCTGTCCCTGCTCACTTTCCTTCTCCAGACAAGCCATGCCCCTATGATCTTGTTTCCAGCACCCCTGAGAGTATTAGATTACAGGATTCCTGGGTGAAGGAACAAAAGTCTCTGCCAACATGCCAGTCGCTTTACTGAGTCCTCCAAGACAGAATTTCCTAGTAGAGCACACGGAAAAAGGTCAGCTACTTGTGCTATTATTGGTTGCCACCCCATTTTGGCCAACCACCAAGTTGTGATTGAGAAGTCTGGCTTTAAGCCATCTGTTCCAGGTTTCTAATTAGAATCTTTCCCCTTTAGCCATTCTGTGGAAACCTTAGAGAACATTTGATGCTGATTTGTTTGTTGGCCATTTTTCATTTTCTGTCGTTGTTGCTTTGGTTTGGCTTTTGAGACGGGGTCTCACTAGTTCTCACTTGTCTGGAGTTTACTCTGTACATAAACTCAAACTCAGAGATTTGCCTGCCTCTGTCTCTTGAGTGCTGGGATTAACGGTGTGTGAGCCACCACATTCGGCTTTTGATTCTGCTTTCTTAAATTAGGACTGCTTTCAGGCCAAGTTGTTCCTCTTCACATGAGAACTTATAAGGCCTTTAAGATCAAAGAGCCACTGAGTGTTGGGGTGACCTGGGATTGCACGTGGCAAGGACATGGGGGCTCCAGGCCCTTCCTCAGATCAAAGGAGCTTTATACTGCTGCAGATCATTCAGGGCTTTCAGTGTCTACCCCATACAGAGTAACATTAAAAGATACCATGTTACTATGGCATCGCGTACTCTTAGGGTCACAGTCATATGCCCACACTCCTACCACACTTCTACCATGCCCACAGCAGCCTCAGAAGAAGTGACATTCCTTACCTACAGTAGCAATCCCGATTTTATTTGTCCAGTGTTGGTTCTTTGCCTGCACAGTTGCCTGGCATTTCCCACTTCTGTTTTCTAAACATAACTTTAGAAGAGTAGAAAATAGAGCTCTTTTCTTCTCCTCCATTTTCGCAACATGAAAATGGTGGGGGTTATTAAGCAATGCCCATAAAGAGTCTTCTTAGAGCAGACTGATCACACGGTGACCAATCGAGAAGTCAAAAGACACTCTTAGTCCTATGTGGCAGACTAGTGTGGTCACAGCAGTCGGAAGGCCGAGGCAGGATAATTGAAAGTTCAAGAGCAGCTTAGACCCCATAGTGCAGGGGTTCTCAACCTTCCTAATGCTGTGACCCTTTGATACCATTACTCATGTTGTGATGACCCTCAACCATACAATTATACTACTTCATAATTGCAATTTCACTACTGTTATGAATCAGAATGTAAATATCTGATATGTGATTTCCCCCCCCCCCCAAGGGGTCATGACTCACAGTTTGAGGACCTCTGCCATAGTGAATTCCAGCAGGCCATCTTGGCATGCCTAGTGGGAGCCTATTTAAAAACAAGATGCATCTCCTGAGTTTAACAGTTCACTGATACTTTTGGAATGCTTTCCAGATACAGTTCTATTACCATACTGATGAGAAGGCCTTGTTTACTATAACACACACACACACACACACACATATATATATATATATATACATATATATATATATATATATCAGGACCTATTGCTTTACAGTAATGTTTTCTATAAATAAACCTGGGAGGATGGGGTTTACATATGATACCCTTAGCATTCTTATAATTTCTATATCATCATAGGGATACTGTAGCCAAAGTGCTGCATTTCATCCTGGTAGCCACAATTAGACTCTGACAACTAGTAAATAAATTTAAATTCCATTGCCTGAATTTCACTCTTCAAATCAACACACACTTATCACAAGACTCATTAATTGCTGAATATAGGCCTGCAGGGATATGTGTTCTAGTCTTTCTTTATATACTTTATTTTTTTCCTATTTTTTCTTCTGTTCCCTACAGTGCTGAAGATGAAACTCTGGGCTCGATTCATAACATGCTAGGATCTACTACTGAACTAGATGCCTTTACTCTCGCATATTTTCCTGGTCTCTGTTTCTCTATTTGTTTTTGTTTGTCTGTTTTCCCCCAACAAACAGGTCAGAATAGGTAAGTCAGTTTCTTTCTTTTTTTAAAAAGATTTATTTATTAATTATATGTAAGTACTCTGTAGCTGTCTTCAGACACTCCAGAAGAGGGAGTCAGATCTTGTTGTGGGTTGTTGTGAGCCACCATGTGGTTGTTGGGATTTGAACTCAGGACCTTCAGAAGAGCAGTCAGTGCTCTTAACCACTAAGCCATCTCTCCAGTCCTGGTAAGTCAGTTTCTAATGTCTACATGGAAAATCCATGTGACTCAGAGAATAATCAATAGAACTTCCCTGGCCTTGTAAAAGAAGTGTTACTAAGTTTGTGCCAGAGAAGTCTTTCTGGATGAGTTATATAGTTAGTAAAGGAAATATTTTTAGATAGAAAAGCCCAGATTCTCCAACTTCAGACACAAGAGATTATTTGTCTATCTATGGTGTTGATAAACCTGTGTCTTATATTTATCAAATGCAAGAACAGTGAATTTTTCCATAGATAATTGCATTTTAATACTAAGTGCATATTATCATTTTAAAATATGAATCCCACATATATACTCCTTTGTACTTGACAAAGACCCTGGAGACATTTCATTACAAAGTATGAACTTTAATGTTTGAATTCACATTTACTCAGTTGAAAACAAAGCTTCAGGAATTATGACTAAAATAGATGAGTTTCTTCCTTCCCTTCCTTCCTTCCTTCCTTCCTTCCTTCCTTCCTTCCCTCCTTCCTTCCTTCCTTCCTTTCTCTCTCTCTCTCTCTCTCTCTCTCTCTCTTTCTTTCTTTCTTTCTTTCTTTCTTTCTTTCTTTCTTTCTTCACTTTACATCTCAGTAGAAGTCCCTCCCTCCTCTCTT
Organism: Tokudaia tokunoshimensis; assembly: GCA_036184795.1. Lineage (NCBI taxonomy): Eukaryota > Metazoa > Chordata > Mammalia > Rodentia > Muridae > Tokudaia > Tokudaia tokunoshimensis. Next base: position 95,180,710 of record BTHU01000023.1, read on the forward strand.
CCCAGTTCTCCTCTCATAAATACCCCTCCTCATTACTCCCTTGGGTACCAACCTGCCCTGGCACATTAAGTTGCATCAGGACTAGGTGCACTGAGGCCAGACAAGGCAGCCCAGCCAGAGAAAGGGTATCCATAGGCAGGCTCCAGAGACAGGGACAGCCCCAACTTCAATTCTTAGGGGAATCACATGAAGACCAAGCTGCACAACTGTTATACATGTGCAGAGGGCCTAGGTCAGTACCGTGTATGCTCTCTGGTTGGTGAGAGTCTCTGAGAGCCCCAAGGGTCCAAGTTAGTTGGTTCTGTGGGCTTTATTGTGGGGTCCTGGATCTTTCAGGCTCCCTAGTAACACCTCACAGGATCAGAAGGTACCCACTTTACCCTGTGGTACTATTTTTATCAGGACAAGGACCACTAGGGAAAAGTAGGGGAAAGTTCAAATGGCATCTTCATAAGGTTTGCTCAGGAGTTCAATCTTGGGACATGCTCTTTGCTTTCATAAGCTCATTGTGCAATGCCATAATCCCAGAGAGGTGGCTGCTGGATAAATGTCAGGGGCCGGGCTTCCTTTCATGTGTAACGTGGAGGAGTTGTATTTGCTTTACACAGCTCGAGTTCCAGGAAAGGAAAGCTGCCTTTACTCCTGAGAAATCCTTTTAAATGTAAACTCAGACTGCGGGTTCAGGGGAAAAAATGAGTCATAAAAAAAAAATCTGTTGAGGAGAACTGCTGCTGGACATCCTGCACGCTGCTTTTGTTTTCAGTGTGTGTGTGTGTGTGTGTGTGTGTGTGTGTGTGTGTGTGTGTGTGTGTGTGTGATAACAGTGAGGGAATCAGACACATCCTGGAAAGTTGTAAGGATGTCCCTTACTTTCTCCATGCTCAGCTCCACCCTCACCTCTAAGTGTAGCCCAGGCAAGCCTTTAGTGAATCAAACCATGAGTCACTTTGCAAAGTTGTCCTTTAGGCTATCCTTAACGCAGCCTGTGGTTTGAACCACTTAGTCAATTCTCCCCCAAATCACCGTGGAGTTAGAACGCTTTGGTAGCTCTTCTCACTCGTACTTTTCTTCTGACTAGGCCTTGAATAGATAACTTTACTTATGCTGACAGATACATAAGCAGAGCCCTATGGAGAGCAATTTGACACAAAAGATGGTTAAGGATCTTTGTCTCCCCTACCCAACAGATGCTAGGATAACCTGTTTCCTCTCTTTATCCAAGCATCTATTTCAGGGCATCTCGTGATCAGTATATCACCCCCCCAGGCACCTCGAGCCCCCCTCAACACAATGTTGATTCAAGTTGATGGTGCTAACTAAACCCGGAGAGGAATCTTAGAAGCTAAAGTGAAGGGAATTCCATAAAGGAGCACCATAAAACAAAACAGCCAAGAGTTAAAGGAAGAAAAAAAACCCCATATCCAAGCAGCCAGCCTTAATTGATCAGCTAATTTAAATATGCCCACAAGCACACTGATTTCTTTTTAACTCACACAGCTAAAGCTCTAGCTAGGTTCTTTGTCCTTTCCTGCTTCTCTCCATTCATCTGGCACACTAACCACTTGGTCTCAGACCTCTGCTGCTGAGTGGGAACTCCCAGAGCACACGGTCTTAGCTCTACCCTGAGGAAGATTCGGGTCACTGCCCTTTCAGAAGATTTGCCTAACAGAGGTGGGTGCAGGGCATTGAAAAAAAAACAGAAAAGGTTAGAGGAAGGGATTGGGGCACTGGAGAAGAAGGGCTGCCCTGTGGCATAAAGGAAGCATGATTAAAGAGATTAGCTGCTCTTCAATCAGAAAGGCAGGGCAAGGGAGCCTTAGAAACCTTCACATCCAAGAAGAGCCTCTTCAGTAGCGTGAACAATGGAAAGAAAAGAATTGCTTTGAGGTCTATAAGGTGAGTTAAGATCGACTCAAAGGAAGTCTGATTTTACATAAAAGGAACACTAGTGAATTCACTACCACGGGAAGCAGCACAAGTCGAGAATATCTGTCACATCTGCAAACGACCCAGAAAGAATCATTATTGCTAGCCTGTAATCCTAGCGTTCTGGAAAAGATATGCAGGAGGTCAGGAGTTTGAGAGCAGCCTGTACTACATCCAAAATTTGAGGCCAGCCTGGATAATGTAGGTGAGACACAGGGCCAAGTCTCTGCATAGTTTTTCAGTTCTGTTTTTTTTTTCTTTTTGTGACATCTCAGGCTGGCCTTGAACTCACTACTCACTGCTTAAGTCGCCAAGGATGACCCTGAATTCTTGGTTCTCTTACCTCTACTTATCAAGGGCCAGTGTCACCAAAATGTGATTTCCCCATTAAGCCCTTTCTATCTTTGGTTCTTTCTGTTTGTTTTGACACAGTATTTTACTACCTAACTGAAGCTAAGACTTTTGATTCTCCTGTTTCTTGATATCTCCGGAAGGCTGGTATTACAGGCAGGTGCCACCATAGTTGGCCAATTTTAAGTTCTTCGACAATGTAGTGAAGATAATATCTCTGGATGTTACAACCAGAAGAGAATGCAAAGTTATACTTTCAAAGCATCTTTCAGATAGTTTCAAATACTATTTCTAGAGCCTTTCAAGTTATAAATAATGAACTTACAGCTAGAAAAATATTTCGGACAAACATTTTTGGCAAGGTTGAAAAATCCAATTGGGCTGGAATAAAACAAAATCATGATCAAAGAACTAAGACCCTAGATTAAAAAAAATATGAAACTACAGCACACTTTATTTTTGTTAAAATTGACGGAATATTTGGGGCAATCATCAGGCTTGTCAGAAAACATCATTGGTAAGGGTGAGCAGCATTCCCTCAGAAGGTAAGCTCTTCTCAGGGTCACTTCTACAGGGGTAGGGAGCAAATAAAAAGGGGCCTTTAAAAAACCTTATGACACACACAGAGGGGTGGGGGAGTATAGCTTGTGGAAACAATCAAAATAGAGATGCATTTAAAGAGTGTTATTTTAAGCAATTGAATGCTACTTTCTCACAGTCTCAGAAACATACCAGCCAGTCAGACATCACTAGAAGATGTAAAAACTTCAGAATTGTCCTACACAGATGCAAAATTTTTATGATACCCTAGTAGGGCTGCTTAGACTACAAATAGCTACAAAAGGTAATAAAAGACTTTGTTTTTCTGGTGAATGGAGCCACAAAAGAAACAGGCTCTCTTAAGTCTCTCTGGAATAGGCTCAGTTGGATTTCTTTGCATATATTCCCAGGGGTTCTGCAGCTACATCATGTGGCAATTCTATTGTTAGTATCACCTCCACAGTGATTACCATAGTGGCTGGATTAATTTGCGTCTCTACCAGGAATGTATAAAGGTTCCATTTTCCCACATTCTTGTCAGCATGTGATCTTGTTGCTTTGCCTTTTTAAAATTAATTATTTTATTTATTTTCCCCTCCCAGTCCCCCTCCCAGAGTTCTTCCCCCATTCCCCTCCCCTTTGCCTCTGAGAATGTGCCCTCCCACCCTAGGCCATCAAGTCTCTGCAGGATTAGGTGTATCTTCTCCCACTTAGGCCAGACAAGGCAGGCCTCCTGCTACAAATGTGTCAGGGGTCTTGGACCAGCCTGTGTATACTCTTTGGTTGGTGGCTCCGTCTCTGAGAGCTTCCAGAGATCCAGGTTAGTTGACACTGTTGTTCTTCCTATGTGGTTGCCATCCCTTTCAGTTCCTTCAGCCCTTCCTTTAACTCTTCCATAGGGGCCCCCAAGCTCCATCCAATGCTTGGCTGTGGGTATCTGCATCTGTCTCAAGTCAGTTGCTGGTAGAGCCTCTCAGAGGACAGTTATGCTAGGCTCCTGTCTGCAATCACAACATAGCACCACCAATAGTGTCAGGCTTTGGTGCTTGCACATGGGATGAATTCCAAGTTGGGGTGGTCACTGGTTGTCCATCCCTTTAGCTTCTGCTCTATTTTTGTTCCTGCATTTCTTTTAGACAGGAGCAATTTTGGGTCAAAAGTTTTGTAGGTAGGTTGGTGTCCCCAGCCCTCCACTGGGGGTCCTGTCTGGCTACTGGAGGTGGTCTTTTCAGGTTCCATAGTCCCACTGTTGGGCATTACAGCCAGAGTCACCCACATTGAGTGGTCTCCCCCATTGAAAGTCTCTGGGATTTCCTAAAGATACCCCCCACCCTCACCCCAGCAGCTGCATATTTCCATTCATTCTCCTGGCCCACTGGGCCTCTCTTCTGTCTCTCCTAATATCTGATCCTGACCCTCTGATTCCCTTTCCCCTCCCCTCTCCCATTCAGATCCCTCCCTCCTATGACTATTTTGTTTCCCTTTCTAAGTGGAATTAAGTGTCCTCACTTGGGCCTTCCTTCTTGTTTAACTTCTTTGGGTGTGTGGGGTATATACCATGGGTATTCTGTACATTTTGGCTAATATCCACTTATCAATGAGTACATACCATGCATGTCCTTTGGGGTCAGGGTTACCTCACTCATAAAATACACCACAGGATGATATTTCCTAGTTCCATCCATTTGCCTGCAAAATTTATGATGTCATCATTTTAATAGCTGAGTAGCATTCCATTGTGTAAATGAACCACATATTCTGTATCCATTCTTCAGCTGAGGGACATCTAGGTTGTTTCCAGTTTCTGGCTGCTATGAACACAGTGGAGTACTTATCCTTATGGTATGGTGGAGTATCTTTTGCATATATGCCCAGGAGTGATGTAGCTGGGTCTTCAGGTACAACTACTTCCAATTTTCTGAGAAACCACCAGATTAATTTCTAGAGTGATTTTACAAGTTTTCAGTTCCACCAGCAATGGAGGAGTGTTCTCCTTTGCTTCTGATGGCCATTTTGACCAGGGTGAGATATAATCTGAATATAATTTTAACTTGTATCCCTGCTATGCAAGGGTGTAGGACATTTTCCCTATCATTATCAGCCATTTGTATTTCTTCTTCTAAGAACTGTCTATTTAGTTTATTTGCCAATGTATTGATTGGATGATTTGGATATTGCTATTTAATTTGAGTACTTCCTATATTAGATTATTAATTAATTCATTAATCGATAATAATAAATTAATAATATTATATATTAATTATATATTAATATTATATATTAATTAATAATATATAATATTATTAAGTCAATGTCAGGTACACAGCTAGCAAAAACTGCCCTCGTTCTGTATGACGCCTCCCCACTCTGCTGACTACTTCCTGTGCTGTGAAGAAGCTTTATCATTTTGGTTTGGTATTTTCAAGACAGGGTTTCTCTGTGTTACCTTGACTGTCCTGGAACTCACTTTGTAGACCTGGCTGGCCTTGAACTCACTAAGTGGTGTTTTCTATGGTGTGAGCTTTTGGCATCTCTGTCAAAAAATAGGTGATTGGAGGTGGACATCTGTAATCCCAGGACTTGTAATATGGTGGCAGGGGTATCAGGAGCTCAAGGCAAGACCATCCTGGGCTGCAAGAGAACCTGTCACAACAACCACAAAGAACAAAAAACACCAAAACCTGTCTCTGTGTGGATCTACTCTGTGTCTCTTTTCTATTCCTGTCTTTGTGTCTGTTGCTGTGCTTGTAGCATGCTATTTTTGTCACTACGGCTCTGTAGTATAATTTGAAATCAGGCATGATGATGCCTCTCACAGTGTTCTTTCTGCTTAGAATTGCTTTGGTTATGGAGGGTCTTTTGTTTCTGTTTGGATTTTAGAAAAGTTCTTTAGTAATTCTGTAAAGAATAACATTTTAACTTTGATAATGATTGCATTGAATCTGTCGGTTGTTTTTGGTAACATCACCATTTTCACAACACGAATCCTCTCATACATCTGATAAAATCATTCTTCAGTTTCTTTTATATATATATATTTTCAAGTTGTAATTGTAGAGCTAGAGAGATGGCTCAGCAAGTAAAGGCACATACCACTGAGCCTCAAAAGCTCAATTCAATTCCTGGAAGAAGGAAAGAGTCAACTCCTGCAAGTTGTCCTCTGACCTCCACACACCCACAATGGCAAATGAATGTACACACACACACACACAGAGAGAGAGAGAGAGAGAGAGAGACAGAGAGACAGACAGAGAGAGAGAGAGAGACAGAGAGACAGAGAGACAGAGAGAAATGCAAATAAAAATGAGTGCAAATGTAATGTTTTAATTGCATATGACTTTAAAATATTTTTAGGTTAAAGGTTAGATTTGTTCCTAGGCATTTAGTTTTGTATTTGTTTTGCTTCTTTAATTATGTGTAAGTATGTATGTTTCTGTATAGATATGTGTATGTGAGTTCATGTGCCCCTGATTGCCAGAAGATAGCATTGGATCCCAGGGAGCTGGAGTTGCATGTGGTTGTGAGCTGCCCAAACTCCAGTTCTCTGGAAGAATTGTGTGGGCTCTTACTACTAAGACATCTCTCTAGTCCCCTATTCTTATTTTTGTTATTGTTCAAGGCATTGTTTTATTTCCCTCTCAGTATAATCATTATTCATACAGAGAAAATCTAATCATTATTATATAAGATCTAAGAGTCTTTGGATCTTTCAAGTACAGGGTCATTTGAGAAATGATTTGACTTCTTCCTTTCCTATTATATACTTTTGATTTCTTTTTCTTGTTATTATTTTTGGCTAAAACCTCAAGCACTACATTGTGGAGGGATACCTCTGTCTTACTTTTCATTCATTAATTATTTTATTTATTCACTTTACATTTCAGTATCTGTCCCCCTCCTCCCAATGCCTCTTCACACAACTCCTCTCCCTCACTCCCTCCTCCCCTTATCCTCTGATAATGGGAAGGCCCCCTTGGGTATTACCTCACCCTGGTCTTACTTCTTATTTTAAATGAAATGCTTTCAGTTACATTCCATTAAATATAGTGTTGGTGCTAATTTTGTCATACATAACATTTTGTATTGTTATGTTTTCATGGTTAATCTTTGTCAACCTAACTAGAACTGGATCTGGGTATGCCTATTAGGACATTTCTAGAGAGACCTAACTGAGAAGGGAATAGGCATGGGGAATGTGGGTGGCACCATCAAATGGGCTGGACTCCCAGACTGCACAAAAAGGATCAAAGGAAAAAGCAGACTGAGCACCGTATTCATCATTCTCTGCTTCCTCACCATTGGCATAAAGAGTTGCCTCAGTAGCACACCACGAGAGCTATAGCTGCCGTCACTGTCGTGCCTTTCCCAACATGATGGGCTGCATCCCCTCCAAAGCACGAATCAAAATATACTCTTCTCTTCTTAAGTTGCTTTTGTCTGGTATTTTGCCATAGCAATGAGAAAAGAAAAAAATACAGAAATTGAATGGAATTATTAATGTTATAAACTTGAGCCTGCAGTCAATAGGCCTTTGGGATCAGGTCATGAAAGGGATGTGGAAAGGTTTAGAGCTTCAGGCTAGAGAAGCCCTAGAATACTGTAGGTAAAGCTTAATGGATGGAATATCTAATAGACATGGAAACAATAATGTCTGTGCTCATGAAATTTCAAAGAGGAATAAGGGCTGTACTGGGAACAAGGCCCACGTGTGTTGTATTATGTCAGAGAACTTGGTGAATTCTGTCTATCCCAAGTTGTTGAGTGGGGCTGAAATCAGAAGTAGTAAGCTAAATTGGCATATGAAATCTCAACACATCTTACAAATCTCTTTGATTTTTTTTAAAAAAATTATAACATTTGTGTGTGAATTCTTCCTGGGTCTTCCAATATTGGAGTCTCCTAGGTAGAAAGAGTGGTCAGTTGTAATAGAGTTCTCTTGCCTTGTATATCATTTGTGTTGGTGCTGAGCCTGGACTAATCAAAGGTCAAGTGTTCACCACACCTTTAAGAGCATCATTTCTTCATATGCTAGTACCCTCTGCTACCCACACGTAGCTTTCCAGCCTAGTGGGCCAACAGGTCCCCCTGTGTTCCAGTTTCTTCACAGTTTATATACCATGCTGTGGCTACTTACTGAGTTGAAGGAGTCCCCTAAACACTTTGGAGAGTGGGAGAAGCAAACAGAGGATTGAGATCTAACATGGAGGCTCAGGCTCTGTGCTATCAGAAGCCAATCCTCAGTGAGTGCTCAGTGGGACGAAGGACGCTATGGAAATCAAGTGCTCTACTGGGTCCAAGGTTCAGACTTTTCCATCCTGCTAACAGTGACGTGCATGGCAGACAGGCTTCTCCAGGAGTCAAGGTGCCTACCGACCTCAGGTGTGGGGCTATCCATCTCTGCAGTAATCCTTGGGTGATAGTAACAGTTCCTTACCCAGAAAGGCTAGGCTGCAAGCCACCATTTCCTTTACTACAGGAATCTGCTGCTAACCTGAATGGACCAGCATGCTCTCTCTCTCTGATCCATAATGCTGTAGTAACTTGGGGTTGTTAAAACAAGCCCATTTTGGTTGTTTCTTTTGTTAAGTATTTCTGTTAACAGACTCTAAAATTGAAACAGAAGGTGGCCTCAAACTTGTAGCCTCATGATGCAATAGTGCACATGCTGGGATTACAGGTGTGGACCATTACATCTAATTCCCTGTTCTGGTTCATAAGACTCAGCAATGATTGTTTTCCAACTTTAATTTCCTGCTCCAGTCATAACTGTCCTCCTCCTAATTTCCTCTCTGTTGCTCCTCGCATCTCACACTTGGTGGCACTTATCCTTCTGGACTTGGAATCAAAAGACAAAAGAACAAAACAAGATAAACACTTTCCACTTCTTATCAAATCTGCAGTGGGGCCAGTTACAGAGGAACTCCTAGACATTGGCTGTCCCTTGTATTTCTCTAGTGCTCATTCCTCCGATGTAGTTGTGATTCTTCAGGCTAGACAATGTGTGTTTTCTATGTGCTAGGGTAGGAATGGAAATCCTGTAGCTCCCTCCCTCTACCAAGATCCTGGCTTTCATATCTCTTGGAGATAAGAAACTCAAGAAGCTTTGGCTCCCTCGTTAGCTGACAATCCCATCACCCCCTCCCTTCTAGGGGTGGCCATCCCTCCCGTGGGTAAATAGCTGTTCTGTAGCATCACATGCAAGGCAGAGTACATGTTTAAGGACTGTAGTGCCTGTAGACATGGTGGCTGAGTGCAAGTCTAACTACTGTAGTACTCTGGGGCCTCCTTCCTGTGCTCTGCTGAAGTAAATTCACCACAACTCATGAAAGTCAGTTTTGAACTTGTTAGAAACTATGTGAGTGCAATGTCACAAACATGTTTTTACTATGTAGAGACTTCAGTTGAGCTGTTAAACATTTTCTGGGGCATCATTGCCTTCCTTTATCAAAGAGAAGGGAGGTGGGGATAGAGATTTTCTGTCTTCCCCATCATTACAATTCTCAATAGGCATCCCCCATGCTTTTTTTAATCCAACTTTTGGTGGCTGGTTGGAGTGGAGGTGAAGGTAAGGCCAGGCCAGTTAAAATGGAATGTCAAGTAGCTTTTGAGAGGTGGCTGATTCCAGTAGCCAGAGCCATTAGACTGTTTATAATGCCTAACTGCTATTTTAATGTGGCAATATACCATGGAATTTATCATTCATCTTTCATTTTGGACATATAGAGTGCTTCAGGCTTTTTAAGCATGTTACATAACACTGTAAAGAACATATTTATACATACATCTTTGTGTTTGGTGAAATAAATCCATGTGACACATGAAGGCACATCACTATGGAACTTCAGAATGCCAGAGAAGTCATTGGAATTTTGACTCCCTTAGGAAAAGGAGTGTTCAGAAGACCTAGGAAACAAAGGTTCAAACATAAGAGGCTGGATTTGTGGATTATGCACATTAGTGCTTAACCCTGAGTTAGTGTCACATTAAGAAAAGAAATAAGCATTTCCCTTTGTTATCATTTAACCAAGATCAAGATCAGAATTAAATTCCCTAATTCCCTAGTTTTCTGTTCTCTGTTTCAAGAATGTGAATCTGTGCTTGCCTGAAGAAGGCTGTCTTACGAATCTGTCTGTCCCTGTCTTCTATGTGTCTGTATATGTTTGTCTACCTGTGACTGTGTGTATTTGTCCTTCACAAAGGGCTTCACTCTGTGTTTACTGAACAGCACAAAGAACATCACATAGGAAAGGAATGGTAACCTTTACAGAAATCTTGAATTGAGGTTGTTGCTGTTGCTGTTATATATATTTTTTAAACAAGGGATTAATTAAGCTTCTGGTTTCAACTGATTCCAACTGACCCACACAACAAACCATACTACAAACGTCATGGTTTATTAGCCAATATCCATAAATGAATGCTTCCTTATGGTAGATTTTAGAAGGTTGTTTTCAATCTCTGCATTTGCTGCTTTCAGCAAATGCTTTACACAAGCATTGTTCTGAGTCAGGGGCATGGAAAAAAAAAACATATTTTAATACTGTAGCTATACATTAACTTAGGTTGTAAAAGTTGCTTACAAAGGAAATCCAATGTAAGTAAGGTTGGTTGCAACACTGTTCTCTTGAGTCTTGAGTACACAGTAGGCTAGCAGTTTTAAGCCTTCTGTGACCTCAAGATATATTATTAACTCTGGCCATGAGGTCCAGCAAAAATTCCAGTCTCTTAGAATTTAAGAGATATTTCCAGAATATTGCATCGTCACAGCTGTACAAAAGAAAATTCCCAGAATGTAGGTGAAAGGAAAGGCCAGGAAAACAACTGTGTCACGGGTTAGAGACAGGCAGCTGTACGGCTCTGAAAAGATGCCTGCAGGAAAAAGAATGGAACCATCAAATTACTGAGATATGGTCCACACTGTTTTAGGGTTACTATTGCTGTGATGGAACACTGTAACCAAAGCACCTTGGGGAAGAAAGGATTTATTTCACTTCCACATTACAGTAACTCAAGAAAAGAAGGTAGCACAAGAACTCAAACAGAGCAGGAACCTAGAAAAAGGAACTGAAGCAGAGGCCATGGAGTAGTGTTGCTTACTGGCTTGTTCCTCATAGCTTGTGTGTGTGTGTGTGTGTGTGTGTGTGTGTGTGTGTGTGTGTGTATGTGTGTGTGTGTTGAGTGGGGAAGGGGGATTGTCAAAGACCTGAGAGAGAATAGTGGCTGTGTTAAATTGGTTATCTAGATGTAAACATAGGATTCCCTAACTTAAAAAAAAAAGATATAGCCGGGCGGTGGTGGCGCACGCCTTTAATCCCTGCACTTGGGAGGCAGAGGCAGGAGGATTTCTGAGTTCGAGGCCAGCCTGGTCTACAGAGTGAGTTCCAGGACAGCCAGGGCTACACAGAGAAACCCTGTCTCGAAAAACAAAACAAAAAACAAAAAAAACAAACAAAAAAAAAAGATATAATTTTTTTCAATTTCCTCAGTTTCTCTGTTGTTATGTCTCCCTTTTCCTTCCTGATTTTGTTAATTTGGATACTGTCTCTGTGCTCTTCAGTTAGTCTGGCTAAGGGTTTATCTATCTTGTTGATTTTCTCAAAGAACTAGCTACTGGCTTTGTTGATTCTTTGTATCGTTCTCTTTGTTTCTACTTGGTTGATTTCAGCCCCGAGTTTGGATATTTCCTGCCTCCTATCGCTCTTGGCTGTGTTTGCTTTTTTTTTGTTTTTTGTTCCAGAGCTTTCAGGTGTGCTGTTAAGTTGCTCTCTAATTTATGAAGGCACTTAGTGCTATGAATATTCCTCTTAACACTGCTTTCATTGTGTCCCATAAGTTTGGGTATGATGTGTGTTCATGTTCATTAACTTCTAGAAAGTCTTTAATTTCTTTATTTCTTCCCTGACCACGTTATCACTGAATAGAGAGTTGTTCAGTTTCCATGAGTATGTGGGCTTTTTGTTGTTGTTTTTTGTTGTCGAAGACCAGCCTTAGTCCATGGTGATCTGATAGGATGCATGGGATCAATTCAATCTTCCTTTATCTGTTGAGGTTTGTTTTGTGTCCAATTATATGGTCAGTTTTGGAGAAGGTACCATGAGGTGCTGAGAAGAAGGTATATTCTTTTGTTTTAGCATGAAATGTTCTATAGATATCTGTTAAATCCATTTGGTTCATGGATTTAACTGTTAGTTTCACTGTGTCTCTGTTTAGTTTCTCTTTCAATGACCTGTCCACTGTTGAGAGCAGGGTGTTGAAGTTTCCCACTATTATTGTGGGAGCACATGCTGGCCAGGATGTGGAGAAAGAGGAACACTCCTCCATTGCTGATGGGATTGCAAGCTGGTACAACCACTCTAGAAATCAGTCTAGTGGTTCCTCAGAAAATTGGAAATAGTTCTACCTGAAGACCAGGATGTTCCACCATACCACAAGGACACATGCTCCACTATGTTCATAGCAGCCTGGGAAACAACCCAGATGTCCCTCAAGGGAAGAATGGATAAAGAAAATATGGTCCAGTTACACAATGGAATACTGTTCAGCTATTAAAGAAGAGGACATCTTGAATTTTGCAGACAAATGGATGGAACTAGAAAATATCCTGAGTGAGGTAACCCAGACCCAAAAGGACATGTACAGTATGTACTCACTGATAAGTGACTCTTAGCCTAAAAAGTACAGAATATCCAGGATACAACCCTCAGACCATAAAAATAAGAAGAGCCAAGTGAAGATGCTTCAATCCCACTTAGAAGGGGAAACAAAATAATCACAGGAGACAGAGGGAGAGAAGGATCTGTGTGACAGAAGGGAGAGGGAGGGGAGAAGGGGGCAGGATTGGGTATGGGAGGGCAACAGGAGAGAAACCCAGAGAGCCAGGAGAATGAATGGAAATATGCAACTGCTGGGGGTCGGAGTGGGGGGAAATCTTTAGAAAGTCCCAGCGACCTGGGATGTAAGACACTCCCAGGACTCAATGGTGGTGACCTTAGCCAAAGTGCCCAACAGGTAACCTGAAGAGACTACTTCCAGTAGATAGGGCCCCAAGTGAAGGGACAGGAATGCCAACCCATTGTCAAAATTTCAGACCTAGAATTGTTCCTGTCTAAAAGAAATGCAGAAACCAAAATGGAGCAGAGACTGAAAAAAAGGCTGACCAGTGACCTGCCCAACTTGGCATCCATCCTATTGGTGGGCAACAAAGCCTGGCACTATTACTGATGCCAAGTTGTGCTCTCAGACAGGAGCCTAGCGTGGTTGTCCTCTGAGAGGCCCTATCACCAACTGGCTGAGACAGATGCAGATACTTACAGCCAACCATTAGGCTGAAGTTGGGCCCCTAAGGGAAGAATTAGGAGAAGGACTGAAGGAGCTTAAGGGGATGGCAATCTCATAGGAAGACCAACAGTCTCAACTAACCTGGACCCCTGGGAGCTCCCAGAGACTGAGCCACTAACCAAAGAGCATACATGGGCTGATCCAAGGCCCCAACACATATGTAACCTTGTCTGGCCTCAGACGAAAGGGATAGGCTTAATCCTGTAGAGGCTTGAGGCCCCAGGGAAGGGAGATGCTCTGAGGAGGGGGGCTGGTGGAGAGGAACACCCCTCTCAGAGGCAAAGGGGATGGGGAATGGGATGAAGAACTGTGTGAGAAAGGGCTGGGGAGGGGGCAATGTCTAGAATGTAAATCATTAAAAATAATTAATTTAAACAGATCATAGGCTTATAAAAAAAAAACTGACAAAGAACCAAAGAGTATTATCTCAGAGAACATAAACCAGATCTATTAGAAACTTTGCAAAGCTGAAAACACTTGAGCTGCAGCCTGGCAGTGGTAGTTAATAGCTGACTTTGATACAGAAAATATTTTATAATATGGATTTCTGGGAAAAGTCATTCAAAGTTGTATTCATTATCCAGTAAATTCTGTTCATGATTGTTTTAAAAGCTAAGTCATTTAGAGAGATTCGAAATGCCTGCTCAATAAAGATTTTTATAAAGATGAAGACAAAAACCTTTTAATTAAAAGACAATCACAAATCTCATTTGTATCACTGTGCAACATCTGGTCTGGGAGAATGGAAAGGACATTTCCGATTCTGGCGGCTTAAGTAATTTCTGGTGTAAAACTTCTACTAAATATTTAATCAGAGAAAATAATTAAACTCTCTGTTGCTTTGTGTTTATATTGCTTCATGTATCTCTGAAGTTCCTTCTTTCTTCTATTTTCCTTCCACCACAATATTATTTTAGTTATGATTCATGGTAGGCAGAGTGAGTAGCGAAGTCACATTTCAGAAGGTGGATACTTTAAATGGCGACTCTTTCAAGCCAATTCAACCTTATCTCCTAGGACTGGGAGTCAGATTTTGACTTTCCTGAGACTCTGCCTCCTCACAGCCTTTTAATTCACAATATCATTAAATAGTGTATTCCAGAAAGTGTGACTAGATGACCAAAGTTGCCATGGTTTCTGAGCTTTTAGGAAGGGTGTTTCCCTTTTTGGCTCGGCTCTGTAATATGCTCCCAAGCATACCTGATTGTGCTTTCTCTTTGTTGGACAATGCTACCTACACCATCTCTGCTACACCTGCCACATTGCCCAAGACCTTGATCAAGTTAAAGGCAAAAAGACAAAACAAACAAACAAAAACTTAATTGTTGGGAAATCTGGTCTTACTATTCAAAGATATCTTGGTCACAAACTGCCTTCCTTGTGTCTTCTGAAGCTATGATATTGTGGTGGGTGGAATGATCTCATGATCCCATGGTCCCTAGCATTTGAATACTAGGCTCCCAGTTGATGGTAATGCTTCAGGAGGCTTTGGATGTGTGTCCTAGCTGGATTAAGTATGTCACTGAGTTTAGGCTTGGAGGTTTCAAACTCCAATCATTTCTAGTTTGTTCTCTCTGTTTCACACTTGTGGCTCAAGCTTTGAGCTCTCAGTTGCTGCTCCTGACACCATGCCTTCACTCCATCATCATGGACTCTAACTCGCAGGGATTGTAGGCCCAAATCAACTTTTTCCTCTAAGTTGTCTTCCTTTTTTTTTCTTTTAGCATGGAATAGAGTTTATTTAGGGCATGGGGAGAGGAATTAAGAGAGTAGTAGAGGCAGAGAAATGCAGAGAGAAGGAGAGCGTAGAGAAGTAGAGGCTGGCCATGATCATGTGGAGAGAGGAAGGAAGGGAATGGGGAGAGAGGGAAAGCAAGAGGACAAGAGGCAAGAGGCAAGAGAGCAAGAGTAAGAACCTCTAAGTTGTCTTGGCACTGGTGTTTCAACATAGCAATAGAAAAGTGACTAATACAGATATCTCCTACTAAAGCCAGAAAAGTGCTCTTCATGAACTCAAGCAAACATTGACACATATGATTATGCTCCTACTGCTTTGGGGGGCAGGTGCAGTTATTACAATGGTGGAAGAGCTGTAGAACCAAGATCAAGCCATTTCCAACAGAGAGGTGTCCCATTTCAAGGAAAGTGTTGCTGAGGTTAGCTCAGCTACCTATGACTTCAGCACCATGCTAATTGCTGCTTAACTCAAGAGCCACTTGTCCTGTAAGGGTTTAAGAGCCATCAAAGAGAAAGTCAGGGACTATGGATGCAGCTCAGTGGTACAGCTGTTGCCTAGCTAAGGAAAGGCACTGGACTCCATCCCAAACACTGAAAACCTGTCAACCACGCTTAGTGGAATTGTATTCTCAAACACATCTTACTGCTTTTCTCTTCTATTTATATCACTTTATTCTTATATAAGATGCAGGAAGTTTCAAGTTTACAAATAGATCTGATTCTAAAATAAAATGTGTTTATATTTTTTCTTCAATTCAAACCTCACTTTCCCAAGCATCAGTGATATAGATGCTGACTTAGTTCCAAGTTCAACCCGCAAGAACTTATTTAGCCTTAAATATGGCAGAAATGTTGAATCTTTGCAGAAGATGGAAGACTACAGTTGAAGAAAAATGAATAACTAAAAGTAAAAAGAAAAGCGAATAATTATTTTAGAACATCATCTAATGTAAATGTGTGAAGCCACACATGTTTAACTGGGGATGGTGGGGGAAATGTGTGGAATCTATGGTAATGTCAGTGCTTGGGGGAGGAGCCTGGGCTTATTGATGAGCTATGGAACTTATTTCACCTTATTTTGTATTTGCTGTTAACCTTCTGCTAGTATTTCAGTATTAGCTTTGCAGAACTCAATAATTGATTGGATTCCTTGTTAGAGATGCTAAACGAAATGACATAGGTAAATCCCTCTTGCCTTTTGTTTAGCGCTGTGTCCATTATTAGACACATGGAAACTGTTGAATGAATTCATCTGACTCCTATCTCAGTAGAAATAGAAATCTGGATTAAACAGCATTTCGCAAAAGGTACTTCATGAATTCTGTTTATGCTGTAAAGTCAGTAATGACTACTTTTCAGTTTCCATTTGCAAAGTCAACATTGAAAGTTTCTTAAAAGTTTTTGTGTCGAACAGGGAACATTTGATAACCTCTAGTAACCCCATGTAGCAATGAATCTTGGATCACAATGTTCAAAGTCTTATCACTTCTATATCCAATATAGCCTAGCCGTGTGTGTGTGTGTGTGTGTGTGTGTGTGTGTGTGTGTGTGTGCGCGCGCGCGCGCGCTCGCGCATGCATGCTTGGTTTTAGAAGTTTGGATGCTAGAGATTTCAGCCAGGCCCTCCTACACACTAAATAAACACTGAGCTATAACATAGCGCCATAGACTAGTGTTTCAATCATTACATAGGTTTTACTTGTTTTTATTTAATTATATATTGTTCCATTTGTATTTATGGTGGGCTGTTAGCTAAAGACAAGAAACATGATGACAATTGCTTTTGAAATTAAAAAGATGGTAAAAGCAATAGCAATTCTGAAAGTTACTGTTTTATAGGTTAAGTCTTATGACCTGATCCCAAATTCTTTTGGTGAAGCCCTAAGTCCCAGTATACTAGAGTAAGTCTGTGTTTGGAGATAGCATTGTGTAATTAAGTTGTAATGAGGTCAATTGAGTGGGCTCTAACCCAATATGAGTGGTATCCTTAATAAACAGAAGAAATTTGAATACAAGTATGAGCAAATAAAATACTGTGGGGAAACATAGGGAGAAAATGGCTTTCTGTAGGCTAAGGAGAGATACTTCTGAAGAAATCACCTCTACCAACAGCTTGACCTTGCACTTCTATCTTCCAGAATTATAAGAGAGAAAGTATTTCTTTTGTTTACCAATACCTAGTTTGTGGTGTTTTGTTATGGTAATGCTAGTACACTAATAAATTGTCTGAACTTACTTATTACATGATTCTTTTTTGTTGTTTCTTAAACAGGCTCTTGCTATGAAGGCCAGATTGGCCTCCTGTATTAGGATTACAGGTGTGTGCCACCATCTCCCCTTTACAAGCTTAGATTTTTTCCTTTTGAGACAAATTCTCATACTATGTAGTCCTGGCTGCCTTGGACTTCACTATGTAGACCAGACTGACCTTTAACTCACAGACATTAGCCTGCCTCTGCCTTTTATAAGATTTTTTTACATGACAACAATCTGATAAAACAAAATCTATGCTGTTTATTAAGCTGTCTTGTACAGTTTATTAATCATTGGTAAAACTGAAAATATAGTGGTAGCTATATCCAATTTCTATCCATGTTTATTGGGGGAAATGGAGTAGACATTTTGCTATGTTATTTGTGTAACAAGTATGGATAAATGGCAGAATATTTCCCCCTAATGTTATCAGGTAGAAACAAAGTACTAACATGAGTATAAGAAAGTTTATTTTTACACTGCAAAACACAAGCTTCTCAAACATCACAATAGAAAGGCAGAAACCATGGAGGGGTGATGCTTACTGAACTGTTCCTTGTGGCCTGCTCAACCTGCTTTCATTGGTCAATTTATTTATTTAAATTTTAAATGTTATCTCCCTTCCTAGTTTCCCCTCCACAAACCCCCATCCCCTCCTCCACCATCCCCCTGCCTCTATGAAGGTGCTCCTCCCACCCGTCAACCCATTCTTGCCTCAGCGCCCTAGCATTCTCCTACCCTGGGTCATCGAGCCTCCACAGGACCAAGGGCCTTCCCACCTAGTGATGTCCAATAAGGCAATCTTCTGCTACCTGTCCAGCTGGAGCCATGGGTTCCCCCCATGAGTACTCTTTGTCAACCTGCTTTCTTATAGAAACCAGGACCACATGCCCAGGGGGACACAGTTGGGTCCTCCTCCATCTATCATCAATCAAGGAAATGCCCCCACAGGCCAATCTGATGGGGGTATATACATAATTAAGATTCTCTCTTCTCAAATGACTCTACCTTGTAACAAGTTGACAGAAAACTAGACAGCACACTCCCCAAGTTGAGCTGTAAGATGAAGCCCAATGCCATAGCCTGTGTCAAAGCCAACCAACTAAACCATGCTCAAACTCTTGATCTACAGACATTATGTAGTAATAAATATTGTCTTAAATAACTTTGGAGGTAATTTCTTCTGAAACAATAGATATAGTCAACCAAATAACAAGCTGAAACGCTTTTCACCTAGCAACAGTTTTTAATTATGTACCAGCAAAAGAGTGAGAAAATATTTCAATAATTTCTAAACAGGATACAGATTATATGCTACTACGAAAGAGATATGTAAATTCATAATGAAGTAGGCAATGCTTTTCTTCAAGAAAACTTTGCATTGTTCAGTCAGAAATGATTACAAAGCGAACAATCATTTCTGTTAATTACCTGGTTGAAATTGTGGTTAAAAGTTCAGGTTTCTGCTGCCTACTCCAGAGCTATCATATCAGAAAAAATAGTGGGCTGAGGCTAAGAAAGCCATGTTTTAGCATAGGTCCCACTCTGCTAGGCTAATCCAGTGTTCATTGAAGTCTGGGAACTTTTGCTTTTCAGGGAGATATTTACATATTCAGCTCTTCTAAAGCCTGACTGTACATCAGACCTCTTCTCTTGGGAGTTTATTCCAAGCTTGTTGAATCAGAGTTGCCAAGGACAAGCCAGCAATCTGTACTTTGAAAGCTGCTCAGTTTGTTCTGAAGAAATTCTCGGAGAACAAGCCAGGCTTTGTCAGTAAATATCACGGAATCTTTTTTTTTTTTTTCGATCCTAAAGCACTCGCTTGGAAAGCAGTACTTGTACTAAGCAGCCCAGATACTATTGATGGACAAGCGTCAACCACAGCTCTGATCAAAAGCACTAGGGAAGAGAACAAGAGGCCACACTAGGGAGAAAGGCCCTTGGGCTATAACTGATGGACATCTACGATAGCAGAGTAGGAGAAAATGAGTAGCGTGTACAGCCCAGAGTTCAGGAGATTCTCACCACTCAGGTCCCCTGGAGCCTGGGAGAGAACAAGGCCCGAGTGATAAACAGTATCTGGAAATCAGTGTTCTTAAGGGTGTCTTGCTGGGGTATGTATGTGTGCCAAGCAGTTTGGGCTATAGATGACTTGGCCCTGACTTCTGTTTTTTTTTTTTTTTTTTTTTTTTTTTTTCAAGTAACTAGGCCGATGATATCTGTGAGAGCAACAGTGAGAGGCATCATTTCTGGAGTCTTTCTACAGTCAAGTCCTAAGCTAACTGAAGCTTTAATGTGCCTGGACTTATAATCTTCCTGCCTTCAACTTATCCTACTCGGTGACATCATCATAAGTGGCAAGATGTATGGGCACAAACCTTCCATTATCAATCTGAAGGAAGTAGACTCCTTGTCTCCATATTCAATATGGGGAAGCTAGACCTCAGTAAGATTGAGTGGCTAGTGCTGTGTCTGGCCTGGAACTCATTTTGCAAAGCAAGCATTGCACTCACTCACAGAGATGCAGCTGTCTGCATCCTCAGTGCTGGAATTAAAGGTATGCGCCACCACCATCATGCTGGCCAGAAAATCTCAGTCTTGAGGCCCAAGTCCTCTCAGGCATACTATCATCTGACTCTGGTGTCATCAGGAGGAGATAATTGTCTTCTCTTCTCTCTCTCTTTTAACATTTTTTTTCCTAGGGGAAAAAAACCTGAAACTGCAATTAGTTTGGGAGTAAGAACAACACAGAGAGTAATTTTACTCAATAGTGTCAGGTGGGAGAATAACCCATCCCTCTCAAGGATATGCTGTGACCCTCAGAGTCCTTCCCCAGGGGTGCTTATATATCCCGGGGAAAGGACTTTTCCAATGGGCTTGGAGATGACACTCTGCCCTTTCCCAGTCCATAAGATTTCTCTGCTGTTCTAAAAGAAGACCTTCTGATCCCAGTGGAAGTATTTCTAGAATTTTGTGATCATTCTAGGGTAGCTTCTGTGGTGTGTGTGTGTGTGTGTGTGTGTGTGTGTGTGTGAAGACATGTGATAATTAGTTTCAATTGCCAAATGCATTGGATTTGTAATAGGTAACACACCTCTGGGCATGTCTGCGAAAGTTTTTCCACTGAAGTTTAACTAAGAATGAATGATGCATCTTGAATATAAGTGGTGCTATTATTCCATGACCTGGGGTATTGCATTGAAGCAAAACACTCAAGCACGGGACCCTCCAGAATGCACCAGAGACCTGGTAGGTTAGAGACTCTCAGGACTCAAAGGGAGGGACCTTAGATGAAATGACTGACAGTACAGAAAGGGAACTTATAGAGCCCACCTCCAGCAGGAAGACAGGGCATCAGTGAGGGAGAGGGTGGCCATCCCACAGTCACAACTCTGACCCATAAGTGTTCTTGTCTGAAAGAATTATAGGGATGGAAATGGAAAGGAGGCCGAGGAAAAGAAGGTCCAGTGACAGTCCCAAAGTGGGATCCAGCTCAAGGGGAGGTCCCAAGGTCTGACACTATTACTGAGGCTATGGAGTGCTCATAAAAAGGAACCTAGTATGACTGCACTCCAGAAAACCCAACAAGCAGCTGAAAGAGTCAGATGCAGATAATTGCATCCAACCAATGGACAGAAGCAGCTGAACCCTGTTGTTGAATTAGGGAAGGCTGAAAGAAGCTGAGGAGAAGGGCTACCCTGTAGTAGGACCAGCAGTCTCAGTTAATCTGGAACTCTGAGATCTCTCAGACACTGGACCACCAACCAGGCAGCATACACCAGCTGATATGAGGCCCCCAACACACATACAGTAGAGGCTTGTTTGTGTTCATTCAGAGATGATGCACCTAATCCTCAAGAGACTGGAGGCCCCAGGGAGTTTAGATGTCAGATGGGGTGGGGGTTGGGGACATCCACGTGGAGACAGAGGGGTGGGGAGGAGGTATGGGATGCAGAGGGTGGAGGGGGGAGGTCGGGAATAAAATATGTAGTGTAAAAAAATAAATAAATTTAAATTTAAAAAAGCATGCAAGCAAGCAAACAAACAAATAGGAGGAACTGAACTGAGCCCTGGCATGCATCTCTCTCTATTGCTGACTGGACCAATGTGACTGACCAGCATCTTCCTGACCCTGCAACTGTGATTTCACTGCCATGACGGACTATAGCTCTTCAAAATGTGAGCAAAAAAAAGGCAAGCCTTCCTTAAATGAAACTAATCGTTGTCTTTGTCAGATAGTTTGTCACAACACTGAGAAAAGTAACCAATATGGGCATCTAGGCAAGTACTGTTTAAAAAGAGGAGAAAAGACAGCTGGATCATATGCTAAATGCCATGTAGTTCCTGGTATGTGTTTGTTTTCAGTCCAGGACTTGCTTGAAAGGAAAACAGTAAGAGATATTAAAGCAAAGTACTTCTCCTATGTCTACAGCTCAGGTAAGGAGGATACTAATAAATCTTAGTTAAAGCAGCACCTTTGACCGTTAATAAGGATTTCTGGGTAAAGGTTACCTG
Source organism: Tokudaia tokunoshimensis (assembly GCA_036184795.1). Taxonomy (NCBI): domain Eukaryota; kingdom Metazoa; phylum Chordata; class Mammalia; order Rodentia; family Muridae; genus Tokudaia; species Tokudaia tokunoshimensis. Next base: position 95,202,370 of record BTHU01000023.1, read on the forward strand.
CACTCATAGTGTGACTTTGGACTCTCAGGCCTAGCTTGTTTCATTAGATGTATGGAATTATGATATATGAATCTAGGACCTGCTGGCTTTAAAGTTTTAGAACTCCTAGGATACCATTTGTGTTTTGCACAGAATAAATCTGAAAGATAGATAGATAGATAGGTAGATAAATAGATAGATAGATAGATAGATAGATAGATAGATAGATAGATAGATAGATAGATAGATGAGAGAGTGCCCACTATGGATGTGCTCCCAATTTCAGCTTCCTAGCATGGAAGGTTCCAGCCACCATCATGTCGTGGTCTTTCTCCTTTTAGCCGCAAGCACCCAGTCATTGATTTGGTAAATTTTACTACAACACAGTACCCTGTTTTGATTGTTTTTGTTTGTTTGTTGAACTTTTTAAAAATTTGTTTTTAGCCGGGCGGTAGTGGCGCACGCCTTTAATCCCAGCACTTGGGAGGCAGAGGCAGGAGGATTTCTGAGTTCGAGGCCAGCCTGGTCTACAAAGTGAGTTCCAGGACAGCCAGGGCTACACAGAGAAACCCTGTCTCGAAAAAACCAAAAAAAAAAATTTGTTTTTATTTTATCTTATTTATTTTATGTATGGGTGTTCTGCTGCGTGTACACACTCATGCCAGAAGAGGGCATCAGATCCCTTTATAGATAGCCAGGAACCACCATGTGGCTGCTGGGATTTGAACTCAGGACCTCTAGAAGAGCAGCCTTGAACTCTTGAACTCTGAGCCATCTCTCCAGCCATTGTTTCATTTCGTTTTGTTGTAAAGAAGTATGGCTTAAGATCTGGAGACTGTGCTGTCCTTACCTCATGACCTCTTGTGTACTTGAACTCTGTGCATGAGTGCCTGCATGCCTGATTATCATCTTCCCTTCCAATGGTGGCCGAAGCCACAGCCCTTAAAGGAAGATTCTGACCTTGAGGGAGATCAGATAAGGATTCTGGGAAGGGTAAAAGACGCGTCCTCTAGCTCAAGGCCTGTTTCCCTACCACCAAAATGGGAGGGGAGAAAACCAAGTCATGAAGTCAACTATTTGCACCATTGTGGCTTCTCAACCTTCAAGCCCTGCCTGAGCTCTGGGCCACAATTCTGAGCTTCTTGATGTACACAGCCATCTAGAAACCCCACTGGCACCCACAAGCTCAGCAAGTACATAGTGGCCTGTCATTTTTTACCATCACTCTTACCTACATGTGTTCCTTGCCTCTACTGACAGCGTCACCACAGGCCCAAGCTGGAATGTGAAGATAATTGTCACATTCTACCTCCTTGACCTAATGACACCCAGCCCTGTGGTTTCCACATACTGACATGTAAGGAAACCATTGCATGTGACATTCTGAAGTCATCCCCTCCTCTCAGAGCTCACTGCCACAGTCTCTGGTCCAGAGAAATTTCCTCTCTTGCCTGGATCAATCAGATGGTCAGCCTACCTTCAGGCTCCCTCCTCTCCAGCCTTTCCCCTACTCTGGTGTTATAAGCGTTTACTTCCTAGTCTGTTTCTCTCCTGCCTTGACAGACAGAAACCTTCAGGGGTTCCTTGTTATCACTAAACAAAACTCTCTGTTGCCCAATGAAACTTTGAATAGCTGACTCCAGCCACAATGTCCAGGGTTCCAGCATAGACCACCAATTACATCTTGCTGTTGCCAGTACCACTCCACCAAATCCACTCAAATAACATGCATAAAGCTCTCTCACTCAAATAGCAGCCCAAATACTCAGAGAGCATCCTTTTTGCCTTCCACATGTTCCCTGACAATACCCTCCATCAGTCCATCAAGATTCAGATGACCTTTTTCTCCCCAGACAGGGCTTCTCTGTATAATTTTGGTAGCCTTGGAATTTGCTTTGTAGACCAGGCTGGCCTTGAACTCAGATCTACCTGCCTCTGCCTCTCAAGTGCTGAGATTCAAGTTGTGTACCACCCCTGCCTGGTTTAGCTGACCTCTTTATGTATGAAACCTTTTGTACATTTACCAGAGATTTGTCACCATCACTGTCTCAGGAATCAGATATTATTATGGTTAAAAAACACAATGTTGGAGTCTTCCCTTCCAGCCGCCACCTGCAGCAGGGAACCAGACAGCTCCAAAGCCTTTGATGCTTAGCCCACCAGGAGAGAGTGATCTCCCAGCAGCAATTTTACTTCTGAGTGTGGAGGTGAGATCTCCACCTTTTCTCTGGAGGGGTACAGCTAGGAGCACACAAGGCATATGATCAGTGGAGCAGCTGGGACAGGCGTCTTCCCTTCCCTTCCCTTCCCTTCCCTTCCCTTCCATTTGCAGCAGGCAACCAGACAGCTCCACAACCTTCTGTGCACAGACCCTGCCAGAAGAGAGTTGGTCTTCCAGGAGTACAGACACAGGTTTACAGGCCCATAGGAGGGACAAGCTCCAGCCAGAGACAACAAGACGAACTAACACCAGAGATAACCAGATGGCGAAAGGCAAGCACAAGAATCCTACCAACAGAAACCAAGGCTACTTGGCAACATCAAAGCCCAGTTCTCCCACCACAGCAAATCCCAGATACTCCAACACACTGGAAAAGCAAGAGTTGAATTTGAAGTCTCTTCTCACGTTGCTGTTAGAGGACATAAAGAACGACATAAATAACTCCCTTAAAGAAATACAGGAGAACATGGGTCAAATGGTAAAAGCCCTTAAAGAGGAAACACAAAAATCCCTGAAAGAAATACAGGAGAACACAAACAAACAAGTGAAGGAACTGAACAAAACCATCCAGGATCTGAAAATGGAAGTAGAAGCAATAAAGAAATCGCAAAGTGAGACATCTCTGGAGATGGAAAATCTTGGAAGGAGTTCAGGAGTCATAGATCAACAACAGAATACAAGAGATAGAAGAAAGAATCTCAGGGGCTGAAGATACCATAGAAAACGTTGACTCAACAGATAAAGAAAATGCAAAAAGCTCCTGAGCCAAAACATCCAGGAAATCCAGGACACAATGAGAAGACCAAACCTAAGGATTATAGGTATAGAAGAGAGTGAAGATTTCCAACTTAAAGGGCCAGTAAATATCTTCAACAAAATTATAGAAGAAAACTTCCCTAACCTAAAGAAAGAGATGTCCATGAACATACAAGAAACCTACAGAACTCCAAACAGACTGGAGCAGACCAGAAAGTCCTCCCAGCACATAATACTCAAAACACCAATTGCACTAAACAAAGAATATTAAAAGCAATAAGACAAAAAGGTCAAGTAACCTATAAAGGCAGGCCTATCAGAATTACACCAGACTTCTCACCTGAGACGATGAAAGCTAGAAGATCCTGGGCAGATCTCATACAGACCCTAAGAGAACACAAATGCCAGCCCAAACTACTATACCCAGTAAAACTCTCAATTACCATAGATGGAGAAACCAAGATATTCCATGATAAAACCAAATTTACACAATATCTTTCCACAAATCCAGCCCTACAAAGGATAATAGATGGAAAACGCCAACATGAGGAGGGAAACTACACCCTAGATAAACCAAGAAAATAATCTTTTTCCAACAAACCCAAAAGAAAGTTAACCACACAAATATAAAAAGAACATCAAAAATAACAGGAAGCAACAATCACTATTCCTTAATATCTTATATAACGTCAATAGACTCAATTCCCCAACAAAAAACATAGTCTAACAGAGATGTTTTTCATGTGGATCTTCGATTTTATCAGAAAATGTTTGTGACTCCTCTTTCAATTTAGTAATGCTTTTTGTGTCTACCATTTTGACTGTTTTATTTTCCATAATAATCTGTAATTTTAACATGTTTTCTGTGTATTTCTTCGATTTTGTCGGAGGTGTTTTTCATGTAGATCTTTGGTTTCATGGGGGGGGTGTTTGTAGTTCCACTTTCAATCATTTTAGGAATGTTTTTGTGTATATTTGTATATTGGTATAATTGTCCATGATAATCTTCATTTTTAACGTTTTTCTGTATTTTTCTTCAATTTTGTCAGAAGTATTTTCCATGTGGATCTTCAGTTTTATCAGACAATATCTATAATTTTACTTTCAATCAACTTAGGAACATTTTTATACCCTCCATTTTATCTGTATAATTTTCCATGTAATAGTCAGTTTTAACATGTTTTTCTATATATTTCTTGAATTTTTTCAGGAATATTTTCCTTGTAGATCTTCAATTTTATCAGAAAGTGTTTATAATTCCACTTTCAAAACACTTAGGAATATTTTTATGCCTACCATTTTATCTGTATAATTTTTCCATGAAATACTCAATCTAAACGTGTTTTTTATATATTTCTTCAATTTTATCAGAGATATTTTCCATGTATATTTACTCAATGGAATACTGCTCAGCAATTAAAAACAATGAATTCATGAAGAGGGCTTATGGGACCTTCGGGGAAGGGGGACCAGGAAAGGGGAAATCATTTGGAATGTAAATAAAGAATATAGAAAATAAAAATAATAATAAAAAAACCAAAACAAAACAAAAGACACAATGTTCTCCATAGCCGTGTGTGTCGACTGCTTGGTCCCAAGATCAGTTACATTCTGCCTTAGCGTATGCCCAGAATCCGTGGAGCCAGGGGCTATGAAATGAAGTCTTAAAGTTGTAAGCTAAAATAAATGTATTTTTTTCCTTTAAGTTACTCTCTTAAATATTTGAATCACAACAACAACAACAACAAAAAGCAACTAATCAAGGATTCCTGGAAACTGACATCTGATTTCAAAGAAAAATCTGGAAGGCCATGCAGTGTTTAGTGGGGTCAGTTTCCCAGCAGGGAGCCCTTGATGTAGCAGTGAATAAAGCTATCAGGGTGAAGTTAGAGATAAATTGGGAACTCACATGAACCTTTATATTCTGGGAATGAGGAACATCTACTAAGGGAAGTCTTGGGCAAGGAATGGAGTTAGTTCACAGAAAGGCCACATGTGCTGTAAATGGCAAGGCTATCGGAATAGGAGTACCCAAACCCATTGGAATTCACATTATGCCACCACTCTATACCCAGATGTGAGTTTGCAGATGTGATTTAATGCTTGTTTTGCTGAACTTTATTCTTGCTCTGGTCCAGTTTCTATTTGGCCTTCATATATTCATCCTGTTTGGAACAGTAATAATTACTGTGTTACTATATGTTAGAAGTCCATAACTTACTTTCATTTAGAGGGTATCTCAGCCAAGAGACTGACTTGAATCTCTGTAGAGACTCAGAATGTAGACTTTTGAACAATTTAGAACAACGAAGACTTTGTGGCCTCTTGGAGATGATCTAAATATATTCTTTGTCATGAGATGGTCATGAGTCTTTGTGAGCTAAGGACAGAATGTTACAGTTTGAATACCCAGAACCCCTATAATCTTAAGTGTTTTGAACTCTTTGTTCCTAGCTGCTAACACTATCTTGGGAGTTTCTGGAAACTTTACAAGGTGATGACTATCTGGGGACATGCCTTTATAAGGTGTGCCCTAGGTCACTTTGGGAACATGTCTTTGAAGATTACACTTGGAACCCTGTCCAAATGGGTTTTCTCTGCTCTCTATTTGCCATGAAGTGAAGAGCACACTTCTACCACCTTGTCCATGATATTCTGCCCAAGTACATGAAGCGAAGTGGCCACAGAATGAACCTTCAGAAACTTCAAGCTAAATAAGATCCTTCTTTCCTGTCATTTCCCTCAGGTGTTTGATCACCTTGGT